>CM052442.1:103057361-103207113 GCA_028533085.1 Varecia variegata | reverse complement strand
CAACTAAAATATATATAGAAAAAATTAGCCGGGCATGGTGGCGCATGCCTGTAGTCCCAGCTACTTGGGAGGCTGAGGCAGTAGGATCGCTTAAGCCCAGGAGTTTGAGGTTGCTGTGAGCTAGGCTGACGCCACGGCACTCACTCTAGCCCGGGCAACAGAGTGAGACTCTGTCTCAAAAAAATAAATAAATAAAAAATAAAATGCTCTGTGATGTGGTGGTTAAATTATAGGAATATCCCAGGTCTTTACATCGGTTCTTCTGACCTGGCTAATATTCATATAAAAAGCCGAAGTTCATCCCTATAATTAAGTTTCTTCAGCATCCACCTGCCTTCCCGTGTGCTCTCTGCAGGTGCCAGATTGGGATAATAGGTTAAAAGAGTCTGTGTCCTACCCGGAAGGAGCAGGAACTTGAAATAAGGAATTAGGATATTGCCCATGAGAATGGTCTGCCCAGGATAATCCAAACTGAACCTGCTAGAACATAAGCTCTAGAGAGCAGGGGCTGCCTGTTTTGTTTATTGCTGCATACCCAGCATCTGGAGCTAAGCTCAGCACCTAGTAGCGCTCAGTAGATATGTTGACTAAGTGAATGAATGAATGAATGAACAAATGAATGAGTGAATGAAGGGTACATGGAGTATTTGAATAAGTAAGAAATAAAGTGAATCTAAGTATTTTGCTTGAAGTTTAAGAGTTTAAGGCTGTGTTCCAACTTTCTAGAAAGTATTTGTGTTAGACATCATTTCCCACTCTCTTCCTCACACTCCCTTGCTGTTCACGTTTTCCTGTCCGCTGTCTTCACTTGTTCTTCATCTGAGAAAGCAACTCCTCCCTCATCTGGGTTGGCTGTGTGTGGGCAGCACCACTCTAGAGCACAGTGTTCATGTGTGTTCCTGGTGGCAGAGGAAGAAGGAATTGAGTACGTTTGGGAGGGCTATGCTTTCCCGGCTGTACCTTACGTATTTGGGGACTTGGGTGAGAGCCTGTGATGTGATGGACGTCATGTTACAGATCGAGGAGGAGGCAGTTCTGTGGTCCCTAATCCTGATTCCTGCCCCCACCCTTACCCTGTTGCGTCCTGGTCTTATCCAAGAAGCTTGTTCCATATGCTCGTGGTTTAATGTCTGGAAGCATCACCTTAACGCAGGTAAGTCAGAATAGGTGGACATGTTGAAGAAATCCGTACTCAGTACCAGGCATCATGCTAAGTACCTTCCCAGCGTCATCCTATGAAACTGAGTTATACTGGGTTTATAGGCATGAGCCACTGCACCCAGCCAGATTCAGCTGTTTTTAAGGGACATCAGAGGGCCATGAAGTATACTCATGGATTTGTGGACACTTAGTGGTGAATAAAGGACCCCTGCCACAGAACCACCAAGCGAACAGGAAATGCCTACCTCGTAGTGTCTGTGTTGGCAGTGGGGGCAGCATTCCTGGCCTGCCCCCAGCCATAAGCAATAATGCCTTGAGTTATTCAAAGACTTTTAGAAAAACCAGAAATGCTATGAGTATCTCTGTATCTCCACTTCCTTGCTCTCTCCTCAAATTTCAAGAACAGTGAAGTTCCAAGAGATTGTCAAAGCCATCCCATCACACAGCAGGTCACCTAAAATAGCAAACAAGCAATCCAGCCAAGAATAGAACCCAACTGTTCCTGAGAATCCAGTTTTCCCAGCCCCATAAAGGTACAAACCCCTTTAAAAGTCCTTTGAACCTTGTGGAATAAAAGCAGTGCCCGAGGCCAGGTGCAGTGGCTCACACCTGTGACCCTGGCACTTTGGGAGGATAAGGCAAGATGATTGCTTGAGCCCAGGAGTTCATGACCAGCCTGGGCTACATAGCAAGACCCCATCTCTACAAAAAAACTTTAAAATTAGGTGGGCGTGGTAGTATGCACCTGCAGTGCCAGCTACTTGGGAGGCTGAGGCAGGAGGATGGCTTGGGCCCAGGAATTCAAGGCTGCAGTGAGCTATGATTGCACCACTGCACTCCAGCCTGGCAGACAGAACAAGACCCTGTCTCTAAAAAAAACAAGCAAAAAAAAATCAGTGCCTGATTTTTATGTGTTATTTGGAGGCAGCACACAGATGACAGATGGCTTTGAGCTCTTCGAGGTAAAGACCTGTTATGTTTTCTTCCTGTTCCAGAGCCACATGATGGGGCCTCAGTGGCTTCAAGGTGCCCTTCCACAATTGGGAAGGGAGGTTCTCTCTCTTGTTTAATCCAGCCTTGTCGTATCCTCTATTTATATACCCAGGCCAAATAAGTAGCTTTCACTACTCTGTGTGGACTCAAAGCCCTCTGTGTTACCATCGTCATCTTGGTACACATGAAATGTGTATTTGTAAACAAATGTTCCCTTTCAGGGTTTGTTTCAGCAAAGGACTTTAGCTGCAGAATAAGTCGGGTGAAGCAGCTAGCAAGTGGAGGTGTGACACTGAACTTGATCTCTTTGGAAAGTCTCTCGTTCTGCCTTCTCTGGAGGGTCAGTATCATGGCGCTCCCTTGTGCTCAGTTCCTGGCCGCTGAAGGAGTGACTCACTCGGACCCTAGAGATCTCCCTTGTGCCCTGGCCCTGGCCCTGTCCTCTCTTCTTTCAGGCTTGCACCAGGGAGAGGATTTTTTCTAGAATCCTTTGCATAACCGAGAAATCCAAGTGTCATACCAATCACATTGGAGTCTTACAGATGCAAATATATAGTCCTGCAATTGAGTTTTGTGTTTTGCCTGCAGTCGGTTTGAAAACACTTCATGTAGGTTGCTTTTATTACATGTTGCTTCATACCCTGGGAAAGAAACTGTATTAGTTCTCTACTGCTGCATAACAAATTACGACAAACATAGTGGCTTAAAGCAAAGTACATTTATTATGTCACAGTTTCTGTGGGTTGGGGTCTGAGTGCAGCTTAACCGGGTTCACTGCAAGGCTGCAGTCAAGGTGTTGCCCAGGGCTGTGGTCTCACCTGAGGCTCAATTGGAGAAGGCTATGCTTCCAAGCTTGTGTGGTTATCGGTAGCATTTCTCTTCTTTGCAGGCTGTCAGACTGAAGGCCTCAGTTTCTTGCTGGCTTTGGGCTTTCTTTTCGCAAGGCCCTCTCTTTAGGACAGCTAACAGCATGGCAGTGACTTCTTCAGAGCCAGCAAGCGAGAGAGTCTCCTAACCAGATGGATATTACAATCTTGTGTAGTATATTTACGTACACCCAATGACATATATCCCATCACCTTCACCATACTCTGTTAGTCACGGGCCCCACCCACACTCAAGGAGAGATTTATACAGGGTAAACACTAGAAGGCAGGGATCTGAGGGCCACCATAGAGTCTGTCTGCTATAGAAACCCTCTTCTCTGGTTTGCTGGGCACAGCTACTCTGGAGGCCGAGGTGGGAGGATCACTTGAGCCCGAGAGTTTGAGTCCAGCCTGGGCAACATAAGTGAGACTGTATCTTAAAAAAAAAGAAAAGAAAAAAGAAAACTTCTGGTTTAATAGAAAAAATAAATTATAAAGATAAAATAAGTTGTCAAATTGTAAAATTATCAATTTATAATTGATAAAGTATCAATCAGATTTGTCTTTCATAACATCTCACTATCCTTGCCCTTCGCTCTCTCAAAAGGGCAAGAAAGACTTTGGATGCCATCGAGTTCTTGGAGTTTACTTTTTTGTTTTGTTTTGTTTTATTTTGTTTTTTTTGTTTTGTTTTGTTTTTAGAACAATACTCCCAAGTGTATTGGAGTTTAAAAAAATAAAAATTTTAAAAATAAAATAAAAAGAAGAGTTTGGATTGCCTTGAAATCATCACCCTATCCTTTCTTTGCTACAGCACAACTGTTGATTTAACCAGTTTCCAGTAACCAGGAGGAAACCTCATGCTTTTGTCTCTCCCAGCCATTTGTTCAATCTGCAAAATATCCAGGCTCATCACGTTGACCTCACCAAAGTGCACTGTGGGTCATTTCTTGTCTCCTTCCCACCTTCCCAAGGATGCCACTCTCGGTGATGGGCTGCTGTTTCTTTTAGCAGAGACGAGACTGAAAGCGAAATCAGTTTATTGGACTTCTCGCGGTGCAGAATGTCTTCCTTCATCATGCATGCAGCTGGGAGGAAGGATTCCACCTCTTTCTGCATTCTTCTCACTTCTTGATATGGAAATGACTACTTTCAGAGTAAAGGACCTGCACACCCGGAGCTGCACCTTCTCACATTCACCCAAAACTCAGCACATGTGATCCCTGAACCCTTGGCTTCTGGAATCGATTTCCCCATCCCCTTCACTTAGAGTTAGTTCCACCATTGCTGAAATTCCTGAGTTCATCCTCTTGAAACCTTTCTCCACAAGCAGCATGGAAGGAAGTTGTCAGAACTACCCAGATGACCAGACATGGTGGTGCATGCCTGTAATCCCAGCACTTTGGGAGGCCAAAGTGGGAGGATTGTTTGAAGCCAGGAGTTCAAGACCAGCCTGGGCAACATTGCAAGACCTGTCTCTACCAAAAAAAATTTTTTTTAATTAGCCAAGTATGGTGGCACACACGTGTGATCCCACCTACTTGGGAAGCTGAGGCAAGAGGATCACTTGAGCCCAGGAGTTGAAGGGTGCAGTGAGCTACTACACTCCAGCCTGGGCAACAGTGAGACTCCATCTCAAAAAAATAAATAAAAGAACTACTCAGATGCCTTGGAATATAGTCAAATTATGTGCAAGCCAGGCAGAACAGCAGAGGCGGCACAGTGACCTCTTCAGCAACAGACCTTGAGGCCACTTCTCAGTACTGCCTCCTGCTGGTGAAGCCTGGGCCATCCTTTGTATAAATCCCTGCTGCTGTACTCTCCTGTTGACTTGTAGACCAGCTCTGTGCTGCTACTGAGAACTGGAAATGAGACAAGTGACACTGAGCAATGGGATATTTAATTTTACTTCATTTTGTTTAAATTTAGGCCTATGTGGCTGGTGACTCCCCTATTGTACAGTTCCAGACTGTAACCCATGCCCTTGGGAAATAATACAAATGATACAGTTTTCCAAAGGTAAAAAAGCTTAGAGAATGCCAAAAAAGTGCTGCTAGCTCTTCTTGTAGACAAAACCATTGGAATGATGGTTCTTCTAGTTTTCCCCCGTCCAAAACTCCAGGGCATCTGCCCCTTGGCACTGAACATCACAACAGCCATTGGGTTCAAGATCAAGCTATCTTGATTCTTGTGGTCCAGATGTTCCTCCTCAACCGAAAAGGCCCATGGTGCCTTTTTGACTGTCCCCCAAAATATACCTTTCGACCACTCGGTGAAGTATGACTTTTTGCATTCAATGTCTGTCTTGGGAATGTCTGTCTTCACCATGGCCTTGGGCTCTGGGGACATTTCAGTGGATAAACAGAATAAGTGGAGAGGACAAGAGGATAAAAAGGTGAAATGACACCATCACCATTATGATGTCATCACTATGGTGACATCAACACCATTGTAACATCATCACCACCATAAGTCATCACTGTTATGGATTCATTTTTCTTCTGAATTCTTGGTTCCCATTTCTTCACATGTGTTTAAAACGCCTTTGACTGATTGCTTACCAGATAGAAGTTTCTTTTAAATTCCTTTGCTGGATAAAGCCAAAAATAAATGGATTTATGCTTATCTGTATAAATCAGATGCACTCACATACAGCACTCCATTGTCTCACTCGTGCATACCTTTTTTTTTTTTTGAGACATGGTCTTGCTCCATCACCTAGGCTAGAGTGCAGTGGTGTCATCATTGCTCACTACAACCTCAAACTCCTGGGCTCAAGCGATCCTCCTGTCTCAGCCTCTGGAGTAGCTGGGACTATGGGTGTGCACCACCACGCCCAGCTAAATTTTCTATTTTTTGTAGAGATGGGGGTCTCACTGTTGCTCAGGCTGATCTCGAACACCTGACGTCAAGATTTCCTCCCACCTCGGCCTCCCAAAGTGGTAGGATTACAGATAGATGTGGGGCACCGTGCCCAGCCAGGATTTTTTAATATGTTTTAATATTTGACTTCTAGGAAAGCTGCCTATATTCACATTAGCTGGAAATGCTAATTCTTTACTCTCGCAACTGTACTTTATGGACTTGGAAGCTCCAGCCATGCCAAACACCACCCTCAGTCTGTCAGAACATGTGGTTGCCAGAGAAGAGAGGGACTGCCTTTTATTTCTCTGTGTCCTGGTGTTTTGAAATATCCCGTTGGCCCTCTTGGTTAAGTTAGTCATAAGAGCACATGGCACTCTGTGTTGAGTTAGAAACTCAAAGAAAATCATGTTCTTTGGCACCAGTTAAGAAACTTGAGTTGGAGCCCGGCTGTCAGCCAGTGGGGAGCATCTACCCTTCCTGAAACCGTGCCCCTAACAGTGGACGCACCAGCATGACCCATAGTCAGAGACAGAGCTTCTTTGTCAAGGCAATGAGTAAGAGGACACTCTGCATAAAACAGGGAGGAAAAAGACTAGGGAGTTCTCACCTTAATTAGAGTTTGGGTCAGAATCCCACAGTGATGACTAAGGCATGTAGTGATTTTTTTTCAGTAGCGATAATCCCATCTCTCTCCACT
The DNA here is from genome assembly GCA_028533085.1 of Varecia variegata. NCBI lineage: Eukaryota > Metazoa > Chordata > Mammalia > Primates > Lemuridae > Varecia > Varecia variegata. The sequence goes on along the minus strand of CM052442.1, from coordinate 103,200,531 downwards.
GTAATCTCCTACACAGTGCTTTTCAATGTCCTATTTGGGGTTATAATTGTTGGGACTCACAATGACCTAAATCTTGGCCTGGGACGGAGTACTAAGTGTGTTGAATATGTTTTACCAAGCATCCTTTACTACCCACTTTTTTAAGACTCCAGGAATATAAAAATAAAAGAGGATTCCATGTTAGCTATTAACACTAAATTACTGGGAATTATTAGCACCTACCCCTGCAGTTAGTAGGATCATGAGAGTTGGAGACTATGTTACCCAAAATTATGGTGTTCAAAAATGATTCCTGAAGTCAGGTGCAGTGGCATGCACCTGCAGTCCCAGCTACTCAGAAGGCTGAGGCAGAAGGATCACTTGAGCCTGGGAGTTTGAGGCTACAGTGCACTATGATCGTGCTAGTGATTAGCCCCTGCACTCCAGCCTGGGCAACATAGTGGGACCCCCATCTCTTAAAAAAAAAAAAAAAAAAAAAAGATTCCTGGAATACACGGTAGAAATCTAGAAAAACCAGAGGCCTCCAGCCAGCACAAAGAAAGTAAAGCCTAGCTCGTTTTGACAATGTGTTATCCGTGATTGTGTAACAAATTATCCCAAAATATAGTGGGTTGGTTTGATTTGGCCCGAGGGCTGCAATTTGCGGGATCCTCGCTGACCGGCTACAGCGCGCAGGCCAGTCCCGGGAAGGTGGTGTCAGAGGGCGGGCCTCGGATTAGGCCACGCGGAGTGGGCGGGGCAGATGGGTGGGGCTTCGTGGCGCGAGCGCGGTTGAGAGGAGCGGTCTGGGATTGGTTCTCTGTGGTGCCTAGAGCCCGCCTCATTTCGGCGCTCAGCCAACCAGTCCGTCGCTGCCGCCTCGCCCCGCCTCGCGCTTGCGTTCCAGTCACGCGGAAAGGGCGCCAAGCTTCCCTGCGCTCCCAGCGCGCACTTCCGGGCACGGTCTGGGCGTGACGTCGGGAGGAGGGCAGGTAAGTGCGGGTCGGCCCTGTGGGCCCGTGGGGTCAGGCGGTCTTCTCACCCTCACCTCGGAGCCTCCCGGTGCGTACGGGTTCCCCGGGGGACGCGGAGCTCTGAGGACGCGACCTAGATGCCCAAGGATGACCCAGGTCCCACCGGCGACCCCCGACCCAAGTGCCCGGGCCCCGGCCGCAACCCAGCCCCGACCCATATTATGCCTGAAGTGCCCCTAGGTCTCCTCATCTGGAAAATGGGACCAATAAACCCCTACCTCGCCGGGTTGTGTTGAAGATTTTGTAAAATGATGCTTTAAGACGGTGGGCGTGAGATATAAACAAACTGCCAACGTTTTTACTCGGTGTCAGTAAATTAAAGTGTTTAAGACAAAGCCTGAGTCTTGACAGCAACCTTAACACGTTGATACTTTTATAAACCTTCCTTTTACAGATGCAGAAAGTGAGGCTTGGAGAGGGTAAACAATTTGCCCAAGATCAGGCAGCTGGGAAGCAACAGAGTAGATAGAATTCCAAACCCAAGCTGCAAACCCTGGACAAATGAGGTCAATAATTACTCTTGACACCAAAGACCAGAGATTTTTCTATATATCCACCCCGTAGTCCTGTCTGCCATTCACTGGGGGGTAATGAAATCATCTTAAGACATACACACCCCCAAGCCCCTGTAAACTATTTACTCTGTGCAAGCACTTCCTGTGTGTTATTTAATTCACAGCAACCCCAGAAAGTCAGTCGTGTCGCATTCATTTGATGAGGAAATTGGAGTTCAGGGAAGCGCAGATACTGACCCAGCCTGACGAATGGAACTGGAATTTTAGCCCACGAAGCTGTGACCCCAAAGCCTTGAAGGGTACTTAGCTATTTTGTTGGCAGAAGTATTTTTAGATTGGAACGGACCTTAGAAAAATCCAATCCAAGGGGCACACTTTACAGATGGCAGGTCCAAGACGAAGAGAGGTTCAGGGTGGTAGGGGAAGAGTTGTCATCCGGGGCTTTGCACCACCCCTCACCCCCCACCCCACTCCCCATCAGATGCTCTGCTATCAGTTTCTGATGCTGTGCAAAGTACTTAAGTCCCTAATGTCCTCATTTGTCCCCTGGAAATAATGGTAACATAATTCAGACTAAATGAAGCAATGATGTCAGACTCTTCACAGCACCTGGCACACGGTAAATGTTAAGAGAGTGTACAGGTAAGTTGATAGAAAGCTAATCAGAGACCAAGCATCCTGGTTCTTGAGCAAGGACTGGTGAACTAGGCCTGCAATCCAAAACCAGCCCATCCCCTGATTTTTGTACAATGCTGAAGTTAAGAATGGCTTTAAATTTTTACATGGTTGAGGAAAAATCAACAGGAGAATGATATTTTGTGTCAGGTGACAATTGTATGAAATTCAAATTTCTGTGTCCTTAAATAAGATTTTATTGGAATGCAGCCATGTCCGTTCACTTATATATTGTCTGGGGCTGCTTTCTAGCTACAAGGACAGAGTTGAGTTGTTGGGGCAGAGAGAGTGTGGCCTAAAAAGCCACAAATAGTTACTCTCTAGCCCTTGACTGAAAATTTGCCGTTCCCCATTCTAGAATACACTTCAGTGCCCTGCAGTGTTTCTCCTTAGTGTAAACTAGAACTTCCTTCTAGTTTAGACTTTTCTCCGAAAAGTGTCTTTTTCCAAACATGGGAGGGGTCTCCCCACCTCCAGTTTAAGGAGCTCCTGCATTTGATATCTGTCACCTGTACTGGTTCTTATGGAACCTCTATCAGTTATTTCACTTGTTCACTCAATTAGCAGTTATCAGGGGCCACGCACTGTCCTAAGTGTTGGGGATACAGCACAGTGTGATCTAGCTGGAAAAACAGCCACAGGGTGATATGATTGGAACTCCAGGGAAGAAGTGACTATAGGTGGGGTGGTCACATGAGACTTCTGACAGGTGATGTGTAAACCGACACCTATAACAAAAGAAGTAGCTGGTGGAAGAGCAGTCAAGGCAGAAGAACAGCAGGGACGAGTTGGCTGCACTTGGCCTTTGAAGACAGCCAGGAAGCCAGTGTGGCTGGAACAGAGTGAGGGAGACGGAGAGGGCTAAGAGGTGGGCTTAGAAAGGCAGGCAGGTATGGCCGGGCACGGTGGCTCACGCCCGTAATCCTAGCACTCTGGGAGGCCGAGGCGGGTGGATCGCCCAAGGTCAGGAGTTCAAGACCAGCCTGAGCAAGAGCGAGACCCCGTCTCTACTAAAAAAAAAATAGAAAAAATTATCTGGCCAACTAAAAATATATATAGAAAAAAATTAGCCGGGCATGGTGGCACATGCCTGTAGTCCCAGCTACTCGAGAGGCTGAGGCAGAAGGATTGCTTGAGCCTAGGAGTTTGAGGTTGCTGTGAGCTAGGCTGACGCCACGGCACTCACTCTAGCCCAGGCAACAGAGTGAGATTCTGTCTCAAAAAAAAAAAAAGAAAGGCAGGCAGGGGCTTCACGGGCTATGGGGAGGGAGTTGGCTTGATTGTAAAAGTGGCAGGATTCTCAGGAGCAGGGGGTTTAAGCAGGAGAGTAACGCATCAGTTCAAATTTTGAGAGATCCCTCTGGCTGCCGTGGGGTGAACAAGTGTCAAGGGCAGAGTCGGGAGACAAGAGAAGACCACACTGGGGTCCAGGTGGGCAATGATGGAGCCTGGACCAGGTCGGCGCAGTGGAGGGATCGAAAGTGTCCAGTGTGACATATGTGTTGGCTGTAGAGTGGACAGGACACTCTCTCTAAACAGACACACAGCTCTTTGGATGCCTCTCTACGCCTGAGGGGAGTCTTGTCTGAGCCGGCACCACTACACAGCACACGACATCTTCGCAGGGAACCCCGTGGACCTTCTGCCAGGCTCCGCAGAAGGACGGGGCTGGGCAGCGGATTCAGAGGCCAATTTCAGATCAGCCACCCTGAGGGTGAGGACCAGTAGGCGGCCCCCAAGATGGTGAGTAGACGGCCTTGTGCACCCTGGGCTTCTTTCCTGGTCTTGGACAGGCCCCAGAAGTAGCCACTTTCTTCCCCCTCCTAGAGATCCCTCCTCCTCTCCTGGAGCTCTCAGATGGTCACATCAAACTTTGGATCATGATCTTTTGATGCGATGGTTCTAAAACTTTGCTGTGCACTGAAGTCACTCATCACCCAGGGGAGCTTTTTTCCTTTTCTTTGGGTTTGTTTTTTTTTTTTCTTTTTAATGAGGCGAAATTCACATGGCATAAAATTAACCATTTTAGGCCAGGCACCTTGGCTCATGCCTGTTACCTCAGCATGTTAGGAGGCTGAGGCAGGGGAATCACTGGAGGCCAGGAGTTTGAGACCAGCCTGGGCAACATAGCAAGACCCCATCTCTACAAAATATTTTTTGAAAAATTAGCAGGGCGTTGTGGCACGTGTCTGTGTCTATGGTCCCAGCCACTTGGGAGGCTGAGGTGGGAAGATCACTTGAGCCCAGGAGTTCGAGGCTACGGTGAGCTGTGATTGCGCCACTGCACTGCAACCTGGGCAAAAGAGCAGAACCTGTCTCTAAAAAATAAAAATTTAAATTAAAAAAAAATCATTTTAGAGCATGCAATTCTGTAGCATTTGGTACATTCACAGTGTTGTCCAACCACCACTTCTAATTCCAAAATATTTTCATCCCCCTAAAAGGAAACTCCATCCCCATCAGCAGTCACTTTCCATTTCCCTCCCTCAGCCCCTGGCAACCACTAATCTGCTTTTTGTCTCTATGGATTTGCCTGTTCTGAACATCTCATAGAAATAGAATCACACACTAAGTAGCCTTTGGTAGTCTGGCTTCTTTCACTGAGCATGATGTTTTCAAGGTTCATCTACGTTGTATAATGAATCAGCGCTTTATTCCTTCTTATGGCTGAGTAATATTCCATCAGTTGGACAGACCACATTTTGGTGGCACCTTCCTCTGTTGGTGGACTTTGGGACATTTCCACTTCGAGGCTTTTTTGAATCGTGCTGCTCTTAATGTTCGTGTACCAGGATTTGTTTGAGCTCCTGTTTCCCAGGGAGCTTTTTAAAAGCCCATTGTCTAAGCAGCTCACCCCCAGCAGGTGCACTGTCCAGAGAGCCTCTGGAGGTGGGGCGCAGGCACCCCTATTTTAGAAACTCCTCCGGGGGTTGTAACACGTAGCCAAGTTTGATAACCACTGCGTTGGTGGGTCTTTACGTCAATTTAGCGGGCATTTACAAAGAACAACTCTCGCAGCCAGGGTCTGTGTTCTTTCACGAGACCTGTGCTTTAGCTGTATTATATGTGTATTTGCACAGTTGCAATGATAAATATTTCTTACCGTCAGTCACGTTCCCAAGAAAAGTGTGAAAGCCACCGCTATAGGAGAGTCTGAACCTCATAGCATTTTCCAGAGTGACGACAATTGGTTTTTTGCCCAAGTGGCCAGTCCCTGGTCAGACACCGAACCCAGCACCATCCCCTAAGGTGCCTCTAAGTCTCCCTCATTCAGGTCCTGCCCCCTGAGGCTGCACACATAGGTGTCCTGGAGGGCTGTCACTGAGTCACATCTCTCTTTTGCTTTCCAGGGTGAAAGGAAAGGTGTAAACAAATACTACCCTCCGGATTTCAACCCCGAAAAGGTAAGGGGCAGGCTCCCTTTTCCAAGTTCATGATGGCAAAGAGACCCATGCTGTCCCCTCCTGGAGTCAGCCTCTGCAGTGGAAAGACAGGGATCCCCTGAGATCTCTCTGCCTTCCCCTTGTGACACAAATCTCAGGGCTGTTTTCACTCCTGCATGAGAAATGTGGTGCTCATCAGTGACCTTAGCTCTGAGCCTGGCATTTTAGTGTGTTTATAGCAGAGCTGAGGATGAGGCTGAGGACACAGGCTTAGGGTCAGGTCCCCTGGCCCTCCCAGCTCCAGCTCCTCTGGCATCCTGGCTGTCCCCTCTGCCTGGAACCTCTTCCTTCTTTTGACCACATTCTTTGACTTCCTTTAGGTCTTTTCTCACAGAAGTCCTTCCTGACCACTGTCTTCGTTCTCTGTCATGTCACTGAGTGCTTTATTTATCTTCATAGCTCTTATAACTCCTGGACGTATTATTCATTTATTTGTGTACTGTCCATATCCCCCTCTAGAATGTCCACTTCACGAGGGCCGAGATGTTTGTCTTGTTCATAGCTGTGTGTCCCCACACAGTAGGCGCTCAATAAGGGCCCGAGTGTCCCAGCTGTGTGATCTTGAGCACAGAACTCGGCCTGCCTATGCTGAAGTTTCCCCTTATGTCAGAAGAGGGGAATAAAACAACCTGACCTCACACAATCATTGGGGGATTAAAATGTGGTGACTCGCATAAAGTGCCCCGTGAGCATTTGCCAGTATTATCATCTCACGTAATCCTCCCTACAAAACCCAGAGGTAATGATGATCGTTATCCCCAGGTGACAGATTGGGGAAACTGACTCAGGAAGGCAAAACGTGGGATCACTTGCCCGGGGTCACGTAGCTCTTTCAGCTCATAAATGGAAGAGTGGCCACTCAAATTCACATATTCCTGATTTGAAGCCCACGTGCTTCACCAAGACCTCAATGCCTCCTGTATTGCTGTGAACTCCATCCTATAGGACATAGGAACAAGGCCTGGCCCAACCCGTGAGGCACTTGTTCCAAAGCCATGGGGATGACACAGAATGAACTCCCCTAGCTCAGCAAGTGCTAATCTGTTCCCTTGTCCTTTCCACACAGCATGGCTCTCTCAACCGATACCACAATAGCCACCCCCTTCGGGAGCGGGCTCGGAAGCTGTCACAAGGCATCCTCATCATCCGGTAAGGCCCTCATATCACCTGAGGACCCCGCCTTTGTGCCACCTAACGTCAGTCTCAAGGAGAATTCAGTACCCCCAATTGGCCCAATGCTACAGGGTCTTAATTCCATAGAGCAGAAAGTCACTGTATCAGTCAGCTATTGCTGCGTAACAAAACAGTAAGCATTGGTTATTGCTCACAAGTCCTCAGCTCAACCGGATTCCTTCTGCTGGGCGTGGAACAGCTGGGCTTGGCTGGGCTGATCTGGGCTGGGCTTATTCACATGTTTAGGGCTTGGGGACTGGCTGGTCTAGCAGGGCTTTGACCTGTACAGCTGGTCTCTGCTCCACATTGTATCACATCCTCCAACAGGCTAGCCTTGGCTTGCTCACGTAGAAGTGGCAGGTTTCCAAAGCAGAAGCATGCAAGGCCCCTTGAGGCCAAGACCCAGAAATGGCACACCATCTCTTCTGTCTCATTCATTGCCCACAAGGCTTGTGATTGCAGGGGTGGAACAGTAGACTCCACCTCTTGATGGGAAGAGCTGCAGAGTCAGTTGCACAGGGCATGGGTATGGAGAGGATTAAGAATCGGCCATGACTGCAGTCGAGCCAGGCCCTTCCCTCCGGGGTCTCCTCTTGTCTCTGGCCAGCACCTGGCAGGTCATCCCTGGCAGGGGGCAGAAGGCAGCTTGTTTGGCCCCTCCACCCTGTCTCCCCTCCCTTGTGGGCTCTGATCTCAGTCTCCCGGGTCTGCCCTGGGCCTGAGCAGAGATTCCAGCGACAAAATCGTCAGAGGCAGGAATGTCTATAAAAGAAGAATCAAGATGCCCAGTCCCAGCAGTGGCCTCAAGAGCCACAGGGCTGAAGGACACCTCAAAACTCCTGCCTTGTCTCCACACTGCAGAGCCAACCAGACTTGCCCGCCGCCTCTGTCCTGCCCACACCAATTCCAGCCTCTCTGTTTGCCGAGCCCTCATCTCATCTGTGCAGTGTCTTTAATTAAACTTGTTTGCTACTTAATGGTTTTAGTTTAAAAGGAAAACCAAGATCGCATGTCGTAGATGGAACTGTGGAAAAGAAATACAGAGGCAGGCTGGGTGCGGTGGCCCACACCTGTAATCCCAGCACTTTGGGAGGCCGTGGCAGGGGGATTGCTTAAAGCCAGGAGTTTGAGACCAGCTTGGGCAACATAGCAAGACCCCATCTCTACAAAAAATAAAAAATTAGCCAGATGTGGTGGTGCACACCTGTTGTTCTAGCTACTCAGGAGGCTGAGGCAGGAGGATTGCTTGAGCCCATAAGTTCGAAGGCTGCAGAGAGCTATGACGATGCCACTGCACTCAAGCCTGGGTGACAGAGTGAGACCCTGTCTCTCAAAAAAATTTAATTTAATTAAAAAAAATTAGTAAGGCCGGGCGCGATGGCTCACGCCTGTAATCCTAGCACTCTGGGAGGCCGAGGCGAGCGGATCGCTCGAGGTCAGGAGCTCAAGACCAGCCTGAGCGAGACCCCGTCTCTACTAAAAATAGAAAGAAATTATCTGGCCAACTAAAAATATATATAGAAAAAAAATAGCTGGGCATGGTGGCGCATGCCTGTAGTCCCGGCTACTCGGGAGGCTGAGGCAGTAGGATCACTTAAGCCCAGGAGTGTGAGGTTGCTGTGAGCTAGGCTGATGCCACAGCACTCACCCGGGCAACAGAGTGAGACTCTTGTCTCGGAAAAAAAAAAAAATTAATAAACCAGTGATGATACCACTACTTTCCTTAACTCTAATCAGACAGCACTGCATGGGGACAGCACCCTGAGCCCATTTCCTCTTCCATTCAGAAGCTGGTTTGGCTGATGTGAGGCGTTGCTGACACAGTGGCACCCTAAGGAGACTCTCCCTGGACTCGGCCAGTTGGCTAGAGAGTGTGATAGGGAGAGGACCTGCTCAGTTACAGGAACAACTGTGATTCTTCATCCTCTCATGTCTGTGCCCTTCACAGTGTGACTGCAACTCGTTTGCAACTCCCATCAAGGGGGGGAGTCTGCTGCCCCACCCCTCAAATCACAACTGCGGCCAGAGTCACAGATGTGGGGACCTAGGGAGAGCCCAAGTGCGCAAGCGCAAATCAGATCTCATCTGTCTTTGTAGGTTTGAGATGCCGTATAACATCTGGTGCGACGGCTGCAAGAACCACATCGGCATGGGTGAGCCTCTGCCTGCTCCGAACCCTTCAGTCCTGCAAATGTCAGGTGCCTTAACTGCTGGGCACCGTGAGACACTCATTCCACCAGAGGTTCCAGATCAGCAATCAGGGAGGGGACAGGCACCCAAGTGACTGGCAGGCTGTGTGCAGAGCTTCTTTAGAGAGCAGTGAGGAAGTCAGGCTCTGGGTTCAAACCCCATCTCTGCCTGTTTCTAGCTGGGTGACCCTCAGCAAGCAACACTGAGCCTCTGTGTGCCTCAGTTTACCCATAGGTAAAATTCCAATGGCAATGAAATACCACCTCCACCTGTCCCCAATCCAGGGAAATGATGCTGAGGGTGGCCTGAGCCCGAGCCTCTGTGCTCTCCTTCCCCTCCCAGGTGTTCGTTACAATGCGGAAAAGAAGAAAGTTGGCAATTACTACACAACCCCAATCTACAGGTAAGGGCAGCTGGGCGATGTCTCAGGAACAGGTGGGGTGGCCATGGCTATAGAGGAGTCTGAGTAGGATGTACCCTGTTAGCCATTCTCTGCAGGACTGTCCTGGAAATCATCTCAAGACTGTCAGTCAGGGCATGTCCCTCTGCCTAGAACCCTCCATGACTCCCACCTTCCTCAGTAAAAGCCCAGGTTCTCTCTCCCCCTGACTTAAAAGGCCCTGCATGTTCTGCTTGTCCCTTCCCCACCTTCACCTCCTCACTTACTCTGCTCCAGCCACATGGCCTCCTCTTCTCTGTCCCTCACACACCCCAGGGACACGTCCCTCTCTTTGCCTTCCACTTGGAATGCTCTTCCCCAGGTAGCTGCAAGTCCCCCTCCCTCAACTTGGGTTTCTGCTCAAACACCAGCCCGCAGACAGAACATTTCTAAGATGGCACTCATCACACAACATTGTGTGATTGTTTGTCCCCTTGCTGTGGAGGGGCCCCCTGCTGGAGCACCAGCATTTCCAAGAGCAGGTTGGCTGCAGTGTCCCCGGCAGCTGGCACCGAGCCTGCCACAGACCAACTATCTTGGGGAGGCTTCTTGAAAAAGTGAATGAATGAATGAATGATGATGAATGAACTAATGAATTAAGTGAATGAACTAATAAACTAAGATGAATTAATGGATGAATGGACAAATGAATGAATGGATGAGCCAACTTCATTCTCTGAAGGAAGGTGGGTTGTGGGGTGGTGGGACACGTCCCTCTGGACCCTGGCTATACTCCCAGATCCAGAGGCCAGTGCACAGTAGGTGCTCAGTGAACTCTTGTTGAATGACGTGAATGGATCGAAGGAAGCAGACAGAGGTGACGGGTGTCCTGGGGCACATCCTCGGCTTCCTGACTCCCACCTGCCTCCCCCCCGCCCAGGTTCCGGATGAAATGCCACCTCTGTGTCAACTACATCGAGATGCAGACAGACCCCGCCAACTGCGACTACGTGATCGTGAGCGGCGCCCAGCGCAAGGAGGAGCGCTGGGACATGGCGGACAACGAGCAGGTGCTGACAACAGGTGAGCGCCATCTGCCTGTCTACCCAGCATGTCCCAGGCCAGCCTCGCCCGTGCCTGTGCCGGTGCCCGAGCTGGGGCCACAAAGGCCCAGTTGAGCCCCGGTCGTTGCAGAGCACGAGAAGAAGCAGAAGCTGGAGACGGATGCCATGTTCCGGCTGGAGCATGGGGAGGCCGACCGCAGCACACTCAAGAAGGCGCTGCCCACCCTGAGCCACATCCAGGAGGCCCAGAGCGCCTGGAAGGACGACTTCGCCCTCAACAGCATGCTGCGGAGAAGGTTCCGGGTGAGCGGGGCTGCATCCTGGGGTCGGAGAATGCACAGTGGGTGGGCTGAGACCCGGTCCAGCCCTCGCCCCACCACATCCTAGCTGTGAGCAGCTCATTGCACTCTCTCAGCCTCAGTTTGCCCAACTGCTGCATGGGGATCACGCCCCGTGTTGATCCATCCCTGCTGCTATGATGATACCATAGACTGGGTAATCTGTAAACAATGGAAACTTACTGCTCCCGGTTCTGGAGGCTGGGAAGTCCAAGACCAAGGCACAGGCAGATTCAGTGAGGGCCCCTTCCTCATAGACACACCTTCTTGCTGTGACCTCATAGGGTAGGAGGGACGAACAAGCACCTTCAGGCCTCTTTTATAAGGACATTAATCCCACTCCTAAGGGCAAAGGCCTCCTGACTTAATGACTCTCCCTAAGGCCCTACCTCTTATCATATCTGTTTATTTGTTTATTTCCTTTAAGCTGTTGGACGTGAACCCACCTCTTAATACTTTCATGCTGGGGACTGAATTTCAATATAAGGATTTGGTGGGAGGGACATAAACAAACATGGAGACCATAGCTCACCCCTGCAGTGGGAGGTGAAGGGTCTCACCTGGTGGCCCTCAGGAAGCACACAGTCCCTGTCCGAAAGAAGTGGGCCTTCATTTTCATCACAGTCTCGAAGGCCGGGGCCAGCAGGGCAATAGTTACGAGGTGGCCAGCCCCTGACACATTTCGTGGGCCCTCTTAACCATCCTGAAATGAAATCCCTATGTCATCAACCTGCCCCCACAACATTTCCAATATCCACATTTAGGAGTCCCCTAAATGTGACAGACAAAAAGGGAAAGTCATCTATAATAAAACGCTATAATGCGGACTGCAGTATGTAAATGCTTGGGCAGGACACCTGAGCCTGTGTGTAGAGTCCCTGAGGGCACAGATCCAGCTGCCAGACTCAGGCCACCAGGGGCACTGTCCTGCGGAGGACACCCCTGGGGGCATTGCTGCGAGTGACCACAGTGGCTGCCAACGCTGAGGCAAAAATACTTGGTGAAGCTATGTCGGGCTGAGTCTGGGCCTGGACTCACAGAATATAACACAAAGGGGTTTTCACCCTCGAGGGTGTCCAGTGGTGGCAGCACTGGAAGGTCCTATAGGCCGTGAGAACTTCTCCCTCTTCCCTCTCGCTGGTGGGGGGCTGGCGCCCCCAGGCACTGCGCATGGAGCCCAGGCAGGGCCATCCTGAGCCCCACCATGGGGCACAAACTCTAGTCTCACCATCCCCACTCCCATCTTTTTCTGTCTCCTCTTCTGGTCATTCTGTAGTCATCATTAGGACTAAAACTGCTAGTTTTCTTACTAATTATTTGTTACTGAAAGGGTATCCTTCCAGCCAGGCCTCTGTCCTGACCTGTGTGTCCCCTCCCTTCTGGTCATCACCACATAGGGGGTCTACAGCCCCTCACATTTAGCATCCCACCAAACCCTGATCCATCCCTAACTTGCCCTGCCTGTACCCGCCTTGTCAACAGAGGCAGCCCCTTCCTTCCAGGCATGCAGCCCGCCTGGAGTCGCCTTTGACTTCCCTTACCCAACTCCCTGCATCTGTCCTTTAGCAGTTCTGAACCCCATTTGTTGAGTAGATTCTGTGCCCCAGGCACTGTGTGAGGCCCTTCCCTGACATAAGTGATGGCCCCCAGGACACAGAAGAGGCCAGGCTTTGACACACCCCTCCCTCCCCGGTGCTGTTCTCGCCACACACAGGAAAAGAAAAAGGCCATCCAAGAGGAGGAGGAGAGAGACCAGGCCCTGCAGGCCAAGGCAAGCCTGACCATCCCGCTGGTGCCCGAGACGGAGGACGACCGCCGGCTGGCCGCCCTGCTGAAGTTCCACACCCTGGACTGTGCGTGGGGGGCCACGGGGCGGGGAGGCTCCCAGGGGTTGGGGGAGAGATGGGGGCTCCCCAGCCACAAGTGGACGCTGGCAGGCCAGGGCCAGGGCAGCTCCGGACCTCCTAACCTGCTCCCCTCAAATGTCCTTTCATCTCCCCGCAGCCTATGAGGACAAGCAAAAACTCAAGCGGACCGAGATCATCAGCCGCTCCTGGTTCCCCTCTGCCCCGGGATCAGGCCCCAGCAGCAAAGTTGGCAGCGTCCTGAAGAAGCTGGCTCAGAGCCGTAGACCCATGCCCGCCGGCTCCCCCATCACGGTGGGGGACCTGGGCATTGTGCGGCGGAGGTCACGCGATCTCCCCGAGAGCCCCCAGCACACAGCTGAGACCCCCAAGTCTGGAGAAGCTCAGGCACCACAGGGGACTGCCCAGGACAGGCCCACGTCCCTTGGAGACTGTCCTCAGGAGCCAGCAAAGACCCCCAAGACAAGTGCGCAGGAGGGGAGCTGTCAGGACAAGGCCCTGTTCGCACCAGGCTCCTCCCAGGAGGCAGCTGAGCCCCCAGACAGGCCACACCCCTGTACCGTCAGCTCCTCCCTCGTGGCCGACTACTCGGACTCGGACAGTGAGTGATTCTGGGGACTGGACCCGCTCCAGAGGCCGTGACGCACCCAGGAGGCACCCCACAGACTGCAGACCCCTGCTCACCCAGCAGCCCCTGGAGAACTCAGACGCTGCCCCCCTCCCCAGACCTGCCTTCCCACAACGACGGAGTTGTTATTTATTTGGTCCTGGTGAGGGTGTTTGTGCCTTGTGAGCCCTTGACATTAAAGCCTTCTTTGCCCCTGCCTTGGGTTACTAGTTGGGGCCAGTGGCTGCCCTCCCTTTCCCTCCACCTAACTGAGCCCCTCGTTCAGCAAATGCTGATGCAGGCCACAGCTGTGGCCACATACAGGATTCCCACCCAGCGTGATGAGGGCTTCAAGTGAGTGGCTCCGGTTGGCCTAGAGTCAAGGCAGACTTCCTGGAGGAGGTGGCACGGGCTAAGCGCGAAAGGTGGAAAGGGGGCTGGGGAGCAGGAACCACACAGGGTAGGCCAGGGGTGCCTAGGGCATCGCGGGCTGGCCCGTGCAGGTGTGAGCTGTTGTCCTCAGCCGAGGGGTATGCCCGTGGAAAAGGCCCCAGCATGCCAACTTCTTTTGAAGCAAGCCGGGCAGAAAATGTCGTGCATCCATCAGGGGGCGCCTGAGCCACCCCAGCTTCCCCTCAACCTTGGAGAATCATTTAACAAGTACCAGTTGAACACCTGTATCTCCTCACTGGGGATGCACCCCTGACTGTGGTCAAGCGGACGCTGAACACACAGCCTGGTATCCAGTAGGCGCCCATTAAATGATGCCATCATTGTGGTTCCGAGGAGGAGGCTGATTGTCGGTCCTCTGGGCGTGGAGGCGGGACGCGGACAGGATCGGCCACGTGGATGGCAGGTCAAGAGGGCCTGCAGGGCTCCGAGCCAGTGTGCGTGCGCATGCGCCTTTCCTGGGGTGGGCTCCGCCCCTGCGCCCCGTCCCGCCCCGCCCCTGCGCGCGGCGAGACGGCGATCTTGGCGGCCGCATCATGACCTTGGAGGCGATCCTCTATTCGCGCGGCTCGCTGCAGATCCTCGACCAGCTGCTGCTGCCCCAGCAGAGCCGCTACGAGGCGGTGGGCTCGGTGCGCCAGGCCTGGGAGGCGATCCGCGCCATGAAGGTGGGGCGGCACGGCGGGGGTCCGGAAGGGGGCCCGGGGCTGGAGGTGGGTGGCGCCCGCAGCCCCTGACGCCCCGAATCCTCCCCTCCAGGTGCGCGGCGCCCCGGCCATCGCTCTAGTGGGCTGCCTCAGCCTCGCCGTGGAGCTGCAGGCGGGCGCTGGGGGACCGGGACTCGCCGCGCTCGTGGCATTCGTGCGCGACATGCTGAACTTCCTCGTCACCGCCCGGCCCACCGCCGTCAACATGGCCCGCGCCGCCCGCGACCTGGCGGACACCGCGGCCCGGGAGGCGGAGCGGGAGGGCGCCACGGAGGAGGCGGTCCGGGAGAGGTACGAGGACTTCGTGCCAGGCACCGCCTCTGAGCGGAAGTTATTCATTGACTCATGGTTTTTTTTTTAAATGCACAGCGACCCATTTTGCCGATAGGGAAACTGAGGCACGGCACACTTAAGTCCCTTGTCCAAGGTTCCATAGTCAGAGCTGGTAATCTTGGTGGGCAGCCTGGCCCAAGCGTCCTGGCCCCAGCCCCCTAACTGTGCCTCCCCTGAACACGCCTAGCTCTCCCTTCACCCCTTTTTGGTGTCACCTTGTTCTCTTGTTTTTGCTTTTGAGGAATTTTGTTTCTAGTCTTGGTCCCCTCCCTGCTTTCTTCTTCCCCCTCCCTTCCTTCCACTCCAGCCCTGCCCCTTGGTGTTACTTGGCCCCACCAGGCTGGCTCCTGCCTCAGAGCCTTTGCACACGCCATTCCTGCAGGAATCCACAGAGCTAATCTCACCTTCTGGTTTCAGGTTTCTGCCTCCCCCAACCGACCTTTCTAATATGTCTCATCTCCTGCTCTCTGTCACCTGATTCTGCCACCTTTTCCTTCTTTGCTGCCTCCCCCACCGCTTGTCAGCTCCATAGGGACAGAGAGTTTTGTCTCAGTTACTGCTGTGTCCCCCAGCACCTGGCACACTGGAAGTGCTCCATAAACCTGTGTTGTGCTAGCGAATGAAGTGACAGTTTTGTGACACTGGCAGAAGGGTTCAGGCCCCACAGCTACAAGAGGCTTCAAGCAGGAGGGCTCCCGCACAGCAGCGTTGTGCAGAGAGGCAGGATTGGCCTGGGCCCCAAGGCCTCGTGGCTGGTGCTGAAAGCCCCTTATCGGCCCCAGAGTGATCCGCTACGCCGAGGACATGCTGGAGAAAGACCTCAGAGACAATCGGAGCATTGGGGACCTGGGAGCCCACCACCTCCTGGAGCGGGTGGCCCCCAGCAGTGGCAAGGTGACGGTGCTGACACACTGTAACACCGGTGCACTGGCCACCGCTGGCTATGGCACAGCCCTAGGTGAGTGAGCATCCTTGGGGGTAGCAAAGGGCCTTCCAGGGCCCTTTTTGGATGAGAGAGAAAGCAACCCAAACCACTGGACCCACAAAAAAAAGTGAATGTTTTGGTTCTTGTACAGAAACACTTAGGGGGTAGGCTTCAGATATGGCTAGATCCGGGGGCGCAACCAATAGCATCAGGACCCATCCATCCCTTTTCTTCATCCTCAGACTCCATGGGTTGCCAGGGGGCTATCAGGTTTAAGATCATGAGAGAAAGAGCCAAGGGTACCAGAAAAGTCTCCTTACATTTCAGGGGGTATGATAGGGTCACCTGCCCACCCCAGATCAGTCACAGGACAAGCCCAGCCCGAACCGTATGCCTAGAGACTGGGCAGGATGTGGATCCCAGGAGAACCAGGGAGAAGGGAGTGACCAAAGGAAGATTGGGGTAGGTGTGACCAGGAGCGAGGGGAATGGGTCAAGGCAGCAGATTCCACTTGACCCTGAATTCCCCAGAAAACTGCCCCACCTGCCTGGGTCCCACTGTCATCCCTGGGAACTGGGGCCTTCATGGCAAGACCTCTGTCTTTGATTCAGTCACTCAACCAGCATCAAGCGCTTTCTGTGCACCAGACACTGTTCCACCTGCTGGGAACATAGCAGTGAACAAAGTACATAAAATCTCTGCTCTGTCTGGGGAGGTCCCAGGGGAGTAAGAACAGACACAAGCAAGATAAATAAAGGCAGCGGTTTCTCGGTCTCAGTGGGGGATTGGTTGCACAACCTCCCGAGGATGCTAAAATCTGCAGATGCTCACGTCCCTGATATAAAGTGGCATAATAATTTGCATGTAACCTTCATACGTCCTCCTGCATACTGTAAGTCATCTTTGGGTTACTTATAACACCTGATACAATTGTAAATGCTATGTAAATAACTATTATACTGGGTTTTGTTTGGTTGTTTGTTTTTTTTTTCTGAGACAGACTCTCGCTCTGTCACCCTGGCTAGAGTGCAGTGGCGTCAGCCTAGCTCACAGCAACCTCAGACTCCTGGGCTCAATTGATCCTCCTGCCTCATTCTCCTGAGTAGCTGGGACTACAGGTGTGTGCTACCATGCCTGGCTAATTTTTTCTTTTTCTTTTTTCTTTTTTCTTTTTTAGTAGAGACAGGGTCTCGCTGTTGCTCAGGGTGGTCTCGAACTCCTGAGCTCAAGCGATCCTCCCACCTTGGCCTCCCAGGGTGGTAGGATTTCAGGCATGAGCCACTTTGCCCTATACTGTATTGTTAAGAAAATAATGACAAGAAAAAAAGTCTGTACACATTCGGTACAGATGCTCTTTTTTTTGCAAATATTTTCAAATCACGTAGTTGAATCCACAGAGGCAGAACTCACAGACAGGGAGGGCAAACTGTACACACAAGGTGTTCACAGGTGACAAATGCTAAGGACAGACAGCAGGGTATCGGAGGTGCGGGAGTCACTGTGTGAAATCCACAAATCAGGGAGGGCTTCACAGAGAAGGTGTCCTCTAAGCAGATGTGAAGGAGATGAGGAGGGCAGCCATACCGGTATCTGGGAAGAGCGTACCGGCAGAGGGAACAGCCACTGCAAGAAATCTAGGAGCCTGCACCCCTAACCATTGGACCACCCTGTCTCTACCCTTCCCCGGGGCCTTCTGGTGGGCGGGGGCCCCCACAGGTGTGATCCGCTCCCTGCACGCCATGGGCCGCCTGGAACACGCCTTCTGCACGGAGACCCGGCCCTACAACCAGGGAGCCCGCCTGACGGCCTTTGAGCTGGTGTACGAGCAGATCCCTGCCACCCTCATCGCTGACAGCATGGCTGCAGCCGCCATGGCCCACAGGGGCGTGTCAGGTCAGTGGGTTGGGTGCAGGGTAAGGGGTTCCATGGGGCCAGGGCCAGGTAGTAACCCCCAACTTCTCACCACCCCCACCAGCCGTGGTCGTGGGAGCCGACCGTGTGGTTGCCAACGGCGACACAGCCAACAAGGTAGGCACCTACCAGCTGGCCATCGCGGCCAAGCACCACGGCATTCCCTTCTACGTGGCTGCTCCCAGCTCCTCGTGTGACCTCCATCTCCAGACTGGCCGAGAGATCGTCATCGAGGAGCGTCCAGGCCAGGAGCTGACCGATGTTAATGGCATCAGGATTGCAGCGCCCGGTAAGCTGTGACCTCAGAAAGGGGACACCACGGCACCTGGGCACTTCACAGGGGCAGGTAGCATTTAGGGCATCGTTGGGGCCTTCTGGGGCGTAAACGGCTCCTTTAAGCCATTTTTATAACAGGTGCATTCTGGAGGTCAGGTTCAAAGTCAGAATTTACAACTACTAAGTTATATGTATGGCCTTGAGCAAATCGTCTTGTTCTCCAACTGGGTTTTCTCACCTGAAGAAGAAGTAAGGGTATCTGTCTGGCCAACTGTCCATAAAGAAAAAAATGAGACTTTCTTAGCCCTCCATACTTCCTGGCCGTGCAACCATGAGCAAGTTCCCTAAGATCTCTTAAGTCCCTATGATCTTCAGCCTTCCTACCTGTAAGATGGGCTGTTGTTAGAACCTGCCGCATAAACCAAGGGTCTTCGGTGAATTGATCCACTTGACATTTAGAACAGTGCCTGGCCCTTTAAATATTAGCTCATTAACTATTAGCAGCTATGGTAATGATGACAATTATGATTGAAAACCCTTTATGGCATGTGCCTATAGTCCCAGCTACTCTGGAGGCTGAGGTGGGAGGATCGCTTGAGCCCAGTTGTTCAAGGCTGCAGTTAGCTATGATCACACCCCTGCACTCCAGCCTGGGTGACAGAGTGAAACCCTGTCTCCAAAAAAAAAAAAAAAAGAAAGAAAAAAGATAACATGACCAGGTGTAGTGGCTCACACCTGTAATCCCAGCACTTTGGGAGGCCAAGGCAGGAGGATCGCTTGAGCCCAGGAGTTCAAGGCCAGCCTGAGTGATAGAGCAAAACTTTGTATCTATAAAAAAAAAAGAAAGAAAAGAAAACCCTTTATAGAAAGGACCAGTTAAAATCCCTAAGCACTGAAAATACTATGGGACCACCACCCAGTAGGGAAGTCAAGGTCAAATGAATGCTGTACAACTAAGCAGAAAAGAGTCATAAAATTCTGTTGTTTTCTGCAGTGAGCCCTTAAGGCTTTTTAAAAATAGATACATTAATTCTGAAATATATTTTTCTCTCTTTTTTTTTTTGGTCTCTCTGCTTTCCTGGAGGTGTCTTTAGCACACACATAATCCCTAAGATGCCCAACTGTATAAAACAGAGTTAAAACCCCCCCCTACCCTCCCCACTGCCCCGACACAGGGGACAGTGGGTAACAAGGATGACTGACACAGACCAGGTGCAGACTTCAACCCCCAATACTCTGCTGTGGCCAATGGTTGCAGAGCAAAGACCCCAGGGGGACTGGTCTTCTGATTTTTCCCAGAGGAGCCTGACTTGTTATTTTATATATGAAATCTCCCAATTTTTAAAAACTGGCAGCTAATTCAGTGATCTTAAAAAGCTGTGACCCAGAGAAAAACACATATACAGGACACCAGTTTGTAGCCTCTAGGTAGAGGGTTATGATTTGCCGTAATTCATTCATTCTGCAAATTTTTTTTTTTAAGTTTTACTTTTTTAAGGGACAGAGTCTCACTCTGTTGCCCAGGCTGGAGTGCAATGGTGTGATCATAGCCCCAGTGATCCTCCCACCTTAGCCTCCCAAGTAGCTGGGACTATAGGCGCATGCCACCGTACCCAGGTAATATTTTTATTTTTTGTAGAGACAGGGTCTTGCTATATTGTCCAGGCTGGTCTTGAACTCCTGGCCTCAAGCAATCCTCCCACTTCGGCCTCCCAAAGTGCTGGGATTTCAGGCGTGAGCCATGATGCCTGGCCAGCAAATATGAGTGCATACTTGTGCCAGCTACCGTGCAAGGTGCTGGGGACACAGTGGATAAAGACAGGTAAGTCCCTGCCGAGAGGGAGCTGATAGTGCAGTGAGGAAGACAGAGCAAGACAAATAACGAAGTTCCAGTGTAAGAAGGGACTAAAGGCTGGCTAAGGAGAAGCAAGGAAGGGTATGGGAAGTGTCTGTACAGGGAGGTTTAGACAGGGGAGTCACGTAAGGCCACATTGAGAAGGGGACATTTGAGCAAAGATGAAGGAGGTGAAACAGTGAGTCATGTGCATATCTAGGGAAGAGCATCCAGGCATGGGGAATAGCCTGTGCAAAGGCCCTGAGGTAGCTTCTGAGATTCTTAAAGAGATGCTTAGAGCAGACAAAAGTGGGGTAGATGTAGTTAAGACTTTGATGATTTCTTCTTGGGCAGTGACATTCTGGGAGTGGTTGGAAGTCTAAACTTGTTAACTGAGTGCAGTATCCATGCCTTTGTGTACTTTTTGGTGTAAGGATCCCCAGATTCTTGGTGGAACCCCAAGAACCAATGTGGTGGATGGAGGCAGGTGACAACAGCTTGAGAACTTTCACAGAGTCAAATCCCAGCCTCATTGTCTGCCCTCTTTCCCTTGCAGGGATTGGGGTTTGGAATCCTGCCTTCGATGTCACCCCCCATGACCTCATCACCGGTGGCATCATCACAGAGCTGGGGGTCTTTGCCCCGGAAGAGCTGCAGGCAGCCCTAACCACCACCATCTCCTCGGGGGGAAGGACCTTAGATGGACCCCAGTTGTAACCAACTCAGCTCTTCCTACCCTGCCCCCATCCCTCAGGTTTTATAATAAATTTCTTGAATGGCCTGTCCAAAAGCTGACCTTCCTGCCCTCAACCACACTCCTTCCTAGAGCAGGGAGATCAGACACGGCCTTGCACAGCTCTTAAGAGCCTAGTAGCCAGAGGCAGGCTGCCCGGGTTCAAATCCTAGCTCTGCCACTTTTTCCACTGTGTGATCTTAAGCAAGTCACTTCACCTCTCCGTGCCTTGGTCTCCTTTATAAAATGGGAATAATACTAGTACCTCCCTCTTAAGCTTGCTGTCAGGGCTGGAACTAGGCTGACATTTTGGGTGCAAAATTTAAAAGAGGACCCAAAAAGCTCAGTAAGCAAGGTAATTAATATTTTAAAGCAATTTTGTTGTTGTTGTTGTTGTTGGTTTTTTTGCCTCAGCCTCCCGAGTAGCTAGGACTACGGGCTTGCGCCAGTACGCCCAGCTAATTTTTCTCATTTGGTAGAGACAGCGTCTCGCTATGTTGACCAGGCTGGTCTCGAACTCGTGGCCTCAAGCAATTCTCCCACCTCGGCCCCCTACAAAGTGCTGCGATTACAACCGTGAGCCACCGCGCTCGGCAAAGCAATATTTTTTTTTAAATCAATTAATGTAAAAAACTCCATGATGAAAAATACAAATCTTGAAAATGTTTATCTTGATTACTGAAGTTTGTGGCCTCCCATGAAATTTTGCACCAGAGATGAGTGCAACTTTCCTCACCCTAATCCTAGCCTCAGATTTTATGTATAAAGAGCGTAAAAGTAAAGTTTATACACTCTAATCCTACTTTCATGTATAAAGGGCATAAAAAGCATGTTTTATAAAATACATAAGCACGCAATAAATGTTAGCTTATCATTGTCCCCCTTCGTCTGAAATTTCTGCAAAATGCTGGTTATGATCAACTACGTTTGTGACATGTCCCTTTAATGTGTGCCACGTCGTGTCTCTTGATCCCTTGCGCTCTTTCGCCCCGCTGCATCCCATGGTGCTTTGCGTCTTCCTGCTACGATTGCTCACAGCGCCGCCCCTTCCGGTGCGTGCGTGAACATGGCGCAGGGGCAGCGCAAGTTCCAGGCGCACAAGCCGGGGAAGAGAAAGACTGCAACGGCGGCATCTGAGAGGAACCGGGGCCCGAAGAAAGGCGGTGAGGAGCGGGCCGGGAGCTGGGGGTGAGGTCGGCCTGGGGCTCCCTAGCCTCACGCGAACGCGTCTCTTCCCAGGTCGTGTTATCGCTCCCAAGAAGGCGCGCATCGTGCAGCAGCAAAAGCTCAAGAAGGTGTGCGGGGCCAGAGCTGGAGCCCGGGGCCGGCGAGGGGCCAGGGATGGAGCTTGGAGGACTCCCAGCTCTGGGAGCCTCCGTTTCCTCCCCTGTGCCGCGGGTACAGGAACACCACTTACCAGTCAACGGGTCCTCATAGAAGCAAGGCCTGGAGCCTTGAACAAAAAGTGTTCAAACAACGTCAGCTGGTCTTGCTATTAATGTTCTCTTTAATGGAACCCAGGAAGGGAGGTGGAATGGGCAGGGAGTTGAAAGCCCCGCTTTGTAAGAACGCAGTGCTGGCTGCAAATCTCAGCTCCTTGAATAAGTAGTAGTTCTTCCTGAGCCTTTTTCCTGTGAAGTGGCCAGACTGAGAGCCCCTTCTTCCTAGAGTTACCGCCCTACAGGGCGATAGGGCGCCTGTAAGCTCTGTGAGAGCAGCTCAGAGCTCAGAAGTGTGAGGTGCCTTGGTTGTCGTTCTCATTTTTCTGGTTGTCTTTTAAGTGCAACTTTCTCATGTAGGTAGGTAGGGTTGAGCATATAGAGAAGTTGGAAAGAGATTTACAGCTGTGGTTTTGGTGGAGTCAGACCTGGGTTTTAGTTGTACTCCACTTTAACCAGCCCTGTGATCTGGAGGAAATCCTTTAGTCTCCACAGAGCATCAGTTTTCTCAGAATTGCGTAGCAAGCGGTCTGCTTAGCTCCAGGGTCCTGGGGTGGGGGTGGGGCGTGTTTCATTAGCACCTCAAATTCATCATGTCCAAAACCAAGCTCCTGATCCTCCATTCTACCCTTCTAGTCTTGCTTCAGGATGACTCTGTCCTTGCAGGTACTGGGGTCTTCCTTGAATCCCCCCTTTCTCTCACACCCAGGTCAGATCCCATCCATTTTGCCTTTAGAGTTAGTCCAAAATCTACCCACTTCCTACATCATCTCCAGTACAGACCAGTGCAGTGCAATGACCTCCTCCCTGGTCTCCCCCCACAGCAGCCAGAGGGCAGCTGTGAGCACCTGTGTTAGGGTCCCCCCCCTTCTCTGCTCAGAACCCTCCATGGCTCCCACCTCACTCAGGAAAAGCCCAAGTCCTCACCCAGCCACAAGGCCCTGCACAATCTGCCCTCATCTCCTTCCACCCTCCCCCCACTCATTCCCTCCAGCCCTCCTGGCCCCTTACCAGCTCCTTGTCCTGCCTCAGAACTTGTGCATCTCCCCAGGAAATCCACACAGCTCCCTTCCTCTAACTCACTTCAAAGAAACTGCCCTGATGGCGGTCCTCAGCCCTGCCTCCTTTTCTCCATTTTCTCCACAGCGGCACTTAACCATCCTTTAACAGTTTAAAGAACATCCTTTAAAGTTTAATGTATTATGTCAGTGACATTTATGTTGTCCACACACACTAAGTGCTGGCTCCATGTCCCCTGTACCCAGGCACATGGTTAGCTCCTCCAGTGGTGTTCATGGTCTTTGAAACTCATAGACAGTTTGGGGAACGTGACTGAGCTACCAGTTTTGGACTCACACACTTGGTTTTGCTCCATCCTTGTGCTTTTGCTTGGCAGCTCTGGTACCCACCCCTCAGATCCCCAGCTCGCCATCTGTAAAGCAGAGATGACATGGGACAGGAGGAGGCTGTCCACCTAGAGCCTGGGACCAGAGGCTGTGGATACACCAGGCCCCAGTCCCCCATGACCCATGTGGTTTGGGGACCCTGGGAAAGTACCTCCTTGCTGCAGGAGCTTCAGTTTCCCCATCTGTTAAATGGGCATAAGCAGAGCTAAGGTGCAGAGATGAGAAGGGTTTCTTTGTGTGTTGAGGCCCCAGAGGGTGCTGGGCAAAAGCAGGACTTAAACCCCTACCTCTAGATCCCCAGTCAGATGCTGTTTGAGTGGATAGTTGCGGATCCAGCCCCCTGCGAGCCTCAGTAAGGAAGAGGCCAAATGGTCAGGCCCTCCCCCTGCCTTGGGTCCCAGTCTGACTGTCCTGTGGTTGCCCCTCAGAACCTGGAAGTCGGGATCCGGAAGAAGATCGAACATGACATGGTGATGAAAGCCAGCACCAGCCTGCCCAGGAAGCTGGCGCTGCTGAAGGCCCCAGCCAAGAAGAAGGGGGCAGCTGCCGCCTCCTCCAGTAAGACGACTTCCTAAGGACATGAGCCCAAGCAGAGGTCAACACTGCAGCCCCCACCTCCACGCTCGGACCTTGCACATGACCTCATGACTGCACCGTGGGGAAGAGGACCCTGTCCCCCAGCACTAGGTTACACCTAGAACTTTGGTGGGGGCCCGGCCCATGAGCAGCTGATGTGCAGATCTCAGGGTGCCAAGAACCCACTGATGGCCAGGAACATATGGTCACCAGCTTCCTTGGTCCCCTTGCTCTGGTCCTGTCTCCACTTGTCTAACCCAGAGAAATAAACCTGGTTTTGTTCCTCCTGTGCTCCCGTGGTTCTGTGAGCGGGCCAGGGCCAGGGCCAGGTGAGCCCACTGGTCTCCCTGAGAGACCTGTTCTGCCCTGTCCCACGATCCCCAGCAGCCGTGTGCCCAGGGAAGGACAGCTGGGCTTCTGTGCCTCCATCCCAGAGCCTGGGAGCTGAGCAAGGGTCTTTCCTCCCTCTGACCCTGGGTGACTCACTGCAGTCTCCTTGCTCACCTGCCCTGGGGACACAACCAGGGACAAGCCAGACATCTGTAGGTCAGGTGTAACCTCATTGGGTCACAGTGCTGAGTAAACCAAAGTGCAGTCAGGAACCACGCAGTGCCACCTGGGTAGAGTGCCGACTAAAAAAAAACAGACTGGGCGTGGTGGCTCATACCTGTAATCCTAGTACTTCGGGAGGCTGAGGCGGGAGGATCGAGGATCACTTGAGCTCAGGCACTCGAGACCAGCCTCAGTAAGAGTGAGACCTGTCTGTAGAAAAAATAAAAAAATTAGCCAGGCGTTGTGGCACACACTTGTAGCCCCAGCTACTCGGGAGGCTGAGGCAGGAGGATCCCTTGAGCCCCCGAGTTGGAGGCTGCAGTGAGCTGGGCTGACATTGTGGCACTCAGGGCAACAGAGGGGAACTCTGCCTCAAAAAAAAAAAAAGAAAAGTTATGGCAGCCAGCATTGAATGCTGTGTGCGGGCCAGGCACAGTTCTAGTGCTTTCCACAAATCACCAAAACCAGCAGGACACCCAGGCTAGGTTGCATGTGACATTCCACAGTTGAGACTTGAACCCAAAACTGGCGGAGTCCCGATCCATTCTCTCAGCTGACCACCTGTGGCCTCTCACTCCCTCCAGCCCAAGATTCTCTCCTGCCCATCCCGGGGCTCCCCCAACCCCAAATTGTTCAGGTCTGAAGTTGGCGGTGCCTGTGGAATCTGCTGGGAGCTCTGCCCTGAGCTGGACCTGGGTCACAGCATGATGGCAGACAGGCTATAGTCAGGTGACACTGAACTGCTGTCCTTTGGGGGTGGTGCCTGTAGGCACAGTTGGTGCTCACCCAAGACAGGAGTGACTGGTTTTCTAGTGGCCAATCCTTTCCCAGCCCCCTGACCCACCAAGAAGACAGGGGTGTTGGGTCACCAGCAGCTGACCCCAAACTGCATCCCGAGCGTGTTTTCTTGGTCCCACACAGTGGTGGTCACTGAACTGCCAACATTTTTTTTTTAAGCAGGGAAAACAGTCTTGACAATTCTTCAATGAGTTCCTCATAGAATTACCATGTGACCCAGCAATTCTGCTCCTAGGCATCTACCCTAAAGAACGGAGAAGGAGTGTTCACACAAAGATTTGTAGACACATGTCCATGACAGCACTGTTCCCAATAGCTAAAAGGTGGAAACAATCCGAATGTCCATCCACAGATGATTGGATAAACAAACCTGGTATATCCATACAGTGGAATATTACTTAGCCCTTAAAAGGCATGAAGCCCTGATCCGTGCTGCAATGTGGATGAACCTCAAAGACATGCTGAGAGAAGCCAGACACCAAAGGCCACGTGTATGATTCCATTTATACAAAATGTCCAGAACAGGCAAATCTGTAGAGACAGCAAATTAGTGGTTACCCAGGGCTGTGGGTAGGGAGGAGTGGGGAGTGACTGCTAATGGGGACAGGGTTTCTTTTTGGGAAGATGAAAACATTCTAGAACTAGCAGTAATTACACAACACTGCGATTGTACTAAATGCCACTGAACTGTACACTTTAAGATAATGAATTTCATGTGAATCTTACCACCAAAGAAAGGGGGGTGGGAGGGGGAGAAATTTCACAAAAAAAGAACATCTTGAAAAATTGCGAATTGTGGCAGCAGAACAAGACTGTCCATTTGGGGTTCCTGGTGGCTCCTTGAAGACCCAGCGGCCCTCAGGGTTTCTGTGGGACAGGAAGTGGGTAGAGGATGAGCTCAGACCCCAGACTTGGGGGCAGGGAGGAGCTTTCCCTTCCCTCTTTCTGGCTGGAGGGCTGGGGCTTGGCTGCGTGACCCCCAGGGCACACCCTTGAGCCCCACCTAGGGGACCTGGGCCCTCTAGCCCACCTCAGGCAGTGAGTGACTTTTGCCCTTTGAGATGGGACCAGTTTGCTCAATCAGCATTTATTGTGACCGTTTTGTGCCAACCTCCGGGCTAGGCAGAGCTAAGAACTGACGCTGCAGTGAGAACAGAAACAGCACCAAGCCTGTGTCCCCTCCCTACTCCCTTTCTCCCTGCCTGCCTTCTGGCCTTTGCACTTAGCAGTTCCCTGCCCCCGCGGCCCTTCCCCAGACACCACCTTCTCCCAGAAGCCTTCCCGTCCCCCAGCCCTAGAAGGGGCCTATTCAATTGCAGTCACCATGTGCTATTTTCTGTCTCTGCTTTGCTTCTCAAGTGCGGGTCTTTGTTTTGTTCCTGGCCTGTGTCTCCAGCACCTAGAACAGCGCACAATACGCACTCGATGAGCAGGTGTTTGTTGAATGAGGGAAGAAATGAATGGTTTCTTCCTTCTGCCAGGGAAATCTTGCGTCTCAGTCAATCCGTTATGGTCATTCAATAGATCCTCCAATGCATTATCTACACACAACACACCCTTCCGGGGTACCTGATTCATACTGTCTTTGAACTATTTTACAACTCCCTAAATCGTGAGCACCAACTGCTAGCAATACAAACTGAATAATTCTTATCTCCAGACGTGCAAATGCCAGCCCGGCTAGGCAAGGTTCAATTGACAATCCTCGTCCCCCTGTGAAAAAAGCCATTTGCCGTCATTCACACATTTCCTGGAATAGGCTGATCTGTAAAAGTGTCTTTTGCAGACTGTCTTTTGAACCATTTAGAACATCTGCCTGTGCGTGCATCAGTGAAATGAAAATTTTAACACGTGTTTATCGTTATATGTTAAGAGAGTGGCGATTTCACCCTCTTTTTAAAATTATCTTTTGATTTTTTGATCTGGGAATTCAGAAAGGCGAGCCCGGGGGCGGGGTGGGTTCTGGGTGCCATCTGGCACTTGATGCGGCCACCAGGAGGCGCCTTTGACCCAGGCCAAGCCCACCTACAGGCTGGCGGCGCCTGGACGATCAAAGGAGTCCTGCCAGTGGGTTCCTTTTGTGCCTGTGAAACCAGCCCCCTTTGAGGAAGACCCCAGGGGCAAGGAGGGTTTTCAGGTGCTACAGGTATGGGGGCTGGAATGTCCATCCACCTGTTGCCCCTTCCCTAATCTCCAAACAGCCTCAGTTTCCCATCACTTCCCGGGCGATTTTTCCCTGCTGTGCTTCTGTGTCCCTTCCACCTGCTTCCAAGAGCCCCAGACTCCAGAAAAAACCCACACCGGGAGTTCTATGCCAGTTTCTGCCACTTCTGGACTGCGTGACCTTCAGTGGGTCCGTTCACCTCTCTGAGCCTCAGTTTCCCCATCTGTTAAATGGAGATCCTGACACTTCCACACACACCCTCTGTGTGGAGAAATCAGGAGCCCGAAGGACTTGGGACTCACTGGTGTGACTGTGACCTGCCTTCTGTGCTAGGGGCAGGGAGGTGGAAGCCCAAGTCCAGCTGCCCACCTGACATCCCTCTCTACCTGTCCCCTGCTCCTCTCCCCCAGGGCCACGGTGTCACTACATGTAGCTTTTTGGAGGAGCACAGTGGCTCACGCATGCCTATAGTCCCAGCACTTTGGGAGGCCAAGGCGGAAAGATAGCTTGAGGCCAGGAGTATGAGACCAGCCTGAGCAACATAGTGAGACTCTGTCTCTACAAAAACTTTAAAAATCAGCCGAGCATGGTAGTGCACACTGTAGTACTAGCTACTGGGGGCGCTGAGGCAGGAGGATCACTTGAGCCCGGGAGTTTAAGGTTATAGTGAGCTATGATCACACCACTTCACTCCAGCCTGGGTGATAGAGCGAGACCATCTCTAAAAAAAATTAAATAAATAAAAAATAAATACATGTATTTTATTTATTCTTATATTCTTGTCCAAGCCTTTTCCTCTCTTGCCTTCATCTTCCCCGTGGGCCTGAAATGCCTACTCCTCTGGCATGGTCTTGACACTTTGCCGTTGAACTTGTGTCTCAAAAAGGAAGAAAAGAAATGTAACAAGGAACTCTTGCCAGCTGGGCAGGCCAGAGGGGCTGCGTCCTCGGGACCAGGAAGCACTCGAAAGCGACCCAGCTGGTTTCCTGCCTGAGTCAACAGGGGTGAGGGGTGCTGCAGGGGACTGGCAGAAGGGAAGGACTCTCAGAAAGTTGGGGGATGTCCACATAGCTGGGGGGCCGTGTCCCCTCGTTCATCTGAGCCTCCAGGGTAGCCCTGGTTTATCACGGGTCAAGAGCACACGTGGGTTTGAAGTGAGGCGCTGCAAATGCCTAGACAGTGAGCTCACACCGAGCGGGCAGGCGGAATAAATGTGGCTTCCATTTATTTCCCTGCAGCCCAAGCTTGCTGGCTCCACCAAGAAGGAAGGACCCCCCTCCAACTGTCCTTTCCTAAAAGCATTGCTAGGAATTGGGGGGCAGCTTGACATAGGCCTAGAGACTTCATCTGAGGACAGCCCCAGCCTCCTAGGGGCCTTTCTGACCTCCCACATTCTCCCAGGATCGCTGTGTGGCTTTGGGCAGCTTCCCAACCCTCTCTGGGTCTCATTTCCCTCACCTGTCAAATCAGGGGATGGAAACAGAATGTTCCTCTTACCCAAACTCTGTGCAGGCCCTACCCTTTCCTGTCGTGGAGCTTGGGCAAGTGACATGAACTTTCTATGCTTCAGTTTTCTCATCTGTGAGATGGGGGTGGTAGCAATATTAGTATCTCTTGTTACAAGAATAAAATAAAACATCCTCACCCTGTGATAGCCCATTCTCTGTTCATCCTAAAATCCACCCACTGGCCAAGAGTGACTTCTCCAACTCAGCATCGCAGGACACCCACCCTTCTCAAAGGCAAGGTACCTGGACTTAGCTGACACAGCCATGTACCAGATGCTGAAGAGGACTGCTGGGAAAAGCCCACCCCTGTGTCCTGTTTGCAAGGGGAGCACCTGGTAGATATGCTTTGCTTTAAGTCTTTCCTGCTTCTCCCCCCACCCCAGTTACTCCTTCCCCCATAGATCTGTCTTTGCCCCAAATCCTTTGCAAGAAAGAGACACTCCAGTAAGTCTAGGGCTCCAGGGTAGCCCCAGCTGCCTCCAGCAGTCAGACTGTTACTGCTAGGTGACCTCAAGCAAGTAGCCGAACCCCTCCAAGCCTCAGTTTCCTCATCTGAGAAATGGGGTGGCAATCCCCATTTTGCAGCACTGTGAGAAGGCTTAAACTTGGTATCTACACAATGAAGGCATTGCATAAGCAGTCAGTACATTCTTATTAATGCTGTTTCTGTTGTCATTGTGACAGGCTGTGGTTTCTCAAGACCAGCACTGTCTGGTACAAACACAATACAAGTCATTTATGTAATTTTTAAATGTCCTGATACCATATAAAATAAAAGGAAACAGGTGAAGTCAATTTTAATGATGTATTTTATTCAACCCAAATTTTTCTAAAATATAATTTTAACATGTAATCAATATAAAAAAATTCTTCTTTTTTTGTAGAGACAGGGTCTTGCTATGTTGCCCAGGCTTGTCTCCAACTCCTGACCTCAAGCGATCCTCCTGAATCACTGGGACTACAGGTGTGAGCCACCACACCCAGCAATATAAGAAATAATTCTTTTTTTTTATTTATTTCTAAATTTTTTTTTTTTTTGGAGACAGGGTCTCACTCTGTTGCCCCAGCTGAAATGCAGTCATGCAATCATAGCTCACTGTAGCCTCCAACTCTTGGGCTCAAGTGATCCTCCTCCTGCCTCAGCCTCCCCAGTAGCTGGGACTACAGGAACTAGCCACCATGCCCAGCTAATTTTTCTTATTTTTTGTAAAGACGGAGTCCCACTATGTTGCACAGGCTGGCTCAAACTCCTAGCTTCAAGTGATCCTCCCACCTTGGCCTCCCAAAATGCTGGGATTACCGGTGTGAGCCACCGCACCTGGCCCAAGAAATTCTTAATGAGATAGTTTGCCTTCTTTTTTTCCCACTAAGTCTCTGAAATCCAGTGTGTATTTTACCTCCACAGTACAGCCCAATTCAGGCCAGTCCTGTTTTAAAGGCTGAAAGGCCACTTGTGGCCAGCGATGACCATACTGGGCGGTGCAGGTCTAGGGGGGAGTGGTGGGGACTGGCCGGAGACTGCAGTTGTGACATTGGAAGTTTCTTTAGGAGAAAGCGCGGTTGCAATACGGAGGCAGCGCAGTCAAGCCACTTAGGGACCAGCGTGGATTTTTTCTGCCGTGAAGATCCTTTCATTCAACAACCTATCAATTGAGCGCCTACTGTATGCCAGGTGCTGTTCCAAGTGCTGATGCTACGGCAACGCGCCCATGGGACAAACTCCTGCTTCGTGGAGCTCGCCACCGAGAGGGCGAGACAGAAATGAAACCACCGTCGAACTAGATAAATAAACGATAGTGCAGAGGAGTACAAGGAAGGGAAAATGCAGGGTTCTCTGAGGACATCGGCGGGGACTGGGGGCGGAGACCGGTGATGAAGACCATGGCCGGCTTCCAGGCCAGTGAGTCAGAAGAAATGATCAGAGGGGGGATTTAATATGTGTTAGGTTGAACCTTATGAAATTGCCATTTGAATAGGTCAAACATGGTCGAAAATTAGCAATTTCATATGACACAACGTAAATATTTAGGGCGGAGAGAGGATGGGGGATTCCTAGTTTGAGGCTCAGGAATGGGCATGAGGGATAGTCTATGACCTCACTAATTGAGCTCTGTTTCTGAAGAGGGGGTCCGCAGCCCGCATGAGCTCCTCCAGTGAGCCTGAGGCCCGCAAAGCATCAAAACTCGATGCACAGAGAGGGTGAGTAAGTTTCCCAGGTCACACAGCCCGGAGGGAGGTGGGGCTGAGCCGCTGGCAGGGGATCCCGCGGCTCCGTCTCGCTCACCTGCCAGGCTGTGTTGATTGTCCCTTCACGGCGCCCGGAAGCGACCCTCAGTAAACAAAGCCGTGTGTGGGCGCAGCCCCAGCTGCCCCGGGCGCGCTGTCCAGCCCGAGGGGGGCGGGGGAGGAATGTTGTGAATGAACCCAGGGCCCGCCCCGAAACTCCGCAAAAGGCCTGGGCCGCGGGAGTCCTCCCGCTCTGATTGGTCTCTGGAGCGCCCTGATTGACAGCGCCGCTCGCTGCGCGCTCTGATTGGGTGAACACTAAAAGACTGGTATCTCAGCAATCGAATGATCAGCGAAAGCTTGGAGACGGGTCCGACGGCGCAGCCAATGGCGGGGGAGAGCCGCGGAGGCCGAGGGGGGTTCCAATGGGGACGGGCGGCGGAGGCGGGACGACGACGGAGCTAAAGCGGCGACCGAGGCAGCTTCATTGTTGTGAAGAGTCTTAAAGGGGCCGCATCACCCGGCCGGCCCGGCGCGGGGCTGGGGTGGGTGCGGCGGGGGTCCCGGGGCGGCCAAGCGCGGAGGAAGGACGGGAAGGAGGGCAGGGGCGCGGGAGCCGCTGAAGCGGAGCGGGCATCGGACGGACCCCCCAACAGGCCCCGCCCTGGCCCCGGCACGGCAAGATGGACCCCCCAGCGGCCAAGCGGAGCCGGGGCTGCCCCGCGGGACCGGAGGAACGCGATGCCGGGGCCGGGGCCGCGCGCGGCCGGGGTCGGCCCGAGGCGCTGCTGGACCTCAGCGCCAAGCGAGTAGCCGAGAGCTGGGCCTTCGAGCAGGTGACCGCGGGAGGGAGGGGGAGGGGGAGGCACGCACCCCCAGCTCCTTCCCGGGCCTATGGCCCCCCCTCCGCCTAACCCGGGTCCCGGACCAACCCCCCATCAGAGAAACACCCCCTGCGATTCCACCCTCCCCGCAAGATCCTTAATCTTGCCCCGAAACACCCCCTCATCCTCCCATTTCTGTCCTTCAAACCCTATGACCCACTGCCCCCATCCCTTCTCTGCCATCCCTGCGCCTCAGCGCCCCGGATCCCACCTCTGGACACTTCCTTCTTCTCCTGCCCCAGATCCCTGGAACCCAACCCCCTTGGGGTCCTCCCCCAACCCCAGCTACCCCTCTTTTCCAACCTCATCCTCATCCCCCCCCCCCCCGCAATAAGGGCACCCCATTCAATCCTCACCCCTCTCTCCAGCCCCTGCAAGCTGCCCCCACTTGGGGACACCCCATCTCCCCTGATCTTAGCCTCTAGAGACAGGGGCTCTCCTATTCCTGCTTCTCCACATCCCTGTCTTACACCTGAGGTCGAAAATGCCCCCATCTCTCCAGATGCCAGCTCAGGACACCCCTTTCTTCCCCTCTCATCCCTGCCCTCAAGCCTCCAGAACCCACCTGTTCCTTGAGGACCACCCCCCCTCCAGACCCCGGCCGCCTGGGGTTGCCAGGACCTCCTGGGTAGCAGCAGGAATTACTCAAGTGCCAGGGTCCCTCTGCCCTCCTCAACTACCCGCCCTCCCCTCAGCCACCCTAACCCTTCTGTCAGCAGCAGGGGTGGGCCTGGAACCCTGCCTCCCTGGCTTCTGGGGGCCCTTTCCTAGCCTCAGTGTGAGTCCTCAAGGAGCTGGAGACGTATGTGGCTCCCCTAGGCTCTGTCCTCTGTCCAGCTTTGGGGGAATGTTCTTGGCTCCCTGACCTCTCCGGAGTTAGGAAGTCAGCTAGGATGATGGGTGATTTGGGCCAAATGTGCATGGGGCGGGCTCTGATTCATGTACTGGAAAATCCCTCCTTAGTCATCTGCCAACTGTCCCCGGGGCCTGGGCTGGTCACTGGCCCTTCGGCTTCCCCCAGAAACTCAGGCAGGAGTCAGGGATAAGGAGGGCCCCTGCCCCTTCACTGTGAGTGACCCATGCGGAATAATCGTAAAACCATCTCCAAAGCTCCCAGGTACCTGCCCCTGGCCAGGCTGGGAGCTAAGAAAGCTTTCGACCCACAGAAGCTCATGGAATCCTCTGCAACCCTTGGGGAGTTGTTGTTCTTGTTCCTACTTTCAGGAAACTGGGGCACAGAGAGGTTGAGAAACTTGCCCAAGGTCACCCAGCCAGTGAATAGCAAGCCCAGATTGGAACACAGGCTTAACCAGCTCAGTTCATTGCCTGGAGCACACAGGGGTGGCAAGGACACCCTTCTATTCCTGGGGACCCTTCCCGGGAGAGAGAGACAGACAGGAAACTGAGGAACGATGCCTGTCTTGGGAGTTGAAACAATTTGCCAGCTCTGAGCCCCTGAGCAAGTGAATTCACCCCACCTCTGAGCCTCAATTTCCCCCAGATGTAAAATAGGGTAATGATTTAGTATCAACTCCTGGGTTGTTTTGAGAACTGGGAAGTCACATATGCAAAGCATTTAGCATCGTGTAAGCTAAAAAAGCGTGCACCTTAATCATTATTCTTATCATTTTTGTCTAACTTCTCCCTGCTCTGTCAAGGCCTGAGAGGTGGGAGGCTCTTACACCAGGACCCTGGGACCTGGCGTCCAGGAGGGAAGCAGCAGAAAGTTCTAGAATGCTAACTGTGGGCCAGGTGTTATTGTAAGCTCTTTACATGCATTCATGCATATTTCATCTTCACAATCTTCAGGAAGTGGGTACTGTTAATACTTTATCCCTGAGAAAACTGAGATTCAGAGAGGCCAAGTGACTTGCCCAGGGTCGTACTGCTCGTAAATGGCAAAGCTAGGATTCAAACCCAGGTTTCTTTCTTTTCTTTCTTTCTTTCTTTCTTTTTTTTTTTTTTTTTTTGAGACAGAGTCTTGCTCTGTTGCTGGGGCGTCAGCCTAGCTCACAGCAACCTTAAACTCCTGGCCTCAAGCCATCCTCCTGCCTCAGCCTCCCGAGTAGCTGGGAATACAGGCGTGCACCACCACACCCAGCTAATCTTTTCTATTTTTAGTTGCCCAGCTAATTATTTTCTGTTTTTTTTCAGTAGAGACAGGGTCTCACTCTTGCTGGTCTCGAACTCCTGAGCTCAAGCAATCCTCCTGCCTTGGCCTCCCAGAGTGCTAGGATTACAGGTGTGAGCCACCACACCTGGCCAATCAAACTCAGGTTTCTAACCCACCCCCTGCCCTTCCCACAGGTGGAGGAGCGGTTCTCTCGGGTGCCTGAGCCAGTCCAGAAGCGCATCGTGTTCTGGTCGTTTCCACGCAGCGAACGGGAAATATGTATGTACTCATCACTGGGCTACCAGCCCCCAGAGGGCGAGCATGACGCCCGGGTGCCCTTCACCCGTGGGCTGCACCTGCTACAAAGCGGGGCTGTAGACCGCGTCCTACAAGTGGGTGAGTATTTGCCCCCACCCCTGCCCCGGGGGCCGGGAAGTCCAGAGCAGGCCTGGAGGAGGGGCAGTTTCAGGGAAGCCTGGGCAGTGGGGGAGGAGGTTCCAGACCTCAGGCAGAGGGACCCAGTGATGCTTTGGGGCAGAGGTTTGGAGCCAGAGGTGAGAATGATCCTAAGGCTGGGCTTGTTGGCTCACACATGTAATCCCAGCACTTTAAGAGGCCGAGGCAGGAGGATCACTTGAGACCAGGAGTTCCAAGACCAGTCTGGGCAACATAGCAAGACCCTGTCTCTACAAACAAAAATTTTTAATTAGCCAGGCATGGTGGTGCACACCTGTAGTCTTAGCTACTCAGGCAACTGAGGCAGGAGGATCGCTCGAGCCCAGAAGTTTGAGGTTGCAGTGAGCTATGATAGTGCCACTGCACTGCAGCCTGGGTGACAGAGCAAGACGCTGTCTTTAAGAATGATCCTAGACCTCAGACAGCGGGGCCCAGGTGGGAGTTGGACACAAAGATTTAGAGCTGAGGTGAGAGACAGTTTTAGACCTCAGGCAGACAGACTCAGGTGGAGGTTGGGATTTTAAAGGTTAGAGCCATTGTTGAGGGCTGGTCTCAGACCTAAGACAGCGGCAAGGGGGCTTAGGTGGGAGCGTAGAGGAAGAAGTTTAGGATCAACTGTGAGGGGTGGTCTTAGAGCTCAGGCAGCGGGGCCCAGGTGAGGGTAGGGAGCAGAGGTTTAGAGCTGGAGGTGAAAACTGATCCTAGACCTCAGACCTCAGGCAGCGAGGTCCAAGTTGGGCTTAGGGGAAGGTTATGAACCAGAAGGAAAGAGTTGCAGAGCCCGGGATGGGGGAGATGTACTAAGGCAGAGGGAAAAAAAGCCTTAGAACTCAGGCAGCGGGGCTCAGAAAGGGACTAGTAGATGTTGCACGGGGAAACAAGTGGAGGTGGGACTGTAGACTGCGCATGGCAGCCGGTCACACCTCCCAGCTGGAGGCCAGGGCTCAGCCAAGATGACCCTTTGGGGGCCCTGTCCACCCCCTTGCCTGGACATGGCCCAGCCATCCCCAGGCTGCCTGTGGCCACCTCCAGATGGTATGAGGAAGCCATCTCCCCACATGACGCAGGCTGGGCCCGAGCTGCCCAACCAGTTGGATGAGCCTGGCACCTGGGCTTCCCAGGGGCCAGGGAGAGGCAGGGGGTGAAGGGGCGACCTGGCCCCAGGCCCACCTCATCAGCCCCTCATCCACAAGCATCACAGGCCTTTGGCATCTGCCCAGGAAGTTCACAGGGCTCCCAAAGCCCTGACTGTAGCTATGGTAACCCAAGGGCTAAGCAAACCATCTCTAACATCATGACTGTAATAATACTATTCATAATTAGAATAAGAACAAGTGTTTACTCAGGACTTAACTTTATGCGGGCAGTATCGTAAGCACTTTCCAAGTATTAACTCATTTAATTCCTATTACAACCACACGAGGCGGATGTCACTATGATTCTAGTTGGTTAATTGGCTCGCACGCCAGGTTACTCAGCTGGGCTTTGCACCCGGGTCTCGTGCTGCACTGCGGACAAACACCGCCCCTGTCCCTGAGGTGACACAGCCGTGACAGTTTGGCGTTGGTTGTAGGGTTCCACCTGAGCGGAAACATCCGCGAGCCGGGGGGCCCCGGAGAGCCCGAGCGCCTGTTCCACGTCTCCATCAGCTTTGATCGCTGCAAGATCACGTCTGTGAGCTGTGGCTGCGACAACCGCGACCTCTTCTACTGCGCCCACGTGGTGGCTCTGTCGCTGTACCGCATCCGGCACGCGCGCCAGGTGGAGCTGCGGCTGCCCATCTCCGAGACACTGTCGCAGATGAACCGGGACCAGCTGCAGAAGTTCGTGCAGTACCTAATCAGCGCCCACCACACCGAGGTGCTGCCCACCGCTCAGCGCTTAGCGGACGAGATCCTCCTGCTGGGCTCGGAGATCAACCAGGTGCATGGTAAGGACGGCGGGGGTGGGGTCTTCTTGGGGCAAGGCAGCCCCAGCAAACAGCCACATCGCTTGCTGTGTGTCCACACTTGTTGCAAATCCTCCCAACATATGATGGGGACAGGGTGAGGAGTGCCATGGCCTGCATCATCTAAGGTCCCCCTCCTGGAGAGTGGCAGATCCTGGATACAACCGATAAGTGGTTGGAAATCAGCACAAGCAGAGGGTGAGGGCAGGAGGGGAGACCCTGAGTTAGGGAACAAGTGGGAGGTCCGGCCCCAGAGATCACATGAATGTCCACAGGACATGTCCATATCCTGTGGACATTCTTGGGTCTCAGGGGTGAGGTGTGGGTGAGGGGATATGCCAGGTGTTGTGAAGACAGAGAGGGTTTAGGGGCTCCAAGGGGTTGTGTCACCTAGCTAGAATCCAGGGAGGATGAGTTGCAGGTGGAGGCATCTGTGGATAATCAAGGGTGGGTCTGGGTGGGCATGGAAAGTATTCATCATCAGGCATTGGGGTGAACCAATGGTCTGGAAAAATGACTGGGTGAGCGAATGGGTGATTAGGTATACCCATAGGTGACTGGGGATTGGTGGGGATTGGAGGTGGGATGGTGGTTGGGTGGGGACGGCTTTGATTGGGGGCACTGGGGTGGACTGATGGTGGTAGACAGATGGGGTTAGTGCAAGAATGGAGGGACCAATGGGTACATGAGTTGGAAGTGAGTTCATGGGTGTATGGAAGTTTCCTATGTGTGGACCAACATGGTGGGTGGGCAGAGTGGGCGGGTGCTTTGTGTAGAGTGGCTGTTTCAAGAGGTACATATGAATGGATGGTTTGATGGGAGAAGAGAGAGAGAGTGGGGTGGGTGGATAGCGTCATTGTTTGGGTTCACGGATGAATTGTGAGGTGGGTATTTTGAGTGGTTAGTTCACACTAATTGGAAAGAGAAATGGGAGATGATCAATGGGCTGAGTATATAGATGGGTGAGCAAGTGGTAATGATGGTGGTGGGGTGGGTGGTGGACTGATGTGTAGATGAACTGACATGGGGGACACAGATAGATGGAGAGTGACTGGCATGACATGGGTACGGGTGGATAGGCGGGTGTTGGTTCAGTTGAGACAGATGAATGGATTGGGTGGATGACTAAATGGATGAATGAGCTGGTGGTGTTTGGGGCAGGATGGGTGGATGGATGGTTGGATGGATGGATGGGTGGTTTTTCAGGTGAGATGGATGAATGAGTACATGGAAGGGTAGGTGGGGTTTCAGATGAGCTAGATGAATCAATTGGATGGATAACTAAGGAAATGGAAGAGTGAGTAAATGGATGAATGAGCCGGTGGTGTTTTGGGCAGGATGGGTGGATGGATGGATGGTTGGGTGGGTGGATGGTTGGATGGATGTTTGGGTGAGATGGACAGGTGGGTGAGTGGTGTGTAGGTGGGAAGGATGGAACTTTGGAATGGGTTGGGTGATTTGGAGGAATGGATGCATGGCAGGAGCAGACACCTCTTCTCCCTACTCCAAGCCCAGCCCCAGACTCCACTTTCTGTCCCTCCCTCCCCACAGGTGCCCCAGACCCCACGGCAGGTGCAGGCATCGAGGATGCCAACTGCTGGCACCTGGACGAGGAGCAGATTCAGGAGCAAGTAAAGCAGTTGTTGTCCAACGGCGGCTACTACGGGGCCAGCCAGCAGCTGCGCTCCATGTTCAGCAAGGTGCTGTGCGGGTCGGCAGGGCATGGATGTGGCAGGGCACAGGTCTCAGAAGGCCCTGGCATCAGTGCCCTGCCCCTTCCTCACCGCCCTGTCCCTGGCACAGGTGCGGGAGATGCTGCGAATGCGGGACTCCAACGGGGCACGCATGCTGATCCTCATGACCGAGCAGTTCCTGCAGGACCCACGCCTGGCTCTGTGGCGACAGCAGGGTGCAGGCATGACGGACAAGTGCCGGCAGCTCTGGGATGAGCTGGGTGAGGCCCAAACCCTGGTGCATGATGGACACCAGGGCACTGGCTCCCAGGGGGGCTTGCCTGCCTCGAAATTAGGTTCTGTCCCCTGAATTCTCTCCCCGTTCATTTGACAAACATTTATGAGCACCACCGGTGTGCCAGGGGCTGGAGTTCCAGCAGAGAACACAAGAGAAAAATTCCTGCCCGCACCTGGTAGGCCAGACAGATGATAAAATATCATTGGCCCAGGGGTTGACACACTTTTTCTTTTTTTTTCTTTAATAACTCCTTTCACAGAAGACACAGGTTTTCTATTAGGGTGAGAGAGTCAATGTCACCACCTCTGCAGGCCATTTGGTCTCTGTCTTGACTATTCAACTGTGCCACTTACAGTAGAGAAAGCAACCACAGGACCAGGTGCTGTGGGTGGCTCACACCTGTAATCCCAGCACTTTGGAAGGCTGAGGTGGGAGGATTGCTTGAAGCCAGGAGTTTGAGACCAGCCTGAGCAACATAATGAGATCCAGAATCTACAAAACAAAAATTAGCAGTGCAGTGGCATGTGCCCAGTGTCCCAACTACTCAGGAGGCTGAAGCAGGAGGATTGCTTGAGTCCAGAAGTTCAAGTCCAACCTGGGCAACATAGCGAGGCCCCTTCTCTAAAAAAAAAAAGAAAAATTATATAGGTGCTTTATTTATTTGAATTTCATATCATTTCCACAAGTTGCAAATACTCTTTCAGTTCCCCCTCACCACCACCTTTTAAAAATGTAAAAATAGGCCGGGCGCAGTGGCTCACGCCTGTAATCCTAACACTCTGGGAGGCCGAGGCGGGTGGATCGCTCAAGGTCAGGAGTTCGAGACCAGCCTGAGCAAGAGCGAGACTCCCGTCTCTACTAAAAAATAGAAACAAATTATCTGGCCAACTAAAAATATATATAGAAAAAAAAATTAGCCGGGCATGGTGGCGCATGCCTGTAGTCCCAGCTACTTGGGAGGCTGAGGCAGAAGGATCACTTGAGCCCAGGAGTTTGAGGTTGCTGTGAGCTAGGCTGACGCCACAGCACTCACTCTAGCCCGGGCAACAGAATGAGACTCTGTCTCAAAAAAAAAAATAAATAAATGTAAAAATAAATTTTAGCTTAGACGCCAATCAAAAACAGATGGTGAGTTCAGTCATCTCCATGGGCAGTGGTTTGCTGGTTTGCTGACCCTGTGTTAGAGGGTGATAATTGCTGTGGGAAAAAAAAAAAAACACCTTGAGAGGAATCTGGCCACCTGGCGTCAAGTCCTGATTTCTGACTTACCAGCTGTGTGACCTTGAACAAGTGGCCTTACCTCTCTGTGCCTCAACCGTAAAGTAAAAAGACTGAGTTGTAGCGTCAGAGGGTCAAGGTGAGGGTTAAGCAGACCAGTGCCTGGTATACAGTAAGCGTTCCACAAGTGTGTGCTGCTGCTGCCACTGGTGTGAATATTGAGCCCT
Source organism: Varecia variegata (assembly GCA_028533085.1). Classification (NCBI taxonomy): domain Eukaryota; kingdom Metazoa; phylum Chordata; class Mammalia; order Primates; family Lemuridae; genus Varecia; species Varecia variegata. The sequence goes on along the minus strand of CM052442.1, from coordinate 103,160,614 downwards.
CCCCATGCCTCTTCAGGGGCCCTGTGGGTCTGTGTCATCCTGAGCCCCCACTGCAAACCAGAAGAGCGGGCGGGCTGGCTCCAGCTGCTTGGCAAGTGGGACAAGCTCGATGTGTGCCCGCTGGAAGAGGGAAACTACTCCTTCGACGGCCCCAGCCTGCAGCCTGCTGCGGCCCCCAGCCCAGGTAGGAGAGGGGTCCCTGCCTCACCCCTCAAAACCATCACCACTGACCGTGGCCCCACTTCCAATCATGGTGCTCTGTCCTGGGGGGGGCGGGGCAGAGCAAAGGGGGGCCTCAGCCCTTGGCTATCCTCCAAGCTGAGAGGGAGTACATGCTGAGGGCAGGAGCAATGGCAGCCTAATGGGCAGTGAAGTGCTTAAGACACCTGCAGTCCTGGGTGTCTGGTCTCCTGGCTTGGCCTCCTACTAGCTATGGAAGCAGAGAGAGGGTGAGAGAGGGAAGAGGACAAGAGGAATCAAACAGAAGGGGAAAGGGAGATCTTGAGACAAGGGAAGAGAAACAGAGATGGACAGAGAGAGGGACAGTGGGAGAGATACAGAGGAGTCAAGGGGAGGGAAGAGAGAGATTGAGGCGAGAGGGAAGGAGAAATGGCAAGTGGGAAGAGAAAGATAGTTGCTCAGTCTGTTTTCCGTCCATATCATGGGGCTGTAATAGCCCCCAACACACACACACACACACACACACACACACACACATCTTTGAAGGGATGCTTGAAGGATTCGGGGATGATTTATGCCCAGGGCCTAACCTTAAGTCAGCACTTGGTGGGGAAACTGGCCACAGCTCGACTGCTAGGGCCCCTCTCACCAGGTGACGTTGGGCACCTCTCCTGCAGGCTCAGAGGAGGAGGAAGAGGAGGAGGTGGCAGCCATGACTTCCCGCCACACGGTGTTTGGCCGCGCCCTGCAGGCTGGAGAGCTGCACTGGAGTGACGGCCATCTGCAGAGAATCCTGGCCAGCGACTCCTATGGCCCCAGCCTCACAGGCAGCGTGGGTGGTGACAAGCTGACCTTTGACCCCCAGGGTCGCCCACTCTGGCTGGGTGAACCTTTCCCCACTGCCTGTGCCCGTGTGGACGCCCTGCGTGCCCATGGATACCCCCGCCAGGCCCTGCGGCTGGCAGGTGCCATAGTCAACACACTCCGGCTGCAGCAGCGGCATCAGCTTGAGAGCTACAGGCAGCAGAAAAAAGGTGGGCACTAATATTACCATCCTGTCCCCGGGGCTGCAGACACAAATGCCAACCGCTGAGAGCTGTGGCAAACTGGAGTGTCTGCGGGTACCACTCAGCATCCCACCAGGAAAATGGAACCATTCTGGGTGTCTCATGCAGAAAGGAATTTAATACAGGGGATTGAGGGTTCACAAACCCATTGGAAGGGCTGTAGGATGGAAAGTTGGAGAAGCTGCTGCTCAAGTTCAAGAATTCAAAGGTGTAGAGATCATAGCTAACTGCTAACAGTGGCCTACAGCCCCCATGGGTGGGGGGTGCAGTTTGCAAAAGGACACTCAGAACCTGCTGGCAAAACCTCATGTCTGTGCCCTGCACATGGCCACAGACCTGCTCACAGCTGCCGCAGAATAACAGCCTCATTCTCTAATCGTCCACATCTCGTGCAAAGGAGTCTGGGAAATGTAGTTTCTAAGCTGCCAGCCCCTAAGGTGAGCAGAGGGGGTGGGTGCCAGCCACATGCTTTCTGGAACTTGGACCCAGTATGGCCAGATCTTCCAATTTTTCCAGAGAGGCCAGAAACCTGGATTATTTGATGTGGAATTTACTGATTTTTTAAAACATGGACAACAAATTCAAATTTGTGTTAAGAAAAAAAAACACATTTGTGGACTAGATATGGTGGACAGGAAGGAGGCCACCAGCTGGGTTCTCTGGGTGATGGGGTTGATGGAACAGCTATCAGAAAATTGAACAGAGTGTGTGTCATGGAGGAAACGGGGGCTCTGGGCCTGGAGCAGAGCCCTGACCCCAGAGGTGAGAGCTGAGAACTTAAGGATAAATAGGAGGTACCCAGGAGAAGGGGCAGGAGGAATAGTGTTCCCAGGAGAAGGAACAGCATGGGCAGAAGCCTAGAGGCAAGAGAGTGCACGGTTTGGAGGAGAAGGTTGGAGGACAGGCTTCCAGAGGGAAGGGCCATATGCCACCATATGGGGAAACTTCATATTGGTCCTTGGGGCCCTGAACGCTATTCAGACTTTGTCTTCAGGGTGGTGAGGAGGGATTAAGCACTAGGAGGAGGGAACTGACACTCTGGTTGGGTGTTTTAGAAAACACCCAGTGTCGTTCCTGTGCCTTGCTAGGCCTGGGTTCACAAACAATCATGAGCAGAGGACATGACCACCAGGTTGTCAGGTGGTGGGCCCTGGGAGGCCGGACTGGGGGTCGGAGAGGAAGCCCCTCCCCAGACGTTTAGACAGGTGGGCGGGCATTGAGCCCCTACTTTCGTCCTTCAGAGCTGCTCCAAAAAGGCTCCACCTCCATCACTAACACGGAAGGATGGGTGGGCCACCCCCTGGATCCCATTGGCTGCCTCTGCAGGGCGCTCCTGGAGGCCTGTCGCCTGGAGGAGGAAACCCTCGCTCTTTACCCAGGTACCCACGTGGGAGGCCCTAGGAGGAGACAAGGCAATCCCCACCCCTTGACCACGCCCCTACCCTTGACCACGCCCCATGGCCAGTGCCAGGAGCCAATAGCCTTAGCTTCTCCTGAAAGGCCACCATAGGCCTAGCTGTTGCTAGAAGGAGGGGCCCCACCCTCTGGTGAGTGCTGGGGTCTTCTGGGCTCCCTCTAAAGCCCACCCTGCCCCCAAGCTCCATGCCTAGGACCAAGGGCTACGGGGTCCTCCGGAAGGGGCTCTACTTCCAGCAGCCCTGGTCCTGTTCTCCCCAGAATCAGGCTCCGAGAAGCGCAAGGTGGCCTACCAGCATGTTCCCGTGCCCGGGAGCCCTGGGGAGTCCTACCTGGTGCTGGCTCTGGAGGTGGCACTGCTGGGGCTGGGGCAGCAGCGGGCCCTGCCAGAGGGGCTGTATGCCCAGGACAAGGTGGTGCGCAGCGAGGAGCAGCTGCTGGCCCTGCTGGAGGAGGTGGACTTGGATGAGCGGTTGGTGCAGGTGTTGCGAAAGCAGGCGGGGCTGCTGTTGGAAGGTGAGGCCCTGCCCCTGAGCCTGGCCGGTCCCAAAAGGTAGCTCCTGCCCCTGGTCCTGTAGTGACCTCATTGCTGCCTGACAGCGAGGCCCCGCCCCTAGCCCCGCCTCCTGGACCTTACTGTCCACTGATACCTTGGCGGTTCCCAAAAGGTGAGATCCAGCTCTTGGTCCCGGCCCCTACTGCTCGCTGGCAACCAATAACTGCCTCGAGTGGTGAAACCCCCCACCCCCTGCCTACCTTGCAGCCAATGAGTCTGGTTGCCCAGCCCTGTCCACTACGCAGGTTCCGCCCTCTGGCTCCTCCCCGGGCCTCACTGGCTCCGCCCATGGCCTGGCTCTATTGGCTTGTGGGTAGTGAGGCTCCACCCCCTACTGCACCAGAGAGCCACTAGCCCTGCCCCTTCCAGGCCCTCCTTGATGCTATTGGACCTTGCTGGTCTTGGCCATTGGTTCCACCCTCCAGGCAGGTGCAGCCCCATCTCCACCCTCCGGCCACACCTTGCATCGGAGTCCTGCCCCCGCTAGGTGTGCCCAAGGTCTCCTCTTTTCTTTGGCTTATCCAGCGCTTGTTGCTTGTTGAAGTGTCAGCCCTGAGCCCCTACCGCCTAGACCTACCAGGCCCCAGCCACTCTGTCCTGGGGCCAGCCCCTCCTCCACTTTGAGCCTGAGGTCTAGAGAGACCTGGGAAGAAGCAGAGGCGAGCCCACACTTGGGGGCTGAGCTCAGGCTGTCCCTGCAGGGGGTCCCTTCAGCGGCTTCGGAGAGGTCCTGTTCCGGGAGAGCGTGCCCATGCACACCTGTGCCCGCTACCTGTTCACTGCGCTGCTGCCACATGACCCAGACCTGGCCTATCGCCTCGCACTCCGAGCCATGAGGTGAGGACAGGCGGCTGGGGACATGGCCAGAGTGGGAGTTGGGGGCAAGAGTCGGGTGGCAGGAGGGCTCCGAGCCCTACCTTCCAGCCCGAACTCACAGACTGATTAATTCAGTCTCCCTCATCCCAGTATTCAATACTGCCATGTGCTTTTCATGAGTAAATATAAAAGTGCAATAGTGTTTTAAGTTTGAGAATATCCACATGGTACAGAATTCAAAAGGTACACAAAGCCAGGCCCTTTTCTAGGCAGGTTTGTCTCAGGCTGCCCAAATCTCTCTGCAGGTAAGCAATGTTACCACTTCCTTACCTATCCTGCAAGAGGAGAGAGTTGTGCAAACTCATAACCTGGAAATCGAACATAAATCCTCCTTGTATGCCAATGATACATCCTGTACCTACTGTTTGCATCTTGTTTTCACTAAGCATGGCTTCTGTTACAGACTTTGTCTTATCACATAGTATGTGAGTCACTGCATAGTATTCTACTATAGGGACATATCATTAAAAAAGCAGTGTCTGGCGCGGTGGCTAGCTTCTATAATCCCAGCACTTTGGGAGGCCAAGGCAGGAGGGTCGCTTGAGGCCAGGAGTTAGAGACCAGCCTGGGTAACACAGTGAGGCCCTGTCTAAACAACAACAAAAAATTATCTGGGCGTGGTGGTGTGCTCTTGTAGTCCCAGCTACTCGGGAGGCTGAGGTGGGAGGATGGCTTGAGCCCAGGAGTTGGAGGTTGTAGTGAGCCTTGATCATATCACTACATTCCCGTCTAGGCAACAGAGAGATCTCATCTCAAAAACATAAAAAATTGAAAAAAAAAACCAGTCAAGAGATGATAGAGGTTTATGCCATTTCAAAAAAAGAAAAAGTGTCAATGAATAAACTTATTATCATTTCTCATGTGCACCAGCAGATCACAGAATGTTTAAAGGCTCTCTCAATAGTAAACCTTGCCCAACAAAGTGAAACCCGTCCCACTTCCTCTGAAACCATCCTGCAGAGATACCTGGTAATAATTTGGGAGCCAGATGCAGTGGTGCGCGCCTGCAGTCCCAGTTACTGGGGAGGCTGAGGCAGGAGGATCACTTGAGGGTGGAAATTTGAGGCTGTAATGAGCTATGATTGCATCTGTGAACAGCCACTGCACTTCCATCTGAGCAACATAGAAAGACCCAGTCTCTTTGAAAAAAAAAAAAAACAACAATTTGGAGTGTCTTTCCAGAATATTTGGAAAGAACAATAAATAAAGCTTTTATATGCAAGACTTTTTTGTCTAAGCCAAGGGTCTGCAAACTACAGCCTATAGACCCAATTTGGCCTTGCCACCTATTTTTGTAAAGCTGCTGAGATCAAATGGTTTTTACATTTTGAATGGTTGGAAAAAAATCAAAAGAAAATTTTATGATAACATGAAAAGTCCATGAAAGTCAAATTTCAGTGTCCAGAAATGGTTTTGTTGGCACACAGCCATGTCCATTCATCTGTGAATTGTCTGTGGTTTCTTTTGCATGGCAGTGGCAGAATTAAGCTGTTGCAACAGAGACCAAATAGCTTGCAAAGCCAAAAATATTGGCTGTCTAGCCCTTTACAGAAAAAAAAAAGGTCTGACCCCTGGTCTAAGTCCATGACTCATAGTAATCCATATAATCTTCAAAACAACCTAGCAAAATAAGTATGTTTAGTCTCATTTTCCACATAAAGAAACAGGCTTGGGCTGGGCACAGTGGCTCACACCTGTAATCCTAGCACTCTGGGAGGCCGAGGCGGGAGGATCGCTTTAGGCCAGGAGTTTGAGACCAGCCTGAGCAAGAGCGAGATTCCGTCTCTACAAAAAATAGAAAAATTAGCCAGGCGTGGTGGTGTGTGCCTGTAGTCCCAGCTACTCAGTAGGCTAAAGCAGGAGGATCGCTTGAGCCTAGGAGTTGGAGGTTACAGTGAGCTATGATCAGACCACTGCACTCTAGCCTGGATGACACAGTGAGACCCTGTCTCAATCAATCAATCAATAATTTTTAGAAAGATTTAAGCAAAGAAAGAGGGGAGGGGAGAGCCACTAGGAGATCTGGGAAGAGCATTCCAGGCAGAAGGAACAGCCCATGCAAAGGCCCTAAGGCAGGACTGTTCCTGTTGTGTTTGGGGACATTGAGGGGAACAGTGGCTGGAGCCAAGCCAGCAAGGGGGGAGGGGTGTCATGGAGGCACTAATGGGGGGTATGTCAGGACATAAGTAATCCCTTCACCTCTTTAGCAGCCATGTGGCTCTCAGTGCATGAATGGAGCAGTGTTTATTTAACCCAATCCCAAGTGACGGGCATATTCTAGATCATTTCCCATCCCATTATAAACAGCGCTGCGGTGAACATCTCGTGCACACATCTTCCATCTTCTTGGGCTCCCAGCGTTCTGCTCGCCTGGGAGAGGAGGCGCAGGCTGGAGCAGGAAGCTTCTCTGTCTCCTAGAGAGAGTAGAGACAGCAGCCCCGCCTCACCACGGGCTTCCATGTCCCCTCACCCCAGGCTGCCCGTACTGGAGACAGCGTTTCCGGCTGGAGAACCTCACCCCAACCCGCTGGACTCCATCATGAGCAACCGCTTCCCCCGCTGGTTCATCCTCGGCCACCTGGAGACCCGCCAGTGTGAACTGGCCTCTGCCATGCTGACAGCCGCCAAGGGTGAGGATAGCAGCTGTCCCCATAACCCTGTCTTCCTCCTCTGCCTTCCTGTCCTTCTTCCTTTCCCCCTTGCCTTTCCTACCTCCTCTTATCCTTTTGCCAAATTCCATCAGTATTCCTTGAGCGCCTTCTACAGGTACCAGACACTGTCCCAGGTGCTGGGGATGTAGCAGGCGACAAAGCCATCCTAGATCCCCTGCCCTGTGGTAGTACATTCTAGTGGGAGAAGATAGTGATGCAGTAACTGAGAAGGTAGTAAGTGCTATGAAGGGGAATGAAGCAGGTGGACATTTAAGCAAAGGCCTGAAGGTGAGGGTGGAGCTGGCAGGTACTCGGTATCCTAGCTCAGGCTGCCACAACAAAATACCATAGGCTGGGCAACTTAAACGACAGAAATTTATTTTCTCATCGTTCTGGAGGCTAGAAGTCTGAGATCAGGGTGCCAGCATGGTCAGTTCCCAGTGAGGGCTCGCTTCCTGGCTTGCAGATGGCCACCTTCTTGTTGTGTCCTCACATGGTGAGAAGAAAGAGAGAGAGAGAGGTAGAGAAAAGGGCAGAAAGAGAAAGTTAAAGTTCTTGGTCTCTTCTTAATACGGGTGCTAATCCTCTCATGAGGGCCCCACCCTCATGACCTCATCTAAACCTAATTATCTCCCAAAAGCCCCATCTCCAAATACTTTCACATTGGGTGTTAGAGCTTCAATGTATGATTGGCAGAGGGGTGGGGGTGGGGGACCCCCCAGTCCATAGCATCTGGGAAAAGCATTCTAGGCAGAGGGAGCAGCCAGTGCAAAGGCCCTGAGGCTGGACCATGCCTGTTATGTTTGAGGAACGGGGAGGAGGCCAGTGTGGCTGGAGCAGAGGGACAGGGACTTACGAGATCTAGATCAGTGATAATTGTAGTAATAAAAGCTAACATTTGTGTAGCTCCTTGCCACGTTAAGGCCTTTCCAAGTATGGGCTCACCACGGCCCTGTGAGACAGGTTCCATTGCCTTAGTGTTACCCATTTTACAGAGGGGACAGCCAGGACCCAGAGAGTCCAGTAAAGTGACTTGCTCAGGGTCACACAGCTAGTTCTCGGCAGGATGGGGATTTGAACCCTAGCACTCTGGGTCCCGAATCAATGCCCTTGAAAGTGAGGGGCCCAGAGGGTCACGAGGTGGCCTCCTCCAGGAGATAACTGGGAGGTAACCAGCAGAGGGAGGCATTGAAGGTCTGAATTTTCACAAAGCCATTGCCTGGTGTGTCCCCCTCCACACTCAGGCACATGCCCCAGGGACGGGGGACCCATGTGAACAAGTCAGGCAGCTGCAGGGGCTGGTGCTGGAGTGTGTCTAACGGTGCTCTCTGGCCCTTCCTTCACCCAGGAGACCCTAAGTGGCTGCATGCGGTCTTGGGCTCCATCCAGCAGAACATCCACTCTCCAGCCCTGCTCTTCAAGCTGGCGCAGGACGCCTGCAAGACAGCCACCCCAGCCAGTGCGCCACCGGATACCACGCTGCTGGGCATCGCGTTGGAGCTAGGCCTGCAGGTGAGGGCTGCCAGGTGGAGGCGGAAGGGCGATGCTGCTTCGGGGCGGGGCCTGAGTGTGAGCTGCTCCTCTGGGGGTGGGGCTGGAATGTTAACCACACCCCCTGTGGGTGGGGTCTGCATGTGAGCCACACCTCTGGGGTCGGGGCCACACAAGAGCAGGGTCCCTGAGTAAAAGTCCTAGGAGTGAGGGAATGATGGGTCACCAGTCTTAGTGGTGGGGCTTAGGAATGAGGATCGCCTCTGGAGCTATGACTGAGAATGAAGTAGGGGGAAGGACAGGGCCCGCGATTGAGTGGATGGGTGACAAGAACAAGCGGACCCTGCGGGCGGGGCCTGACACTGATTTGCCATTGGTTAGGGACCATGGGTGGGTGGGGTTGAAGCGGAGGGTGGGACAGAGCCTACCAATAAGGAGCTCTCTTGGAGACGGGGCCTGAAGACAAAGGCAGCTTAGGGGTACCGATTCCCCACTGAGGGGCTGGCCTGGGGAAGGTTCTGAAGGTATGGAGCCACCCCTGGGAGTGGGCTCTGCCACTGAAATTCCTGTAGGCGGGGCCTGCAGCTGAGTGTCCCAGTCGTCCCCAGGGGCTAGGTAAGTGACAGAGCAAGGGGTGGTCCTGCAAGGGCAAGTCTCTGGTTGGCCTGTAGGGAAGGAGTCAACTGCAGGGGCGGCCTGGGGGGGCGGGGGCTGAGGGGATAGACAAGTAGGGGGTCCGCGGGGTGGGGCCTCAGAGAGTGGCCGAGATTCAATAAGAAAATAAGAGATCTGCTGCGGTGGCTCACGCCTGTAATCCCAACACTCTGGGAGGCTGAGGCGGGATGATCTCTTGAGGTCAGGAGTTCAAGACCAGCCTGAGCAAGAGCGAGACCCCATCTCTACTAAAAATAGAAAAAATTAGCGGGGGGTGTGGCGTGTACCTGTAGTTCCAGCTACTGGGGAGGCTGAGGCAGGAGGCTCGCTTGAGCCCAGGAGTTTGAGGTTGCTATGAACTAGGCTGACACCATGGCACTCTAGGCCGGGCGACAGAGCGAGACTATCTCAAAAAAAAAAAGAAAAAGAACAACCCCAGCCATTGCAGGAACACAGGAATAGTAGTGGCTGACGTTACCTGAGCACTTGCAGGCAACAAACACTGCAAAGAGCTTGACCCACATAATTTGTTTAATTCTCACAACAATCATATGAGGTAGATACTATTTTTATCCCCACTTTATAGATGAGGAAACTGAGGCCCAGAGAGGTGAGGTCACCGGCCCAGGTTCATTGGCTCAGCCTTAACCTCCAAGCTTGTCTGGGCCTCTCCAAGGGCCAGCCCAAGACACCGAGTGACCCTCCTCCTCTTCTCTCCCCCCTCCCACTCCGCAGGTGATGCGGATGACCCTGAACACCATGACCTGGCGGCGGAGGGAGATGGTGCGCTGGCTGGTCAGCTGTGCCACGGAGATCGGTGAGAGTCCCTGAGGGGACCTACCGCCCACCTCCCTGTTGTGGCTCTGCACATGCCACTGAGGGAACCAGGCAGGGAAGAAAGAGAAGCATAGGTCTTTCCCTGACTCTATCCTGTGCTCAGGGCTAGGCTGGGAGGGATTGTCAGGCTAAACAACGGCCCAGAGGCTGGCCAGGCTGATGTGGTGGGGGCCACATTAGCGTCCCACCCCAATTCCCACCTAGTCTAGCTGCCCCCTGACTTTTTGGAAAAGTAAAACAAAGTTTCTGTCCAGGCCAGGCGCGGTGGCTCACGCCTGTAATTCCAGCACTCTGGGAGGCTGAGGATCGCTTCAGATCAGGAGTTCGAGACCAGCCTGAGCAAGAACGAGATTCCCGTCTCTACAAAAAATAAAAAATTAGCCCAGTGTGGTGGTGTGCCTGTAGTCCCAGCTACTTGGGAGGCTGAGGCAGGAGGACTTGAGCCCAGGAGTTTGAGGTTGCTGTGAGCTATGCTGATGCCACTGCACTCTAGGCCAAGTGACAAAGCAAGACCTTGTCTCAAAAAAAAAAAAAAAAAAATGAAAAAGAGAAACAAAGTTTCTGTCCAGCATGTTGTAGCCATGGGGGTGGGGGGAGGAACAGCAGTGTCTGGATAAATCCATAGGAACACCTACCTGTCCCTGCCTCTCCTCCTGAACAGTTTCCCCCTGTCACCTCCTACCAGGCCCACAAGCCCTGATGAACATCATGCAAAACTGGTATTCCTTATTCACGCCGGTGGAGGCGGCCACCATCGTAGCAGTGACAGGCACCACGCATGCCACGCTGCTGCGGCTGCAGCTGGACACAGCCCGGCGTGAGGAGCTCTGGGCCTGCGCGCGCACCCTGGCCCTGCAGTGCGCCATGAAAGACCCTCAGAACTGCGCCTTGCCCGCCCTGACCCTGTGCGAGAAGAACCACGCGGCCTTCGAGGCGGCCTATCAGATCGTGCTGGACGCTGCCGCAGGAGGGCTGGGCCACGCTCACCTCTTCACGGTGGCCCGCTATATGGAGCACCGTGGCCTGCCTCTGCGGGCCTACAAGCTGGCGACGCTGGCCTTGGCGCAGCTCAGCATCGCCTTCAACCAGGACAGCCACCCCGCAGTCAACGACGTGCTGTGGGCCTGCTCCCTCAGCCACTCGCTGGGCCGGCACGAGCTCTCCGCCATCGTCCCCCTTATCGTCCGAAGCATCCACTGTGCCCCAATGCTCTCTGACATCCTGCGCCGCTGGACCCTCTCGGCGCCTGGCCTGGGTCCCCTGGGGGCCCGCCGGGCTGCCAAGCCACTGGGTGCTGACCGGGCCCCACTCTGCCAGCTCTTGGACGCCGCAGTGGCCGCCTACATTACCACTAGCCACTCCCGCCTCACGCACATCAGCCCGCGACACTATGGCGACTTCATCGAGTTCCTGGGCAAGGCCCGTGAGACCTTCCTCTTGGCGCCCGACGGGCACCTTCAGTTCGCCCAGTTCTTGGAGAACCTCAAACAGACCTACAAGGGCAAGAAGAAGCTCATGCTTTTGGTGCGGGAGCGCTTCGGTTGAGGGGCGGCAGGGTGGTGGGAGTGGGGATCCCCTCGCCCCTGCCCCCCTGCCCCCGCTCTCCTTGGGGTCCTCGGCACTGGAGGCCCATGTGGCATTTCAGTATTAAGTCAGGGAAGGAGCCTGGCTGGAGATGGGAGGCAGGGGGGTGGCGTCCTGCAACGGCCACGTGCGTGCCTAGGAGTGTGCGAACGAGTGTGCGAGACTCTAGGAGCAGAAGCCATACCACCACCCAGGAGCCTGCAAGGGAGTGTGTGCTTGGGCAGCCGGTATGACCCCGCCCTGGGCACCCCAAAAGCAATAGACAAGCTCGCCCTCTCCAAACTCACAGGCCTGGCTTGGGCTCCAGGGGGTGGCGGGAGGCAGGACTTCCCAGAAACTGGCCCACTAAGTCAATGTAGCAGACCCTCCCAGAACCCCACCCCTGGTGGCCAGGGGACTTGCATTAGGGCATCTGAGTCCCTTGTGCCCACCCTCTGCCCCACTGCTCAGGGTCCCTAGTCTGCCGCCTCCCAGGCAGCTGCCCAGCCAGGACCAATGTCTCACCCCTACTGAAGGATTTGAGGAGGCTTCAGGCCTCAGCCACATACCTCACCCCCCTCACCCCGTGTCTGGCCAGGACATCCCCCCATTCCCTTGGGCACCAGGGTCCCAAGGTGGGCTGGGGGGTGGTCATCGCTGCCCCTTGCCCCACCTGCTAGTCACTGGACATGCAACTCAGGAACTGAGCGAGGCTCACACACTGCCCCTCCAAGCCTGGTGTCAGGGGACACAGGCACAAGAGAGCCAGGGACCCCCAACCCCGATCTGGAAAGGAAAGAGACCTGCTTCTTGGCATTTTCTGGCTGTCTTGTCTGTCCTTTTCTCCTCCTCTGTCTCCCTGCTTCACCCATTCATCTTACTCTGTTTCCATATTTCTCTGCATTTATCTGCATCTCTCTTGGTCCCAGATGCTGCCTCTCTAGCCACCCTTCCCCTCCCCTGCCTTCGGCGGTAGGGGGGGGAGGAGGGAGGGCGTCCCACTGCCCAGTCACCTCCTGCACCTTCCCCCCTCTTGTGTATTAAGGACAAAAGATCACGTCATTTTGTAACTTTTTTTCTATTTATTGAACCATATATTGTATATCCGTGTTTTTTTCTCTTTTCTTTTTTTAAAGATTGAACATAGATTTTTCTTTTTAATTTTATTGCGAGACAGGGGTTCGTCCCCCCCCCCTTACGCCTTCAGGCCCGGGTCACTCCGTTTCGTCTGCATAAAAAAAAAATCTCCGGCCTCATTTCTGGAAAGGCATGGGAGAGACTTGCTGGCTTAATCCAGGGGTAATTATGTGAATAATCGTAAACAGGATGGCGAGTCCTTCCGTAACCATGAGCAAGCATGGTACTGAATGCTTTACAGCTGTCATTCAATCGTCACAACAGCCTTGAGTCTGTAGGATTATCGTTTCCATTTTACAGACGAGAAAACTGAGGCTGCCAAGTTGAAAGAAAGAGTTCCCAGCTAAGAAGCAAGGCCGCTGGATTCAGTACCTCGCTGGGGCCACGGAGCCTGCCCCACCCCAAACTGGATGGCTCGTGCATGGCTGGGAATGGCCACTAGGGGTCCCCTGGCTCCGGACACCAATTTTGGGGGAGTACTTGTCTCCAAACTGCTGCGCGCAGGAGGCGGTGGCGGGTGCTGAGTGCAGCTGAATAGGGGAGATACCCGGACCAAAATCGGTAACGCTGGGTTTAGTTCGGCCTTGGTGGGCGGGGCTACGGCCAAGACCAGAACAGCGGGGTGGGCGTGTCTGGACGGTGGGGGGCGTGCCGGGGCGTGTCCGGGATCTTACACTAGAGATCAGGCTCCCAGTCCCCAAATAGACTGTGGGGTCTGCGGGACGGCGGGGAAGAGCTTAGTTGTCTACACTTCCCTGGCTCCCCGAGAATTAGCTTCCTCGGGGCCGTCCTGCCTTTAGAGACTGACGGACGAATGCACGGACTGCGTTTGGGTCACTGTCAGGGTCGGGGCAGGTGAGGACAGGGGCTCCCCGGAGTGCCGGCGCTGGCCGCTAGAGGGCGCCGCGCGGAGTCGTGGGCGGGGCTTTCGCGGTGCTGGGCACGGCGATTGGCTTGTGGCACCGCCCTCCGCTCGAGGGGACCAATTGGAGGCTGCCCCACCTCCTCCCTGGCCGCGCGTGTTCCCGCAGGTAAGTGCGGACGGCCCCTGGGCTGGTCCGTGCGTTCCCCGCAGCCGCTGGCGTCCTGGGATGGTGCGTTTGTGGCAAGCCTCAAGTGTACCCCCTGTGGTCCCTGCCACCTCCAAATGTCTTCAGGCTTAGGGCACCCCTTACTGTGCTCTTCAGCTGTCAGTTACCCACAAACGTTCCCACCGACCTGGGGTGCCAGGCAGGTCCCAGTCACACAGAAATGTTCCCCCTCCAGCCTGGGCTTTCCCTCATGTCACCTCAAGCCCAAGTTACCCTCTAGCATTTCAGATAGCAGGCACCCCAAATCCTCCTCCCAGGCCTGAGTTATCCCTTAGGTCCCAGTTGCCCCCCACAAACGTCACTGGCTCAAAACCCTCAGGTCCCATTTGCCTCCAAATGTCACCCTTGAAGCCAAGCATTTCCATCAGGCACCTCCATCTAGGTCCTTCCCAGAACAGCTCTCTCAGTCACCAGCTCTCCCAGTCACATCACTGAAAGTCAGTCCCTCCAGGCTCACCTTTCCAAGCACAGGGAACCCTCTGGGTCCCTGTGACTAAACTGCCACTTTCCTCGGTGGGGCGGGGATGGGGTGGCAGTGGAGTCAGGAGCCTAGGGTGCCAGGACAGGCCAATTAAAAGCTGAAACTCCAGGGACGGGAAGCAGGAGTGAATCACAGACCAGACCTTCAGGAATGAAGCCAGGGCAACTTTTATTTAATTGGACAACAGGCATGACACACAGCACAAACTGCCTCTCCCTCCCACCTCAAGCTTCTATCTGCCCCTGCCCGGCGTAGGGAAAGGGGACAGTGGGCTGGCCCCAAAGACCTGGGGGGCTTCACTGTGCCTCCTTAGTCTCACCCAGAAAAGAGCCCCTCATCCCATGTGACTCTGAGACAGTGGACAGTCTTAATTCCTCCCTGTCCTGAGACCACCCGAGGAGGGAAGGATCAGCAGTTCCCAGGGCCCCAGGACTGAGCAGGCCTGCCTGTGTCCTTTCTGGGTCCACATGGACCTTGTTCCCTGCCCCACGTGTAGGGCGGGTGTCACTGCTCCTCCCCCCAAGTTAGGAAGCTGCAGGGCCCAGGGAGATGGGGCCAGGTCAGGTCAGCCCAGCCTGATTCCGGAAGCCCAGAGTTGGCATTTAACGGTCAGGGGGGCCCAAGGCAGCTTCCTCTTGGGTAACTGGCTGCTGGGAAGGTGCAGGGCAGGGCCATGTCCCCTGTCAGGATTGGGAGAGGAGGGGCTGAGGCTCCAGGCCCAGAGGGGACACAGCTAGCTTCCTTTTTTATGGAAGGGCTGTCTACCCACCTACCCACCTACCTGTCCACCCTGGGGCCACAGCCCAGGCTGAAGTGTGGCCACGGAGGGGGAGTCCTCAAGTGCAGAGTTAAGGAAGGGCGCCTGCAGCAGATAGCTGGGCCCAGCCAAGCCCACCCACTCCCTCCCTCCCCCTGTCCCTCCTCCAGACACAAGTCTGGGTCTGCATCCTCATCTTCCCTCCAGGCATCAGCCCACCCAGGGAAGGCAGGGGCTGCGGGCTCCAAGGGGGCTTGACTCCTGTTCCTGCTGAACTGAGCCAGTATGCACAAATCAACTGTGTTTCAGCTCAGTAGGCACGGGAGGCAGAGCCCAGGGAGGCCGCACAGCAGGACAGCGGGACCGGCAGTAGCAGTGGGGACGAGGCGGCACAGCCAGAGGGGGTGAGGGCCCGGGGGGCGGAACTTAGCCACTGTGAACATGATTTGGTGTGGACCCTGCTCACAAGCAGCTAAGCCCTGCTCCTCAGGCCAGGCACACGGGCTTCGGGGCCTCTCTGCCACCCTGTCCCCAGAGCGGGCAGCATCCTCCTCGGCGGCAGAGCTCAGGGTCGGTTGGAAATCCCTGGCAATGTGATTTGTGATAGGTAGCAAATCCCATCCCCAGGAACCCCAGCCGGCCATGGCACAGGGGTGAGGGGACATCAGGCGGGGCCAGAGGCCGGTACCTGGAGGGGAGAAAGAGAGAGAGTAAAGGAGGTAATGAATGAGACTTGGGGACGTCTCCCGTCCAGGTCCTCATCTGCTTCCTTCCTTCCCTCCCAGGGAAGCCTTTCCCCACAGGCAGCACAACTGCAGGCAGAGCTAGACCCTGGCTGTGCCCTGGGTCCCAGCCCCAGCCTCAGCCCCGGAGAGACAGAGATGCCCACAGGGCCCTTTTAGGCCAAGGAGGCTGCAGGAACTTCCAAAGCCAAGTTCCCCCTCTCGCTCCCCCAGCCCTGGGCAGGCCAAACAGGGCCATAGGGAGAGGAAGCCGAGGGGGGGTGGGCAGGCGGGTGAGGAAGTGATCTCACCCCAGCTGGCGCCACTTCCTAGAAGCCTGAAGGGCAGGAGGAAACCACCAGGGCCTCCCCCCCGCCGTAGCCCCGTCTCTTTGGTGGCCAGGACTCACTGGGCCCGCGCCCCACCAGGGCGGATACCAACAGCAAGTACCCCGATCTCCCCCGAGGCACACACCCCCCTCTGCTCCCAGAACACAGAATCTACGCTGGGAGATGCAGCCCTCTCCATCCAAACAGTCTGATGTTCCGAGCCCCGCTCCGCAGTTTCCCAAATACTCTCCAAGCCTCAGTTTCCCCATCTGTAAAACGGAGCCAAGAGCCTCTCCCACACAGCCTGGTGAGATGTCACCGAGAACTTGTGTGCCGCTCAGCAAACGCCCAGCACCAGAGCAGGCCGAGGAATTTTCGGGGCCCAGTGCAAAATGAAGATGCGGGCCCCTTGTTCGTTAATTAAGAATTTCATGACATCGGCAACAGAATGTCATTAAACCAAGCTCCGGGTCCTTCCAAGCGGAGGGGCCCTGAGATTGCGAGGGTTGCAGTAAATGGAGCTTCTTAGGATAAGAGCCTAGCGGCTAAGAGACCCCAATTCTGGAGCCGGTCCACCTGGATTTGAAACCCCCCAGCTCTGCCGCTTCTTAGCTGGATGACTCTGTTGGTCAACCTCTCTGAGCCTCAGTTTCCCCGTCTGCAAAACAGGAACAATAAGTATCTACTTCGTAAGTCGTGGCGACGGTCCCATGAGTGATATGGGTAATCACAACAGCGATGACTCGGTCAGTGTCAGGCAGAACCAGGCAGGACAACAGAAACAAGGACACCTGACACCAGTAGGACCCCAGCATCCAATCTGGTGGCACCCACCACTGGGAGATAGGAGGTGACAGATGTCTTGCTTTGTCACTCCCTGCCATACAGACACACACAGAGACACACACACACACACACAGAGACACACACACATATACACAGAGTGGCCAACCTCTCCCATCGGGACCCTGCCACAGCCCTGTCCCCTTAGGGTTTGGGGGCACCAACTGGGAACAGCCGGGGCCCCGCAGGACGGCCAGCCTCCCCAGGCCGCCTCCGGAAGTGAGACAGCACATTCGTGTCCCAGGGACGAGAACGGGAAGGGCGGCCATTTGGCCAGGCCCGTTTCCTGTGGGGTTTCCCCTGCTCAGAGCCCAGGGCCGGGGCCAAGGCCACTCCCCATCCCACAGGCACAAAAGGTCTGGGTCTCAAGTGGAAGGGGTACTGCCACACAGGTGCCCAAGAGCTGGGGCCCCCTTTACCAATCATGGTGTGCCTCTTGGGCTCATGAGACGGGGTGTCTAGGGAGGACCAAGCTCCTGGCACCTGGAGGCACAAGGGTGAGGGTGGGCCCCTGGGCTGGAGGAGTGAAGCAGCCCCAGGCTGCACCAGGACGCCCCGGTCAGGCAATGTATGTACACACGAGTGCCTAAGTACACCCCACAGACAGAGAGCATGTGTGTGCATGTGCACCAGACACACATGGGCACATGTATGGCTCCCCCCGAAACCCATGCTCCAAGAATGAATCAGGGGCAGCTTCCGCCGGGGGCGCCACCACCACCTCCGCCCCCAAGCCTGGTCCCCAAATACTTTCCACCCTCACAGAGCAGCTGGGATCGGAAAATACCAAGGGCTGCAGGCCCCGCCCTGCCCGCCGCGCCACCCGCCCTCCCAGCCTGTCACTAACGCTTTGCCTAATGGGCCCAGACTCTCAGCAGAAGCTCCATGGGCTGGGCCTGGAGCCAGCCGCCAACCTGGGCTGCCCAGCCAAGCCCCAACTGACCGCCAGTCCCCCGCCCCTTTGCCCCAGTCCCCAGCACATCGGGACAATAACAGCCGCCCCCATGGGCAGCCCTCGGAGGCTGGCACCAGGGTGGGGAAAACCAGGACACTGGCAAATGGGTGGGCGCTGCTGCCCACCCAGTGTTGGGGGGGGCAAAGAAGCTCAGGAAGGGGTGAGTAAGTGTGGGCTGAATCACTTGTTATAAATAGGGGAACCACGAAAGTCACATCCCAGCCCCCAACTGTGCCCAGCCAGTCCACACTCTACCCCCTCCTTAGACTTTAATCCCTCCCAGACCAATCGCAGAATTCCCAGGGGCCCCCTAACATCCATGTTAGGATCCCTTAACTGAGAGGTAGACCCACGGTCATGTCCACCTCTGCCTTCTTCTCATTCGGGTCCACTCCCCAGTGCTGGCCTAGCTTTGGAGGCCCACTGGCCTTGAAGGCCATCACTAGATACCTCCCTTGACACCTCACCAATTCCCAGCCCAAGGCTCGGGGTTCCTGGGCTCCCCAAGGCATTCTCAGGGTGTGGGCGCCCACTGTCCTGCATGGTGATCTCAGAACTGGGCCAGGGGGCTGTTCCAAGGAGCTTGGCATCAAAGAAATATGTTCTCAGGGCCGAGGTCCCGAGTCCTAGACCACCCAGCCCTGCTCTGCCCAGGGCCATAGCTCAGTGACCACACCCAGGGTGGCGCCAGCTCCAGCACCCTGGGGTAAGGCGCCGCTGGAGCGTGACTCAGCCATGCCCAGCATGGCGGCGTCCTTCTCTGCCCAAGGATTCTCACACACCCACGCCCACTGCCCTCCGCAAACATCCTCCCCAGGTGACTGGCCTTGAAGGCAGGATCTTCCCCA
Organism: Varecia variegata; assembly: GCA_028533085.1. Classification (NCBI taxonomy): domain Eukaryota; kingdom Metazoa; phylum Chordata; class Mammalia; order Primates; family Lemuridae; genus Varecia; species Varecia variegata. The sequence continues at coordinate 103,142,160 of CM052442.1, read as the reverse complement.
GACACACCTCTGTGTCCACCCAGGACACCCATCCAACAGCAGAAGAGAAAGTGTCCAGAGCACCCCAAAAGGGATCTGAGGTCGGGGCCTGCGATGGAGAAGAGAAGTGTACTACTTCTCTCCGTGCCATTTCCGAATGCTCCCCATTTACAGATGGGGTAACTGAGGCCAAGAGATTCAGAGCCCGGCCTGAGGTCACAAAGTTAAGTCTAAAAAACACCAGGCCTGATCCAGGCATAAACCACATCCAAAGTGTGAAAAAAGGGGGCAGAAAGGAGTTTTCTCAAGACCGCGCAGGGTTCCCTGTGGCATTATTCAAAGAGGACGGACTCCCCCAGCCAGCCTCCCAAGATGAAGGGCAAACTGAAAAATGCCTGAAGATGTATCAAAGCGCCACCTGGATTAGGGCGAACAGGTCACCGCAGTGCACCCCCAGGGCCGGTTACCCTGGATGTGCAGGTGGGTGGGAGCCTGCCCTGCAGCTGCAGCCTGCACTGAACATCTGGCCTCCACTTGCACCAGGCAGGGGGTGGGCACAACACAAGGGTCCCTCCTGGAGCATCCGCCTCCGCTGTCTTTCTCCGGCGACCAAGGGTCTGTGGTGAGCAGGAGGCTCCAAGGCCGGGCCAGCACAGACAGGCCCGACCCCCCTGGACACGCCCTGTCACGCATGTGCTCCGCGTGCCAGCCCTCGGCCAGGCTGGCAGCTATTTTAGGGCCCCCTCTAGGCCCACAGGCAAGGCCTGCTGGTTGGGGTCTTGAGCGAGCTCCCAGAAGACATCCTGCTAGGGCAGAGGGCAACAGATGTCCCCCTGGATGCCAGAACAGAGCTGGCACCAGGCCCCTTCCCAGGACAGTGGCATGTGCACACATGTACCCAGGCTGGTCCAGGCAGGGTGCGTGGGCGAGTGGACAGGGTGTGTCCAACATCACCTTGCCTCTAAGCCCAGGCACCTGTCGGGTACAGCCCCTCCAGCTCAGGCTGGCACCGGCAGGACTGCCAGAGGACACCCTTCATGTCAGGGGTCCAACAGACCCCAGCCTCACCCACATACACCTTGCTTCATGGGCTGGCAGCTGGGTGGGGATTGGGAAGGGGGCAGGTGACAGGGAGCATGTCCAAGGCATTCAGGAGGCTGTCGGTCTGGAGCCTGGCTGGGTTGGGCTGGGCAGGAAGGTCACTTAGGGCTGGGGGCTTTGGTGGCTGTCAAATCGAGTGCTCAAATGAGACGTGAGTCTTGGCCTAGGACAGAGGAGTGAGAGTTCTGTCTGGTCTGGGCCCTTTCACCTCCTCCTGCAGCCCAAGGGCACGGGACCCAGAGCTGCACCAGGCTGGTCCCAAACCTGGCCCCCACTTCCTATGCAACCTTGAATGAGCCCTTCCCTGCTGGGCCAGGGGAGAGCCGGGGAGGCATCCCCCAAGTCCCCGCCAGGCCCTCCCCAATAGAAGGCCTTTGCCCCACTCACTGGGTGACATGTCAAGAACTTGAACCACTGTCCCCACCCCTTTAACCAAATAACTCTGAGAGACCCCCACCCATTCTTCCAGTCCAAGGCCAGGTGGGGGGCACACACATGCATATCCATTCCCCCACCCCAAACCTCGAGCCCCAACCCCAGGCGAGCACATGCCCTTCCACCCGGCGGCCAACTCCCTGCCCACCTTAACCTGCCCCAGTGGCCCTGGGACCCGCCCTCCCCACCACGCTCTCGTGAGTCTCCTGGGGGGCCTGGGTGCAGGGACGCGGCTGGCCCCTGGGGAGGGGACAGAGGCTGGGCCGCCCTTCCCCCGCTCCGTAGGGGGCGCCCCAGGACTCCGCGGCCGCCGCCGTCACACGCACTGTCCCCGTCCTCCCCCCCACCCCCCGACCAGTACCCGGCGGCTGGGCGCGGGGCGGAGCCCTCCCCCTCGCAAAGGGCTGGGGGACCCGCCAGGCGCACCCCCACCCCGCCCACGAGCCCGGCGCGGAAAAGTTGTCGCCGCCGCCGCCGCCGCCGAGGCGCCAATCGCTCCCTGCCCCCCGCCCCGGGGCGCTCCCGACTTACCCGCGGGGGGAGGGGAGCCGACTCCGGGCTCCGGCCGCCGCCCCGGCCCGGCCGGGCAGACGCAGGCGGGCGGCGGGCCCGAGACCGGCCGGGGGCGGCCGGCGGCCACGCTCCACCCCACTCACTGGCCGGCCCGCCGCGGGGCCGAATCGCTTTTAAAACCTTCCCCCGTCTCCTCCCCCATCCCCGGGCCGGGCAGGGGGCGGGCGCGGGGCGGGGCGGGCGCCGCCGTCATGTGCCCCCAGAGCCGGCCCGCCCCCACTTTCTCGCGCCTGTCCCCCAACTCAGTCCCGTCCCCAACTGGAGCCCAACTTTCTCCCTCCTTGTCCCGAATCTGCCCGGGCCCCAAACCTAGCCCAACTTCCCTCTCTGGTCACTGAACTTGGGTCCCAGGCCTGATTTGTAAGCCGAGGCTCTCCCTGCGCGGGTAGGGTGGGCGCAAGGGGTCTAACCCCCAACCTACCTCTGGAACCCCTCCCGGCCTAAGTCCTGCCCCTTCGCAGGAAGGAGCAACCCAGGAGGCCTTGAGCAGGGGGATGGCGATTGAGGGGGAGGCAGTTTGGAGAGGGCTCAGTCCCACACCCAGGGCATATTGCCACTGTGGACCCCTCCCTAGGGGGGCTTAGGGTATTCTGGGATCCTGCCAAACAGGAGTCCGCACTTCAGTCCAGTTCCACAGTACCTTCTCCAACCTTAGGAAGTCCCTCCTTTTATCCCACCCAACTCTCTCCTGCTGCCATAGAAAAGACTTTTGGATTCCAGGCCAGGTGGTCCCTGGGTCTGGATCCCCTCCCCGCCAGGCTTTCCGGCACCCTCCCCCAGCCACCCAGGACCTCTGGGAAACTCCACAGCTCCCTGAGTATTCCTAGGAGAGAGGCCCTCCCTCCGTCCCTCCCTCTTTCTCTGTGTGCATGTCTGTCCCTCCTCATCCTCCAGCCTCCCCTCTACCAGGAGGAACACGGCTGCATTGTTCCCCAGGACTGGGCCCTGCCTCGGGGCCTGGCCTGGTGCCCAGGTGGGGGGCCAGGAACAAAACTCAGCAAAGGAGGGGCGGGGTGCCCTCTGCGGCCAAGCCAGCCTCCTTGGGCATGTCTGCTGCCACTTTGCCCTCTCCAGGACAGGACAAAGGCTGATCGACCCCCAGCCACTACCCTTGACCACCATCATGTTACAGTGGGGGTCTGCAGCTTACCAGACCCTTCCCAGTCCCATGTGGGCATTGCTTTGGGGGACAATTTTTCCCACTCCCACTGGCGACGTTTCTGAAGTTGTATCATTGGGGCTGGGGGGTCTGATTTGTCACCACTCACCTCCTGGGTAGTAAGAGAGCAGCCTCCCCTGTTGAGTAATTCTAGGGGTGGGGGGGTACCCAACAGCAGGCCCAGACAGAGGACTGGAGGGACTGGTTGGACACCTCTGTGTCACCTTGCACCCCAGAATTCCTCTAGGGTCCCCCATTTCATCAGTTCAGCTCAGTGGGCTCCTGCCTTGGGTCTTGGTGGGACTGGGGAGAGGGAGGTGGAAGCCACACCTAGCTACCTACAGTCCATCCCATGGGGCCCAGCCCGGGGGACTCTACGGGTCTTTCTTCCCTGTGGGGCCCAAGGGACAGGCTGGCCCAGGCTACAGGATCTGGCAGGTTGGGGCAGGAGGGGGCAGAGCAACCCGCCCATGGGGCCCCCAGGGGAGGATTTGGAGTTGCACAGAATTCCCCAACTCAGGGTGGGGCCCGGAAGGTGGGAGCCCTCACCTCCCAGCCTCCTGAGCAGCTACAAACAAGAATGGAGTTCCCAGAGGCAGTCGGAGGTCCCCCTGTGGGGGACACACACACTTGTCATCCCAGAAGTAGAAAATGACCAAATTACACCGACAAACACCATGCCAATTTCTCCTGTATGCCCCCCACTGCCCCTCCAGAACACTCTTGTCACACTACATAACAAGGCCTCTGATCCAGATCCAGATGTCCCCCCTACCCTCATCAGCCCAGTGGAGCACACATTCAGGGGTCATGCCTCCTCCATGCTGGCCTCCGGGGATACCTGTTCACCCGGGTCCTTCTGATCTAGTGGTAGCTGCTGTTCCCCTGCATGGGGCTCAACCACCCCCAGCTCACTTAGCATCCACCCCAAGCTTGGAGGGTCCTCCCTGAGCCCCCAGGCCCCCCCCCCACGAGATCTCCTGACATTTGACCCCACACACTCACCCCAGTCCTGAGCTGGCTGATTTACCCAGGGGCAGCTGGGGAGGGGAGGGGTGAAGGGACAGAGCCAGGGTGAGACCAGGTCATTTGGTCAAAGTGGCACAGGGCTCTTACACACACACACACACACACACACACACACGCACACATGCACGCACACGCATGCACACACGCACCTGCTCGCTTGCGTGCACCCATTTGTTCATGCTACAAACATTCACTGAGTGGCCACTGTGTGTCAGGGACCAGCTCAGGAAAGGGATTCCCAAGGAGGAGGTGACATTTGAACAAAGACTTGCAGGAGCTGAGAGAGGAGCCCCCCAGACATCTGGGGGAAGAGAGTTCCAGGTGGAGGGAACAGCCAGTGCAAACACCTTGAGACAGGAATGTGCCTGCAGTATCTGAGAAACAGCCGGAAGACTAGTTGGATGCAGGCGGGGAGAGGGGAAGAACAGTGTTTCAAGTCTTTGCTCCCCAATTTTCTAGCTGTGTGTCTTTGGTCAAATGATCACACCTCTCTGAGCCTCAGTTTCGTTATCTGTAAAACGAATGGGGCTGACGTTGTGCAGTTTGCAGTTGTTACAAGGCTGTGAGATGAGACTTGGAGTCTGCAGACCCAGGGTAGAAGGTGGATAAGCACATGCACATAGGTACACCAGGTACACACAGGCCTGGGGTGGGGACAGGGTCAAGGGACCCTGACTGGCCCAGCCCACCCACAGGTCACGGCTGCTCACATTCAGGGCTGCCTGCAGGCCCCATGGCAACGCTGCACACACAGACATCAAACAGGCCCTGCCGAGGAAGTCCCACGTCACTGTGGTTAGGGTGGCTCCTCCCAGCTCAGCCCCAGGCTGGTGGCTATGATCCTCCCATGTCATGCCGGTCAGGGCCCCTGCCTCCTGTCGCCCTGGTGACCGGCTGTGTTATGGATTGAGCATGGACCCCACCACATCCATACCCCCTTACTAGGGCGTCAGCCACTCCCCACATCCAGGGAAGGACATTACATGATGGCCCCAGCTCACTGCTACTAACCCAATCACCCCAGAGGGGTGTCTGGAGCACCAGGAAAGGCTCTACCTACCCACCTCTGGTTCAGAGAGACAGACAGACCCCAGGGATCTGTAGAGACCCCGGCCAGGTGCCTGAAATCCCCAGGTAAGGGTCCTGGTGTTGCTCAGGGGCACTGGTGGGTGAGTCAGAAAGGAATAGCCCTCAGGCCTGGTCCAGCCCCCACCCCAGGACTGACTCACCACCCACCCAGCACCCGATGACATCAGGCCCTGACCTGACACCAGGCCAGATTTGGTGGGAGGGTGTCACCCAAGAAGTGTCACATCTGGGCATCACATCTGGGTGCCTTTTCCTGTATGGCAGACTGGGGTCTGGCAAGCTCAGGGTTAAGGAGGGGCCCTTCTGGGGGTCTCCCCCCTAATCCCACCCTCCTCTTTTTCCGGGGATTTCGGGCCCCAGCCCCTCTGACGTCACTGGGGGTTGCTATGGCAACTGGCTGAAGTTCCCAAATAAAATTACCGCGGGCGGGTTAAGTTTCCTAGGAGGCAGCCGACGGGTAAACAATGGCGGTGGCAGGCGGGGCCGGCGAGGGGCCGTCTCCCTCTCTCACCCCCCCAACTCTGCTAGGTCCTGGGGGTCCCCCTCCCCGCCCGGGACCCTAGTGCCCTCGAGCCTGGGGAGTGGGAGGGAAGACTAGGGGCTGGCGCACAGATGGGGGACAGCGAGGCCACGACCGGGATGAGCTGGGGATGGGGGTGAGGGGACTTGGAAGGGAGGCTGGGGCAGCGGGAACAAAGAGAGGCCCGGAGGCCCGGGGATCCACCCTCCGCGCACACACTCCGCTCCCGGCCGGCCGCCAGTCCAGCTGTGGCTGCTCCCAGCTGCCTGGCTCCCCACATCTGGCGGGCCGCGTGCTCACTTCCTGTCGCCCCGGCTGCCTGGAGGGAGGTAAAAATAACCCACCCCCTCCCCCTGCCGGCGGGCGCAGACGGTGGATCCTCCCAGGCTGGAGGAGGGCGAGGCCCGGCCTCAGCCCGGGAGAGGAGGCCCCCCCAAAGCCGTCTGCCGTCCCTCCCACTGCCTCTGTGTGCCAGGAGGAGGGGTGCCAGAGGGGTGGCACCGAGCCTGGGCTGCGCTAGGGGGCTAGGGAGTGGGTCGCATTAGGAAGGCCCTTACCTGGGCCACCGAGGGAGGGAACCATAGTGTCCATGCACCACCACCCCCAAACCCCGTGGAGGATCAGGGTGCAAACTCTGACTGCTGGTGGACCATAGCCAACATACCTGGGTCCTAATCAACTGTCACCCACTTACTAACCATATAGACAAGTTACAAGAAAAAAAGAAAAAGTCTCTGGGTCTCAGTTTACCCATCTGTAAAATGGAAATGATCAAAGTGCATTTGCTCAATAAGTGTTAGCTGTTATCATGTCCCCATTCCTAGGGGCCCCTGAGACATCCCCCCTCCAAGTATGGTTAGCAGGTAAAACACAGGACAGCCAGTTAAATTTGATTTTCAGATACACAATGGATTTTTTTTTAGTATAAGTATGTCCCATGCAATATTTGGGACACAGTTATACTAAAAAAAGGGTTTTTTATTCTAAAAAAAAAATTACTTGTTCTGTATCTGAAATTCAAATTTAACTGGATGTCCTGTATTTTTATTTGTTAAATCTGCCAACTGTATCCTCAAGCCACCATCATCTCTGGCCTAAATATATTCCAACAGCCACCTCCCTGGTCCCCCAACCCCCACCCACTTCCTGGCTTCCCATGAGAGAAAGAGAGAGAGACAAAGAGAAAGAGAGAGAGATGATTAAATCCAATCATGCCTCTCCTTTATCGTCCACTTTGAAAAATTCTTCCATGGTCCTCATCTCTTAGGAAGGTCCTGCCTGTTAGTCACCAACTCTTAAGCATCCTTCAGGTCCCAGGGCATCACCTCCAAGAAGCCTTCCTCACCTTCCAGCCATGACCCCCTGACTGTAGACTGTCCAGGAACCCAGTACTCACCTGTCTCCCTCGTCTCCCCTACTCGGTCATTTAAGTGATTGAGTGATTTGACTCAGTCATTTGAGTCAAATGAACATTTCTTACAGGACACAAAGGTGTTTGTTTCCCAGGCAGCGGGTCACTTCCCTGACCAAGGTGCTGATACCTGCTGTTTTCCCCACTCCACAGGGTCTGGGACCCCAGGCAGCCCCCTGGTGGGTACTGTGGACAGACTGGTGGTGACTATTATGAGATGCCAGGGAGCTCAGAGAGAGGCGATATGATGCTGAACCCTCTCCCAGCTCTCAGCATGGCAGTCTGGGAGGGGGGCTGGCACAACCCCTGGAGGGCACAGCCTTCAGCTTCCTGTGTCAACAGCCCCCAAGAAGCCCACCAGGCCCCTACCACACCCTTGCATGTCCCACCCACACTCCGACGTGTGAACTTGACCCACGTGCTGGAAGACTCCCATAGATATGACCTCTGCCAAGATGCCCTGCTGAGAGGGGCTTGGGAGCCCCAGTCACCCTGCCTGGTTCAAGCGTGGCTCTGCTTCCTCTGGTAAAGGATGTTGCCCCTCTGTGACTCAGTTTCCCCATCTGTAAAATGGGAATACTGGTGAAACACCAGAGGGCTATGGTGAACATTACTTAATACACATACATGCGTGGAACAGGGCTTAGAACACAGAACGTGCTCATTGAGTGTTAGCTACTTTTGGGGGGAATCCCCACTACAGCCCTCCCGCCAGCTCCCCCGCCAGGCCGGCTCCCCAAATCCCTCTAGGAAAATGGCTTCGAGCCCTCGGCCGATACTCTGACCCAGGTGCCATCCCCTGACCCTAGCACCCACCTCCGGGAACCAGGGGTGTGTCTGGATTGGGGACCCTCTGTCCTCTCCACTCCCATTGGGCCACTCCCTTCGCCCACCACGACTGCAGGCCTGATCTGAACCCCTGATCTGGGAAAGGCTACTGGCTCCCAGATCCCCGCGTAGCGCCCAGCCCCACTGGAGGCTCGAACCCGGGTCCACACGGGCAGGCGGGCGGCGACGGTTGCCTGGCAACCCGCTGTTTGTTGGCGCGGGGGGCGGGGCCGGTCGCGCGGTGACTCACCGCGGCGTGATGCGGGCGGGCGCGGCGCCCGGCAGCCTGGCGGGCGGCCCGGCCCCAGCCGGCCTCGGCGGCGTCCGGAGGGGCCCGGAGGCGGGGGCGCCCCAGCCCCCAAGTGGGCGCCCGGGGCCCGTGGGGAAGCAGCACAGCATGCCTTGACTCCCCGTCTCCGTTCGAATCCCCATCCGGGGTTCCAATTCCAGCCCAACCTCTCACTCTTGGTCTGTGACTTCAGGGCTCCTTGCCTCAATTTGCCCATCAGTAAAATGCAAGCGACGTTGCTGGATGCACCTTAAGCCACTGGTGCATATGGCAACTGAGTGACACGCAGTGACACTAACAGGGCAGCAGGTTAGGTATGCCCCGACTCTGGGGGACATACCTACGTCTTCAGGCAAACTGTAACCTCACAAAGACTGTTTCCCCATCTGTTAAAAGGCTGTAGCAAAAACACCGTGTCTCTTGGGTGGTTTGGGGATTCCACGAATCAATAGCGAGACAGTATCTGGCACATCTCGGTACCCCTGTCCGCTGCCGCAAGAGGGGACGGGGTGTAGGTAGGAGGTTGTCTCTGTGGTCCTAGCCCAGGAGGGCAAGGAGGTCAGGGCAAGGTGAGCACCCCTGGAAGTGGGTGAGGGTCACAGACCCAGGGTAGGGTGGCATGACATGGCTGCAGAGGCCCCCATGCCCACGCTGGAGCTGGCAGCACCTGCTGCGGGCAGGCAGGAGGGGGGCCTGGGCATGAGTCACCACCCAGCTATGAGGCTTGAGTCACACAGGGCGGGGTCCCCCCGGCAGCCCCCCCAGCCGCTCCCACAAAGGCCCTTTGAGAAGAGCTCCCCAGCCCCATCCCCCACCCCCTGGGCCCTCTCTAGGGGTGGGCTGTGCAACCAGGGCCCTGCTCGGCTGCCCCCAGGAGCTAGGCCCGGGCCGGGAAGGCGCCGGCCTGCTTCCGCCATGACTGCAAGAAGTCACTGTGGGCAGCTGGGCGTCCCCGGGGAGGGGGCTTCCAGGCTGCCTGAGTCACTCGGGCAGCAGTGGAGGGTCACACGCACAGGGCCCACGCACGCAGCGGGCAAATTGAGTCAAGCTGTCTGGCGGAGCGGGCAGTCCGGCACCCTGGGAATTAGGCGTCGAAGAAACCCCAGGAAGAGGAATTGTCTCTCCCGAGCTCATGAACTCCGGCAGGATAAGACGGTGCTGGGGGCATATCTGGTGGGCTTCACCACCCCTCCTGCCTGGGCCTCCCTTCCTTTCCTACCCTGGGACCTTCTCCTCACCTTAGCTGTCCCTTTTGCACATGGTGTGGAAGTGACAACAGGCCAGGACTTGGAAGAGGCACTGAGACGAAAAAAAAAGAGACAGGGTCTCGCCCTGTTGCCCAGGCTGGGTGCAGTGGTGCAATCATAGCTTGCTGTAACCTTGAACTCCTGGGCTCAGTGATCCTTCCACCTCAGCCTCCTGAGTAGGTGGGACTACAGGCACGAGCCACCACTCCTGGCTAATTAAAAAAAATTTTTTTTTAGAGATGAGGTCTTGCTCTGTTGCCCAGGCTGGTTTTGAATTCCTGGCCTCAAGTGATCCTCCTGCCTCAGCCTCCCAAAGTGCTGGGATTATAGACATGAGCCACCACGTCCAGCCTATGGGATGAAAAATTTAAGGGAGCATCTAAAAACTTGGTCCTCAAGATTAATTGTTTTTAATTTTTGTGTTTTTTTAGGCCTCGAACTCCTGAGCTCAAGGGATCCTCCTGCCTCAGCTTCCTGAGTCACTGGGACTACAGACATGTGCCACCATGCCTAGCTTCAAGATTAAATATTTTCATAACAACTTTATTAAGATATGATTCACATACCATACAATTAGCCTCTTTAAAGTACAGCAGTCCCCCCTGATCCGCAGGGGAAACCATTCCAAGACCCCCAGCGGATGCCTGAAACTGCGGATAGCACTGAACCCTATATACGCTATGTATACACGGATAACCAAGATTGTTCCAAAGTGACTAATAGGACAGTGGCATATACAGACAGTATGGATAAGGGGGACAAAGTGATGATTCACGTCTAGGGCAGGGCACAGTGGGACTGTGGGATATTTCAACACGATATTCAGAAGACAAGACATTTTAAACACAGGAATTGTTTGTTTCTGGAATTTTCCATTTAATATTTTCAGACCCAAGTTGGCCGTAGGTAACTGAAACTGAGGAAATCGAAACTGCGGATAAGGGGCGACTACTGCATACAATGGAATGTGTTTAGAATAGTCACAGACTTATGCAAGTACACCACAGTCAATTTTAGAACGTTTCCATCACCCCAAAAAGAAACCTCAAAGCCATTAGCAGTCACTCCTTGTTTCTCCCCCAACCTCCCTGCTCCTGGCAACTTTAATCTACCTTCTGTCTCTGTGCGTAAATGGAGTCGTACACTGTGACTCGTGATTGGCTTCTTTCACTTTTGAGATCATTCATGTTACAGCAAGTATGGGTACTTCATTCCTTTTTATTGCTAAATAATACGTACTATGGATATACCACGTTTTTAAAATCTGTTAATCCATAGATAGACCTGTGGGGTTGTTCACACTTTTTGGCTCAGATATATTATGCTGCTGTAACATTGGTGTACATGCTTTTGTGTGGGAAATTAAAGCATACCCTAGTGAAATAGTTTTGAAAATCGAAATTAACATGAAAAATCCACCATGAACCAAATATCAAAATTTTCAACAAAGACAGGATCCTAGGCCAGGTGGTGGTGGCTCATGCCTGTAATCCTAGCACTTTGGGAGGCCAAGGCAGGATTGCTTGAGGCCAGGATTTCGAGACCAGCCAGCTGAAATGGCAAGACCCCATCTCTACAAAAAATAGAAAAATTATCCAGGCGTGGTGGTGCACCTGTAGTCCCAGCTACTGGGGAGGCTGAGGCAGGAGGATTGATTGAGCCCGGGAGTTTGAGGTTGCAGGGAGTTGTGATGACGCCACTGCCCTCCAGCCTGGGTAACAGAGTGAGAACTTGTCTCAAAAAAAAAAAAAAAAAAAAGAAAGAAAAAGGAAAAAGAAAGACAGGATCCTATAGGGCTGGGATTAGAGAGAGGTGAGCAAAGTGAGTCCCACAAGGGCAAAACAGAGGTATATCTAGAATGTGCCTTCCAGCGAGGTTGCTACTGATCACACACTTGGCTACCGAGTGCCTGAAACACAGTTAATTTGAATTGAGATGTGTGAGTATGAAATCCACACCAGATTTTGAAGACAATACCAAAAAAGAAAAAAAAAGGAATGTAAAATATCTCATTATGAAGGTAGATCTGTTTATCTTGATTACATGTTGAAATGGTACAATGATACTTTTTTTGATATAGTGAGTTAAATAAAATATATTATTAAAATGAATTTCACCTGTTCCTTTTTATTTGTTTTAAATGTAGCTACTGAAACATTTTTCCATGACACATGTGGTTCACATTGGTGGTTCACAGTGTATGTCTTTGGACACTGCCTTCGTTGCCTTCTCTCCCATTTACTTCTTAGGTGATCACACTCCTGACACCAACTTGCCAATTGAGGCCAACTTTTTCAGTTGTCGCTGTCCTTGACCTCTATGTAGTAATCTGTCACCTTTGCCTACTCCCTCCTTGGCCTTGGGACACTACATTCTCCTGGTGCCTCTCCCTCTCAGTCTTCTTTGTGAGATGGCTTCCGCCGCTCAAATGTTGTGCTCCCTGGGCACAGCTTCGGTTGCTACATATTGATGGCCCCACTGGAGCATCTCCTCCAGGATTTCCCATAGGTGGCTCCAACTCAGCGTGCCTCAGTGGACCCTGCCCCTTCTCCTTGGCTCCTCCCCCCTCACATTTTGTCCACCTCTAAGACCCACCATCCCCACCATTCCCACCTGTCCCCCAGGCCCCTGCACATTAGTTCCCCCAGTCCAGTGTCCTTGTGCCTGGACAGCCACACTGCTCTTCCCACCAGCCCTCTGCTTCCACCCTTGTCCCTTGTGCCATATGCAAGGCCCTAGTGCACATGCTTAAAACTTTCCAAGGACTCTGCTGTATCTTTTCTTTAAATATATATATATATATATCTTTTTATTTTTAATTTTTTCTTTTTCAGATGTCCCTGTCCAGTCTCACTCTGTTGCCCAGGCTGGAGTGTACTGGTGTGATCATATTAATAGCTCACTGCAGCCTCAAATTCCTGGGCTCAAGCAATCCTCCTGCCTCAGCCTCCCAAGTAGATGTTGCCCAGGTTGGTCTTAAACTCCTGGCCTCATTACTTAAATTCAAACTCCTCACTGGCTGTCAAGGCCTGGCATGACCTCACCTCCTCAGAAGCCTTCCCTGATTGCACCTCCATCCTCCAGGCTGGGCCCCAGCTCTCAGCACTGAAAATTCTTTGTTGTAACAGCTAGCTACATAACTGTTCCCTGGCCAGTCAGTGGCAAGCAGACTTTCTGTCTGTTTTGTTTCCCAACATGCCGGAAACATGATAATTATCGATGCGTTGATTCAACAGATATTCACCAAGGCCCTGCTCTAGGTGCTCTTGGCCTAGAGGAGCTGACATGTGAGTACAGGAGACAGACAAGAAAACAAAATATGCAATAAAACATGTGTTGTGTTTGAAGGTGACAGGGCTATGGAAAATAAATACAGACGAATAAAGCAAGGCAATGCAATTTGAAATAGGGGAGTCAGGGAAGCTTTCACTGAGGAAGTGATATTTGAGCAAAGAACTGAAAGAGTGAAGGAGGGCCCTGTGCAGTGGCTCACGCTTGTAATCCCAGCATGCTGGGAGGCTGAGGCAGGAGGACCATTTGAGGTCAGGAGTTCGAGACCAGCCTGAGCAAGATCGAGACCCCCGTCTCTACTAAAAACAGAAAAAATTATCGAGGCATGGTTGTGCACGCCTGTAGTCCCAGCTACTCAGGAGGCTGAGGCAGGAGGATCGCTTGAGCCCAGGAGTTGGAGGTTGCAGTGAGCTATGATGATGCCACTGCACTGTAGCCCGGTGACAGAGCGAGACTCTGTCTCAAAAAAAAAAAAAATAGTGAAGGAGAAGACTTGCAGGAATCTGGGGACACAACAGCCTGTGCAAAGGCCCTGGAGCTAGACTGTGCCTGGTGTATTTGAGGCCAGGTCCAAAGAGCCCCGCATGGCTGTAGCAGAGTAAACGAGGGGGGGGAGTGGAGAGGGTGGGGGCGGGGAGGAGAGAAGACAGATGGTGCAGGGCCTTAGGGGCCCGGTGGAGAACTTGGCTGAGAGAGGTGGGAGCCATGGAGGGTTTTGAGCAGAAGAGGGACGGGACTTGAATTGCGTGTCCACAGATGCCCCCTGGCTGCCTTGGGGGGAACACGCTATGGGGGACGAGGAGAACAGGGAGGTGGTAACTGGGACTCGTCCAGGGGAGAGATATGAATGGTGGGGGCAGAACCTGCTGGGGCCCCTGAAGGGGGCAGGATTCTGGATGCCTTTACAAGGGACAGTAACCAAAATTGTTAATGGATAGCATCTGTTAATAAAGGGGTTTGGTCTGAGCAGCTGGGAGGATGGAGCTGCCGTTTCCGGAGATGGGCAAGATGGAGAAGCTGGTTTGCGGTTGAGGGAGTGAGCTCCCAGCCCACGGCCTCATTCTGGCCTTGGCGTGTCCCTGCCGGGACTCTGCTGGGGTGCGGAAAAGGGCACCCACACCGCCTGGGCTTTGCCTCCTTGAGGCGTTCTCTGGCCTGATTCCTCAGTGTGCAAATGACACACACATCTGGGCACACATGGGCACCACCCACGGCCTCCACGCCCTGACACATCTGCCCAGTGTCCAATGGCTGCAGCCTTGGGGGACTTTGGAGGTTGGGGCTCTGGGTTAACGGAGCTGAGAGGGGTTGCCTGGTTCACACACCCACTTGGCCCCCATGTGGGTTCCGGAGGAGACCCCCAAGGGCACAGGAGGTGACAAAGGGCTGCAAATCTCTCAGGGAGAGATTCAGGAAGAGTAGCTGCTGCGTCACAGCCCTGGGCTCCCCCTATGAGTCAGCACTGGCAGGGGCCCCAGGAACCGGGGGCTGAGGGTGTTGGGGGGGGGAGCAGTTCCCACGCTTGGAGGAACCAGGCGTCTGGGGCACCGGGGCTTCCCCACTGCCCCTCCCATCCTGTGCTGGGCTCCGGGGACGTTCAGAGGAGTCTGGGGGTGAGAAGCCCACTGGGCCAGGATCCAGGAATCCTCTTTCCTGATCTGACCTCGTTCAGGAATGCAGAGGCTGCCTGCCCAGGCCCAGCAAATGCGTTGCAGCAAGAAGGAGACACGAAGAGAGACCTTGTGGGAGGGAGGCATTGGTGGGGACGGCAGTTCCAGGGGGCTTTATTTAAGAAGAGCTCCTTCCTTCTGGAACCTCTGCGTTTCGGCAGTGGAGGCTCCAGCCTGGGGAGCTCAGGCAGAGTCCTCAACGGCGGTGCGGGGAGAGGGAGCCGAGATCCCTCCAGCCTGCCCCCGCAGCGGGGAGGGCGCTGGAGTCTGCTGCCCCCTGCTGGCGGCCTCGCGGAATCTCAGCGGGCTGGGCTGCGGGCAGGTCCTACAGATGGGGGGCTGGGGAGTGTGGAGGAAAGGCCTCCTGCAGAAAGAATCCCAGCTCTGTCCCTTGCAAGCTGTGCCTCCTTGAGCAAGTGGCAGGCCCTCTCTGAGCTTCACCTGCCCACCCGTAAAAAGGACAGTATTCACTCCCTTCGCTTGCTGGGAAGTCTGCAATGATGTCAGCCCTTCCGGGATGGGGAAGGAGGGTCGAAAGTAAAATTGGGGAGCCCTCTACCTTGGGTCCCACTCCTCTGAATAGAGATAATAGTCCCTTCCTCAAAGGGTTGCCCTGGTTCGGGTGGGAGATATGGCTTACACATGTCTGTGGATGGATGAGTGAGTGAACGAATGAATGAATGAATGTTATACATTCCAGAGCAACCACTTCCCCCTTTCCAGTTGGAAGGAGTGGGGAGCAGGCGGGCCACAGGAGCGACACCAAAAAAGCTGACCCACCCAGGGAGTTCCAATTACTATTAACTGCCATCCTCTTCCTTGCACACACACACCCTGCCCTGGGATTGTTGGGGAGGGGGATTATCCCATTTGGGAGGCATTAGGTGTAGAGTGGGGCTGGACGTACTAGCCTCTGGGGGACCTGGGGACATCCACCTTCCTGGACCAGCTGGAGCTTGGCTTTCTGAGCTGAGACCTGAAAGAAGGTAGGAGGGTGTGGGGAAGGGGAACTGTCAATGGGGAACTGAGGCAGGATGGAGGTGAGAGGGCTGAAGGGAAGGTAGGGGCTCAGCCTGGTGGGGAAGGGCCATGTCCCATAGGGTTAAGGCCTGGGCTTGTTGAAGGGGGAGAGGCAAAGTTTTTTCCAACCCCCCCTCACACTGGGGCGGGAGATAAACAAACAGAATGAGAAATCCATCAGCTCAGCCAGGGCCAATGGGAGGCCGCCTGGCGCCATGGTTTGCCCTCATGTGACCTCCCTCCACCAGCCACCGTGGCCTCCTCTGGCAGGGGATGTATGTGCTGGGGACTACATGGCGGGGGGTGGGGGGGTGGGGGTGGGGTGTCCGGTGTGAATATCCCTGTGCAATGATTCCTGGTGTGTGTGTTTTTGTACCTGGTGTGTGTGTCTTCGGGGTAAAACGGGGTGTGGGTCTGTGTCACCGGGGGATCCGGGAGCCCCATCCTGCTTGCAGTTTGCACTTTCGCCTCCTGTCTGTGGCCTGTGCACTTGGCCTGTGTGCATCTTTACACCTGACAGTCCCAGGTACACATGTCCCCACGTGTTCCTGAATTTTGTGTGTGGATTCCTGTGGCTCAGGACACCTGCAGGGGGGGTCATGTGTTGGTTCTATGAAATCCAGTGTGTCTTTGTCCCTGGCCCATGTGACTATAAGTGACAGTGCATGTATTTGTGTCTGTGAACTTTGTGTGTCTGTGCGTGCCCCCGTGACCGTGTACCTGGTGTGTCTCTATGGGCGTGGTTCTATGTATATGTCCATGTGCTAGGCAGGGTATTGTGTGTGTGTTGGGGTCTTCCCGTGGCTGTGTGCATTGTGTGTAGGGGAGGCCATATCTTGGTTCTGTGTGTATCCCTGTGTGTCTGTGCATCTTGTGTGAGCTGTGAGTGTCCCTGGGCTTGTTTGTCTCTGTGTATATTTCAGTTCTAAAGACATTCCCTCCCGTCCTGGATGCGGTGTATTTGTGTATCTTGCATGTGTCTGGTGCCCCCCCCCCCCCCCGGTGTCCCTGTGTGTGTAGGCCGGTTTTATGGCCATCCCTGTGCAGCCTGGCACGCCTGCATGTCCCACCACCCCCTCCCGTGGGTGTGTGTCTCGCAGCCCCCTGCACGCCCTTCCCTGTGTCTGTGGTCCGCGTGCCTTTGTGCGCGTGTGCTCCCCCTGCGCCTTTGAGGTCTGCGTGCGTCTGGGTCCCTGCGTGTGTCTGCCCGCGCCCCCATGTCCTCGTGTCCCTCGCGCGGGGGCCCCGAGAGCTGCGTCCTGGAGACCCATGGACATCCCCGTGTGCGTCCCGTGGGCCTGGCGGGAGGCCTCGGGGCGCGCATGGCCGTGGCTGGACCCACCGCCCGGCGCGGCGCGGGGAGGAAGGAGGGGGTGGCGGCGGCGGGGAGCGCGAGCACGTCGCCGAGACAGACAGGCGGGCGGGCGGGAGGCGGCGGCCACGGGTTCGAGCCGGCGCCGGAGCCCCGCGGCCCCCTCCACCCCACCCCCCTCGCCCACGGCCTGGGGAGCCCCCGCCCGGCCTCGGAGCCGCCGAAATGCAATTTCCCGTGCAGGCGCCGCAGCTCGGGGGGCTTTTCCGGGCGGGTTTTGGAAAGAAGAGGGGAAATGCGGCGGCGGCCCAAAACGAGGTGAGCGCGGGGCATGGGGCGGGCCGGGGGCTCCAGGGGCACGGGCGGGGCGGGGCGGGGGCCGCCCGCGGGGAGGGTGTGCGGCGGGGCGGGGCGCGGCGGGGCGGTACGCGGCTGCAGCCCCCT
The DNA here is from genome assembly GCA_028533085.1 of Varecia variegata. Lineage (NCBI taxonomy): Eukaryota > Metazoa > Chordata > Mammalia > Primates > Lemuridae > Varecia > Varecia variegata. Next base: position 103,124,763 of record CM052442.1, on the reverse strand, counting down.
CGCGCACCTGCTCGCGGCCCCGGGGCTGGCGCCCTGGCCTCTGCAGCCCGGCCCTCCATTGTTGCTGCGGCTGGGGAAGGGGGGCGGGGAAGCCCCAGCGGCATCGCCTCGTCTCGCCTTCCCGGAGAAGGGGCGCCGGGAGGATCAGACCCTCCAAAGGGGACAGGCCCCCAAGTCCCCGAGCCGGGGCCGCCAGGGGAGGGCGGGCTGAGATGTCCCTGCGGGACGGGGAGGCACGATTCGGAGCTTGGGGGCAGCAGTGTCCCCGCCGCCCCAACACCTGACCGCGGGGAGGCCACGGGCCAGGGCGGCGGCGAGCTTTGTTCTTGGGGGGCGCAGAGCGGATGGGGAGAGGCTCCGGCTCGGCACGCGCGTTCGTGAAGGTGCCTCCGGCCAAGTTCATGGGCGCTCGGGCCTGCGCTGGCCCAGCGGAGACTGATCCCGGCGGGGGTCCCGCTGGGGCCTGGCTGCTGCCGGGCCGGGGTAGGTGGGGGTAGGGGGTAGGGGGTGGGCTGCTGCCCCCGGCGCTGCCAGTGGGAGCCCTGGCGCCCTCCTCGGGCCGCCTGCTGGCCTCTCATTACCGGCGGTGGTAATGCAGGGTATTTACTGGGGCCAAGGTTTGCTAACAGGAACCCGCCCTCCAAAACTGGCCATAAAAAGGAAAAATGGCCTCGAATCCCACTGCCTGGGAACCCTTTTAAAGCGACAGGGCACCTTTCATGGGGACCTCGCCCTGGAGGGCATGCTGGGGGTGGGGGATGGAGAAGACACCTCATTGGCTGATAGGGGCTGAGAAGTACCCCCCTACCGCCCCACACTTCGGTTGTCCTCCCCCATCTCCTTTCCCACCCACCCACATCCCTCTAGACTGCTCAGACTCACATTTACAGAGCCACAATTAGATATTCTGAACCCCCTGATGAAGACCCCAAAAGTCACACACTGGACCCCCTGATGAAGACCCCAAAAGTCACACACTGTACACAGACATACAGCATTCCCATTAATACATCACCCAAAGTAACGCTGACCCACACACGTACACACAGTCACTCACAATAACATTGCCACGTGCGCACACATCACCCACAAGGTCTCAGCTGATGCCCACTGAAACAGTGCCACCCCGAAGAAAGCAGCCACCACCAATAGTGGCCACAACATAGACACAGCCTTGCACATAACACCAACACACAGACACATGGATGCTTACTCACAGACTGTCGCCCACAGTAAAAGTGACAACCAAAGATCTGTAAAGGCCCCGACACAGGCACACTCAGATGCCATTAACCACAATAACTGGGTCACACACACAGAGACATCCATGTGCCCTCCCAAGCAAGGACACACCCGCATGCACACAGTCACCCACAGTCACACACACAGATGGTACAGGCCTGCAGAAGACAATGACATCTGCTAGCAGGTCACAGTAATCTTGTCATACAGACCCCCCAAAACAGCCACTCATGCTGACACACGGTTGCCCACAGTAATATGGACTCCCTTCCATACCTACGACGACACTGTCACCCATAAACAGATGTGAACACCTGAATGTTCATTTACCCATAGTTACCTACCCTAAGACTTGCTTATGCCCCAGACACCTGATAATATGATAATACTGACACACACACAGGCACACAAAGACCCAAAGGGAAATGACACAAGAAACACAGAAATCTCCAGTCACCTGGATGTCCTCAAACCCAATACTCGTTTATTAAGTAACTGTTACGTACCAGGCACTCTTGTAGCACTGGGGATATATCGGTGAACAAAAGCAAAATCCCTGCCCTCCCAGACTTGGCATTTTACTAGGGGGTTGGGGACATAATCAGATGATACACAGACTATAGTCACCCACAGTGACACCAACACACACCAGACACCCAAGTACACTGGCTCACATGTTGACGTGCAGTTACACACTATTAGCCGGACGCACACCCATGGTAACGCTGACATCCACGCATAAACAGAAGCCCATGGGAACTCACACACCCCCAAAACGGGTAGCGAGACAGCCACCCACCACAGCACACACCCACCTGGACTTACAGATACCTACAGAACCCCCCAAACAGCCCAGCAGAATAGCATGGACTGGGAACCCCCCATGAACAGACCCATAGGAAGAAGCTGCAAGATTCTTGCAGACAGAGCCCACTGTGACCCGAACCCAGGTCACCCTGCACCATAAGCCTCAGAAGTGTCTGAATTTCCCCAAAACTCGGCCCCTCCACAGCCCCCAACCCAGGAGAATCCTCCTCACCTCCCCCAGCCCTGGCCCCACATCCTGTGGGCCTGGGAAGGAAGTTCCGGCTCCAGGCCCACCCACCGCCCACGGGTTGGGTGGGACAGAAGAGCCCCTTGTCTGAGGACCAGGCATGAAAGACTCCAGCAGCTGGAACGGAAGCTGGGGAGACGCCTGCAGAGGGCGGGGTGGGAACCTGAGAGCCCATGCAGGTGTCAGTGCAATGAGGAACCCCTGCCCGCCAGTCTAGACAGCCTGGGCCATCAACGTGACCCCACGGAGACCCCCGCAGGGTTCTCGCTGTCGCTGCACACCCCCCTAACAGGCTCTTTGTCAGGTCCTGACACACAATAACACTGCCTCCCCCCACCCCGCCCCGTGTCCCCCTCACCCCAAGCCCATGCACACACAACGGCATATGCACAGGGACATATGCACACTGGGACATGTCAGGGACATATATGCATAAGGGTATGTACAGAGGGACACACACAGGGATGCAAGGGGGCACATATATAGGAACACATGGATGGATGAACATACAGAAACATGCACAGAGACACACACACAGACACACACGGGCACACAGGCCACCAGATGCCCCCTGGGAGCATGGAGAGTCTGACCTGGAAACCCCCTATCCCTTGTTCTTCAACTTGACGGTCGAGCGGCCTTCATCCGTGGCTTGCTATCCTGGCTCCAGTGGGACCTCTCACCTCCGACCCTGACCCCAAGACTTGGGCCAGCTGCCCTACCTTCGTGGTGGTCAGAGTGGGGATGGGGGCAGGGCCCTGGGTTAGTATGGCTTCTGGAGGGCTGCCCCCCTACCCCGGTCACCCGCACCCCCCTGCCTGGACAGACCCTCCCAGCTGCTGTGGGGTGGGGTGGGGTGGGGTGGGGTGGGGTGGGGTTAGGGCGTCCTAGGGACTAGCGCTGAAGAGGTCCCCTGAAAGACACTCCCTCCTGCACCAGGGCTCCGGGTTGGGAGTGGGAGAAGACAGCCTCCCACCTCCCACCCTGAAGGACTTCAGAGTCAGACAAGCCACTGACCAGAGGCCCCATGAGCCCTCCACAAGGCCCCAGCAACAGTCAGCCCCCTGCCTGCCTACCGGCCCCAGGTCCAGACAGTGAGCTGCAGACAGACAAGAGGGGCGGGGCTGCCAACACCCTCCGGGCTGTCCTCCCAGCCACCGGCCAGCCCTGGCTGGGCAGAGGGGACAGTCACCAGTCACAGGGGAGATCGGGTGTAAAGGGCGAGACATACAAACAGGCAGATCCAGACAGTCCGAGACAGGCGCACATGCAGGGCAGGAGACCCAGAACCAATACAGGCACGTGAAGGGCACAGTCAGACCCAGACAGGTGACCAGGGCTGACAAAGACACAGGCGGACCCAGACAGATACAGAGGGCGGGAAACCTGCCGGGACCACAAGCAGACAAAGGAGACAGTCAGACCCCGGGTCCCCTCCCCTTGGCTCAAGCCCCGCCCTCTTGCCCCAGCCCTGCCTTCCTCCCTGCCCAGATGAGAACCCCCTTCCCTAAACTGTGCCTTCCTGTGTCTTGGGGATACCCCTTACAGGGCGCTCCCTCCTTGGCAGGTCAAGGCCAAAGTCCTCGGAGAGAGCAGAGAGGACATACAGAAGAAGTATCTGGGGACACCCCCCCACCCCTGCCAGTGTGGCCAGAATGCCTCATGCCTGATGCCCCTGACAGCCTCATTATAGCAACAAAGCTCTCGAGGAACCACTGAACTCTGAGCCTCACCTTCCCCATCGATAAAATAGACATCCTAGTAACAGGGCGATGTCTATAAACTGTTACCGTCGTTGTTGTAAAGATAACCTCCGTGCGCCCAACTCGCCCTTCTCCCTTCTGGGCATTAGAGCCACGATCCTGTTCTCCCTGGGAGGGACCTGAATACTTTGGGGGGCGTAAGGAGAGGCAGCTCTGATACCCCCACATCTGAATGGGAAGCTGCTGGCCGGAGTGGGGAAGGGCGCCCCAACTCGAGCTCCAGACTGGGGCGGGGGTGTGGAACGTGACTGCGTGACGGAGACCCCCGCCCTGGCTGAGAGGGCAGGCTGGGGGCGGGGAGGGAGCCATAAAGTTGGGGGGTTTCATGAAGGCGAATCTTGCTGGGATCTGGCTCCAAGGGCGGGTCTAGATAGTTCGGCTTGGGGGAGGGCCCGGTCGGGGTGGACCTTAGGTGGACTGGGCTCCACGGGGGCAGCCTTGGGGACCCCTGAGGGACGCAGTGCGTGGGGCTCTGAGAAAGCAGGCTTTAGGGGCAGGACCTCCGGGGGCGGGGCTCTGTGGCCTGGGGCTCTCCCAGAGCGGCCACCTGGGGCGTCAGAAAGGGTGGGCTCTGGGGACGAAGACCACGGGCGGCCCACAGGGGAGCTGGGTTCTTTGAGCACCGGCTGGGAGCGGGTTTTCTGGGGGTCGAGTTTGGGGGCGGGGTCCGTGGGAGTCGATATGGGCGGGCTTTGGAGAGAGTGTCCTAGGGACAGCTAGTAAGTGACTGGGCTCTAAGGGGAGGGTCTGGGGAAGGAATCTGTGCAGGTGGCTTCCCAGGGGCGGGTCTCTGTTGGGGTTCTCGGGGGCGGAGCCAGGGGGATGCGCGGGGTCGTCCGCCTCCGCCGCCGAGGGCTATACTGGAGTTCACCCAAGCTCACTTAGGGGTTCCTGATCCGCCTTGGGATTATGCCACGAAGTTCCTTGGGGGCTCAATATTCCCCTCAGTGAAATGGCAGGGGCCAGAAAATTTGAAGGCTCCTTCTTCCCAGGCGGTCCTCGAGGTCCCCAGACCCAGATGGATGGGGGGCGCGCTCCCCTTTGCCTGGTCACTGCTTGAACAGTTGCGGGGGAAGTTGCTGCAGGCCTGGGCCTGGGGGCACCCGAGAGGAGGGAGGAACCGCAAGAGCGGGGCGCCGAACTCTGCGTGATTGTGCGCTTGCGCGCTGACTCCAGTGGTGCTGAGACCCGCAGGCAGTGGCCTCTCCCCTGTCCACTAGGACCCCTGCACTTGCAAAGTGGAGATGGCTGACAGCCCCTGGGGGGTTGTTGTGAATCATAAACAATGTGCCCGGAACACAGCGAGGCTCTGGGAAGGTATTACATTGTATTAAAATGACTTGTTTATCTCTATGTTGCATCGATGCCCCCAGGCGGCCAGACTTCCCGGGGCCACTCCTTAGAATCCCTCCTCCTCCTCCACCTCTCGCTATACTAGTGCCCTTTGGCCTCAGTCTCCCCAGTTGACGAATGGGGGTAATACGCACCCCCAGGGCTGTCTTGAGGATTACTTGAGTAAACTTCGAGGGCACTGCTACATCTGTGCAGCAAAGGCTACATAAATATTTACTGTTTATTAATATATTTGCCTTGTGTTTTTCCCAGATCTAGGAGTAGACAGTTGGCACCACCTAATAACTATTTGCTGACTTAATGAAAGTCAGTGGGACCCTTAACTCCCTTCTCTGCTACCCCATCACCCTATCTGGTTCCCTCCCCGTCTCCCGCCCCCAACTCCAGGTCCCCGAGATCTGCCAAGGGTTTGGGGGAACATTCAACCTGTCGGTGAGTTTGGGCAGCTCAGGCAAACCATCGACCGTTGAGTGGACCCCGAGGCCTGGAACTGCCGTCCACTCGTCCATCCAGCTGTGATTCCCCCGAACCTTCCCGATCTGGGGTGGCTGGGGGAGCTCCTGATCCAGCCTGAGCACCTCCTCTCCCTTAGGCCACAGCGAAGGTCACAATCAACATTCATTGTTGTCGGTGGGTTGTGAGGACAGAGGCCAGACCCACCGGGGGATGAATGTCACTGTGGCTGGGCCAGACATGGCCTAAGGGGGATGGGAAAGGAGTGAGGACCAACCTGCCCCCCAAATCACTCAGCCTGTTCCTTGCCCTGATGCCAGGCACTCTGGGCCCCTTAGAGAGGAGGGTGGTGTCTGGGATCTTGATGGACACAGACTGGATTTGGGGCATAAATCCTGGAGGTGGGGGTGGGGAAAAGCAGCTGGCAGCCGGGAAACCCTTTCTGAAAGGGGGTGGTGAATTCTGCTCCCCAGTGAGCTCAGTGAAGGTTTCCTGGATGGATGGTTGGATGATTGGGGTGTGTGAGCAGAACAGCCCCTCTTCTCTGTGTCCAAGTCCTGGGCCCAGCTTTGTACCCTCCTAGCTGGGTGTCCCCAGACCCTTACTCGCCACACGTCTTGGTGCTGCTAGATCCTTCCAGCTGGGGTCAGCTGGGTGACTCCTGGGCACACCCATCCTTTTGAGATCGAGCTGAGGTCTCATTTGATGGGGCTGGGGGTCCCATTAGCCCCACCTGGCTTCTGCTCTTCCCTACCCCCTCCTTCAGAGTGTTTTGTCTCACCCCTCCCCACCCCGGGCCAGGGGTCCGCTGCCTCCCCAGCACCCAGCCTCAGGGGGCTCCAGTAACTGGGAGGAGGCGGCAGATTTTGAGCTTATCTTTATACATAACCCCAAGGACTAGTGACTTCAAACCTCAATTTGCTCATCCATTAAATAGGAGTTCCACTGAGACAATGGATGTGAAAACTCCCCAGGGAGGCCAGAGCTGGGGAGGGTGGTCCTTGTCACTCTGGCCCTTGAGCCAGGGGCTACCCTCCTTCCAGAGACAGTAGGAGCATCAGCATATCCCCCCCCAAAGAGCCCAGGGGCACCTGGCCCCTCCCCAGCCCAAAGCAGGAAGAAAGAAGTTACTAAGTTACTGGTCACTTCAGTGCTAGTCTTTGGGGGAGGTGTTCCCAAGCCTGCTACCCACCCCCATCACCCAGTGGGGCTGGAGGGGGTGGCCTCCTATAAGGAGGGGGAGGCAGGGTAGCCCCCTGTGCTCTGGGGGTGTTGGGGTGTGTGGCACTACATCTCCAGGTGCCCCTTGCAGCCTCTGTCCTGCTGTGCCCTGGCCCACCTGGAGACTATGAATCCCCTTGGCAGGTGCATTAATGGGGCACCAAGCCCCCCTGTGGCAATAAGGAACCTCCCACAGCCCGCTCCTCCCCTTCACACCCCCTTGGAGGTAAAAGGAGGGAATAGACAGCCCAGACTCCCCGGCTCCAGAGAGGGGAAGGGAGGGGCAGTGGGGCAGGGGCAGAAGAGGGAGCTTGGGCCAGGCAGGGTTTCTTCTCTCTCTGCCCCTCTGTCTGGCACCTGTGGCCCAGCTATGGGGACCTTTGACCTGTGGACTGATTACTTCGGTTTGGCACGCCTGGTTGGGGCTCTGCGTGGGGAAGAGGAGCCCGAGACCAGGCTAGACCCCCAGCCAGAGCCAATGCCGAGCCCAGAGGGTCAGGAGCCCAGCCCAGAGTCATCGCCAGCCCCTGAACGCCTGTGCTCCTTCTGCAAACACAACGGCGAGTCCCGGGCCATCTACCAGTCCCACGTGCTGAAGGACGAGGCGGGCAGGGTGCTGTGCCCCATCCTGCGTGACTACGTGTGCCCCCAGTGCGGTGCCACGCGTGAGCGTGCCCATACCCGGCGCTTCTGCCCGCTCACCGGCCAGGGCTACACCTCCGTCTACAGCTACACCACCCGAAACTCCGCCGGCAAGAGGCTGGTCCGGCCTGACAAGGCGAAGACGCAGGACACCGGACACCGCCGAGGAGGAGGAGGAGGAGGAGGAGGAGGAGGAGGAGGAGGAGGAGGAGGAGCAGCAGCAGCAGGAGCAGGTGCCTGCACAGGTGGTGGGAATCTGCTGTGGAGGGGACCTGTCCCAGGCCTTACCAGCACCCACCTCTGAGGGTTTGGGGGAGATCATCTGTGTAGAGAGCTTAGAACAGCATTCCAGAAGTGTTGCCAGGGTGGGGAGCTGGGGCCAGGGTTTGCTGTGTGATCTTGGGCAAGTCACTTTCCTTCTCTGGGCCCACGGGGAAAATGCTGTCCTTTCCCAGGTATGGAGTGGTCTGGCAGGGAGACCCTGGGGCAGGTACAGCAGGCATTCCAGTTCTGCTTGGCAGTTAAGAGCTGTGTGGCCTGAGAGCAGTTACTCAGCCTCTCCGAATCCTGGATTCACCATGTGTTCACTCATTCACCAGTTTGCATGCCTGGCAGTGCACAAGGTGGACGGGAGGGGGCAGTCAAAACACAGAGTGCTTAATGAGGGGGTCTAGAGGAAGCACCTATTCAGGTGAGGGTGTCCTGCAAGAAGTGACTTCTCATAGCCTAATTCTGTTCTTTGGAGGGCTGGGAAGTGTGGCTTAGGCATTGGGGCTTGTTCAGGAGCTTAGTGAAGTTCAAGGTGTCTGGGGTGAGGGAATGTGTACTTGTAAGGTGGAGGGGAGGTGTCAGATTTCAGGGGGCAGCTAGTGTCCTTGTGGTCCTTGGTGGGGTCACTTAAAGTTTGGACTTGGGCACTAGGGAGCCAGGGGGCGTGACCAGGTCTGTGTGCAGCAGTGAGCTAGACCACAGCTAACTGGGTTCGAGGGCACTGGAAGCTGTGGTGGCCCTCCAGGCAGAGGTGTCCAAGGCAGTGAGGAGAGAGGGAAACAGTAGGTTGGACAGGTGCTACACTCTGTTTTGAATTTGCTGTGTGTGGGGTAAGCTCAGGAGGACAGCTGTGGCTGAAGCTTAGGACAGAGCTGTACCCAGGAGGCCAGAGCAGGCAGGCTCTCCTTAGACTGCACGTCTTGTTCTTCAAATGCAGGTTCCCACCCCCAGGTGTGGGTGGGGCCCGGGCATCTGCATTTCTAACCTGCTTGGGGAACCGAAGTTTGAGCAGCCTGGGGCTGAAATCGCAGGGGTTACTATCATAAATGCAGAAGACCTCAGTTCCTGTGGGGTTTTAAAAGAGAAACCCGTTCTAGCAACTTTAATGGCCTTGGAGGAAGCCAGCCAGCAGAGGCGGCAGGTCTGACTCGGCGCTTTTGGGCACCGCCTCCTGGTGGCGCAGCCAGCAGTGAACGCTTGTCAGGTGTGAAAGTGCCTCTAGAAGAAGACAGTATTCCCTGGGAGGTTTGATTAGGGCCCACTGCCAGTCGCTAGAAGCTGATGATGGTCTCAGATTTTTCCTTTTATCCCCTTAAGTCCTGGGGAACAGGAAAACTTGCCTATGGGAGTGGAGGGTGGGGTGGTGCCGGCGCCCTCACCGCCGCCGTATTGGCACAGAAAGGCCCAGCCACCCGGATTAACTTGTTCTGGGTGTAACAGATCCCGGGACCCCAGAGCCCAGCAGCCACCAGGAGGCAGCATGGTCACCGGAGTCAGAATTCCTGTGCTTTGTCTTGGGCTCTGGGTCCCACCCGGGCCAGGAATGTCACCGGTTGCTATCTTAGGAGCAGCCCCTGGGTGGTGCCAGAGCCCCGGCAGCCATGTGGGCTGAACCCAGGGTACTCCGGGAGGACTGATCAGTACCCGTGATTAAGTGCTTCTCTCTCTCCCCTTCTGCTTTAACATCCAGGTTCCAAAGGTGCCGGAAAGCCTGGACCATCGCCCTCTTCCTGCTGCCCCTCCACTTCCACCTAGGAGGCCGCCTTCCCCCGGGGACGTGGACCCAGGCGCGGTGGTGGAGGCTGGATTTCCGGGAAGATCTACCCTATGAGGACGCGCCCCTAGACCCTTCCTTGTATGTAGGGGGCATGGTGGCTGTTTGAGGCTAGCCAGGGAACACCCCCCCATCCCCTTCCCTCCCCCGTGAGTAAGGAGCCGGTTCTTGGGCACCCTACCCTCCCTGCCAAGCTGACAGTCCAGTGACAGTCTGTGCTGCTCACAGCTGTCATCTCTGCCAGTGCCAGGCACCCACTCAGCGCTCAATAAATGCTTATGAATGGATCAACCAACGTCCGAAAAGGCCCGGTCTTGGGACAAGGTTGTGTGAACCTTGCGAGGATGGGTCCTGTACCTGGACCTCCTTCCCCCACCCCCACGGTTGTTTGAATTTCGGTTCACCCCAGGGTGTAGGGGAGCTGCCTGGTGCCAAGAAACAGCAGTGGGCTCCACAGCACAGCTGTGGGGTTCCGAGAGGCCACCCAGCCCGGCCCCTCTGAACACACCACTTGGGGCCAGGTCAGCATCATATGCCCTTTCTCCAGACGTCGCAGCCACCCACTGCGTGTTGACACACAAACCCTGCATTGGGGTTAGGGGCTTGATTTGGGGGGGTGGAAATTGAGGGACAATTAGGCCAAGCCTTCCCCCAGCTTCCTCACTGAGGAGCCCCTCAGAGAGTGTTTATGTCACTGGATGCCCCAGTGCCTAGGAGGCAAGTGCCAGGCAGTCCAGGACAAGGAGGGGACACATGGGGGGCAGGGGTGGGACTATGTCCTGAGGGATTGGATTGGGCAGGGGTGGCAGTAGTCTGGGTCAGCTTGGGCAGGAGCTCAAGAGCAATGGGACCTGGTTCTGGGGGTGTGAGTAGCTGCCCTCGGGGGAACCCCTTCCCCTGCCACCTGCTTCCTCCACCTCCAGACCTCGCAAGGGCAGTGTGGCGATGCCCTAAACTCGCCCCAGGGCCTGGGCTCCAGTCCACTTAGCCTCCCAGGGTTGGGGATGGGAGCTACTAACAGTCCTTGAGGGCCTGCTGCCAAGACCTGCAGGGGAGAGGGGAGGAGGAAGGGGAAGGAAGGAAACAGAGAAAGACTCCAGCAGCCCCAAGGGTCTGTGACTCAAGTTGGGTGGGACACAACACCCTGCCACCTGTCAGCTGCATGCAAACTGCTAACTGCATAGGTCAGAGCGGTGAGGGCGTGGCCTTGCAGGCCGGGGGGGCCCTGGCCTGCCTGGCTGTCCTTCTGCACTGCATCCCCTGGGTATAAGATTCGGGGTGGGGACTCTGCCTTGGTCGTGGGAGGCCAGGTACAGGAGCCACAGGCAGAGCCACTAATGACATCTCGGGTCTGGTCAGCCTTGCAGTGAGCGATTTCACAGAGACACCAGTTTCTGAAGCTGGGAAGACGGCACGTGGCGCTGTGTGTGCCCTGAGCTGTGTCATCTAGAATCGCCACCTTCCTGGGAGGGCGCTCGGAAGCAGCTTGTCCCATGGAGGTCGGGCCGGGCCATCTGAGCGCTGGACTCAAACTCTCCAGCTGGGTGGTCACCCACGGCGTCTCAGTGGGCTTACTGCTCCACAGACACCTGCATGTGTGCTCGAGTGTGCACACACAGCTACCCGCTCCTGGAGGGAGACTCGCCAACTGGCCTTCCCAGGGAGGCCGAGGAGTGAAACTCCAGGAGAAAGAAGTGGTCAGAGAGGTTTGGGTGGGACATGAAAGACCTGAATGTCTCAACCCCAAGCAACAGGTCAGGGGGCCTCGTGACAGATCATTTATTACTGGTCTTCCCAGGAGAACTAAAATGAAAATGGAGAGAAAGACAACAAAGGAGCCCTTTTCTACTTAGTAAAGAAACAACTCTGAACCTTCCATAACTTCAGATCAGGGGCTGCCTGGAGCGGGCTGCCCTGCGGCTATGGGGGAGGACACAGGCTCCCTCCCTCCTGCCAGGGTGGGTGGGGGAGGACCCCAGGGTTCCTGAGTGCAGCTCATGCCAGGCTGGCTGCCAGGTTGGCTGAGGGGAGGTTACTGGGCCACTAGGACCCCCTGGAGCATCTTGGAGGGGAAACAAAACACCAGGTGGCCCACAAGGGCATGGGCTGGGGTGCAGAGGAAAACGCGCGCGCGCGCACACACACACACACACACACACAGGCCCCTGGGAAGCAGCCTACAAGTCCCTCCAGGGTTGCTCCCCCCGGGGAACATTCCCAGCCCCCTTGGAGGAGTAGGGCAGAGGGGCTTTCCCTGCTGGCTTTGCCTTGCGGTAGCTGAGGCGCTTGAAGGCTTCCAGGTCTCGGTGGGCACTCATGATCAGCCGGCTGCGGCGGAAACGGGCACGGCTGTGAGGGGCTCGGCACTCTCCCCATGCGATGGAGGAAGCCGCCCCTCACAGCAAGCAGGTTCGCACGTCTGGGCTGCTCACAGGTGCGTGCACACGCCAGAACTGGCCTGCTGCAGAGCAGGCTGGGATGGCCCCTCTGCCCACCCTAACAGCTCCGCGTGGACGGTCTACGCACAAGGGCGCAGCCGCGGTGGAGGCCCAGCCCTCGCTGCCCACCTTGAGGGTTTGCGCCTCAGTCTCTCCCTGCCCTGCCGGGCCCTCCCCATGCCCCGTCCTCTCTGCCCATCCCCTGTGGGTGCAGCCCAGCCCTTACTTCAGGTTGGACAGCTCGAGGATGAGGCCGCGCACGACGTCTGTGGCATCCTCCATCCCGGAGGCCTCACGGGCCTGGATCCCCCCGTGGGTACTGTCGGGAAGAGAAGGAAGTAAGTCAAGAGGAGGGGCTTTCGCTGGGCCTCGGGCCATCTTCTTTTCCAGATGTACAGCCTGCCCTTCTCTGGTCACGGGCAGAGCCGTGAGAGCCCAGCCCCCAAGCTCTACCCACAATCCAACCACTTATGACTGCTGCCACCACCTCCTCTGGCTCCCAGCTCCTCTCCCTACAGCCTGCCTGCCACACGGCACCAGGGGCTGTGACAATGGACACCTGACCCAGCTGTAGTCCCTCCTGAGGCTCTGTACCCCCTCGGATGTGGGACGGACAGAAGCGTGGAGGCCTCCCTGTCTGGGTGGGGGTTGCCCTCCCTAAAGCCACCACAGCTCAGGCTTGGCCACACCTTCAGGGCTGTCAGGAGGGAAACCCCGGTCCTACTGCACCGGCCTGTAGCGCCCCGTGTGTCTCATTCAGCCTCGGGATATGGAACCGGACCCTAGGACCCTCTCCAGGGGCTTCCAGACATCCATGGGAGGGGGTCACATTGACCCAGTGAGGCCGTTGGAGATTCAGACATGAAATCTCCCTCCTCTTTGTTCAAACGATAGCGGGGCCACTTTGACCAACCTGCTTCTGGCCCACGTGCAGATTGTATACAGGGGGTGCAAGGAACACAACAGGTTCCAGGGTGTGTGCGAGGGCAGGAGGTGGGAACTCGGCCACTCTCTGCTGAGAGGAGCGGGAGGGGGGCCACACACGGCTGAGGGCTGTGTCCCAAGTCCTCCTCCATGCTTGCCAGACAGAAACAGAAACTTGGCCATAAAGAATGGATAAACTGCCGCCTGTGCAGAGAGGCAGATTCAAGTACACGGTAATAGGAGAGAAGAGCCCCTGCTGCAGGCAGGGCTGGGGAAGGATGCGAGAGGAGGGTGCAGGGTGGTGCAGGAGGTGCCTTCCTCTCACACACACACAGCAGGCCAGAGGGACAGTGCACCTCGGGGCCCTCCTGGGATACAGTCAACTGGGGAGGTGAGGAGACAAGGGCAGGTCAGAGTCCCTCGAGCCCCTGCCCAGTGCCAGCCCTGGGAATGGCGCCAAGATTGTCTCAGTTCCTGGCTCTGAGCCCTCTGTCCCCTTCCCCTCCACTGAGGCTCAGGGAAAGCTCTGGCCCCTCTTCCCAGAGACCTACATGCGTGCAATGAAACCACCCGGAGCTGGGGGCATCGTCCCAGGACTCCCAGAGGGAGACATTGCTTTGGGTGCAGATCGCTGGTCTCCCACGTCTGGGAGCAGGGGGCACCCACAGTTTGAAAGATGGGGCTCAGCTCCCTTCTGGGATGGAGGAAAGGAAGGCCCGTGAGGTCTATCACCCTCTTTGGGAAAATGGGTGAGGGTCCTGGAGCTGTGTCCCACCCATCCTGCACCTACCTTGGCTGGGCCTTGGCCACTTCGATGGGGTCTCCCTTGCTGCATGGGCTGGGGCCAGGCCAACAGGGGCCCAGCCTGCTCCCCGCAGGAAACAGCTGGAAAGAGAGAGCACAGCATGTGAACACACCGACTGGGTGAGCCCTGCAGGGGGAAGCAAAAGTCACACCAGGACTTCTGCAGGAGAAACACAGGGGTGGGGGGACCGAAATGGCTGCACCTGGGGTGAGTAGCCTAGCTGGGGCTGCTCTCACCCTCCCCCTCATAAAGAAAGCGGACATGGCAGTGCTGGGCCCGGACCCTCCCACAGGCTGTTGTGTGGTGGGTGACGCCACCAAGTTCTCTGGCTCCGACACTGCCGCAATCTCTGCAAGTTTGTGTTTTGTTTTGGAGACAGGTTCTCGCTCTGTCACCCTGGCGTGAGTGCAGTAGCGTCATCATAGCTCACTGCAACCTTCAACTCCTGGGCTCAGGTGATCCTCCCACTTCAACCTCCCGAGTAGCTGGGACTACAGGCATGAGCCACTGCACCTGGCTTGGATATATATATATTTTTTTTTTTTTTTTTTTTTTGAGAGTCTTGCTCTGTCACACCCAGGATGAAGTACCGAGGCAAGATTATAGTTCACTGCAGCCTTGAATTCCTGGGCTCAAGCAATCCTCCTGCCTCAGTCTCCTGAGTAGCTGGGACTACAGGCAGGCACCACCATGCCTGGCTAATTTTTAAAAAATTTTTGTAGAGATGGGGTCTTGCTGTGCTGCCCAGGCTGTTCTTAAACTCATTTTTTTTTTTTTTTTTTGAGACAGAGTCTCACTCTGTTGCCCGGGCTAGAGTGAGTGTCATGGTGTCAGCCTAGCTCACAGCAATTGCTCCTCAAACTCCTGGGCTTAAGTGATCCTACTGCCTCAGCCTCCCGAGTAGCTGGGACTACAGGCATGCGCCACCATGCCCGGCTGATTTTTTCTATATATATATATTTAGCTGTCCATATAATTTCTTTCTATTTTTAGCAGAGACGGAGTCTCGCTCTTCCTCAGGCTGGTCTCGAACTCCTGAGCTCAAACGATCGCCCGCCTCGGCCTCCCAGAGTGCTAGGATTATAGGCGTGAGCCACCGTGTTCTTAAACTCTTGACCTCAATCAATCCTCCCACCTTCGCCTCCCAAAATGCCAGATTAGAGGCATGAGCCACCGCGCCCGGCGTTAGCTTCTTAAGTAAGTCCGTGTGCAGCCTATGCCAGTTCCACTGGCCAGAGGGTGGGTGCAGAGACGCTATGAGAATGTGAAACCAAACTCTCCTGTGAGGAGATTCTGGTTTGAAGATCGAAACCTGTGTCACTGCTATATAACTTCCGAGTCCTCTCCTCTAACACAGCGTGACTCTGGTGAGGTCTGCAGGAGGCCACTGTAACTGTCCTCTCGGTCAATCTTTGCTCTGTTCCCAGGTGCTTCTGCCTTCCTGCCAGGGGCCATCCAGAGCCTTCCCACGGGAACATGCTCCTTGCCTGGGTCACCCTGACTTGCTTGGGAACGCCCAGTGTCAAAACCAAACACGCCCGGGCATCGGGCATCGGTGGTGTGTCAGGGCGGCGCCTCCTCCCCCAGCTGGGGAAAGGCGGTGATGCTGGTTGTCTGCCCCGGGTTCCCCAAAGCCCTGACTTCTTTGACCTTTCTGAAGCTTTGGCGGCCTGTTCTGTGGGGGGCCGACTTCTTCACCTGCTGGATGCCACCTGGGCATGCCCGACCCCACATGTCCCAAGCACGTCCCAGCCTTCTCTCCTAGCCGCTGCCTGTGAGGCCACAGACTGGAAGCAACGGAGGCAGTTCTTCTACCCAAGTGCAGGATTTGCATTTTTCAAGGGATGAGGCTCGTTATAAAATCTGACCCGTGCCCAGCACCTGAGCTCCCACCTTTCCCAAGCGCTGGTGTTTAGACTGTGGCTGAACCACACTGTACTTGCTTTCAGTGATCTTATTCATCTGGTGATGACAACAACCTGAAACCGGTGGGCCTGAGGAGCTCAGGATGGCAGAGAGGGGACACTGTGCCCTCTGTGTGGCAGGAAGGGCTGAAAAATCACAGCACAGGCTGGCACCGCAGAGGGTCACAAAGGACCCCTGGGAATCCCTTAGGAAAGCAGTGCCTTGGAGACCCACAGCCACCCTCTTGACAAGCCGGACCCAGCCACATTCCCCTCCAAAGTGGGAACAGCTGCTGCCTCTTCAGCTGAGCACCAGATGAAATCCTTCACTTGCATGTGAGGAATGTGTCCTATGAAAACACTCTTTAAGTGCCAGAATGAGATGGTACAAAATGCTCGCTCTGGGGGATGCAGGCGGGAACGGGGCTACCATAGACCCCATAGGGGCAGGGACATGTTTGATCTGTTCACCACTGTCACCTGGCACAGAGCAGGCTCTCAAGAAATATATATACTGAATGAATTTTTTTTTTTTTGAGATTAGAGTCTTGCTCTGTCGCCCCAGCCAGAGTGCAGTGCCATCATCATAGCTCACAGCAACCTCAAACTCCGGGGCTCAAGTGATCCTCCTGCCTCAGCCTCCCAAGTAGCTGGAACTACAAGCAGGCACCACCACACCTGGCTAATTTTTCTATTTTTTGTAGAGATGGGGTCTCACTCTTGCTCAGGCTGTTCTCAAACTCCTGGCCTTAAGCAATCCTCCCAACTTGGCCTCCCAAAGTGCTAGGAGCCACCACGCACAGCCTGAATGAATTTTGTTTAACATCTCAACAGAGACAGCCAAAGAAACAGAGGCTGATGTTTGAAAAGCTGATTGGGCTCCGTGTTCCAGAACAGGGCAGCTGGGGTGCAGCTTCAGACTCAGGTGGACATGAGTGCCAACCCAGCCTCCTGCCCTCCCACCTGCCTCACCTCTGGCAGGTGCGTGGCCTCTTTGCAGCCTCTTCGCTGCCACACCCAGTGTGTGGGAAGGGAACCGCCTACTTCCCAGGGCCCAACGGTAAAGCCCTCAGCCCAGGCTCAGGTGTGCCAACTGTGGGACAGTCACACTGCCACCTGCCTCGACAGGTGAACACCAGCAACTGCCACAGGTTCCGCAGTCAGGAAAGGCAACACCTGGGCAGCCTGCCAGTGGGCAGAGGCAAGGCCCTTAGAAATTCCAGCAGAAAAACAGAATTCTTTATCAATGTTTGAAAAAGAATCATACCAGGACTCCCCAGTGACCCTAAGTAGACAAGCAAAGGCTCATTTCCAGTTTGGGAGTGAAGTCCCCTCCACAGGCCCAGCTGTGAAGTCACTGGCTTATTTGGTAAAAGGCGAAAGATTTATACAATTTGAAGAGAAACCAGAGCATAATTGGCTTATTTGGGTCACCCCTTTGGGTCCATTGCCCTCAGTATACCCCTCAGGAGACTTTGGCCAGCATCAGGTGCTAAAGAGGGAGCTGCCATGGGCTGGCACCCCTGTGGGCTCCAGTTCAAGTGTAGGAGGGCCCTGGCTGACAAAGTACCTGTGTGTCACCACCCCGGGAATCCTCAGCAACCTCACGGACAGGTCCCTTGCAGAAAGGCAGGTCTGCCCTTTCTGGAAAGCCTGCCCAGCAGAGCTTGGACCCCAGCTCCTAGTTTGCTGTGTACATGGGACACTATGAGCCCCACCTTCCCTCCACTGCTGGGCAGTTTGGGGAAGGGGCTCTCGGCTATTCAGCGCCTGCCCTGGGCCAGTCTGTAACTCGGAGCAGCTCTTACCTGCTCAGGCGGGGATTCAAAGTCGGAGGCATCCAGTGCCTCCTGTATCTGGCTGTCTGGCAGGAAGTCGAGTTCCACCGCTAAGGAGTCCCCCCAGGTGGCCTGGTCTGCAGGATGAGGGTGGTCGGGCTGCGGTGCCTCTGGGTCCACAGGAGTGTCTGGACTGTCCTGGCAGGCCCGGGTCTCCTGAGGGCCATCTGCCGCTTCTCTGTGCTCCAGCAGACCAGAGGCTTGAAGGGACACACTGGGCCCCTTGGGGTCTTGTTCGTGGCTCTGGCTGCCTAACTCAGCTGCCTCTTGGTCAGGGCCTGGCACCTGTTTCTGATTGACACCTGGACCTGTATCTGGGACTAGATGGCCAGAATCTCCAGTGCCCATTGTGAGCTCTTGGTTCCCAGGAGCCAGAGCCAGGGAGGTCGCAGGGCCCACCGGGATGTTGCCAGGGGGCTTGTCTTCCTGCCCCACTTCCCCTCTGACTCTTGAGGTCTCCCTGGTGAGGGGTGTACAGCCCAGGAGGGCCATCCTGTGGCCTCCGTCAGGGGCCTTCCCCCCGGGAGAGGCAGGCAACCTGGCGTCGGCCTGCTTATCTAGCCCGGCCACCTCTAGGGCCCTCTGTTCCAGCTCTGGGGGGTCCACGCTCAGGTCTGCAATGACCACCTCCCCCAGGGCGGAGCATCCTAGGCTGTTGTGGCTCCACTCTGCATCCCCGCCAGTCCCATGGGCTATCTGCCAGGGGTCAGGGGGACCCTGGGCCACAAACCTGGGCTCTGGGCACCAAGTGGCAGGGCCCAGTCCCCAAGCAGGGTCTGAGGGAGAAGCTGATGCTGGTGTGCTGAGGACACCATCTCCTTCCTCTTGGGATCCTCCAGGCAGGTCAGCCTCTGCCCCTCTTTGGGCACCTCCCCCCTGGGGGGCTCTTGCATCTGGCTCCTTCCCTTCAGCATCGCTGCTCGGCAGGTACCCTTTCTGGCCACCACTTCCTGGAACCCAGGCCTTCTCTGTCTCAGGGCCGCTGTTCCCCAAGTTTCCGCCAAGCAGCACGTTGGTCCCTGGCTCCAACAGGTGGTCCTGGCTGGCTGTCTCCAGGGCAGCAGGCCCTGCCCCACCTTCTAGAGAGGCCTTGGGCTGAGCATCCCCAAGGCTGGGCAGGGGGTTCGCAGGTTCCTGGCTGCTCTGCTCAGGGCAGGCGCCATCTACCCGCATTGGGTCCCTGCCATCCTGGACAGCCAGCCCCAGGGACTCCTCTAGGGGCTGGCTCCCTGCCTGCCGGGCACTGGGCTCTGGAGGCGTTTCCTGTGGAGACAAAAAGACACAGCTCTGGGGGCCTTCAATCATCAAGTGCTCTGAAGAATTTTCTAGTCGTGATTGCCCCTGTCTAAAGACTCAGATGTTGGCACTGACTGTTGTGCACCAAAATAGGCATCAGTACCAGTACAGAAACCTCTTCTTCCACCAGGTTCTTCTCCCTGCCAGCACTGGGGCACTTGGGAGGGTCAGGGGTATAAAAACCAAGGTGGCATGCAGATTGCACCAATGTCAACTGCCTGGGTTTGATGAGGGGCAGAAGTTATAGGAGGCGTTACCAATGCGGGAACCTGGGAGAGGGAACACCGGAACCTCTCTCTGTACTGGTTTTTTTTTTTTTTTTAAACTGTGGTAAAATAAACACATAAAATGTGCCATCTTAACTCTTATTTTTTCTTTTGAAACAGGGTCTCACTCACTCTGTTGCCTGGGCTAGAGTGCAGTGGTGTCATTGTAACTCACTGCAGCCTCAAAGTCTTGGGCTTAAGCAATCCTCTCGCCTCAGCTGCCCTGGCTAAGTTTTTAATTTTTTTTTTGTAGAGATGGGGTCTCACTATGTTGCCCAGGCTAGTTTACCATAATTATTTTTAACTCACTTGGCCAGGCACAATGGCTCATGCCTGTAATCCCAGCACTTTGGGCAGCTGAGGTGGGCAGATTGCTCGGGGCCAGGAGTTTGAGACCAGCCTGGGCAACATAGCAAGACTCCCATCTCTATTTAAAAAAAAAAAAAAGGAAAAACTAGCCAGGCATGGTGGCGCATGCCTATAGTCCCAGTTATTCAGGAGGCTGAGGCAGGAGGATCGCTTGAGCCCAGGAATTTGAGGCCCCAGTAAGCTATGATCTTGCCACCGCACTCCAGCCTGGGCAACACAGTGAGACTCTGTCTTTGGAAAATAGTAATAATGATAATAAAAACATTGTGGTAAAATACACCTAATGTGAAATGTACCTATTAGCCTGCTGAGTTACAAACAGCCCTTACCACGCATCTTCAATCCATGGTGACGCTAATGCCCCTTCTTGTTTTCAATAAAACTTTTTTTTTTTTTTTTGAGACAGAGTCTCAATTTGTTGCCCGGGCTAGAGTGCTGTGGCGTCAGCCTAGCTCACAGCAACCTCAAACACCTGAGCTCAAGCGATCCTACTGCCTCAGCCTCCCAAGTAGCTGGGACTACAGGCATGTGCCACCATGCCTGGCTAATTTTTTCTATATATTTTTAGCTGTCCAGATCATTTCTTTCTATTTTTAGTAGAGATGGGGTCTCGCTCTTGCTCAGGCTGGTCTCAAACTCCTAAGCTCAAACTATCCACCCGCCTCAGCCTCCCAGAGTGCTAAGATCACAGGCGTGAGCCACCTCGCCCAGCCCAATAAAACTTTTAAATTATGAGATCATTGTAGATTCACATGCAGTTGTAAGAAATAATACACAAAGAACCTTCGTGCCTTTTGCCCAGTTTCCCCAATGGTAACCTCTTGTGTACTCTCCCCCAGAACTCATGATGGGAAGGAAAAGAGACCTGTAAGGGGGCCCTGACTTGCACAAAAGCCCCTAAGAAACAGAGGGGATCAGGGATAGAATGTGGGCTGCCTTTTTTAAAAAAATTATCTTTAATTGGCACACAATGCCTTTCTGAGATCTACTATTTCCATGCAACCTAGGCGAGAGGGCTCTGGCCTTGACCCTGGCAGTGCAGGTACAGTTGTCCTGAATGCATCCAACAGGCCTGTGAGCTCCCAGCACCAAGTCAGGTGCACAGCCAACAAGACAACCGTAGCTGCCATGTACTGAGCACTGGAGGTGGGGAGGGACAGGCCTAGCCCTGGCCAAAGAAAACCAAGGTTCAACGTGGCTGCAGAGGCGGGGCCAAGAGGCTACATGTGTGTGGGCTCTCAGGCGGTCGGGTTTTAGGGCCTTACCAGGCTGAAGGCCCCACTCCCGAGGTCCTCTTCCCTGGTCTCTGCTTTTCTTGCCACTGTCTTCCTGGGGTTTGAAAACTGGGGGACAAACCTCCCAACTGAGTTCTGTTAAACAGGATACAATAAGAACAAAGCAGCAATAAAGATAAGGAAGGAATGAGGTCTCAGGAAAAAAACAACCCCAAACCGGTTCCTTGCTCTTGGCCTTGAAAGAACTTGGTCTTTGCCCTCTGGCCCTCCTGTGCACATTCCCTCCAGCCCCCGTAGGCCGTGAGCAGCTCCAGAGGATGAATAGAGACAGGGAACCTGAGCTTAAGGGAGGCAGCCTCTCTTACACATCCCCGAGGCCACAGAACAGACTCACCTGGGAAGGAGGAAGGGCAGGTGGCTCCTTTTCTGGTGGCCCGAGGAGCCTGCATGGAGCTCCTGTCTCCTCATCAGGGGAGCTGTGTGTACAAAGACAAAACTGAGGGGTACCTGAAGTCCTCCCAGGCTGTCAACTCAAGTATTAAACAGAAAATAAAATCCATGAGGAAATGGGTGCTAAGAGGTTCCTAGATAGGAGGCCCCGGAAGACCTAGTTCAAAAGCGTGGGATAGAGGAAAGGCAGTGAGTGGCCTGATCATATTTAACTTCCAAGGAGGGCGCAGTCTCACATCAACAATACAAACAACCTAATCTGGCAGCACTTTTAAAATCCCAGGAATTGACTCCTGACATAAGAACAGAGATTCTTTTTCTTTTTTTTTTTTTTTAAAGAGACAGGGTATCTCTCTGTCGCCCAGGCTGGAATGCAGTAGCATGATCATAGCTCACTGCAGCCTCAAACTCCTGGACCCAAGCGATACTCCTCCTACCTCCAAAGTGCTGAGATTACAGGCCTGAGCGACTATACCCTGCCAAGAATGGGGACTGTCATTTGGACAGACACTCTAGCCCTCAATATTGCACACTGTAGAGAAAGGAAGTTGTGAATACAAGAAATACAATATTGGCCAGCGCCTATAGTCCCAGCTACTCAGGAGGTTGAGGTAGGAGGATCGCCAGAGCCCAGGAGTTGGAGGCTGCAGTGAGCTATGACAATGCCAACTGCACTCCAGCCTGGGCAACAGAGCAAGACCCTGTCTCAAAAAAAAAAAAAAAATACAATGTCTAGAAAAACTGGTGAGACAGGGTTATATCTAAATAAACGTGTATATTTTGTAAAAAAAAAAAAAAAAAAAGAAAGAAAGAAAGAAAGAAAGAAAACAAAAGATCAATATCTGGAACTAAAATTTCAGGTAAGTTTGACTTTGGAAGAGGAGCTATACCCTAAGGGGCCTGAAATGTTGCAGGGAGGTTACAAAGGCAGGCGAAGGGCGAAGTCTAGACATGGGCAGGAAGAGTCTGTCGGAAAATTTAAAATTGGGGTGGGTCATTGGGGCAGTTTCTGGGGCGCTGGTAAGATTTCATTTTCCAACATAAATATCTTAAGCTCTGTTTGCTTTATGTTGTTTTTTTCCTCTTTTTCTGTGTACATGGTATTTCTTTTTTTTTTTTTTTTTTTTTTGAGACAGAGTCTCCCTTTGTTGCCCTGGCTAGAGTGAGTGCCGTGGCGTCAGCCTAGCTCACAGCAACCTCAAACTCCTGGGCTCAAGCAATCCTACTGCCTCAGCCTCCCGAGTAGCTGGGACTACAGGCATGCGCCACCATGCCCGGCTAATTTTTTTTCTATGTATTTTTAGTTGGCCAGATAATTTCTTTCTATTTTTAGTAGAGACGGGGTCTCGCTCTTGCTCAGGCTGGTCTCGAACTCCTGAGCTCAAACGATCCGCCCGCCTCGGCCTCCCAAGTGCTAGGATTACAGGCGTGAGCCACCGCGCCCGGCCCATGGTATTTCTTAATGCAATGTTTAAAAAACAAACAAACAAAGGGTGGGAATCCACAGAATTCACCATTCTTGTGGACTTAGAAGGCTGGGTGGGCAGCGGCCATGACCGTGACAGCTCACTGGCCTATCCAAGAGAGAGGAGCACAGTGACACCATCACATGTCTGAGAGGATGGCTAGGTGTGACACATAGCCTCTCTTCACACAGCTCACACAGCAGGGCTGCCAAAGGTCCTAAGTGTTTGTGGCCTTGTGATCTAGTCTTTAGTCCTAGTATTGTCATGACCTAAGATCAGACAGACAGACAGACATATGCACACTTCCCCCAGCAAACAGTTCTGTTGATCAAACCAGGTGCCTCAATTTTTTTCCTGAGGAAATTTGGTAGTCCAATCCACAATGCCTTCTCTGAAGACTTCAGCTAGCAGGAAGCTTGCTTCTCCTAACTCCAGCTAACTCTTCCTACTTTGCCGTAGTTACACGTATGCAGTTTAACCCCTGTGGACAGACTGAACCATTCTCAAGGTCTTTCTTTCCTCCCCACCAGGCTTAATTACATATTTGATGAAAGAAATGAGGGACCCAGGAATCTGTAGTGGTCAAGAGCACGGGAAATGGATGCAGCCAGAATCCCAGCCTGCCCAGGGCCCTGGGCAAGCCATTTCATCCCTCTAAGCCCTCAGGGCCCCGACCTGTAAATTGGGGATTAAAAAAACATATTTCACAATGACATAAGGATTTAATAAGCTTAGGAGCACACTGCCTGTTACATACTCATTGTTTTCCTTTTTTATTGGTTATTATTTCACAGACCAGTGACTCCTTCTATCCCTTCTTGGTTAAGGAGGAGGAATGTGGAGGAAATACAGATTTGACCTGCAGCAGACAGATTAGGAGTTTCATTCTGTAACCTTGAACAATTCAATGTTATCTTTGCCCTGTGGTTAAAATAACAACCTTTCTTACCAGCGAGGAAAGCTACCAGAAGCAAGATCTGAGGGCCTGAGCTCCAGGGAGCGGGGAGCTCACAGCATTGGATGGGTCATGTTGGTTCCCTTCCCACTGCATCCCTGGTCACTGGGTGGCTGTGTGTATCAGTGAGGAGGCCTGCTGGAATGTTCTGAGCCACCTACCTGGAGACCGCCCGTCCCGGTTCCTCCCTGCTGTGCTGTGTAGAGGAAGCAGGTCCCGGCTTGCCTTCTAACTCTTCAAGGTGACGCAAATGGCCCAACTTGGAACTCTGAGGGACCCCGTCAGAGTCTCCTAGCCTTGGGTTCTTTGGAGGTTTTGAAGGACGAACTCCTTCTCCTGGTTTAGGGACAGGAGGGAGATGAAGGGGTGGCAGACACTGGGAGCGTGCACTGCCATGGCTGACAACCGAACTTGGCAAGGCCACTGCTGCACTGTAAGTGGGCAAGCTTATTGCAAGGGCATGAAACTCCTGCTCTGTTGCTCACCAGGTGAGCAAAAGATGGGATAGAACCTCATTCAGGAGGTGGGACCTACAAGTTTGCATGGCCACGGGATTTAAGGCCTTTTTTTTTTTTTTTTTTACAGACAGAGTCTCGCTTTGTTACCCCAGCTAGAGTGCAGTGGTGTCATCATAGCTCACTGCAGCCTTGAACTCCTGGGCTCAAGCGATCCTCCTGCCTCAGCCTCCTGAGTAGCTGGGACTACTCAAGGGCTTTTTTTTACCTATGGACTGGCCTTGACTGAGCTGACTCCTGAGGTGGTGTGGCCTGGCTCCAAACTAACCACATGGGACAACCCGGTTCAGCAGATTCTCTCTGGGGAAGTGGCGAGAGGTGTGTGGTGGGTCTCCGCTCAAATGGCCCTACACAGGTGCCTTCCCTGACTTCTCTATAGAGCATCTCCTTTCTGGCCCATGGGTCTGTCATAGTCACTTCTCGGCTTTTATGCAAGTATCCCTTGTACAGGGTCATCTACTTACCCCGCCCTCTCCACTATAACTGGGCTGCATATGAGGGGGGGCCTAATCCGTCTCACTCTCTGCTGGGTCCCAAGTACCTAGAGGAACATCTAGTACATTGTCAGTGCTCAATACATACTTAGTAGATGACTGAATAAATGCACGTAGAACATGCACATCACCAGGTGCAGGCAAGACTAAATTATGCACCACTCTAGTTTTCCGCAACACCTGTAGAATATCCATCCTGGAAAAACTGGGACCCAGAGTCACCAGGTGCTAAAGAGGTGATGCCTTAGCTACCTCTTGGTCCCTTGCATCTCTGCTCTACTTTCCCCATCACTGAAAACAACTGGGGTATGTCTTTTTCTTGTACTTGAGAGGCTAAAGGTGCTTATTGATATCTATTTGTTGAATGAAGGAAACTCCCTTACATAGAAACTGCCAATAGTAGCTGGCTTGTAAGATCTCCTCAAACCCGGCCCCAACTTAATCACATATTCAATGAGCAAATGATAAGGGTTGACCCTAATGAGTTCCACGCTAGATATAGTCCTAAGAACTTATGTGTATTACGATAAAGCTTTGAGGTAGGGTACTGCTGTCATGCCTGCCTTACAGATGGAAAAACTGAGGCACATGCAGGCTAAGGAACCAAGACTGGGACCCAGGCCACCTCCAGAGGCAGCACACTTAAGAGTACTTGAGCATTTCCCAAACACCTTCTATGTACTGGGTTTCTGACCAGGCAGTGAGAACAAAAAAAAGACAAACCGATAGCCAGGTGCAGTGTTGGGTGTCTGTAATCACAGCTACTCAGGAGGCTGAGGAGGGAGGAGCGCTTGAGGCTAGGAGTTCGAGACCACCCTGGGTATCATAGCAAGACCCAATCTCTACAAAAATAACTAGGCATGGTGGTGCACACCTGTACTCCTAGTTACTTGGGGGGCTGAGGCTAGGATTGCTTGGGCTTAGGAACTCGAGACTGCAGTGCACTATGATCACACCACTGCACTCCACCCTCGGTAACAGAGCACGACCTCATCTCTTAAAAACAAACAAACAAACAAACAAACAAACAAACCAGGCAGACTTTGGACTCTTCCTAACCCCAGCTCTGTACATACCTGTACACCTCGAAGTAAACCCACTGAATGAGTTCCCCTTGCCCCCAACATCAATTGCTAGGGTCTTCCTCTGTCCTCACTCAGCTGTTTGTGCTCCACTAAACCACAGCGATTTTCCTGTAATTTCTTCTAATTCAGTTACGGGGTGTGTGTGCCCATTGAGAACCTCATCCCACTGCTGTGTATTTGATTAGCTCTCTCTGTGAGAAGCATTTTCCTTTTCCCCCTGACTATATCTTAAGGGTCCCCAGGGCAGGAGCTGAGTCTGCTGTACCCTTTGAGCTCATCCTCACCCCTGCCCCGCCCCCCCCAGGTGCCTACCCCAGGGAGCCCTGCACCCTGAGTAAGCCTCTGATGGATGTTGCTTGCACAAACACATTCCCACCTTGTGGTCTGCCAGAAAAGGCAAATTACAGCAGCTTTGTTTATTTGGTTTTTTAAGATTCCCAAACACTTGCTCACTTGGCTGATCCAATGGACATGTGTACCAAATAAAAGGCAAAAATATCAACAGAAGCAAAGAGCCTCCTATTTGCTTCCTGTGATCTGTCCCCATGGGACTCATTTAAGAAAAAATGAGGCAGAATCTTGTGTTCAACACCACAGGCTGAAGAGATTGGGGGCAGGGGGGAAGGACTCTTTCACCACCTGCCAGAACCTTCTTCCTCTTTCCCCACCCCACCCAGGACACACAGAAAGAGCTGTCCAGGGCCAGCCCAGAGGTCCATGGAGCTGGGGAGTCCACTGCCAAGAGAGGCCCCAAATGAGCTGCCGTGGGTGGGCCTGGCTCTCCCCAGTTTCCCTCTCCAAGGTCAGAGAAATTCCTGTGCCTCCAAGCAGCTTGTTGTTCATCTCTGTACAAAACATTTCCAATCTGTTGATAATTTTTCTGTACCACATCTTGTGGGAGAAAACGAGCACCACTCCCTAAATTCATCACTAAGTTAAAAAATCGTTTTTAAATTTTTAAGAAGTTACCTTAAGAGAATGACAGGGAAATGGAGCTATACTATTATTATTGGGTGTTTTTCTTTTCTATAGATATATTGACAAGATGGTTACACTCTACTTCAAACTGAAAAATGGCAGTTGCAGTGGGATGATTCTATTTTCCAGTAAAACCATATTTGTGTATACACAGAATAATTCTGGGAAGAAGTGGTGTATTGAGATTAGGGTCTTGTTTTTCGTACTGTATTACAGTTAATCATCGTTCTATGGTTGTGCTAGATGTTAACATTAGGAGAAGCCGGAGGAAGGGTAGCTAGAGCTCTGAACTATTTTTGCTATCTTTCTGTAAGCCCCCAGTTATTTCAAAATAAAAAGTTTTTTTTAAGTCTGGAAGGATGATCGTTAACCGCAGAATACATTTGGGTACCATCTCTGGTCTGCTCTTGGTGTTTTACATACACTAATCCACATGTGTGCTCTAGGGCAGAGTTCGCAATCTTGGCACTGTTGACATTCAGGTCTGGATCCTTCTCTGTGGTCAGGGACATCCTGTGCATTATAGGATTTTGAGCAGCACCCCTGGCCTCAACCCACTAGATGCCAGTATCACCCCCACCAAACAACACACACACACACACACACACACACACACCAGTTGTGAAAACCAAAAATGTCACTAAACATTGCCAAATGTCCTCTAGGGGGCAAACCACCCCTCCCACCAGGTTGAGAACCACTGCTCTAAAGGAAACGGTAGCCACTTGTATTACCCTCAATTTACAAAAGGGGGAAACTGAGGCACAGAGTACACCATCCACTATCACGCAGTGAGCAGGAGAGCTGGGATGAACCCAGGTTTTGGACCCCAAAGTGAAACGCCACATACCAGTGGCTTTGTAGCACATCAAGCTCTACTCAGGGGTCATCTGGCACGGTGTCCCTGCTCTGAAGCCTGGAGGGCCTTCCCTAAGCTGTGGGACCCCACCAGGGACTGGAGGAAGCTCCAGAAAACTTTTAACTTTTTCCTGTATGTCCTTCTCTGTAATTTCTATTTTTCTTTTTAGCGTGTATTAAATCCTTGTTTTCTTTTAAGGAGCTTGGGGTGTCATGTTAGCCATTTCTGCAATAAATAAACCCATATTCCTCCTACAAGCACAAGCACCCATCAGGAAGTGTCAACTTGAATGAACAAAATACCTGAGGTCCGAAGCTTCTTCCTCTTACTCATTTTATCTGTCCCTTGAGAAATCTGAAAACAAGCAGAATCTCTCATCATTATAAGCAGTCCCTGTCCCTATCCAGTGGCCTTGGCTGAGGAAAGAGGCTACCCTCCACCTCCACCTCAGCCCATCTGGCTGCCCCAAGGGGTCAGATGAGCCCCAACAGGACACAGGGTGCGACACAGGATCAGAGCCACCCCAGGCCATGGCCAGGTAGGAATTCAAACCTCCTCCACGCTGCAGAGGGGACCGCCCCTCTTCGGCCCAGAGTCTGAGAGGTACATGGGCCCAGGCCATGGGCCATGAGTCCTCCATGGGAAGCCCTAAGGACCCCAACTCTGTCTGGTCCCTGGGTTGAAGCCCCTCTATCCAGGTTGGGGTATCTGGGGCCCTTCCAGGGACACTTGAGGTCTTTCCAGGGGTCATCTGGGGCCCTTCAAGGTTATCTGGGGTCTTTACAGAGGCCACTTGGGGCCCTTCCAGGGACAGCCAGGGCCTTGGAGGGGCAGGAGTCACCACAGGCCGATTTCTTCCAGCCTTGGGGGCCAGGCAAGCCCAAACGGACCTGGGCCACAGAAGTCGTTGAAGTCTCTCTGTCCTTATCAGGAACAAAGTTTGCCTGGGCCTGTTGGGGGATAAGTCGCTTCAATTATTTGCGTTACACTTTTTCGAAAAAAATAAAAGACCAAGTTGATCCTCGCGGAAGCCTGGGCCGAGAGTCAGGAGGTGAAGGAGGCCCGAGGCCTGGGCGCTGTGGACCCGGCTCTTCGTGACCAGCAGCCCACTAACACTACCCTGGCAACCGAAAAGTGGGGATTCCTCACATCCGGAGCCCAGATGAGCCTGGAGCCCGTGAGAGACCACTGCGCGCAGTTAACCACGGGGCGAACACCACCCCTCACACCTGCCTGCGCTCCACCTCTTTCCCGCGCCTCGCGAGGCCACGCCTCGCGCACGCGCGATACCAGCACCGCCGCTCACACCCGCACACGCCCCGCCCCTTCCCCCCGCGAATCTCGCGGCACCGCCCCGCCGGGCGCATGCGCATCCGCGCACGGCCTGCCGGGATTTGTAGTTTCGATGCGGCGGGCCCGGCGAGTCCAGTGGCCGCGCTCAGGTGCTGAGGCGACCGAAGGCCAAGGCGGAAGTGGGGCGACCAACCCGGGAAGGGAAGGCACGGGGTTGGCGGTCGCGAGGCGCCGAAGAGGGGCGCAGGGCTTAGGAAGGGCGCGTGCGTGACGACAGGCCCCCGGGGAGGAGGCAGGGCAAGGCCGGGCGCCGGGGCCGGTGGTCCGGGCATCAAGCCTGGAAGATGCACAGGAAGAAGGGACCCCCGGGACCCCCGGGCCGAGGCGCTGCTGCCGCCCGCCAGGTGAGTCTGCGCTCCACGGTCCCAACGGGGGGATCCTTCCCTACCCTTGTCACACGCTCTGGGCAGGGCCCCCCCAAAGGGAAGTCCGATCTCCGCTCCCCCCAAGTGAGCCCCGGTCCCCGCCCCCAAGATGAGGCTCCACCCCCAACGTGCGGCCTTTGGCCTTGGCCCCCCAACACCTGGCGTCCTGCCGGCTTGAGGCCACCTGTTGCCACAGCAGCTCCAGTCGGGGAGGGGAGGGTCAGTCCTCGGACCTGGCTTGTCAAAGCCTTGCACCAGTCGGGCCATGTCAGACTCCTTTTATTCCCACTGTACATACGGGGACACTGAGGCTCAGAGAGGTGACGACATCTGCCCAAGGTCATAGGGATTAACAGTTTGCCCAGATCTAAATGCAAATCCAGAGCTACAGCCATAAGCCCACAGGACTATGGCTGGGCCCCTTCTTACTCTCCAACTCCTCTGCCCCAGGCATGGGGGGAGTTTGATTTTTCTCAGCTTTGATGGAAGGAACCCAGGGCATAGCTTAGTGTTCAGATATTCAAGTCTGGCTGACTTGAAGTTCCCTCCTGGCCTCTGCACTTTGGACACTTGACTTCACAGCTCTGAGCCTCAGTTTTCTCATCTGTAAAATGGATACCTCTTAGAGACCCCCACATCCCAGGACAGTTGTGAAGATGCATTGAAATAGTTTATAGAAAGTGCTAGAACATAGCACTCCATAAATGTCATCATTATTACTGTTAGGTAGAATCATATATGATTGCCAATATTTGGCCATTTTTGACCAAAGGAAGGGCAACTTCATACAGTTCAACGTAATATTATCGCATCATGATTGGTCATTAACCAAAACAGAAAGACAGGTCTGCAGGACAGAGACCCAACATTCGACTTCTACGTTGTTGTCAGGGCCTCTAGTTGTTCTTAATGCTCCAGGCTTCCTGCATGAGGATGCTGGAAGGAAAAGCCCAGGTGTGCAGAGCAGCTTTGCTTTGGCTGGCTGTGGGGCCTGCTTCTCCCAGTGAACTTGGCTAGCAGCACATCACAGCTGTGGACTCAGAGCAGGGAGCTGGGTCTCTCTGCCTGCCCTTTGCCCTGTGTTGATCTGTGCCAGAAGGCCTGGCCCATCTTGAGACACCTGTTCTGGGCCTGTTCCAGCTTCCTGGTAGTCTCCCAGGAAACAGCTTTCCCCAGGAGACCTTGGTTTCTTCCTCCCAAGGAGGCTCTGGGTCCATCATGGCTGCCTCCGGCTTAGTGGTGTATCCCCAGGTCTGACTGGACCCTCGCTGTTCCCCCAGCTGGGCCTGCTGGTTGACCTCTCCCCAGATGGCCTGATGATCCCTGAGGACGGTGTTAACAATGAGGAACTGGAGGCTGAGTTCTTGGCCTTGGTGGGGGGCCAGCCCCCAGCCCTGGAGAAGCTTAAAGGCAAAGGTAAGATGGTTAACGACCTCTGAACATTTTATCTCCCGCTGTGGGCTGGACTCAGAGATGGGCGCTGGGCATATGGGGGATAGAAGACACATAAGACCCCTGCCCTCTAGGACCCCACAGACTGGGTAAGAAAGAGGGTAAGTGATCAACTCTGCACCCAGACGGAGATTTGAACCCCAGCTGTGCCACTTAATGGCCAGCCTGGTGTTGGCCTCAGTTTCCCCATCTGTAAAGTGGGAACAATAACCATGCTTACATGACAGGAGTTAATCTTCTAGGGTCCATAAGTAGTTCACACAGGGCCACCTGACACATAATAAGACCATGTCCTCATCAGTCCAACCCACTGTCCCATGATCAGGTCTGGGATTGCAGGAGAGACCTGTGAGTAGCCGTGGGATTGCTAAAGGAAGTACCCACAATGGGGAGAGCCAGGTGAAGAGGTGGGAGTACTTCCAGGAGGGGTCATAGCAGGCACAAAGGCCCTGGGGAAGATGGCAGGGGGCAGAGGACCCTGAAGGGATCAAGTGGAGCTGAAGCCCAGAGGGGAAGTGGAAACTTTAAACATGTTAGTAAATATAGCCAATCCTGATTGTTGGTGGATTTCATATTTGTGAATTTACGACTCCCTCAAATTTGTTTGTAAGCCCAAAATCAATAATCGTACCTCCCTTTAGTGGTCATTCACGGATGCATGAAGAGCAGTGAAAAGTTTGAGTCGCCTGACACATAAAGTGGAACAACGCTATGCCTTCTCCTTTCAGCTTTTGTACTGTAAACAAGGGTCTCTTTTGGAGTCTGTTCAGTGCCGTATTTTTCTAATTTTGGGGCTTTTTCTTGGTAATTTCGCTGTTCATAACAGCTCCAGGCATAATGTAGAAGGGCTGTCTAGTGTGCCTAAGCGCCAGAAGGCTGTTATGTGCCTTACGCAGAAAGTGTTAGAGTGTTAGAGAAGCTTCATTCAGGTGTGAGTTACTGTGCTATTGGCTGTGCGTTCAAAGTTAATGAATTAACTATATATATATTTGAGAAGGTGTCTTTAAGCAGAAACACACAGAAAGTATTGATCAGTTGATGAAAACGTTGTGACCGGAGGCTCATAGGAACCTAAGCCTGAATCTCCCCTAGGAGCAATGGTCCTGTGGAGTCACTGATTCAGTTTTCAAGGCCACTTTATAGCACATAAGTACCACAAATAATGAGACTAACACGAATAACAAGATACTGACCATACGCTGTGCTAAGAGCTTCGTTTACCTTTCATCCCCCCAACCTACCTATAAGGGGGAAACTGTTGTTATCCCCATCTAACAGATAGAGAAACTGAGGCCCAGAGAGGGAAAGCGACTTGCTCAAGGTCCCACAGTGAGAAAGTTGCAGAGCTGGGATTCAAACTCAGGTGGCCCAGTCTGGGAATTGGGGCTGCATGAGGAAGAGAGGTGGGGTCACGCAGGGAGGGCCCAGGGCTTTCCAGGATGGGGAGGTGGGCGGCTCTTGGAGGATCTGGGTCCAGCTGGGGCCTCCCCTTGCTGTCAGGCCCCCTGCCCATGGAGGCCATAGAGAAGATGGCCAGATTGTGCATGAGAGACCCAGACGAGGAAGAGGAGGAGGGGACAGAAGAGGAGGACGTGGAGGCGGATGACGACCTGCTCGTAAGCACCCACGGCGGGGTGAGGGGTGCTCTTCATCCATTGCCCCCGTCCACTGGGCCCTCACATTCCGCCCCCGGCCATGTGTCCCTGCAGGCGGAGCTGAACGAGGTCCTTGGAGAAGAGCAGAAGGCGTCAGAGCCCCAGCCACCTGTGGCCCAGGTACAGCTCCAACAGCCCTGCTCCTTTGAACCGCAGCCCCACGGACAGCCTGGGCTTCAAGGCCCACCTTGTCCCTCTCAGCTGGGTGACATGATGCCTCTGACCCCACTTTCCTCCACTGGGAAACAGGGACCTGGATTTCTGCCCCACCAAGGTGGGAGAGCCTGGCCCAGGAGTAACCTGTGGCTGACTGTTGGTGTGGGGAGGGGCTGGTGGCAGCAGCCCGAGTGGGGTCACCACCCAGACTGCGCCCCTGGCCTCTCTTGCAGACGAAGCCCTCAGCCCCCTCCCCGGGGGTGGAGGCCACCTTGCAGGAGAGGCTGGTGCTCTACCAGACAGCAATGGAAAGTGCCAGGCAAGCTGGAGACAGCGCCAAGATGCGGCGCTATGACCGGGGGCTTAATGTGAGTAGGCAGAGGGCAGGGTGCTGGGACCCCCCCCTACACCAAGCTCCCAGCTTCTCCCAACCACACCCTAATGCCTTGTCTCAGACGCTGGAAAACCTGCTGGCCTCCGTCCGGAAGGGCAACGCCATCGACGAAGAGGACATCCCACCGCCCGTGGCCATAGGGAAGGGCCCAGCAGCCATGCCCAGCCACAGCCCTGCACCCACCCAGCCAGCCCATTCAATCCCGCCAGCCACGGAGCCCAGGCTCACCCTGGAGGGGCCTCCTCCCACCGCCCCAGCCTCATCCCCAGCCTCAGCCAAGCCCCAGCTGCCCCCAGGTAGGCTGGGCAGGCCCAGGCTCATGTGGGGTACGGATGGGCTATTCAGTGGTAGGCCACTCTGTAGGGGTGCAGGCCTTGCATTGATGGTTAGATATTTTCAACATTTCCTGACTGGGAGTCCTCATGTCCCTGGAGTACTTTCCAAGGGGGAAACAGATACACAGAGATTTTTGTGTTGTTATGGTACTATGTATAATATTTACCATTTTAGGCTGGGCACAGTGGCTCACACCTGTAATCTCAGCACTTTGGGAGGCCGAGGCAGGAGGGATCACTTGAGGCCAGGAGTTTGAGACCAGCCTGGGCAACATAGCAAGACCCTGTCTTTATAAAAAATAATTTAAAAATTAGCTGGGTGAGGTGGCAGGCACCTGTAGTCCCAGTTACTCTGGAGGCTGAGGCAGGAGGATCGCTTGAGTCCAGGAATTGGAGGCTGCAGTGAGCTATGATGACGCCACTGCACTCTAACCAGGGTGACAGAGCAAGAGTCTGTCTCAAAAAAAAAAAAAAAAAAAAATTGCACTATTGCTTTAAATTTAGAGAAACTTCTCCCGAAAACATATTGAGCATATTATTTGAAACTATAACTAACACACTGTTTAAAAAGCAGAAAGTCCTGGATTTCCCAACTTTTGCAAACACATTGCATAAATGTATTTTGGTTATATAAATATATGATAGAGTAGGCAAAAAAGGCTTTCAAGGACACAGATATATCATGTTAGGATAAAATTCTGTAGGGAATATGGATGGAAATAAGAGGAGAAGATTCCCAATTGCTAAAAGTAGAACCCAGGGTATGTTTATAAAGTGTTGGTATGTACCCAAAAGAATTGAAAGCAGGAAGTGAAACAGATATGTGCATATCCGTGTTCACAGCAGCATCATTCACAATGGCCAAAAGGTGGACACAACCCAAGTGTCCATCAACAGATGAGTAAATCAACAAAATGTGGTCTATCCACACAATGGAATATTATTTAGCCTTAAAAAGAAAGGGGGCCGGGCGCGGTGGCTCACGCCTGTAATCCTAGCACTCTGGGAGGCCGAGGCAGGTGGATCGCTCAAGGTCAGGAGTTTGAGACCAGCCTGAGCAAGAGTGAGACCCCGTCTCTACTAAAAATAAAAAGAAATTATCTGGCCAACTAAAATTATATATAGAAAAAATTAGCCGGGCATGGTGGCGCATGCCTGTAGTCCCAGCTACTCGGGAGGCTGAGGCAGTAGGATCGCTTGAGCCCAGGAGTTTGAGGTTGCTGTGAGCTAGGCTGACGCCACGGCACTCACTCTAGCCCGGGCAACAGAGCCAGACTCTGTCTCAAAAAAAAAAAAAAAAAAGGAATTCTGACACTCGCCACAGCATGGGTGACCCTTGAGGACATTACGCTTAATAAGATAAGCAAATCACAAAAAAACAAATGTAATATGATTCCACTTACATGAGGTTCCTGGAACAGTCAGATCTATAAAAAGTAGAAAGGTGGGTGCCAGGGGCTGGGGAGTTAGTGTTTCATGGGGACAGAGTTTCAGTTTGGGAAGATGAGAAAGTTCTAGAGATGGATGGTGATGATGATTGCACCACAATGTGAATGTACTTAATGCCACTGAACTGCATGTTTAAAGATGGTTAAGATGGTAAATTTGGCCAGGTGCAGTGGCTTATGCCTGTAGCCTGTAATCCCAGCACTTTGGGAGGCCAAGGTGAGAGGATTGCTTGAAGCCAGGAGTTTAAGACCAGCCTAGGCAATATAGCAAGACCCCGTCTGTAAAAAAAAAAAAAAAAAAAAAAGATGGCAAATTTTATGTGTCTTTTACCAGAATTTAAAAAAAAGTAAGAAGTGAATGTTGGTATGTTGGTGAGTTTCAACTCACCAAAGTAGTTAAAAGACATTAATTCCATTTAAATGTGTGGTGTGACAGTTTTCCTTTTCAAGTTGTCAATATTTGCAAGACACTGGGAATAAAAACCTTGGCCACTTTTTAAACTCAAGATGAAAAATGACTGATGTCAAGTTAAAAGCATGGAAGGGTGCATAAATAAAGTTTTCGAAAATTCTCTTGGGGACAAAACAACAGTGGCTCTAGAGCCTGTCAGGCCTGGGGTGGTGAGTCCTCAGCATGCCGTCTGTAGGCTGTGTGACTTTGGACAGGCAACATCTCCTCTCTGAGCCTCAGTTCTCACATCTGTAAAATGGCCTCAAACCCCCCGTCTTTGTTGTGAGATGTAAAT
Source organism: Varecia variegata (assembly GCA_028533085.1). NCBI lineage: Eukaryota > Metazoa > Chordata > Mammalia > Primates > Lemuridae > Varecia > Varecia variegata. Next base: position 103,089,210 of record CM052442.1, on the reverse strand, counting down.
AGAAATGGTTTGTGCGGTGAACTTGGCCCAGGCAACAGAAGCTTCCTGTACGCTGTTCCCCCTTCCAGGTCCCTGCAGCCCTAGCCTCCCGGCCCAGGTGCAGAGCCGCCAGCATGAGTATAAGCTGGCTGCCTTCCATGCCAAGCAGCAGGGAGATATGACTGCCGCCGCCAGATACTTCCGCGTGGCCAAGGTGCGTCCAGACAGCCCTGGGGGGCGAGCAGGATGCTCCTGACATTGCATGGTGGCCAAGTCCCTGGGCTGCTGAGTCAAGCAGACCCAAGTTTGAATCCCAGCTTGGTCACTCACTAGCTATAGTTTGCTGTACCTCCTGGAGCCTCAGTTTCCCCCTCTGTAAAATGGGCGTAAGTATCGGAAGAGGACTGAGCAAGATGAAGCAAAAGAAGTGATAGAGCCAGGAGTCCTCTGTGGCATGGCAGGGTGTGGGGGCTCCTGCAGGGTCCTGGCCCCCAGCTGCAACGTCCTGCCCTGATCTCCTCCTTCCTTCTCTCAGAGCTTTGATGCCATCTTGGAGGCTCTGAGCCGGGGGGAGCCTGTGGACCTGTCCCGCCTACCCCCTCCACCTGGTGAGGACCCCGTCATGCCCACCCTCCGGGACAGTTTGAGGCATCCGCTAAGTTCTCCCTGATGCTGCTGCCCCCATTGGTTAGGCCCAGAGACCTCCTCAGGCCAGATCAGCCTGGGGTGAGTGTGGGCAAGCAAAGCCCCTCATTGTACTGGACCTCTCTGTCCCCAGACCAGCTGCCCCCAGACCCACCGTCACCAACACCACAGCCTCCGACTCCTGCTACGGCACCCACTACACCAGGTAGACTCCCGGGACCCTCTGGGGTGGGCAGGCTGGGGCAAGACAGTCTCCCCTTCCCTCCACTCTTAACCCTGCCCCCTGTCTGGCCCAGAGGTCCCCCCAGCCCCAAGGACCCTGCTGGAGGCGCTGGAACAGCGGATGGAGCGCTACCACGTGGCCGCGGCCCAAGCCAAGAGCAAAGGGGACCAGCGCAAGGCTCGCATGCATGAGCGCATCGTCAAGGTGCGAGGGGGCCGGGCAGGTGAGTGGGCAGCCCCCAGAGACCTCCCCGAGGTAGCCCTGACACCTGCATCCCCTACAGCAATACCAAGACGCCATCCGAGCCCACAAGGCTGGCCGAGCCGTGGATGTGGCCGAGCTGCCTGTGCCCCCAGGTAAGGCCCCACTCCCAGCCCCTGCCCTTCCTGCCTGTGAACCTTTGCGGATGCTATTCCTTCTGATGGCACAGGCTTGGGGGCCGGCTGCTACACACACGGGAGTTTTGCAAGCTTGTTAAACAATTCATAGCTTGACATTGGTCATAACAGAAGCATTTACACAATGGGAACTGGTAAATGCTAAAAATGAGGGTATGTTTTTCGGAGCCTATTAACAGCCCACCACTGGCCTTTTCTCCTTTGTTTGACTCACTCCTCCCCAGTCTTCAGGTTTCAGCTCAGCAGACACTTGCTTAGCTTCCCATCAGCCCCCAGTGGGTCGGAGGCCTCCTCTGAGTTCTCAGAGCTCAGAGAGCAATTATCTCCCTGCATCTTGGTCCTCCGGGACCCCTCCAGGCCTAGTGCCCAGTGCACCACCTCGCACAGGACACCCCAGTCCTTGTCAAGGCCTGGGGTCAGGCAAGAGAAGCCAAGAGGCATGAGGGAGGTTGGGAACAGCCTGGTATCTACACAGGACCAGCAGCAGCTCCGTCCTTGGGTTCCAAGCAGATTTAAAGGCCCAAATGGGCCGGGCGCGGTGGCTCACGCCTGTAATCCTAGCACTCTGGGAGGCCGAGGTGGGCGGATTGTTTGAGCTCAGGAGTTCGAGACCAGTCTGAGCAAGAGCGAGACCCCGTCTCTACTAAAAATAGAAATTATATGGACAGCGAAAATATATATAGAAAAATTAGCCGGGCATGGTGGCGCATGCCTGTAGTCCCAGCTACTCGGGAGGCTGAGGCAGAAGGATCGCCTGAGCCCAGGAGGTTGAGGTTGCTGTGAGCGAGGCTGACGCCACGGCACTCACTCTAGCCCGGGCAACAGAGTGAGACGCTGTCTCAAAAAAAAAATTAAATAAAATATTCCAACCCACTGAGCAAGCAGGAAAGAAAAAAAAAAATAATAAAATAAAATAAAGGCCCAAGATGGCCGGGCACAGTGGCTCACACTTGTAATCCTAACACTTTGGGAGGCTGAGGCAGGAGGATCTCTTGAGCCCAGGAATTTGAGGCTACAGTAAGCTATGATGACACCACTGCACTCTACCCAGGGCAATAGAGTGAGAGTCTGTCTCAATTAAAAAACAAAAGCCACTCCAGAGGTGGGGGTGGAAATGCACGTCTGCCCTGATGGCATGGGTGCCCTCCCTCCTGACCAGGCCCCAATTGGCCGCCCAGGCTTTCCCCCCATCCAGGGCCTGGAGGCCACTGAGCCCGCCCAGCAGAGCCTAGTGGGTGTCCTGGAGACCGCCATGAAGCTGGCCAGCCAGGACGAAGGCCCAGAGGATGAAGAGGATGAGGTGCCTAAGAAGGTATGAGGGGCCAGGGTCTGGGGCTGAGGCAGGGGACAGCAGCCAGCCAAGGTTCTGGGGATCCATTAAGGTGGCCATTGTGGTCAGTGTCGGGCCGTGACCCTTGGGGAGTGGACTCGTTGCAGGTGCTAGGAAATCTCTGATGTCCTCTCTGTTCTGTCAGCAGCAGAACAGCCCCGCGGCCTCCACGGTCCAGCCCAAGGCCCCATCCTCAAGGGTTCCCCAGTCAGGACAAACCCCTGCAGCCAAAGCAGCCCCCAAAGGCGCATCCACCAGAGGTAGGTGCCCCCTCTGCACCCTGGCTGCCTGATTCCTGGCCGTGGGCCGGGCAGCACACACAGAGGCCCCTCTGTCCACAGCCCAGCAACAGCTGGCCTTCCTGGAGGGCCGCAAGAAGCAGCTCCTACAGGCCGCGCTGCGAGCCAAGCAGAAAAATGATGTGGAGGGTGCCAAGATGCACCTGCGCCAGGCCAAGGGACTAGAGCCCATGCTGGAGGCATCGCGCAATGGGCTGCCAGTGGATATCACAAAGGTGAATCTCCCAGCCCTCTGCAGGAACTGCCCAGGCACCTGCTGGTCAGGCTCTGGCCCCTTAGCAGCCACATGACCTGGAATGTATTAGTCAGGGGCCAGGCTAAGATGCTGTAACAAATAGGCCCCCCTAAGCCTGAAATGAGACAGACATTTAATGTTTCTTGCATGTAACACTCAGGACAGTCTGGGCTCGGCAACAGGAGGTCCTTTAGGGCCCAGGTTCTTTCCATCTTATTGCTCTGCCACACTGTGGGAGGTTGTCCTTGTCCATATGATCTAAGTGGATCTTATCCAGCCCCTTGAGAAGGGGAGAAAGAAAGGTAGAGCTAGTGGTTTCCTTTAAAGGAAGTGACATCACTTGTCTCTCATTGGCCAGAACAAAGTCACATGACCACACCTAGCTGCAAGGGAGTCTGGGACATGTAGTTTCTTGCTGGGCCACCATGTGTCCTTCCAGAATTCCATTACTAGGGAAGGAGAAGGGATCAGATTTGGGGAGACATTAACATTCTGCCATTTTGGGCAGGACCATTCACTTCTCTCTGAGCATTATTTTGCTCCTCCAAGAAAAACAGCCAGGAGAGGTTGGGCATGGTGGCTCATGCCTGTAATCCCAACACTTTGGGAGGCCAAGTCGGGGGGATCACTTGAGGCCAGGAGTTGGAGGCTGCAGTGAGCTATGATTGCACCACTACACTCCAGCCTAGGCAAGTGAGTGAGACCCTGTTGCTTAAAAACAACAAAACAACAGCACAGCCACAGTATCTCATGCCATGGAGCAGCATCCACAATAGGAAATATTTATGGAGCACATACCCAGTGTCCAGCCCTGTGCTGGGCACTGGGGACAAAGCCTTGAACAGAACATAAAAATTCCCACCCTCGTAGAGCAGACATTCTAGTTGGGTGACCACAGGAACACACAAATAAATACAGCCCCTTCTCGTGGCTCAGAGGCCCTGCACGATCTGCTCATCACTTCCTCTTCACAGTGTGACCTCAGGGCGTTTGCACATGCTGTTCCTGCTGCTTGAACGCTCTTTCCCCCAATACCTGATTGGCTCACTTGCTCCCCTTGTTAGGTCTCTGCTCAAACATCACCATCTCTGAGAGGCCTCCCCTGACCTCCTATCTCAAATCCCTCCCTTTAATCTGGAACCTTCTGCTCCTCGTCCCAACTCTGCTTTTCCTGTCGCCGTTATCACCTTCTACTCTAGCATATGATTTACTGATTTCTTCTGAATATAACTCATTTCTCCCAAGAGCACGTTAGCACCATGACGGCAGGGGATTTGGTCTCTCTTGTTCACTGCTTTGTCCCCAGCCCCAGAACAGAGTCTGGAGCATAGTAGGGCCTCCATACATGATTTCTTGGATGACTGAGGGATGATCTTGTGATGTTGGACAGTGGAAGGACCAAGAGGAAAGAGTAGGGGGCAGGGGACAGAGCTGTGGTCAGGGAAGGCCTCCCCAAGGAGAGGTGACATTTCCGTAGAGTCTTTGGTGGGCCCTGCCCATAAGCCTCGTCCTTCCCAGGTGCCACCTGCCCCCGTCAACAAGGACGACTTTGCCCTCGTCCAGCGGCCTGGCCTCAGCCTGTCTCAGGAGGCCATCCGGCGCTATGGTGACCTCACCAAGCTGATAAGGCAGCAGCATGAGGTGAGTGGGCCCCCAACCTGGGGCAGCCAGCTGTGCCCCCACGGTCATGACCCTTACTCCCCTCCCCTCCCTGCCCCTTCTGTTCTCCCAGATATGCCTGAACCACTCTAACCAATTCACCCACCTGGGCAACATCGCTGAAACCAGCAAGTAAGTGCCCCACCCCCACCAGACATCTGCACCCCCAGCCCACCCTTGCAGCCAGGGACCTGAGCCTAGCCCCCTTGCTGGCAGGTTCGAGAAGCTGGCAGAGGACTGTAAGCGAAGCATGGACACCCTGAAGCAAGCCTTCGCCCAGGGTCTCCCCACACCTGTCGCCCGCTTTGAGCAGAGAACCTTCAGCGTCATCAAGTAAGGCTCCGATGACCCCCTGGCCTGGATGCCCCTTTGGGGAGGGGTTCGTGCTCCCCAGAAGCCAGCGCAGGACTTGCTTCTGGAGCAAAGTTTGGGTGGGTAGTGGCAGAATAGAATGTGCAAAGGCCCTGGGGCAGGCATGAGGTGCAAGTGAAGGATGGTAAAGGTGGCAGTAACAGTGACATATTCGGAAACACTTTTGGGGACGAGGGAGCCCAGAGACATGGTACAGTTTTGGTGGTTGTTGGTTTTGCTTCTATTAAGTTTTTCTACACCCTGAGGAGTGGAGATCGCTTTCTCCAGTGTCTAGATGAGGTTAGGTGCAGCCACCCCTGGGATGACCCATACCCCTTGCCCCAGCTCCCCCACATCCACTCAGCTCCTGCTGCACAAAACCCCTTTCCGTCCCTCACACACACCAAGTACATCCCCACCCAGCACATGGCAGCTCCTTCTTGACATCCAGAGTCATCTACAATGTCACCTCCCCTTTGAGAGGCCCTCCCTGGCCACCCCGTCTAAAGCAGCCCCTCCAAGCATGTTCCATTCTCTCCCCTGTTTGAATTCTCTACAAAGTTGCTCTGTTTTTCTCCGTTTGTATATCTCTGGTCATCGGCCCGCTCAGCTAGACTGAGCACAGGGACCTGCGCTGTCTGATTTACTTCTACATCCCCAGCGGCAAGGCTGGTCCATAGTGGGTGCTCAAAAAGTTTCGTTAAATGAAAGGAAGTTCCCTCAGCAGCAAGGACACTGTCTGGCTGGTGCTTAATAGCACTTAAGAACTATCAAGTGAAGTGGTGGTCCCCCAGCAGCTAGGGTACTGGCTGGCACACAGTAGGTACTCAAGAAATATTGTCAGATGAAGGGAAAGTCCCCCAGCAGCAAGGCCACTGGCTGGCGCACAGTAGGTACTCAAGAAATATTGAGCAAAGGAATGGTCCTGAAGCTGTTAGGACACTGGTCAGCACACAGTAGGTGCTCAAGAAATATTGTTCAGTGAAGGGAAGGTCCCCCAGCAGTGAGGCCACTGGCGGGCGCATAGTAGGTACTAATTGAATATGTGCAGACTGAAGAAAGGACCCAATGGCAGACCTGAACAGAGAACTCTAATCTGTCTGATTCTAAAACTTGGGCCCAGGAGCTGGGACATCCCCAAAGACCAGGGTGGGGTCCATCCCCTGCCCCAACTGAGGGAAGAGAAGGCAGGCGGGCAGTGGGGCTGAGATGCCTCTGTTTCCCTGCCAACCTGCCTGCATGGAAGGATCTTCCCTGACCTCAGCAGTAACGACATGCTCCTGTTCATCGTGAAGGGCATCAACTTGCCCACGCCCGCAGGTGAGGGGGCTGGAGGCTGGGGTCAGGGTCGTGGGGACCACTCTGCCTAGCTCTGACCCTCTTTTGCCCACAGGGCTGTCCCCTGGCGACCTGGATGTCTTTGTTCGGTTCGACTTCCCCTATCCCAATGTGGTACGTGGGGAGCTGGGGAGGAGAGGGCTGGAGCCCCAGTGAGCGAGGAGGTGAGTCAGACAGAGGGGGTTCAAGGCCAGGCCCCGAGCCCCTGAGAGTTCCTGCCTCCTCTCTGGTCACAGGAAGAAGCTCAGAAAGACAAGACCAGCGTGATCAAGAGCACTGACTCCCCTGGTGAGCCCCCACCCCCGGCAGGAGAAGGAACAGGCGACCATGGTCTGATCCCACCCAACTTCCTCTCCCCTCTCCCTCCTCCACCCTCCCCTGTAGAGTTCAAGGAGCAGTTCAAACTCTGCATCAACCGCAGCCACCGCGGCTTCCGACGGGCCATCCAGACCAAAGGCATCAAGTTCGAAGTGGTCCACAAGGGGTGAGCCGGGGCCACAGGCGCTGGGTGGGCTCCAGGAATGGGGAGCTGTCCTGGACCAACCATCCTGTCCCCCCACCACACACATACAGGGGGCTGTTCAAGACCGACCGGGTGCTGGGGACAGCACAGCTGAAGCTGGATGCCCTGGAGACAGCGTGCGAGGTCCGGGAGGTCCTTGAGGTGAGAGGGGACATTCATCCACACATGCCCGTATGGCCATGCCGTGCATTAATATTATTCAAACACTGCCTGCCTCGAGTCCCCAGGGGCCCCTCTGCTGACCCATCCCCTCCCTCAGGGTCCTAGACAGCCCTCCCGCCCAGAGCTAAGTACTCCAGCACCCTGCTTCATTACGGTCAAGTCCCAGCCATACCCGTGGGCTCATGCTTTGGAAATCACCTTGGTTCTGCCTGGCCCTATCCCTGGGCCTACAGCCACCTCCTGCTTCCCACCTGCAGCGTCTTCTCACCCCCACCTAGGTCCTAGATGGTCGCCGGCCCACAGGGGGGCGGCTCGAGGTGATGGTCCGGATTCGGGAACCCCTGACAGCCCAGCAGTTGGAGACAACGACTGAGAGATGGCTGGTCATCGACCCCGTGCCAGCAGCTGTGCCCACAGTGAGACCCCTGCCCACCAGCAACCCCAGGGGGGGAGGTTTGGTTCAGGGGGCCCAGGACTCATAGGACTTATTCTCTCCTCTGAAGCAGGTTGCTGGGCCCAAAGGGAAGGCCCCCCCTGTGCCTGTCCCTGCAAGGGAGCCAGCGAACAGGTAGGTGGCTAGGCCAGGCCATGCTGGAGGGAACCCCCTCTTATCCTCTCAGCCCTTCCTGGATAGTTTCCCAGCAGGCATAAATTGGACCATGTCCTTCTCCTGCTTTAAAACCTTTCCTGGCACCCCTCCTCCTGCAGGATCCAGTTTAAACTCCTCGGCTTGATCTTTAAGACCTTTTGTGATCTGACCATTGTCAACATACCCTGCTTTCTCTCTCCCCACTCCCTCCCTCCCTCCTGTTGGTCATGGCCATGCATAGTTGTCACTGGCCTCTGGGCTTCTGTGTTCCAGTACCCTGAGTGCCCCACCCCAACCCTTGCCTTCTGTTCCTCTGACCAACTCTGACTCCTCCTTTGGGTCCCAAGTTGACTGTCACCTCCTCCAGGAAACCTTCTCTGACCACTAGGCATCAGAGTTGCCCAGGTGTGTAGCCATCATCCCCACTAGGCTGTGGGCTCAGCAACACCGCTTGTCTGCCACTGCAGCCTCATGCCCAGCACGTTGAATGGACAGGGTTGGGCAGGGATAGTCCCTGTAGCCCCTCATCCCTCCCCACCCCTAGATCAGCCCGGAACCTCCACAGCCTCAGCGTGCTGGCCTTCGACCAAGAGCGTTTGGAGCGGAAGGTGAGTGCCCACCCCGCTGCGCTCAGTGGGGCAGTACTGGGGGGTCTGCAGGCCCAGGCAGGGCCCTGACAGCCTCCTCTGTGTTCTCTAGATCCTGGCCCTCCGGCAGGCACGGCGGCCAGTGCCCCCAGAAGTGGCCCAGCAGTACCAAGACATCATGCAACGCAGCCAGTGGCAGAGGGCACAGCTGGAACAGGGAGGCGCGGGCATCCGGCGGGGTAGGGGCTTAGACATGGGCATCTGGCAGGGGAGGGGCTCAGGGATGGGTATCTGATGGGGGAGGGACTTGGGACAGGCACGGTGGGGGGGGGACCCTGAGCCCCTCCCCTACTGGATGTCCACATTTTCCTGCTCCCACCCTGACCCCTCTCCGCCCCTTAGAGTACGCAGCCCAGCTGGAGCGGCAGCTGCAGTTCTACACGGAGGCTGCACGGCGCCTGGGCAATGATGGCAGCAGGGTGAGCCAGGCACGGGCCGAGTAGGCACCGGGGGGCCACAGGGTGGGGCCTGCAGGGATTGCCCACTGACCACCCATCCCCCCAGGAGGCTGCCAAGGAGGCGCTGTACAGGCGGAATCTGGTCGAGAGTGAGGTGAGGGGCTCAGAAGGCGGGGGTTGGGGTTGCTGTTGTCATGGCCCTCCCTGACCCCAGTGGCCTGTCCCCCAGCTGCAGCGGCTCCGCAGGTGAGGGGCCAACGGGGCAGGCGGCCCCTGGAGGAGCGGGTAGCAGACCCATGGCCCAGGGAAGAGCTGACATGGCCACCCACCGGACACGTAGACAATCAGCGGACAATCGGTTCTGGACTCGTCCCCCTCAGGGCCCCCAGCCCAGCCAGAGCCTCCCTGCTGGGGGTGTCGGGACGATGCCGGCCAGCCCCTCACCCAGGCCTGGCTGGGGGGGCCTCCCGAGAGTCCTGTTTGCACAGTCCAGGGGTGTGTGGCCTCTGGCCTGCCCCAGAGAGGAGAGGGCGGCTGGGACAAGCCCCAAGGGCCCCTGTGAGCACTTTACTTCCTGTCCCTCCCTGGCCTTAACCCCGAACCCCCCTATACCCCAAAGAAGCGCTGATGCTGGCAGGGGGTTGCCCTGGCCCAGCTGGGCCCCCAGGGCCAACACTCAGAATAAACAGCCAGGGCCACACCCGGCTCAGCTCTGTCTTGTCTTTGTTCCTTGCTCTGGCCCTTGGTGGCTGGGCTGGGTCTCCCCACCCTCCCCCAATGTCCCCAAGGGTGGTTGGGGAGGTGCTTCCAGAGGAGCAGGCCTGGGCGGGACAGTGTGCTTGTGGAGGGTCCATACATCTGTCACCCTGTGTTTCTTCAGCAGGTGGCCTTGGGCGTTTCTGGGTTTACATGTGGCTGGGTCATGCGTGGTGCTGCTTGGTGTGCCTCGGGACCTCAAAATCCAGCCTTGTTGCTCACTGGCCCAGAGGCCTGGACCTGGCATCCCAGAGCCTCAGTTTCCCCAGCTGGACTAGGGGAGGGTGAGAGCCTCCACTGCAGGGTTGTGAGGAAGAGCCAGTGGGCAGAGCCCCCCAGATGGTGCCTGGCCCGTGGTGAGCACTCAGAGTGTTAGGCTTTATTGTTGCCATCTCCATCTGCATGGGGGGTGGGAGAGTGTGTCCCACTGGGCCACTGTGGTCTCTGCACCTGGGGTGTGCCAGCTGCATGCTTCAGCCCCTGCCCCGTGCCCCAGCGCCGGGCAGAGCAAGCCCAGTCCTTGAGGCCCGGGAGAGCTGGGCAGGGGACCCTAGGTGGGCGCTGTGTCCTCAGTCCATGGCCAAGCAGAGCCCCAGGGGTCAGGGCTGCTCTACTGGGCCCCTCCAGGCTCAGGAGCCCTCTGCCTATGGCCCATGTGGGGTGGCGGGCAGCAGCCGCACCAGCACCTGCTCCGGGTTACCTGCCGTGTCCACCACGCGCAGGTGTGGGAGGCCCAGGAAGGCCTCGGCGGCGATGCTCGTCATGTGAAGCCTGTTGGCCCTGGACAGAGAGGTGGTCAGGACAGGTGGCAGGGGTGGGTGGCCACTATCCTGACCCACCCAGGCCCTCCCCTGCCCACTTAACCTCCCCAGCCCCCCACCCCGCACCTGAGGAAGAGGGCGCGCAGGCGGGGCGTGCTGAGGAAGGCCTCGGGGCCCACATGGCTGATGCGGTTGCCCTCTAGGTGCATCTCCTCCAGGGCCTCAGGCAGGTCCGGGGGCACAAAGGACAGCTCATTGTGGCTGAGGTCCAGTACCTGGGCGGGCAGGGCAGAGTCAGCTACGTGGTGGCTCCAGGTCCCTGGGCCATCGGGCTCAGCAGCCCCCGGCCCTTCTCCTCACAGGCCCTCCTGGGGCAGGCCCTGTTCCAGGCACTGGGGACAGACAGACAGGTCCCCGCCTAATTCAGTGAGTCACTGACGAAGGTGGCATTTCCTCCACACCACACCCCTCATCGCCTTCTGACACTGTCATTTACTAATTATGATGGCCTCATGGCCATCTATTGCCTTGCTCCATGACTGGGATGTTTTGGGAGGCTGGGGGGCAAGAGCTATGGTGTTCAGCGCCCAGTGGCTGCATCTCCACTGCCTAGAGCAGTGCCTGGCACCCACAGATGCTTCTAGAACTGGAATTGGTAGTGCCAGAAGCTAGAAGCTGAGGTGTTCCCTAGGGAGATGGAGGGGATGGTGGCAGAGGACCAGGTGTCAAGGACAACACAGGCAAAGTCCTGGTGGCCGGGTCTGTCTCAGCTACCCCAGGGCTGGCCCATAGTGGGGACAGGGCCTTGGCATGGGGAAGAACTTGGCAGGCGGCGGAGGGGTGGGGACAGCATGGCTAACCAGCCTGCCCCTGACCTGGAGGGCCTGCAGCTCATGCCAGGTGCCGGGCCCAATGTCACCGACTCGGAGCCGGTTGTGTGCCAGGCTGAGCTCCCGCAGCTGGTCCAGGCCGGCCAGTGGCTCAGGCTCGAGCACCCGCAGCTGGTTGCGCTGCAAGCGCAGGGCATGCAGGCCGGTCGGCAGGCCCATGGGCAGCCGGGTCAGCTGGTTGCCGGCCAGGTCGAGGCTACGCAGGCTGCGCAACCGGTGGAAGGCCTGGCGGTGCACACGGGCGCTGGCCAGGCGGTTGTAGGCCAGGTTGAGCTCCGCCAGGCCAGGCGTAGAGGCCAGGTCTCGGGCACCCAGTGCAGCCACGCGGTTGTGGGGCAGCACCAGGGCGTGCAGGTGGCGGGGCAGCGCCAGGGGCACACGATCCAGCCTATTGCCATAGAGGTGCAGCGTGTGCAGGCCCCGCAGTGGCCGCAGCGCCCCGGCGGGCAGCCCCGAGCTTCCCAGCTCGTTGTGCTGCAGTAGCAGGTAGCGCAGACCCCGCACCCTGCGCAGCCGAGCCGCCTCCACCCTCCGGATGCGGTTTCTGCCCAGGTGCAGGACAGCCAGGGTCTGGGGCAGGCCGGCGGGCACCGTGGCCAGCTGGTTGTGGGACAGGTCCAGGTACTCGAGGCTGTGCAGCTTGCTGGTGGGAGAGAGGGTCGGTTTCGGGCCAAGCACTCAGAGTAGGGACCTAACAGATCTTGCAGGGGACGATGATGGGGAGGGGTCCTCAGATTTAAGCTGGAGATTTCAACTTGAGGGTCATGAGTTGGGGGATCTGGGTGGGAGGGAAATTTGGGGTGCTCAGGGCAGATTCCAGTCTGAGAGCTCTGGAGAGGACCAGGAGAGAGTCCTGGATCCAAGAAAAATGGGTGTGGCAGCTGTGACATCAGCTAATGAAACCTCAGTGCAGGGCAGTAGGGAACAAGCACACCTGCCCCATGTGCAGGAGGCACTCACCAAATGAGGCCTTGAGTTAGGAGCCATACAGGGGAGAGGGACAGAAGGTTGGGACACCCCCCAGACTATACATACTCAGGCTCCTCTACCCCCACGAGGCGGCACCTGAAGGTTGTGGCATCCAAGCCATTGTCTGTCAGCTGGTTGTGCTGGAGGTAGAGCTCACGGAGTTGCGTCTGGCGGCTGAGGGCTCCTCGGGGCACCTTGGAGATGAGATTGTTCTGGAGAAGGGAGAAGAGGATGAGACAGGGGGTCTGAGAGAGAGGACAGAGGGGAGCCATAGAAGGTTCTTCAGTAAGGGAGTGGCAGGGAGCTGGCCTTGAGCAAGGCTGCCCAGCGAGTGTTGCAAACAACCCATGTCAGTGGAAGTGATTCAAAGAAAGGCCATTCTGACTCCTGGGATTTTGGGGGGCATTTGGGAGAATGGAAAGTGAGGGGTGCCCCAGGGCAGAGGTGAAGGGGGCCTGAGCCCCGGTGGGAACACGGGGCAGGGAAGTGACGGAGGGGCACCTGCAGGTGGAGCCGCTCTAGGGAGGGTGGCAGGCTGGGTGGCAGGTAGCTGAGCCGGTTGTTTGAGAGACTGAGGGTGGCAATGGCCTCGGAGCCGTGGAAGGCGTCGGGCGGCAGCCCCGCGTTGTTCAGCTGGTTGTTGTGGAGGTACACGGACCTGAGGGGAGCCAGGCTCCGGCCACCGGCCAGCCCCCCACCTCCCCGCAGCCCCCTACTCCCACCCCAAACCCGGTTCAGGGCCACCTTCAGCGTGCGAGTGTGTGTGTAAGTGTGCAACTGTGTGTGCAAGTGTGTGTGTAATTGTGTGGGTGCTTGTAAGCCTGTGAGTGTGTTTGAGTGTGTGAGTGTACACGTGTGTGCATGTGAGAATGTGCATGTGTGATGTGCATGAGTGTGCATCTGTGCACAATTGTGTGCATGTGTGCTAATGCGTATGTGTGTGCATGTGTGTATATGTGAGTGTGTTACTGTGGATGAGTGTGAGTGTGTGTGCAGGTGGGTATGTGAATGAGTGCACATGTATGTATATGTGAGTGTGTTCATTGGATGTGTGCATCAGTGTATGTGTAGGTGGGTGTGCATGTGAATGTGAGTGTGCACATGTGTGTTGGATGTGTGGGTATGTGAGTGTGTATATGTAGGTTGGTGTGAATGTGTATGTGAGTGTGCACGTGTGTATATGTGAGTGTGTTCATTGGATGTATGTATCAGTGTGTGTGTGCATGTGTAGGTGGTTGTGCATATGAATGAGTGTATGTGAATGTGTGTGCATGTGTGTGCCCGCCTGCAGCCTACAGTTCTCCGGACACAGCAGAGCGGGCCCTTTCTGCACCCTTGGACCCCAGGGTAGAACTCTGCCCCCTTACAGACCCCCAGGGAAAGGACTTAACCGCCCCCCCCGCCCCGCCCCTCAGAATGGGACAGCGACCCTTGCCACACCTGAGGGTGGGGAGCTGTGGCCAAGCGGGGCCAGGGGCTACCTGAGCGACGGCTTCTCCCCGAAGGTCAGGGGGAAGATCTCCATCATTTGGTTGGCAGCCAGATCGGCCACGCGGAGGGAGCGGGGCAGGAACTGGGGGGCCACGGAGAGCTGCGGAAGCACAGCCCATAGCGCTGGTCCCGGCGCGTCCGCTCCGGGCTCTCCCCTGGGCTGCTCCCTGGCTGGGCGGGGCCTCGGTGCAGCTGGGGGCTCACCTTGTTGTGGGCCACGTAGATGTGCTGCAGCTGCGTAAGGGACTCAAAGGCTTCATCGGGCAGGCCTGCGGGGGGCGGGGGTAGTGAGGGGTCCCCCCCGGCCTAGCCTTGCTGGCTGTGGTGGTGGTGGGGCCTGGGCTCCCCGGGGCCCCGCGCTGGGAACTGGCAGAGGCTCCCCCGGCTCTCAAGTCCCCCTCCCCCCACCCCTATTCGAAAGCCACATCGCCCCCTCCAGCCCCCCCACCCCCGAGTTTCCGTCCTGCTCAGCAAAGGGCAGTTCTGGGAACTGCCACAGAGCTACCCGCAGCCTGGGCGGGGGAGGGGGCTGGCAGCTGCGACCTCACCCTCCGAGGAGATGAGGTTGTTGTGGAGATTGAGGGTCCGCAGGCTGCTGAGGCGCGACAGCTCGTTGTAGGGCAGCTCCTGCAGCTGGTTGTTCTGTGGGACGGGGGTGGGGACGGTCACACCCCTGACCCTGGGACCACTCGCTGCCAAGTGACCCCAAGCCCTGATTCTCAACTCCCCATGAACCCAGACAAGCCCAACACCCCAGTCACCCTGACCCGAAGCAGCCCTGTAACTGCCAAGGCCTTGAGCCCCTGAGACCCCCACAATCAACCCCAAATGCCCCAGCACCTCAACGGTGGACCCCAAATGCCCCATCAACTGACCCTGACCAAAAACAACCCCATAACCACCAAGACCTTGGTCCCAACACCCCATCACCCCACAATCAGTCCCACCCAAACATCGCCTAAATGCCAAGACGTTGACCACCCCATGCCCCCATAATCAACCCCAAACTCCTCATCACACAACCCCAAACAACCCCATAACTGCCAAGATGCTGACCCCAACACCCCCTAACCCTCAGCCCCGCCCACGTGGTGTCTCTACCCCCAACCCCTCTGTCCCCTGGCACACAGTCAAGGCCAACCTCCAGCGCTGCCATCTCCTCACTCGCTCTCACAGGCGGGCTCTGTGCACACCTCCCCCAGCACCTCTGGCCTCTGGGTCTTACCCCCCTGGTCCCCACCCTCCTGACCCCTCCCGGGGATCCACCTGCAGAGAGAGGTGTTGCGCAGCCCTGGTGATGTTGTCTGGGAACACCCGAAGGTCCAAGCCATTGCAGTCCACAGTGTTCACCCGGGGACAGGAGCAGCGCAGAGGGCAGGCCCGGGGCGGGGGCTGCGAGCTCTCCCCCAGGTGGGGGAAGGCAGCATCCTCCATGCCGGGGGTGGCCAGGGGGCCCAGCCACAGCAGAAGCAGCAGCAGGCTTAGCCACTGGGAGGGGAGGGAGGGATCAGCGAGTCCCCAGGCTGGGCACAGGGTCGCCATGGCGACTGCAGCATCCCCTCCTCCGGGGAGGGACTGGGTGGCAGGGCAGGCATGGGTGGCAATAGCCAGCTGGCAGAGCTGGGGTGGGGGGGCAGGCAGGCCCCACCCTCAGACCCTCCTGTGCCCCACCTTACCATAGCCGGCCCCACTTTGCCGTCTCGCCCGAGCTGCCGACCAGGGCTTCCTAATGGAAACCAGGCGGTCACCTCCTGGAGCCTCTGCCGTGGCTGCCACCGCCCCCATCTCTCAGCCCAGGCCACCTCCCCCCAACACACACACACACAGCCTGTTCTCCCGAGGACTCAGGGGACGCTGGCCCACCCCCTTCTCAGCCCTGGGGAGGGCGGGCAGGCGGCCGGATGGGGTGGTGAGGACAGGCCAGCCCGTCCCCTTGGTTCCCCGCCACCCCCCCCTCCCCCCCGCAACAACCACCCCAGCTCTGCTTTCGTAACCTCAGCCAGCCTGGGCTGGGCCACGGGAACAAGGAATGTTTGGGGAAAAGCTAAGATTCGCCCTGTCTGGTATTTGGGCCGACCACAGGAGTAGGGGTGTGGAAGGAGGCTTGGGGGAGGCTTTGGGGCACAGGGGCATCCCCAAGGAGGAGCTGGGGCCGGCAGTGAGGGTTCAGGAGGGGAGCCTGGGCTCAGCCCTCCCACCCAGATGCCAGCCTGGGGGTGGGTGGGCTCTGGACCAGGTCTCCAGCCTCAGCCCCTCCTCCCCTCTGCCCGGCGGTCCCGCTGGCAGCCAGACACCCCCCTCCCCAAATGGCCACAGCCACTCAAAAGGAAATTACATGTATCCAGGCACCAGCCTGGTGGTTAAGGGTGTGAATTCAGTCCCAGCCTGCCTGGGTCTAAACCTGGGCTCTGTCACCTCTCTGGGCCTCAGTTTCCCTCTCTGTAAGGTGGGATCGTGGTTGTCTCACTCCACAGTGGTGGTGTAAGGATTGAATGAGGGGGTGCGGATGAAGCCTCAACATGGGAGTGGGGTGTGCCGTGGGATGGTGGTGAGGAAGCCAGTCTCTGCCCAAGGTCAAATCCCTTTGTTCCACCACTTACCAAGGAGGTGACTTCAGTCAAGTCCCCTTCCTGCTCAAATCTCAGCTTTGCCACATGTAAAATGGGGACGACAGAGAGCCCTCTCCCTCAAAGGGCTGTCGTGAAGCAAAAAGAGGTAGTGGCAGAACGTTCTAAGACTGGTGTCTGCTCAGCTTGGGAGTGGCTGAGACACCAGGCTGGGCTGGGCAAGGGCAGGGACAGAGGTTGGGGTCTCCCAGAAACAGAGTTTGAGATGAGGATTGAGTGCATTTATTCCAGAGAGGACA
Source organism: Varecia variegata (assembly GCA_028533085.1). Classification (NCBI taxonomy): domain Eukaryota; kingdom Metazoa; phylum Chordata; class Mammalia; order Primates; family Lemuridae; genus Varecia; species Varecia variegata. The sequence goes on along the minus strand of CM052442.1, from coordinate 103,072,701 downwards.
GGCAGTGACACAGGGATGGGAAACGCTGAGTAGCCTGAAGAAGAGCAAGACCCCGTCTCTACCAAAAATTTAAAAATTAGCCAGGTTTGGTGGCACACAGCTGTAGTCCCAGCTACTTGGGAAGCTGAGGCAGGAGGATCACTTGAGCCCAGGAGTTGGAGGCTGCAGTGAGCTAGGATGGCACCACTGTATTCCAGACTGGGCGACAGAGTGAAACCCTGTCTCAAAAAAAAAAAAAAAAAAAAAAAAAAGAAAAGAAAAAGAAGAAAGAGAGAGAGAGAAGGAAAAAGAAGGAAGGAAGGGTGGGAGGGACGGACCGAGGGAGGGAGGGCACTGGGGATGAACTCATAGGATTGGGAAGCAGAAATTGTCTTCTTGGCTGAGACATCTGGGGCAGAGGGTTGCCAGGCCTGTTGGATCGGTTCCCACATACGCCTGTTGGTCCCTTTGGTATCTGCTGGTTTTCCCAAATGCAGAGTCTGGAAGGTATCTCGAAGACCAGTCTTAGATTTTACAATGCCAATCTATAGACGCGATTGGGGAAGTCACAGATTTTACACCAGTCAAGGATACATGACCCTTATGCAGTAAGTGAATGCAGGAAGGCAGGCCAGGGAACAATGGCTGGGTTTTTTGGTTTTTTTTTTTTGTAACCATGCCTGTAGCTTTGCAGAGTTCAGGCCCCTACCACAGCCTTTTATTCATTTTATAAAGGGCAGTTTCATGTTGAAATCCTAACCCCCAAGGCGATGATATTAAGAGGTGGGGCTTCGGGGAGGTGATTAGGTTATGAGGGTGGAGCCCTCATGAATGGAATTAGTGCCCTTCCTGTTACAATGGCAATCAGATTTCAACATGTGTTTTGGAGGGTACAAACATTCAAACCATGGTGCTATGGCATGCCCAAAAAACCCACCTATGAGCCCCCAAATTTCACTTTGGGCAGCAAGATGTTTATGCAATGAGATACAAATGGAAGTTGAGGGGTGGATCATGTGCCCTTCTCAGTCTCCCACGCTTGTCCCTGCCACCCCCAGGCAAGTGTACTGGCAGGTGGACTCCTCTTCAGGAGCTACAATGTCCTTCTATATGTTTTACATGTTTAGTAGAAGATATGTATCTTAAATGTGCATAAACCACAGCTCTACTGAGGCAGTAGCAATGATATGAAAGGAGAAGAAAGCACAAAGAGGGCACCAAAACCAGCTTGGAAGATGGAGGTCTCAGGAGGCTGCCTGGAAAAGGTTACATCTTTTTTCAATAACTAGAATATGGATAAATTTATTTATCAGGATGCTCTCAACAGGAATAAATGATACATCATTGCTGTGTTTCTGACCTATCTAAAGAACTGAGACTGATTGGGTGCAGTGGCTCATACCTGTAATCCCAGCACTTTGGGAGGCCAAGGTGTGAAGATTGCTTGAGCCAGGAGTTTGAGACCAGCCTGGGCAACATTGTGAGACCCCATCTCTGAAAAAAAAAAATTCGCTGAGTGTGGTGGTGTGTGCCTGTAGTCCCAGCTACTCTGGGAGGCTGAGATGGGAGGATCACTTGAGCCCAGGAGTTGGAGGCTGCAGTGAGCTATGATCACACCACTATACTCCAACCTGGGCAACAGAATGAGACCTTGCCTGTTAAAAAAAAAAAAAAAGAAACAAACAAATAAAAAATCTGTGACAATGTCCAATGTTGGTGAGGATGCAGAGCAACTGGAATGCTCCTATATTGTTACCAGTGTGGATTGGTATAACCACTTTAGAAAACAACTGGGCACATACCAATAATTCCATTCCAATGTATGTGCCCCAGAGAAACTCTTTCCTGGGGAAATATGTACATGAGTGTGCTAGAAGCACTTAATATGATAGCTTCCAAACTGGAAATATCCACATTTCTCATCACAGGACATTCACTACATGGAAGTGAGAATGAATGAACCCCAACTACACACAATATGATTAATTCCCAGCATCATACTGTTGAGTATAAAAAGCAAGTTATAGGAGACTACCACAATTATGAGTCCATTTGTATGAAAGGGCAAAGCCAGCAAAACAAATAATATATCATGTACAGATACAAACTTATGGGACAGATAGAACAAAATTCTAGAAGGTGGTTATCTTAGCAGAGGATAAGCTTAGGGGTCTTCAAGGATACTAGTAATATTTTTCTTCTTATATAGGTGGAGTGTACATATATTTTAAAATATTATTTTGTATTTTCTCAATATTTGATAAAAGATGCCCATGGTTAGATTGTATTATAATTTTCAGTGATGGCCATAGCAATAGCTCATATACCACGTGCTTTTCTTATAGTGCGCCCTTGGCTTCCCCCATCAAGAAATGGCTTCTAAATCACTTTCCCTTCAACCTGGGTGGATCTTTGTGCCTAATAAAATCAATAGAGTCTAGTGGACCTGAGACATTACAATATTTGAGCCTAGGTCATGAGATGTGATACAAATGTTTTCTGGTTCTGTCTCTCAGGGTTTGCCAGTGGAACCCAGCTGCCATGCTGTGAGGAAGCCCAAGACAATTGGAGAAGCCACTCTGTTCTATTCTGACTGATAGTTCTAGCTGAGGTCCCTGCCAACAACCAGCAAGTGAGTGAGGAAGCCTCTGAGGTGGTTTGGCACCAGCCACTGTATGCCTATAACTGTGTGACAGACCTGGAGTGAAAACCACCCTGCTGAGCCTAGTCAGCACTTAGGACCATGAAAGATAATAATGATAAATGGGTATTGTTTTACAGTGCTGTATTTGGGGTTATTTGTTACATAGGAACTCATACAAAATCTTTTCCACTAGGGTCTGGAAAGGAGATGAAGGGGACCCCTGCATGGTTTTGCCATTCCAGGCAAGGAGGTCACTGGCAGAGAGGACCTGAGGCTGCCAGGACAAAAGAAACTTGGCCACAGTGTTGGGAAGTCACCTAGCCTGGGTTCCTAACAACTCTTGGGGAAGGCTTTGTTCCCCAAGGACCTAGGGCCTGCAGGAGGCATGGGAACCTCCTGCTAAAGATACACTATGTTATTGTGATATTATAAGAAATATATATTTTGGTTTTGTCCAGCTTTCCTGGCACACAGCTCCTAAAACCCTTGGAATCTCTGTCAGGGCTGGGTTTTGAAAGAGAAATGTTGTCCTGTTTCTTTGGCTCCTTGCTTGGAAGAATCACAAGCAGGGCTCGTGCAAGGGAGTGAACAGAGACAGGAACGCATTCCACACAAACCTCTGTCATTGTAGAAAAGAAGGAAGAGAGAAGAAAGCTACAAGATGGTAGAAAAGAAGGAAACTACACAAAGTGAAAATACGTTCCAGAGAGAGGAATGGGTCAGTCTCCACGAGTGGAGGTTAAGGACTTCCAGGTGGTTTCCTTTTATTAGCCTGGTCTGGGGGAGGGCTTACAGGAGGTGTGGGATGTTACCAGATGATTGATAGACATGATTGTCAAGTGTTCGGTGTTTTCCTGGAGTCCCTTCCCGACTGGTTTCATCCCCAACCCCCCACCCCACTTCTCCACTCCTAGGAACCGCCCTCTTGGCTTGTATCTGCCACTTGCAGATTTGATCCGGACCTAACAATCTCCAAAGTATAAGTGTCTTTTTGTATGCTAAGGAAATGACTGGTGGCTGGGGGCTCATGGAGGGCCTCAGGAAGGGGGCTGGTTGCCAGGGGAACCAACCCTGTGATTAGAGTGTTGGAACTTTCAGCCCCACCCTCGACCCCGGAAGGAAGGGAGAGGGGCTGAGGGTCGAGCTGACCACCGATGGCCAGTGATTTAATCAATCATGCCTACATGATGAAGCCTCCATGAAACCTCAAAAGGTCAGAGTTTGGAAAGCTCTTGGGTTGCAGAACATGTGTAGGGGCTGGAAAAATGGTGTGCCCAGAGAGCATACATTATGGGCATCTCTTCCATATGGCTGGTCCCAAGTTGTGTCCTCTTGTAACAAATGCATAATAGTAAATAAAGTGCTTTCTTGAGTTCCATGATCCATTCTAGCAAATGATTGACCCTAAGGAAGGAGGGGGGAAAGCCTTGTGGGACTGAGCCCTTAACCTGTGGGATCTGATGCTATCTTCAGATAGATCCTTCCAGAATTGGGATAAATTCCAGGACACCAACTTGGTGGAGGATTGTATAATAGAGGAGAAGCATCCCCCCCACCATCATCTGGTGTCAGAAGTGAAGCACTGAGAGTGATGTGAGTATAGAAGGAAAAACAGTTTTTTGTGGGGGTAGGGGAACAGGGTCTCGCACTGTCCCCCCGGCTAGAGTGCTGTGGTGTCAGCCTAGCTCACAGCAACCTCAAACTTCTGGGCTCAAGGGATCCTCCTGTGTCAGCCTCCCAAATAGCTGGGACTACAGGTGCGAGCCACCACGCCTGGGTAATTTTTCTATTTTTAGTAGAGACAGGGGGGTCTAACTCTTGCTCAGGCTGGTCTCGAACTCCTGACCTCAAGCAATCCTCCCACCTCGGCCTCCCAGAGTGCTAGGATTACAGGTGTGAACCACTACACCTGGTCAGAAAAACAGGTTGATCTTTCTCTCACCTATATACATGTTCAACTAACTTCTCCTGAGTCTTCCCCATTTCAGAAAATGGCAGTACCATTTTGTGAAATATTCCACCCAAATGCTAAAGTCATCTTTAATTCCGCTCTTCTTGCCCCTGTCCCAATATCTAGTCCATGAACATGACCCATTTGCTCTGAATATGGCCACCTTTCTCCATTTTCACTGTTAGTACCTGAAACCCTTCCCCTGCCCCACTCTTTAATTTTTTTTTCTTTTTTTTAGAGACAGGGTCTTGCTCTGTTGCCCAGGCTGGAGTACAGCGGTGTAATCACAGCTCACCATAACCTAGAATTTCTGGGCTCAAGTAATCCTCCTGCCTCAGCCTCCTGAGTAGCTGGGACTACAGGTGTGCACCACCACGTCCAGCTAGTTTCTTGTATTTTTTATAGAGATGGGGTCTTGCTATGTTGCCCAGGCTGGTCTCAAACTCCTGACCTCAAGCAAGCCTCCTGCCTTGGCCTCCCAAAATGCTGGAATTACAGGCATGAGCCACCATGCCCAGCCAAAAAACTTTCTATTTTGAAATAATTTTAGATTTACAAAAAAATAGAAAGATATTAGCTGGACAACTAAAAATATACATAGAAAAAATTAGCCGGGCATGGAAGCACGCACCTGTAGTCCCAGCTACTCGGGAGGCTGAGGCAGGAGAATCGCTTGAGCCCATGGGTTTGAGGTTGCTGTGAGCTAGGCTGACACCACGGCACTCCATCCAGAGCAACAGAGTCAGACTCTGTTTCAAAAATAAAACAAAATAAAATAAAATCACTTAATCACACCACCTCAATCCCCCTGAAACTTTTTTTGTTTAGTTTTGCTTGTTTTGAGACAGGGTCTCACTCTGTCACCTGCAGTGGTGTCATCATAGCTCACTGCAACCTCAAACTCTAGGCTCAAGAGATCCTCCTGCCTCAGCCTCCCTAGTAGCTGGGACTATAGGTGTGCACCATCATGCCTTGGTAATTTTTTCTATTGTTTGGTATCAACTGGGTCTCATTCTTGCTCAGTCTCGTCTCGAACTCCTGACCTCAAGCAATCCTCCCGCCTTGGCCTCCCAGAGTGCTAGGATTACAGGCGTGAGCCACCGTGCCTGGCCCCCCTGAAATTTTGTCTTTGCTGGAATATTCCTCCTCCTCACCTTCGTGGGACCCTTCTCCAACTGTCCTGTGTAAACAATCTTCTCCCTTCCCCTCTCATACCCTAACTGGAATTAGATATATATTTCTTTGTGTATTATTTGTCTTGCTCACTGCTTTAACCCCAGAATGTAGAACATAGTAGTTGTTCAATAAATACTTGTTGAATAAATGAATGCATAAGCCTAGAAGAGCAGGGAGAGAGAGAGCCATTTATATCCTCTCTGGTTATAGTAACAACAACTTGCATCTATGGTGTACACGTGCCAGATACTCAGGAAAACTACACTTTAGGTCTCTGTTTCATCACGTGTAAAATGAAGATAAAAGAATCTATCTCCAAGACTGTTTAGAAGATGAAATCAGCTAATGTACACAAAGACGATGCTCACAGCCGACATTCAACAATTATTTGCAGTACCGCCATCTGTAGAATGGGCATAACAGGGCCCTACCACATAGAACTGTTGGAAGCGCAGAACCGTGTTCTGCACATGTAAAGCGATACGTGATTGATGCTATCACTGTCATTCTCACCAGCCCACCAGCCCTCACATAGGAAAGATGCTTTCATCGCATCTCACCTTTTCTCTTTTTTTAATTTTGTTTTTTGCAAATCCCTTTCCTTGGCCTGGCTCGGCCGCCAAGGGATGCTAGTCAGGCCTCTGCCCACCGGGTGTGGGCGCAGATAGCCCTGGGCTGGGGACTCCCGACCTTTCTGCACCACAGGCTCCCATCGCCCAGCACACAGGCCTGGACCGCCCGCGGTCTCCATGGAAACCACTAGCCAGAGGCGGGGGCCGAGACGCTATTGAGACCGACAGCTATCTTCACCTATCAGATCAAAGTTTTCTGGGCGAAGAAAGCAAACGGGGCTCCTAATTGGTGCGTCCTTGAGGGAGGGCGGGAATACGGAGACAGGCCGCCGGGGCTGTTACCTTTGCTACCAATCAAGAGCCGAGACGTCTCTGATGGACAGGCATAGCGCGAGTCCGGGCTTTCACTGAACCGGCGGGCCGCTGTCTCGAGAATGGGCCAATGAGGAGACGGCGGGGGTGGGGCGAAGGGGCCGGTTGCTCCGGAAGTGGAGGGAGGGGGTGAAAATGGCGCCCAGCTCGAAATCGGAGCGGAACAGCGGGGCCGGGAGCGGCGGCGGCGGTCCCGGGGGAGCCGGGGGGAAGCGGGCAGCAGGGCGGCGGCGGGAGCATGTACTCAAGCAGCTGGAGCGGGTCAAGGTGAGGCCTAGAGCCTGGGAGGAGCGCGCCGGAGGGTGGGGAGTAGGGACGAGGGAGGCGGAGGGAGGGAGGGCGTTCGCGGGGTGAGGGGTTGGGGGCGGGGCCCCAGGGGAGGGGGCTTGGATTAGGGGCCGGGCGGGGCGCCGGGGTGGGGGTTTTGAATGGAGGGAGCTCAGGCCGGGGCTTGGATAGAGGAGGCTGGGGCGAGTCGCCGGCGCAGGGGCTAGGATGGAGGGGACTGGGGGCGGAACCCCGGGGAGGGGGCTCCTAGCGAGGGAACCCTAGAGGCCGCAGGAAGTCATGAGGAAGGGGCGATCCAGGTTGAGACCCATTTTTCAAAGCCCTGCTCCCATGGCCCCTCCGTCATGGAACCTTCCCTCCCCCTTTGCAGAGCCCCTGCCACCGGCTTTCGGCTTCCTTTGCCCGGTGTTCCTTCTCTCTGCCCCAGCTCCGACCACACGGGAGCTGGAGTTCCTGTACCTGGGTCGGCCTCCTCCACTGCATGCGGGGGAGGTCCCTGGGTAGGCCGGAGTCTCCCCCCGCAGAGTGGGAGCTACCTAAACAGGGCTCTGTCTTCCCCATCAGACTGGACACTCCCAGAGCTGGGGGATATCTCCCCCATCCGTTTGGGAGCTTTAGGAGGGCAAAGATGTGACTCTCCCGTCAGGTGGGCAGTAACGGGCAAGACTGTCTCTGTGAACAGAGACTGAGGCTGGGAGCCCTGTCAGGGCAGAGCTGTGTCTCCCCCTTTTGACTGGGAGCTCCCTGGGCTGCGACAGTCTCCGCCCTCAGCCTGGGAGCTCCCTGGGCTTGGCTGTGGCTCCGCCCTTAGCTTGGACGCTCCTTGGGATTGTGTCTCTCCTTTCAGCCTGGGCCTCACTGACAGGGCTGTTTCCTGCATCAGACTGGGATCTCCTTGAGGGCAGGGCTGTTTCTGCCATCAGTCAGGGAGCTCCCCAGACAGGGCTTTTCCCCACCAGATTGGAATCCTTTGAAGGCAGGGCTTGTCTCCCATCAACCTGGGTAGGAAGACTGAAGGTGCTCTGATCCCCCAGTGCCTGGCTTATGCCTGTCTGTTCCTCGAAATCCTTCCTTGGTGACGTTCCTTGGGATGAGGGAGTTGGGTGGAAGGTGGCAGTTAATTGGGAAGAGGGAATCCGGCAGGAGTTTTGGGTCATTGGTTAGGCTCACCATTCTGTCTGCCTCAACTGGCCCCCAGCTGAGGCCAGGGCTGTCCCAAGGAGCCTGAGCCCCCCTTGTTTATAGGCTGGGGACAGGTGAATGCTGTTCAGGCCCCCATCCCAGCCTCCTTGGTGGGATGGACACCCACAGCTTAGTGCATCATGGGACAGTGTTCAGGGAGGGAACCAGGTGGCCCAGCATGGGCCAAGGTGACTGAGGAGCCTTCCTGGGGAGGTGACACTGAGCTCAGGCAGGAGAAACCGAGGCTGAAGAGGTGTGAGGATGGGAGAGTGGGTGGGTCTCAGGTGAGGTCCACCTGGTTTCCCTATTCTCAGCTGTTCCCACCTCCCAGAGCTTGGCTTACCCTTGACTGTTATGGTGGGCAGGGAGTGGGCCTGTGCGTCTGGGCTGGCCCTGGGTGCCGCTCTGCCTCTCTGCCTCTCTGCCTTGGGTGAAGGGGCTGGGGGGCTGCAGATGGTGCCTGAAGAGCTCCGGCCACCCCTTCCTCAGATCAGCGGGCAGCTGTCCCCTCGCCTCTTCCGGAAGCTGCCACCCCGGGTCTGCGTGTCCCTCAAGAACATTGTGGATGAGGACTTTCTCTATGCAGGGTGAGGCTGGGGCCGGGCTGGGGTGCAGCTGGCAGGGAGCGGTGGGCTCGTCCTGACCTGGCCACTGTGCTCCCTCCACCCCCACAGACACATCTTCCTGGGCTTTTCCAAGTGTGGCCGCTATGTCCTCTCCTACACCAGCAGCAGCGGGGACGATGACTTCTCCTTCTACATCTACCACCTGTACTGGTGGGAGTTCAACGTCCACAGCAAGCTCAAGCTGGTAGGGCCAGGCCCTCCCCTGTGGGAGGTTCCAGTGTCATCCTGTCCTTCAAACAGTGTGACCTGGCAGGTCATAGCACCCCTCTGAGCCTCAGATTCCATGTGTGTTAAATGGTCATAATGTATTCATGAGGTCATTGTCAAGATTCCACATGTGAGGTTGAACCATATGAAATCACCTTTTTTTTGTGGAGACAGAGTTTCGCTCTGTCACCCTGGGTCCCCGGGTAGAGTACAGTGTTGTCATTGTAGCCCACTGCCACCTCAAACTCCTGGGCTCAAGCAGTCCTCCTGCCTCAGCCTCCTGAGTAGCTGGGACTGAAGATGTGCACCACTGTGCTTGGCTAATTTTTCTATTTTTAGTAGAGAAGGGTCTCACTGTTGCTCAGGCTGGTCTCGAACTCCTGAGCTCAAGCGATCTTCCCGCCTTGGCCTCCCAGAGTGAAATTACCATTTTTTTTATGCTTCAAAATAGCTAAATGGTGGCAATTCCATTTGGTTCAACACAGCATATAAAGCCCATAGAACATCATTGGCTCAGGCCAGGTGGGATGTGTTAGCTGTATCAGGGCCACGCAGGCTGCCACACTGGCTTTAACCTTGACCTCCTTGAACCCCCACAGGAGGTGGGTGCTGTTAGCTTTGTTTACACATGAGCTCAGAGAGGTGAACGGGTTTTAGGGTAGGCTGGGCTTAGAACCAATATGTCTGGCCAAGCCCCCTCCGCCGGGACAGGGCTCCCATCAGCTGTGTCCCATCCTGGGCCTGGCCTCCCCAGCCTGTCCTCAGGCAAGGCCCAGGGGTCCGGCAGGGGCTGCCTGCCCAGTTCTGGCCCTGATTCCAGCCCAGCATCATGCAGCCTCAGGTCTGGACTGTTCCTGACCTTGGATTGACCATGAACATGCCGCTCAGGTCCGGCAGGTCCGGCTCTTCCAGGACGAGGAGATCTACAGTGATCTGTACCTAACAGTGTGCGAGTGGCCCAGTGACGCCTCCAAGGTCATCGTCTTTGGCTTCAAGTGAGACCCGGGGACTGGGGAGGCCGTGGATGGGTAGGGGAGGGCTGTAGCCGACCCCTAGGCGTGGGCCAGGTGGCTGAGGGTGTGCTGGCCCCCAGCACGCGCTCGGCCAACGGCATGCTCATGAACATGATGATGATGAGTGATGAGAACCACCGTGACATCTACATCAGCACTGTGGCTGTGCCACCACCGGGCCGCTGTGCTGCCTGCCAGGATGCCAGCCGGGCCCACCCAGGTGAGGGGGCTGAGGACCTCGGGGGTGCAGGCTGCTTGCTCCCTGCCCTGGGGCTGCAGGTGAGCTGCTGTGGCCTGTGTTGCTGCAGGCGACCCGAGCGCACAGTGCCTACGGCACGGCTTCATGCTGCACACCAAGTACCAGGTGGTCTACCCCTTCCCCACCTTCCAGCCCGCTTTCCAGCTCAAGAAGGACCAGGTGGTGCTACTCAACACCAGCTACTCCCTGGTGGCCTGCGCTGTCTCAGTCCACTCGGCAGGTAGGTCCTCTGCGGTCTGAGGACAGGCCAGCACCAGCTGCAAGGCCCTGGGCCTATTATCCTCTCATTCCACCTAGCAGTGCCCTGAGGTTGGTCCTGTTCCAGTCCCGAGATACAGACTAGGAGACTAAGGCACAGAGAGGTGAAGCTTCTTGCCCAAAGTCACACAGCCAGGAAGTGGGAACACTGGGGTCCAAACGCAGCCACACCCCACCACAGAGCTGTCCACTAGAACTTTCTGCAGGGCCCGGATGTCCCATATCTGTGTTTCCACCATGGTCACCTCCAATAGCCACTTGGAATGTGGCACATGTGTCCGAGGAACTGAGCTTCTGCTGTTATTTAATTTTGGTTATTTTAAGTTGAAGTAGCCCAATGTGGCTGGCCAGCAAAGCACCACTTTCTCTTATAAAGAGCAGTGCTAATGAGACATCTCGTGGAGTGGCTCGTGGGCAGACGGCTGTCTTACATCTTTGATATTGGACAAATGCCAGTGCAAATCACAAGATGTTCCTTGACGGTGACAAATGTTAGAAGGCCAGATAATTTTGCCAGCTCGCAGCAGTGGGAGAGAAGGGGGCTTTCGGGGCCACTTGGCAATGGAATTGTGGCTGTGACGCAGTGGCTCCACACTCAGGTCTCTCTGTCTGGGAGACTCTCACTGGGTCCCTAAGGGACACATCCAAGGCTGCGGAGGGGGAGGTGGGGGCCACCTGGCATCCATCCCTGGGTATTGGGAAAGTAGGGCCTGTGGGGTGGGGGGCAGCCCGGAGAGCAGCAGTGAGAGCCCCGGAACGCATGTCCAGGGGGCATGTGTCAAAGATGTGCGCACATATATACCACGGGAGGGTGTTTCCTTGGTCATTTTCAACTTTCACTCCCCTCCCTGCCAGCATGGTGGGCCAGCATGGTGGTGGACAGGAGCCTGGACTCTCATGGTGTGACCCTGGACAAATCCCTCTCTGAGCCACAGTCTGGAGGACATGGGTCCCCTCTCCCAGGGTTGCTTGTGTGGGGCTCAGCACCAGGATGCTCAGTGAACATGTTGGGGTTCTCTATATGACCCCCACAGTCCTCAGAGGAGCATTTGGTCTCCAGACGGGTGGAGGTTCAGGCTGTCTGTGCTGCGCCGGGCTGGCGTGTGCTGGGAGGGAGAGGGCTGTGGAGTAGACACTTCGTGGCTCTGCCCATCTTCACTGTAGACTCTCAGGTCCCCTGTGCCCTCGGCATGGGGCACAAACAGGAAGGGGGTTTGAATGGATGTGTGTGTGCACATGCGTGTGCATGGTACATGTGTGTGTAAAGGTCTTTTCCCTTCTGGGTGTTTCAAAGTGATGTCTCAAACATAGGTAAGTCTTCTAGAAGGGTCTCCTCAAGGTGGATTTCTAAGAGCCCCAGCAGTGAGGGAGGTCGGAAGAGTGTCCTGAACTTGAACTGGTTTACCGACCCCTTCTCCCACCTCCATCACTTTTCTTGTTCCAGGCGATAGCAGCTTCTGCCAGATTCTGTATGACCACACCACCTGCCTCCCGGCACCTCCCAGCCCGCCTGAGCCCCAGAGCCCAGAGCTGCCCCCCACCCTCCCCAGCTTCTGCCCCGACGACGTGGCCCCAGCCCAGCCCTCTGGCGCCCCTGAGCCCTCCCCTGCCATCGCCAAAGCCAAGGAGTTCGTGGCTGACATCTTCCGCAGGGCCAAAGAGGCCAAGGGTGGGGCCTCTGAGGAAGCCAGGCCACCCCCCTGCCCAGGGCCCTCAGGCAGCTGCTGCCCTGCACCCCCTGAGCCCTTGGCTCCGTGTGGGGAGGCAGCACTCCAGGACAGCGCCCCTGCAGCAGAGGCCCCTGCCCCCGAGCCCGGCTATGTCAACTACACCAAGCTGTACTATGTGCTGGAGTCGGGAGAAGGGACGGAGCCAGAGGATGGTGAGCAAGGAGCCCGCCAGTGGCAGGGAGGGGGCCAGCCCGGCAGGGGGGCGGGGGGGGCAGGAGTGGTGCCCCTGGGCCACCCACCACCTCTACCCCCACTTCCTGCTTCTCCAGAGTTCGAGGATGACAAGATCTCCCTGCCCTTCGTGGTGACCGATCTCCGTGGCCGAAACCTGCGGCCCATGCGGGAGCAGACCGCTGTCCAGGTGGGTGCCAGGCAGACTGAGTGGCAGCCCCAGGGTGCCTGCTGAGGGGCAGTGAGTGTGACTCTCCCCTGGCCTCTGTGTCCACCTGCCCACAGAGCCAGTACCTGACAGTGGAACAACTCACGCTGGACTTCGAGTATGTCATCAACGAGGTCATCCGCCATGACGCCACCTGGGGCCACCAGTTCTGCTCTTTCAGCGACTATGACATAGTCATTCTCGAGGTGGGCCCAGCGCAGGGCAGGGTGGGCCCAGGGCCTTCTGCACTCTGAGGTCCCCTCAGCAGCTGATGCTGTCCTCCACCACCCCCAGGTCTGCCCGGAAACCAACCAGGTCCTCATCAACATTGGCCTGCTGCTCCTAGCGTTCCCGTCCCCCACTGAGGAGGGCCAGCCCCGGTGAGTGGGCAGGAGACCCCACTCCCCCTTGCCCAAGAGCGGCCGCATTCACACCCTTCAGTTTAGGCAAGAGGAGACATGAGAAGGCTGCCCTTTGTGCCACAACCTGGATGGGCCCCTCCATTGCTTCTCCAAAGACAGAAGCCCCTCAGGCTGGCCTAGGTGCTGGCTTGGGGACTTGGTGGTCCCAGCCCTGCTCCTGTTTGCCTCCCTCCCTGCTGTAGACCAAAGACCTATCATACCAGCCTCAAGGTGGCATGGGACCTCAACACGGGCATCTTCGAGACAGTCAGCGTTGGCGACCTCACTGAGGTCAAAGGGCAGACCAGGTGAGGTGGGGTCGGGGTGGGGGCGGAGGCAGCAGGTAGGGCCACGAGAGCCACTCATCCCCTTGCCCCACAGCGGCAGCGTCTGGAGCTCCTACCGCAAGAGCTGCGTGGACATGGTCATGAAGTGGCTGGTGCCCGAGAGCAGTGGCCGCTACGTCAACAGGATGACCAATGAGGCCCTGCACAAAGGTGGGGTTTGGTGACCCTGGGATGGGCAGGGCCAGGCTGTCAGCAGCAGGGACATGCACCCTCACCTGGGTGCCAGGCCAGGCCCAGAGCAGGCAGATTCATGAGTGTTGGCTAAATGGACGGGAAGGCTGGCCGTGCCGGTGGACATTGTGGGATGGGGGCGAGGGGGGCGTAGACCAGCTCTGCAGGTGCGGGGCCTGGGAGCCCTCAGCCAGTTGTTCATTCACGCGACAGACAGGCATTTATGGCAGCAGGCTGGAGGCAAGAGATGAACTCAGTGGGGTTCCTGCCTTCTGGAAACTTCTGGTTCCAGCATGAAGTCAGTTGTGGGGTGGCTGTGGAGCCTACACAGCTAGCGACTCCACGGCTGTGTCCCCACCTTTCCCTGCAGGGTGCTCACTAAAGGTTCTGGCGGACAGCGAGCGATACACGTGGATCGTGCTGTGAGGGCCCGGCCGCCCTGGACACTGACTCCAACTACCTCCGCAGCCCGGGAGCTGGCCGCTCCCGGGCTGGCCTCTTCCTGGCCAGCCGACCACGACCGGCACTAGTGTTAGGCTGCAGGAAGGGGGCTGGGCGGGGCAGCCCCTGGTGGCCTGAGTCTGGACGCTTTCTATTTATGCCTATTTAAGTTGGGAAGGGGCAGAGGGAGGGAGCCCCCTGCCCCACTGGCCTCGAGCACCCCGCCGTCACCCCAAGCTGGGCATGGGCCCAGGCTCCTTGTGCATTCGCCCCTTTCCCCAGCTACAGGTGTGAACATTGCCCTCGCAGAGGCCAAAAGGACCCCATTACCCCTCTGCCCGCCCCCAGCCCCTCACCCCCAGGTGGCCATCCCCAGTTCCTTCCTCTTCATGTAATAAATGTTTACTTTCCGAACCTCCCCAAGCGAGTTCCTGTGACTGCAGCTGGGGGCCCAGCAGAGCCTGGCAAGTCAGCAGTAGATAAATATCACAGCGGAATTTATTGTGTTTTAAGAAAGACTACAAAAAGGTAGAAAACAGCTCGGCACACTAAACTACCACACGTGTGGACACTTGCACCGCCAGGAGGGGGGCCCGGGGCCCTGGGCAGGGCTACCCCAAAAGCTGTAGCACGCGGAGCACACAAAATAGTGATTTTTATACAACAGGTCAGATTTTCCTTTTTTGTTGTGTTTTTTGTTTTTGCCATAAACATCTCACAGGTTGAAAACACTGAGGAAACTGGAACAGATAAGGCCATGATGGTTGGAAAAAAACCCAACAAGTTACCGACTCCGCTTGGGCGGCGCTCACAAATCGAACAATAGTCATGGGGTGGGGGGGCGCACGGCACAGAGGAGAAGCACAGTCTCCGGGAAGAGTAGAAGGTTCCATTACAAACCAGCGGCGCGGAGGGCGTGGGGCGCGGGGTCTTGGATCTGTGGAGCGCCCGGCCCAGGCCGGGCAGGCGCGGTCACCTTGCGGCTCCGCTGCCGGCGGCTCTTTGGAAGCTGGAGGCCGTGTCCCCGCCGCCCCCACCCCCCAGGCGGGTGAGCAGGGCCCAGTCTCGGGCTGCGGAGCACGGGAGAGCCCAGCGCTGGAGAAGATGCGACACCCACGGCTTTAATTGCACTTAATACCAAGAAGGGGAAGCAGTGGGGGTGCTGGGGCGGGGGTCCCGGGGCTGCTGCTGACAGTGGGAGTCCCCAGGTGACGCCCACCTGCGCCCGCCCGGGGGCTCAGGGCCGGGCCCAGGTCAGGCTGTGCAAAGCCAGCGAGCTGAATAAGTTAAAAGTTCCGCGGGGGAGGGGGCCTGCCTGCCTGCCCCCAGGGGTTGTGAGAGGGC
>CM052442.1:103013469-103057261 GCA_028533085.1 Varecia variegata | reverse complement strand
CACGTCTTTTGTGTCAGAGTTTGCAGCTGCGGCTCCGCCCAGCCCAGTGATTGTGCCAGCCCCGTCCGGGAGCGCGGGGGGGGGGGGGGGGGGGGGGGGAGGCCCCCTTGCCTTCCCTGTCTCGGAGGCCCCTCCCCGTTTTGGCCGAGGCTGGAGCGGTGACAGTGAAGCCACTGAAGCTGTGAGGGACCCTGGCGTGGAGGGGCGGCGGGGGCAGGGGCGGGCGGGGTAGGCCGCGGGCTTAGCTGGAGGGCAGCGCCTGCACGAAGAGGCCGCGCGCGTCAGTCCGCGCCAGCTTGGCCGGCGGCTCCAGGGCCTCGGGGCCCAGCGCGGGCGACTCGCTGCCACCGGCCAGCGAGATGTCCTGGGGCAGCTCGTCCTCGCTCTCCTCCTCCTCTTCCTCCTCCTCGTCTGGGGCACATGGACCAGGACCCGCTTAGCGCAGGGCCTGGCGGGGGCGGGGGGCACCAGCTCCTCCTCCACCCGAGCCGCCTTGTCCGCCGCCGCCCCCCCAGCCCTGGGTGGGAACATGTCCCGCCTACCTTTGTCGGGGTCCAGGGGGTTCAGCGAGGTGGTCAGGTTGGCGAACTGGAGGGAGGGCAGAAGAGGGTGAGGGCCCCGCCGCCTGGCGCCCCGCCCACGCCCCCAGCAACCCCGCTGCGCGCACCTCGCCCATGACGGCGATCGGAGTCTCGCCCTTGGCCTGGGCCACGCGGTGCTCGATCAGGTAGTACATGTACTCGTCGTAGAGCAGCCGGATAAGGTGGAAGGAGCCAAAGCTGGCGGCGCTGCGCAAGGTCAGGTCCCGGATCACCATGGAGCTGGAGATGGCGACGTAGAAGAGCCCATCAGTCCCCGCCCGGCCCCGAGCCCTCGCCCCCCTTGCCCGCTGCAATGCCCTCGGGCCTTAACGACCTGAGCTGGCCCCGCACAGGCTTCCCTAGGACGTCCAACATTGGGAGCCGAGGTCCCGGCACCGCCCGCCTCCCGTAGGCTCCCTTGTGTATAGAAGAGCACCTGAGCTACCTCAGGGCTCTGGATCCCGCCCTTGGCTCACCTGGGAGGTGCGGCCCTCTCTGGCCCCGCCCCCCCGCCCAGTGCCGTAGCGGGCGCGCACCTATAGAAGGACCACTTGAGGAGGAAGAGCTTGGCGGCCTTGGGGAAGCCGGAGCTGCCCTGGTAGGGCTTGAGCACCTGGCTCACCACACCGTCCAGCCAGGCCGCCCACTGCTCCAGCGAGTTCTGCTGCTGCAGCGTCACCTTGAAGTCCTGCTCCAGCCGCTGCACCACGCGGTCCTCGCAGCGGCACACCCACGAGGCCTGCTCCTAGGGCGCAGCAAGCAGACAGGCAGCTCAGCCGCGCCCGCCCGGCTCACCCGGCCAGGCTGCCCACCCCACCACCACCACGTGCAGCGCCCCGCGCGCACTTGCACGTTGGCGAAGTCCACGCGGTTGAGGTCGCTGAGCATCTGGTTGATCTGCGCTGTGTTCTGCAGCACAGCGCGCGCCGCCTGCGCCAGGTGGTTGAGCGACGTGTAGCGCCGCAGTGTCTGCGCGAAGGCGCCGGCCGCTGCCACCTGCGTGTGGGTAGGGATTGTGGCTTCTGTAAAACCTCCGCCCGCCAGCCTCTGCCCCACCCGCTGCAACCTCTCTGAGCCTCAGTTTCCTCTCCTAAAAAAAGAGGGATGTGCCACGCTGCTTTTGTTAGGAAACCAAGGGGTTAAGATTTTCAAACTTTGGGTGTCAACCCACCAGTGTGGGTCAAAAAAATCGATTTATTGTGTTTTGCCCAGCATCGTTATTTTTTTTAACGAAAGAACACAATAGAAAACATGGAGGGCACTTCCCAGCAAGGCCAAATACTACTTTAATAAACATTTGTTTTCATTTTGTTTCAATGCTGTACCCTCGAATCTCAGCTCTAGAGGGACAGGGGTTTTGTCCATTTCTGTCAATTGCTGTGCTCTGAGAATGAGGCTGGGCACACAATAGGTCCTTAATAAATGCTTGCTACCTGAACACATGAATACATGAGTCTTGCCAATTCGCCTAAAGGGCTTCTACTCTTCACACAGGACCCAGCCCCTGCTGTCCAGCCCGCCAGCTCTCCTGTCCCCTAGGAAGAGCGCAGCCCATTCTCATGTTTAAGCAGTTAGCGGGTGTGCAGCGCTGATGAAAAGGGCTGTTCTGTTTCCTTACAGATGCTGCCTTTTTAAGAAACGTTTTATCTATTTTTGAACACCTAATGCGCTTTCTAGCCAAGCTGTCTGAAGAGAACTACTGTCAATTTGCATTCCACTTGTATTTTTTTTTTTTTTTTTGAGACAGAGTCTCGCTCTGTTGCCAGGGCTAGAGTGAATGCTGTGGCGTCAGCCTAGCTCACAGCAACCTCAAACTCCTGGGCTGGAGCGATCGTCCTGCCTCAGCCTCCCGAGTAGCCGGGACTACAGGCATGCGCCACCATGCTCGGCTAATTTTTTCTTTTTCTATATATATTTTTAGTTGGCCAGATAATTTGTTTCTATTTTTTTAATAGAGACGGGGTCTCGCTCTTGCTCAGGCTGGTCTCGAACTCCTGACCTCGAGCGATCCACCCGCCTCAGCCTCCCAGAGTGATAGGATTACAGGCGTGATGATCCATCACGCCCGGCCCACTTGTATTTTTTTTAAGATGCTGTTTTGAGTCCAAAATCACACTACAAAGAGGTTGTGTGTAAGAAGTGGGCACCTGAGGAAGCTGGTTAGTGAACACCACCCAGGGCCCTCTCCGACGTGGATGAGGCCCCCCTTCCCCATGCCCATGCTTGCCATCCCCTGAACAGGTGTGGGGACCAATCTTACTGCCCCCACGGAACAGAGAAGACCAAGGCCCCCGGCCCCAGCGGCGGGAAAGAGGAGCAGGCTGTGACCTGGGCTGGCCCTCACACCCTCACCTTCACTCGCAGCATCTCCTCGGGGATGTTCACCATGGCGTGGGTGAGCCAGCTCTCCAGGCTCTTGGCAAAGTTCCGGATTGCTTGGGTCAAGGCACCTGTGGGCCGTGGTGGGGGCTGGTCAGGGCAGGGGGTGGTGCATTTGAGGTGCTGGAGGGTTGGGGGCGGGATGCAGAGGCCGAACACTCACTGGGGATGGGCCGTAGCACGTCGGGGATGAGGATCTCCACCAGGCCCTGGTACAGCACGTTGTCACAGTGCTTGGTCCACTGGAGCACGGGCTCGAACTTGGAGAGGAGCACCAGGCTGGCCTTGGGCAGCCGCTTCTCGGACTCGTCGTGCCTGTAGGCACCCAGTCCACCCCGGGGTCAGACACTCCATGGTCCTGCACCCGGGGTCAGAAAAGCACAGGCACCCCCAGTCCCCACCCTGCAGTCAGGCAGGCAATCGCTGCCACCCGAGCATCCCCGGGGTCAGGCTGGTGCAGACCCCCGAGGGGTCAGAGGGGGGGGTCCTACACCCCACCCTGCACAATGTGGTGAAAGGGGCCTCGGAACCTACCCACCCCAGGGAGGAGATGGTGTCCTGCCAGCAGGCCTGAGATTGGTGGGACACGCCGCCCCCTGCCCCGCACATCAGATGGATGCACACGCGTGCTCTGGGAAGGTAAGGGCATGTGCACCCCACAAGCTGCAGGGGGCTGGCAGGTGTCCCACTCCTGCATGATGCCAGAGGTCAGGCCACCCCACCCCTGGGCGGCTGACTCCCCTGGGAGGGGGTCAGGCCCTCCTGCCCCTGTCGCACTGTGGGACTCACACGGCCAGAGTCGGCGCCTCGCTGGGCTGGCTGAGGTTGTACCTCCAGAAGGTCTTCCACAGTGTCTCCACCAGGGTGAACTGCAGGTTCACCATGACATCGACGATGGCCTGTGGGAGAGGCAGGCGCTCAGGGGGGCCTGGGGGCCACATGGCCCTCCCCCGCCCATGGCTGGGCCCCCGCCCAACTGTCCTACCTCACAGTGTTCCCGGTACAGGACCTGGAAGGCCTTGATGTCCCCGGGCCCGACACCCTCGGGCAGCACTTTGCCCTGGAGGTCGAGCTCTGTGAAGTCAGGGAGGCTCCGAGAGGCATCTGGGGGGTGGGGGCACAATGAGGCCCCTCATCCCAGCCTGCCTACCACCCACCACCAGCCTACTGAGTTGCCATCACTTTCCCACCAAGTCGGGGTTCCCCATATGCAGTGAAGGATGGCAGGGCTCAGGGAGGGTGAGTACCTGGCCAGGGGTCCCAGGATGGGGGAAGACTCCAGAGCCCACACTCTTTCAGCACAGAGAACACGAGGGCCTTGTACGGGCCTGGCCTTGCCTACCAAGAGGTGGCACCAGGCACCCCCTTGGGACATGGGCCCGAGTCCAGGCTGCACCCCCACACCCACCTGGCCAGGGAGCAGGCCCCCAGGGCCCAGCCAGGGCCACAGGGATGCTGACCTGAGCCTGAGGGCCCCAGGGAGGGCCCAGCCATGGACAGTCATCCTGGTGACACCCCTCGACTGTACCAGAAGTGTCAGCCCCTCCCTGACAGGGCAGCCTGGGAGTCTGGGGCTGGTGACGAGGAGAGCCCCAGGAAGTGGGCCACCACGGGGTCACCGTTGAGGATGCATGGCTGGTACACGCTGGGTTCTTGGCCTTTGCTTATTTACTTAGCATCACTTTGTCACGTTTTCCTTGACTGTTGTTTGCATTTGTTTTTGTTGTTTTTTTTTTAAGAAGTTCACTTCTAGAAACCCTGGACACCACACACCTGCCTTCTTGGTGAGGGGTCCTAACCGCATGGACATCCTGGTTCTGCAGACCACACAAGGGCCCACGAGGGAAGGTAACTGCCCTGCTATATCTTGGACTGACGATTACCATGGACCATCCAAGTAACCAAGTCCATTTGGGTGGGATTTAAGATCTCATGTGGCATAAAGGGAGCTTGTTGGAGGGTTCAGAAACCCAAAGGAAAGCTGCCCATTGAAACAAATGGGAATCCGCCTCAGAGAGGGTTTCTGGGGACGGAACCGTCACTGTGGATGAGGACTATGATGTCTCACCAAACTCCCTAGGCATCTCTCCCCCAGCCCTCCCCACCCCCGCTGGCTTTGGGAACCGTGTGCTCTTATGGGGCCACAGGCCAGGGAGCGCTCACCCAGGAACTGCTGGTACTGCTGCACCTGGGCACTGATGTCCGACAGGCCCGTGCTCTGCTGCTGGCCCACGGCCACGCCATTGGTCATGCCTTCCATCTTCTGGATGGGCTTGAGCCTGAGAGTGAGGTGGCAAGCAGGCCGGCTGTGGGAGGCCCCCGTGCGCCCTTCCCTGCTTGCCCCACTCAGGGTCCTGCCCCACTCGGGGTCCGGCCCTGTCTCCTACCTCTGCTTCTGCGAGAAGGGCTGGCCCCGCATGGCCATGTGCTGCTGGTCCTCCATCAGCCGCAGGAGGGGCGAGCTGGCCTTGATGCGCAGGCCGTAGTAGTGGTACTTGGAGTTGCCCCTGGGAGGGAGGTGGAGGGTGAGGCCCGGGCTGGGGGGGGCCTCATGCCACACCCGCATTCACTGTTAGGGGACTGAATGGAGATACTCCTGTCCCGCAGAGCCAGGTGTGCTGCTCAGGGGACACAAAGGGGCTGTGGGTGTCAGGAGAGATCCTATCCTTGGCCCAAGGTTATGCACAAATGAATGAATGAGGTGACACCCAAGCTGGGAACTGGAACTGAGAGACGAGCACAGGAACCTGGGAAGGGGTGGGGGTCGCCAAGGAGAGGAAGCGAGGGGTGGATTCATGGGATGGCTTCTTGTCCCTCCTGGCACAAATTTGCCAGCTCATGGGGCCTAACTAAGCACCAACTGTGTGCAGTGCCCACATCCTCAAGGTATGTGCATTTCGGACGGATCAGAAATGAGAGAAGTAAGTAACATGAAAGGCACATTGGAGGGTGCTCAATGGTAAGGCGGCCAGGGGACATTTGAGTAAGGAGGCGGAGAGGACATAGCCAGTGCAAAGGCCCTGGGGTGGGATGAGTGCGTGAATCAAAGGAGCCTCCAAGAGGCCAGTGGGCTGGAGTGTAGTGTCCCAGACAGCCTGGGCATGCCCTGTGACCCCGCCAGGGCAGCTGGGGGTGGACAGGTGGCCCCACCTGGTGCCCAGCCGGCGGGTGCGCAGACCCATGAAAACGGAGCGGATGAGTTTCCCGAAGGAGGCGGCGTTGACGGGCTCCAGCTTTTGCTCCTGGCAGTGCAGCAGGTAGTGGCAGTAGAGGGTGCTTCTCGGCAGGCTCACACCCTCAGCTGTCTCATAGTTGTCCAGGAGCCACTGGACCTGGGGCCGGACGGAAGACAGGTGTGTACCATTCAGAATCGCTTCTGTGTCTTGAGACAGAGCTGTGGCTATGTGCTCTGTCTGTATCTACTTTGCTCTGTGATCCTGACAGCCCAGCCATAAGGGACATCCTATTGCAGTTCCCTCCATGGAACTCTCTAGAAATGCACTGTCCAATACAGCTGACACACGCAGCTAGTCAAATACAAATTTATATTAATGTATGCTGAGTGGGAAAAAACCAATCTCAAAAAAAAAAAAAAAAAAAAGGGCAATCTCCGAAGGTCACATGGTGTGCAAATCCATTCATAGAACATTCTTGAACTGACAACATTACAGACATGAAAAATGATTTATGGCTGCTGGGGGTTGGGGGTGTTGGGAGGGAGGCTGCAGCAAGTCACTGTCAAGGGTGGGAGATCTCTGCAGTGATGGGACAGTTCTGTATCCTGACCATGGGGGTGGCCTCCCAAATTGACACACACAATAAAAGACTCAGAAGTAAAACACACGTTATACCAATGTACACGAGGCCACCTCTGGACAGAGGGATGCTATGGCACCTGCCTTCCAGATGCACAAAGAACCTTGCTCAGGGCAGCCCCCCCAATGGCAGTGCCTGCCTCTCTGTCCCCTCACTCTCTGTCCCCCCTACCAATTATAATCAGAATAGAGGGCACTTCTTTAGTCACTGTTCTAAGAGCTTCATGCATATCAGCTGAGGCCCAGAGAGGCTGAGTAACTTCTCCGATGTCACACAGCAAGCATTTGATCGCAGGCCATTTGCAAGTGAGCTCTTTATCACTAGGTCACACAGGCTCCTGCCAATGATGGCCAGCAACCACAGCCACTGACTGGGCTTCTAGTGTCTACCACCCACCCTGTCTGCCCCAGGGCACCCCACCACTTGCCCCTTCTGAGGCCCAGCCAAGGCACTCACCGTGGCTGGCGAGGCACGAGTGGTGTGGGAGTAAGACTGACCGGCACTGCCCAGCATGTAGCCACCTTGGATCACGTAGGTGCTTGCTCCACTGCCGCTGCCACCACTGCTGCCGCTGCCACCCCCACCACCACCTCCTCCACTGCTGCTGCCACCGCCGCCGGTGCCACTGCCGCCACTGCTGTTGCTGGCCCCACCCCCGCTGCTGGTAGAGCTGGCGACGACCTGGCTGCCAGACACGTACATGGGCACGGAGCCGCTGCTGGCCACCGCCTGGGAGGTGGCAGGGGTGCTGACCTGGGCGGCTGTGCCTGTGGCCTCATAGTAGCTGGTGCCTGCCGTCTGCGTGTACAGCGGTGTCTCGGGGTAGGGGTAGGTGCTGGAGCGGCTAGGAAGAGGCAGAGGTGGGGGAGTGTCAGGGGGGTGAGAGCTGGGCGGCTGAGGGACATGACTGAGGGGCGTCCTGCAGGGAGAGGGGGATCGAGGAGGGGACCGAGGAAGCAGCAGCCCCGGGGCAGCAAGGATGGAATCCCAGCATTCACCTACGACAGAACAGGTACCCTCCTAAGTGCCTGCTGGGCAGTTTTTTGTTCATCGCAAAAGCAGCCCTCCGCACCAGAGTCATCCTCCCCACGTCGGGAGTGAGGGAACTGAGATGGAAAAGTTGGGGAACCTGCACTGGACCACACACTTTCACACCAGGAAATTATTGAGTGCCTGTTGTGTGCTGGGCACGGTTTTAGCTACCGAGGACACAACAGTGGATGAGACGGAAAAGCCCCTGCCCCCGGGGAGACAGGAGAGAGGCCAAGAGCAAAGGTAAACAGAGGTCACAGCAGAAGGTAGCACGTGCCCAGGTGTTAAATGGAGAATTCTCCCTCAGCCATCCCTGGACATGCACTGGGTGATGCAGGCTTGAGGCTGCGAATCATAGCAAGTGAGTAAAAACCACCAAGGGTCCCTCTTTAAGGGCTGCTAAAAGATGATGGATCCTACACAGGGATGAAAGACAATGACGAAGGTCTTGCCTTTCTACCAAAGAACAAGCTCCAAAACATACCATAAGGTAGCAAGAGGCAGAGCAGGGCATGGCTGGTGGGACGCGAAGACACCACCAAGTTTCATATGTATGTCTGTCATCTGTGGGTGTGGAGGGCTCCATGGAGAGGGGACAGGCAGTGGGCACCTCTCTTGCCATCTCACTAGACATCGTTGGACCTAATTTTGATGTTTGAACACGTTTGATGTTTCAGTGATTAAAAATGTAACATTAAAATTTAAAAATCCAAGCCAGGCTCGGCAGTGTGAGCTTGTAATACCAGCTACTATGGAGGCAGAGGCGGGAAGATCATTTGAGGCCAGGAGTTGGAGACCAGCCTGGGCAACACAATAAGACCCCATCTCAAATAGAAAATTTTTAAGAATTTTAAAATAAAAATTTAGGCTGGGAACAATGGCTCATGCCTGTAATCCCAGCACTTTGGGAGGCTGAAGTAGGAGAATTGCCTGAGGCCAGGAATTCCAGACCAGCCTGGGCAACACAGCGAGATCCCATCTCTACCCCCAAAAAAGAAAAATTAACTGGGCATAGTGGCATGCACCTGTAGTCCCAGCTACTCAGGAGGCTGAGGAAGGAGGATCGCTTGAGCCCCGGAGTCTGAGGCTGCAGTGAGCTATGATCACACCACTGCAATCCATCCTCGGTGACAGAGGGAGACCCTGTCTCTAAAAATAAAAAAATAAAAATTGAAAAATCCCCAGCCCAGTGTCCAGCATTGTAACCAGTGCTCCAAAAACATTGCTTCAGTAGATACTTGCTGAATAAATAAATGTGTGTCTCTCTCGATGCACCCTGGACAAGGCCAGGGACAGAGGCCCAGGGGCTGTGGCTTTGGCCAGGGCAGGGATCCAGGCTGGGAAAGGGTTGGGAACCCAAGAACAATCCACTGGGGAGGAGAGAAAGAAGACACAGCCGACGGCAAGACTGGCCCCCGAGAACTTCATGTAACTGAAGATTCTGATAGCAGTGAACTAGGTAAAATCGCACACACTACAATCAGGGAATTCAAACAGAAGCAAAGGAGAGATGCTACCAGGGAAGGCAGAAGGAGCCTGCCCGAGCCCTCCAGGCCTGGGCTATTGTGTGGCTTGGCGCTGCTTCTAACATCACAGTGGCCCCTCTTTGCAATGCCCTGTCTGGCCCCTGCCAGCTCAGGTCAACCGCACAGGGGAGAAATTAGCAGTGTTAGAAAGAAATTGATGGAACTGGGAGGAGCTGGATGCCGTGAACCCGGCCCTACAATTCAGGTGTCTGGACACCCCGGGGACTGAGTCACTTTAGGAGCTTTGCAGTGTTGTGCCCACAAGGACAGGTGGCAGAGACAAAAGAAAAAACGCAGACAGAGGCAGAGAAAAGCGAGTGAAACTTCTAGGAACTAAAACAACAACGACTACAGTCCTGGAGCTGTTTCTGTGGAGGATGGTGAGGGAAGGCGGTGTGCAGAGGACTCCTAGCAAGGAGCCAGAGCTGGGACTGGTCAGGCCCGGGATGTGGCATCTGCTTGGATGTGCCCCACACACGAGGATGTTAATGCTGCGCCATGTGCAGTACCAGGGAAGGAACATCACCTCCGTGTTGCCTGGGGTATGTCGTTCCCGCTGCACATGCACAGAAGAGTATGACACCGTGGTTAGGAGGGTGACCAGGGCCCACGAGGACAAGAAGAAGAAGGGCTGGGGGAAGAAACTCGGCACAGAATACGCTGCCTCTGTTTCTGAACAGGCGAAGGGGAGAGTTTCTATTCTGAGCATCTCTGGGAGGAAACAAACAAGTCACAGTGTCCCCTCTGGGGCAGGGTCGAAGGTAAGGAGTGAAAGTGGGTTTTTTTTCTCAGTGTTTAACATTCTCTATTATTTGGAAATTTTTATCCTGTAAAAATTTAAAAACCAGTTTTTTTCTTGTTGTTAAAAACCAGGCCCACCTGATTCCACAGCCCTAAGCTGTGCCAGGATGCCTTTTCTGACCTGCCAGGAGTCCTCTGCTTTGCCCCCTTCTGGTGGCTGCTGGTGCCCCTGGGGAGTGCCCCACCGTCTGTCCTGCACCCGAGCCCCTGAAGGCCGGCTCAGGGCCAGTGTAGTGCAAGCCCAGGGAGGGTCCAGAGCAGACCTGAGCCCCTCCCCCAGCCCTCCACCCACTTACATGGCACTGGCCGTGTAGCTGGCATCGCCACCCTCCACATACTGCACCTGGCTGGAGTACACGTGTGGGACAGGCACCTGCTGGAGCTGCTGCACCTGGGACGGGAGGAAGGGCGTATGGAGGGTCAGGGGTGCCCCGGCTCCTTCACTTCTGCCTTTGTAGGGCTGGCGGCCACCCGGGCTCTCCCTGACACTCAGCTCCCCGACTGGGTGGGTGTCGCCTGGGCTGTCTGCACAACACACCCTGGACCGGGCCAGAGGTCAAAAGCCAAGCGACTGCTGGGTGTGCCACAGGTGGGAATGAGGAAGACACGTGTGAGGGAAGTCAGGGCTCTGCTTCACTGGAGACAGCAAGGGTGGGGCCTGACAGTGGAGGAGGCCCCAGACAGGGCTGTACAGTGGGCATGAAGCTTGGACCCCAGGGACAGAGCCAGGCAAGGGGACAAGGCAGTGGCTAGAGCCAGAGCCCGAACTGCAGGCGAGCTCCGGGGGCGGGGCCTGGAGATCAGGCACAGGATGTGAGGGGCGGAGCCTGGGGCCCCGCTTTGTGGGACAGAAGCTGGAATTACTGGCAGGGCCTCAGGGCGGGGCCTGAGCACCCAACCTCCATCCCCCTCCCGGGTGTGCCGGGGCAGAGCCTGGGACCTGGACCAGGGTTGGAGGGTTCAGAGGCGGGTCCGAGACCGACCTGCCGGGCAGAGATGGGGTCTACCGGGCTTGCGGGGCCTGGCAGGCAGCCCGGCCGGGCGCCCCCGCCCCTGCCCGCCCGCTGCCCCCCGCCCGTGCGTCCGCCACCTACTTTGAGGGCCGTGGCGGCCGTGCTGAACACTAGCACCTGGGGGACTCTCTGGATCCTGACCCTCTGGTCGGGGCTGGCTCGGGCCGGGAGCCCGGGCAGTGGCTCGAGGACCACTTTCTGCTGCGGCAGGAGCAGGTGTGGGGGCAGCACGCCTACCAGCTCCACCCACTGCTCGGCGCCCGGCTCGTAATGGGGCGGTGGCGGCTCGGGGCTGCCTAGCTGCGGGGCCTCGCCGCTGCACGCGGGCGGGAGAGGCGGCGGCTGGGGGGCCAGCGCGCCCGGCCCAGGCCCGGGCGTGGGCGGCCGGGGCGGCGGCTCCGGCGGCGGTGTGGGCCGGAGCTCTCGCTGCTCTGCCTTCCTAGCGGGAAACTGACTGCCTGAGCTCTGGAGGACAAACAGAGACACTGGGGGGTCACCGGGACAGCCCACGCAGCAACCCGATGGAAGATCCCCGCCCCGGTCTCAGGGAGGGGAGGAAGTGACCCAGGGTCGTGCAAGAAAGAAGCGGCATTCGAACCCAGGTCTCTCTTAGCAGAAACTGGGCCCTGAGCTGCCAGGGGCCGAGCAAGGGGAGAGATGGGGCAGGGTCTGCAGTCCCCCGCCAGAGGTGGACCCAGGTTCGGGCTCCATGCCCTCCCTGCGGCCTCGGGGGCCCGGTCTCCCAGCCCCAGTTTGCCTCCAGGGTAGGTGAGGGGGACACACACCTCTTGAGCCACGTGGACTGGCTGGAGACCCTGCACGGTCAGCGGCTGCACGGGGCCGGCTTTGGGCGTCTGCGGAGCGGCCTGGACCACGGACCTCTGGGAAGGGAAAGGCAGTTGGGATTATGGTAACCATGGCAGTGCTGGCTGCCCACCCCCCAGCCGTGCCTATGAACTTGGGTAAGCTTCACAGCGGCCCTGGAAGAAACAGGCCGCTATTCGCCAGCCAAATGAGGAGGGAGCTTCCCCATGCCCTGCCCGGCACCAAGCGCCTTCCGGGTCCATTACCGCATAGACACTGTCACCCACTCATAGGTGCAGACCTGAGGCTCAGAGAGGGGAGGCTGCCAGGAAGCAGCAGAGCTGAGAGTTGAACCTGGGACTGACTGAGGGGTCCCTGCTCTCCACCCCCTCTCCCTACGTGCCCCTGTAGGGGTGCCAGAAACCAGCAGGGGAGGCCTTGGGTTATCTTCTGCCCCAATTCCTCTTACTGCATGCTAGCGGAGATGCCAGCATTATCCCCAGGACACAGAGTGAGGGACAGAGGCTGGCGTGGGGCAGTGCTGAGTTGAGGGGCTGGGGCTCCAACCCAGGTCTGGAGGTTCCAAGGGGCTCTGGCACCAGGCAGGGGAACATCTGTGACTCCTTTGGGATGGAGTTTCTGCTTTCATCTGGGGAAGGGCTTTCATCCAATTTTTTGAGGGACTGAGAACCCCTTAACTTTAGGGGTAACGATCAGACAGTCCTAGCTTTTTAACCTGCTCCGCTGCCATAGAGGCGGCTCAGAGCTGGGCCGCTCCTCCAGAAAGCTGTGGCACCTCCCCAAAACCTTTAGGGATGGGCTGGCACTTGGCCTCTCAGCTTCCTCTGGGCAAATGGGCCCGAGGTGGTTTCTCCAAGCTGTTCCCAGAGCCTGCTCTGCCTCAGGCACCATCCACAAGGTCCACCTTTCGTCCTCACAGCAGCCCCTCCCCCAGGACGCTGAGTATGGAGAGAGATGGAGATGTTGCCAAAGACCCAGGGGCACAAGGGGGTTGGACCCCCATCAGCTCAGCTCTAACACACCAGAGGCGCAGCCTTGGGAGGCTGCAGAGCCATCTGGCTGGGAACCCCTTGTCGCAGCCATTGCCCGCCTTGGCCTGGCACCTCTTGGGTGACGGGGACACTCTGCTGGACACCATGGACCTGTAGCTGCTGTGGCACTGTGCCCGTGGGGGCCCCAGCTGTCTTGCTGGAAGAGCTGTTGGCCTGCACCGGCGACCGCTGTAAAGGAAGGAGACACGGGAGCACTGTTGGGGCCAGCTCAGGTCCCCTCTGGGTCACCTGGGGCCTAACAAATACCCTTCTCAGGAGGGCTGTTTGGAGAGGGCGGCAGCCAGCAGGGATGTGTCCCAACCTCCTAGGCTGGTGACCGGACACATGCCGTGCATCCAAATGCGACAACCTTGGTCACTCCCTGGCAAGGCTAGGGCTTCGGCCCAGAGGCTCAGGGCCACCTGCAGCCTCCTTAATCTGAGGCTGTCTTGGGGCTGACACTCAAAGCAGTAACGACAGCAGCAGCATCTACCATGATATTGGGCCGACTCCCACCAGGCACTGCTCTGAGCGCTTCAGATGTATGCACTGGAACCCCACCACATCCCACTTCCCACGGAGGCACAGAAGGAAGGGACACACAGCATTGAGTGGTGGCACAGGGTGCTGACCCCAGGCGGGCCAGTTACAGAGCCCCCTGCCATGCTGTGCTGCAGGCTGTAATTCTCACAGCCAGCCAGTGGGCGGCTGAGATCAGTAGCTCTTTGACACATAGAAATAGCTGGCTTGGAAGGCTCAAAGGCCCGCCCAGAGTCCCAGAGTAAGCGGCTGAGCCAGGCGTCTGACCCCGAGCCCTAGACACCTGTGCTCCGGGCTATCTAAGGCCTGCCTGCCTTCAACATCCTCACAGGTGTTTGTGGTCCCCAAGCCCCACTCTGTGGTCTGAGGCCTCCCAGAAGAGACTCTATCCACTCTGCAGAGGGAAGAGGAGCCCACTTGTTTCCTGGAATGTGGTTCCCTGAGCTGGACTTGTGAGGGCCATCTCAGCCCAGGGGGGAAGCCACCTCCTCCTCCCAGAGCAGGGCTCCACAGCTGCTTAGCTCAGAGCTGGCAGGACCAGAAATTGAGCAGGTAAACCACACAGCCTAGGTTCAACAACGGCGTTGGGGCTGGGGGTGCACAGGGCAGCAGGACTTGGGAGTACACGGCTGACAGGGCCACCACCTACCTCGGGGGGTGAGTGCACCTGCTGGGTACTGTGGACCGTCAGGGAAACCTGGCCACCCTTGCTGCCTGGGGCTGTGCTCTGCACCACCAGACGCTGTGTGGGGAGAGCCTGGAGCCAGGGAGGGAGAGGGAGGACGGATCACTGACAACAGCCTGTGCAGCTTAACGGAGCACCTACGCAGTGCCAGGTGACTGCAACGCTCTAAGTGCTTCACAGCGGTTAGCTCAAGGCATCGTCCTGATAGCCCCAAGGCGGCACGATTACTGCCCCTACTTCACGGAGGGTGACACCAGGCTCACGATGGCAAAAAATGCCTTTTTGAGGGCCTGGAGCCAGGAAGTAGCAGGGCCGAAGTTGGTGGCCAGGAAGCCTGGCTCCACAGGCCAGGTAGAGTGTGTCATCATCTTCAACACCTGACAGTACTTTGACCAATTCTGTGCTGATCAGCCGGAAAATGGGGGTGAGCCCGGCACCCTGTCTGCAGCCTTCTGGGGGACGGACCTCTCTGTGCCAGCTATGGGCTCTCAACTCCAACCTGGCCCTGGATTCTGCTTCCAAACTACCAATCCTGTTCTCTCTGTTAAAATGACTCATGTGGCTCCATCCTCCCTGGTGGCCCCTGACTGATACAGTCTCACCCTGTGGAGGTGGCCCCCCAGAGCCAGGAGGTGGGGTGGGGTGTGGTGGCCACTGTGTGGGACCCAGGCCCTTACTCATGGCCAAGGCAGATCTAAGCCAGCCACAGGGCTTGGTCCTCCACCCTGGTGGAGGCTTCCAGGACCAGGGCCAGGTGTGGTGGACTTACCTGCTGGGGCACCTGGATGTTGGTTAGCTGGAGGGGTGACACGTGGCCCGGCTTGGCCTGCACGCTCGTCTGGACCAGCAGCCGCTGCGGGGGCAAGGCGTGAGGAGCTGAGCCAGGCCGTTTCCCCAGGGAGGCCCGGCCCGGTGGGTGGAGGGCAGCTGAAGTGCACATCTTGATAAGAGCAGGTGAGCAGATGGCTCTGGCAGGAAGGCAGGGAGGGGAGACAAGGCCCTCGGGGCTCCAGCCTGCACTGCTCCCCTCGGGTGCCCTCCCCTGCCCCCTGGGGAGGGCCACGTCCTACCTGCTGGGTGCCCTGCACCTGCTGAACCACCTGAGTGGGGACGCCGGTCTGGCTGGCTGTGGAGCCCGGGCTGGCCTCCGACACCGTCTCGCTGGCCCGCATAGCACCTTCTGTGGGGAGGGGTCACTGGGTCAGCTCTGCCTGTGCCCCTGCTCCCACCCAGAGCCTGGGCCCATCTGGCAGGGATGACACAGGCCGAAGCTGCCCCTCAACAAGGCTAGGCCTCTCCAAGAGCCCTACCTGCCCCCTGGCCAGCCCTGACCATGCCTCTCGGGGCTCCACGTGGCAGGGAGAGGAGGGGCAGGAGGCCCGGGATCCCTACGGTCTGGAAGCAGTCCCCCTACCTTCCTTGTCCTGAAGCCAGACCAGGAAAAGGGGTGACTGCAGAGTAGCAAGGCTGCCTGGAGGGCTGGACCCCTTTTCCCAGCAGATAGGACTTGTGGACAAGCAGTGATACACCCACCCCCCAGGTCCTGGCAGCTCTGGAATCACCGAAGCCCTAGAACCACCTTCCCTGGGATGACCCCTGGCTTCCTACAAAAGGAAGCTGGTCGGAGGAGTGGTCCCCGGGGGGCCTCGCTGGCCTGTCGCCAAGAGCTGCTCCCAGCCTTCCTGTTCTCAGTGGGGTGGGGCGAGCTGGGGAGGTGGTTACTCACGCTGACAGGCAGCTGAGAAGAAGCAATCATAGAACATGGTGCTGGCCCGCCCCTCCCCCCTTTGTCTGTCTGTCTGTCTGTCCAGGGGTGCCTGCCTGGCCCTCCTCGATCCTTGCCCGCCTCTGTAGGAACAGCAGGGTGCGCAGGTGGCTTTATACCCACAACCTTGGGGAGCTAATCCCCCCAGTGGACGCAGAGCGCTGCCTGCCTGCCGTCTTGGAATAAACACTCCTCTCCCGAGCGGGGCCTTCATGAGGCCGGGGCAGCACTGTGCCGTGGGGTGAGGAGGGAGGCTGGTGCTCGGTGATGCTATCAGGCGGGCACAGGTCAAATTTCATGTACATCTTCCTGCATGATTAACAGGGAGTGTCCCCAAGAGGCACTGGCCAGGAGACCCTCGCTCCAGCCATCCTCTGATCCCACTCCCTCCACATGGCCTGACCTGACCCCAGCGGCTCCGGAGGTGGAGCTGGGGCTGGGGGCAGACATGTGCCTGCCCTCCCTGCAGTGGGGGTTCAGAGGGGTTATCCAGCCCTGGCAGGACTAAAGGGCCATGGATGAGGAGTGACAGAAGTGACAGAGTAACAGGCTAGGCTCTTTCTGAGCAGCTGGAGACAAGACAGTAAGAGCTTTTATTACCCATTTTCAGGTAATGAAACAGAGACCAGGAGAGAGGAAGTGACTTGCCCAAGGTCACCCAGCTGGGAACTGGCAGGCCAGGACACAGGCCCCCATCTGGACCCACTGGTCCTGAATGGGCTGGGCCCCAAGGGCACTGTTGTGCAGACTCAAGTATGTGGGCACCGGAAGAAAAGTAAGCTGAGGGTCTTTGGGGACACCTTAAGGTCCAGAGCATGTGTGAGGAGACACAGGGGAGGGGCCTGGCCAGGGCAGGAGGGCTGTCCTGGGTAGGTGCAAGGACCTCAAGGCCACATCGGGGGCAGAGCACGGCATGTGTGTGTTGGGGACAGAGGTTGCCAGATATGGGAGGTGTCAGGGGAAGTCTCCCTGCTGCCACATGTTGGGCTGCGGCACTGGCATTTGGACACTCCTAGGCCTGCTCCGCCAGCCGCCCGTGCAGCCAATTCTGGCAGGCTCCATCCCTGTATTTTGCTGGAATCTTCCCTCACATCCACTTTAGGGTTCCCTGAGCCAGGAGGGAGGAGGCCCTCACTGAGACAGCCCCTCTGGGAGAAACCCGAGACAGGCCTGAGTCACGTGAGGGCCCTGAACACCTGGACATCTGTGGGCACAACGAGCCAGGCCCAGTCCAAGGGATGGTGCCTGGTCCAGGAAGCCCATGGAGGGTTCTGCCTGGCTCCGGGTGGGCAGTGAGTGGGAGGCTGGCGGATTCTTGAGTGGGACCTTCAGCGGCCCGTCTCCTGCCTCTGAGGTAGCCTTCAAGGCTGGGACCCCCATGCCCACCAGGCCAGGAGGGCACCACACGATACACCATGAAGATGAGAGGTGAGTCTACTCTCGTGGAGGAGGGGCTTCCTGTGTGTGCATCCCCGCCTGCTGTGGCCGGGGCAGGGCCCCTCCGCTACTGTGCCTGGCCCTGGCTGCATTTTGGGGTGGGGGAGCCAGGAGGGGAAGTGTGTGGGGCGGGGGGCACTGAGTCTACAGCCATCTGCATCTGCCTGCCTGAGATCTCCATTCCGGGCACATGCACGAGGCCGGGGAAGCCCCTGAAGTCTCAGTCTCAGGTCCGGAAGTGGCGGCTGATTTCCTGTCCCTGAATCTGATGAACGAACGTCTCTGGGCCCCGCACTTCCCCATCTAGACCTACTCACGCCTCAGATCAGCTACCCGGGAAAGATGAAGGGAGCTGAGAGGCCGGGATCTGAGCCGGGGCAGGCTGGGCTCCAAGCCGGGGAAGGCTGGGCCCTGGCATCCCCTGCCCCTCTTCCCCACGGACAGACAGGGCCACCTGGCCCTCCCCTTCCTGCTCCTTTGCTCCCAGGGATGGTTTTAGTCAGGGGCTCTCAGAAGCGCCTCTGGGCCCCTGTTGCCCCAGGTACCTGTGTCCCTTGTCTGCTCAGACCTCAGTTTCCCCATCTGCGCTGGAGGATGCTGACAAACACCCTCCACTTCCCTGTCCTGGACACAAGTCTTCTTGGACTCCCAAGAAGCCCAAGTGAGAGACAGCAGGAGGACAGGCTGGACACTGTCCTCTGTCAGGCTGGCTCTTATCCCCTTCAGACCAACTCGGTTTTCTCTTCCTGGGGGCGGCTGCCAGGGCCCGCAGCACCCTCCTCCCACCTGGGGTTCGGGCAGGAGTCTGATGGCCTGAGGATGCGGATCTCTGGATCTAGCATTGCTCCTGACCAGGGAAACCTGAGATTCCGTCCCACCACCTCCAAAGTCACCACAGGGCAGGGCAGGGCACACCAGGGCAGGGCGCGCCAGGACAGGGCTGGGGAGCTGCCTGCGGTGTTGCTCTCAGCTGGCCTCCAGCCCTGGGCTCCAGGTCTTCACCCA
The DNA here is from genome assembly GCA_028533085.1 of Varecia variegata. Taxonomy (NCBI): domain Eukaryota; kingdom Metazoa; phylum Chordata; class Mammalia; order Primates; family Lemuridae; genus Varecia; species Varecia variegata. The sequence continues at coordinate 103,038,825 of CM052442.1, read as the reverse complement.
GGGCCCTCTCTCCCTCCCTCCACCTGCTGATTCCCCGAGTCCCTGGCCATCTCCAATTGCTCCTGGCTCTGGAGGCATCCCAGGTGGCTTACAGCAGCCTTCACTGGTGTCAGTTACCCCCCTCCCCCAGGGACTGGCTCACGTGGCCCTGGCCGCCCTTAGATGACAAGGGACACTTTCCTAGGAGGGTCACAGAGAAAGGCCAGGAAATCACTGCAGGCGGGGGCGGACCACAGGGCTCAAGCCAACCTCCTCTTCCCCAGAACAAATCAAGGAAGCACTGCCCGGTGACCCTTCCGGGGACAGGCTCGCTCCTGCCAGTAGCAGGGAAATGAAATTCCCTGGGACCACTGTGATAGATGACTAAACTACCACCTGTCAAAACAAGTGAGCCCAGGAGAGTTACGCGGACAGCAGGGTCACTGTAGTCTGCCCCAAGGCACACCACCAAGGTAGGCAGACTGAGGCCACCTGCCCATGCCCCACAGCTAGTGACAGTCTGGCCTGGGTCTGTCCAACCCAAAGACCACACCAAGGCCATGACCTCTAAGCACCGGGCCTCATGGGGGGAGAATCAGGAAGAGCTGGAGGTGCCAAGGCAAGGAGAAGATGGACTCGGGGTGTGCTGGGGCCTGGAGCCGCATGCCCCTCCAGACCCTTGCTCTGAGCACCTTGTATCCTGAGGCAGCAAAGACCCACATCCAGCAGGAGGAGCAGGACCAATCAGATGCACTGGTGACAGGCGAGGCCTCCTGCAAGCTCTCGGTCACATGATGGCTATGCTGGGTGTTCCTCCTCTAGGGCTGTTCTGGGTCAGGCTGGTGTTCACGGGTCATTCCACAAAGACTTAGCAGACAAAGCCCTGGCCCTCACAGGCAATGGGGATGGGCACCACCGCCACCACCACCATCATCATCATTATAACTTAAAGTGGTGGTAAGTGTTAAGAAGAATAAGGAAAAATAACAGAGACAGACAGTGAACAGTGGTGGCGGCGAGGGTAGAGAGGTGTGGAAGTCAGGGAGGTGGCATCTGAGCGGACACCTGAAGGAGATGAGGGACAAGCTGCCAGAAGGTCTGAGAGGGGAGTACTCCAGGCAGAGGGCACTGCAAGTGCAAAGGCCAGGGGGCGGGACTGAGCCTGGTGGGTTTTTGGAACTGCAGGAAGGCCAGAGGCGCTGGAGCAAGTATGTGAGGGGGTGGGAGGGGGTGGGTGGGGCTGGGTGGCTGAAAGGCCAGAGTTGGGGGGCTTGTCATTTGTTAGCAGAGGCCCAGGATGTGTGGAGCTTTTAAAGCCCTTTTTTTGGTCAGGTGGGGCAGGGGGGAAAGGGCTAGTTCTTCTAGGGCTGAGAAAGCCTAAGCCAGGGTTTCTCAAAGAGTGCCCCAGGCCCATCTGCCTTGAGCTAGGATGTGAGGGATCCTAACTGACAATAGTGAACAGGCTCCCTCTGGCTGCTGTTGGGGGACAGACTTGAGGGCAGAGGCTGGACAAGGGCAGGGGCCGTGGAGGTGGAGAGGTGGGCAGGTTCTGGATGGGTTTAGGAGGTAGAGCCAAGAGGTCTAGCTCAAGGATGAGTAGGACAGGAATCAAGGCTGAGCCTGGGCCTGGAAGGACAAGGACATCTCCAAGGAACGAAGATTTGAAGAGGGGAAAAAAATTCCAGAATTCAATCTGGCCTCGCTGGTTCTAGAGGCCTGTTGTCCCCTGAGCAGATGGGCCAATAGTGGCTACACACGGGATCCTGGGGTTCAGGGCCGAGGCACAGGGTGGAGACCTCAATGTGGACACTGAGAGCCGTGACATGGGACAAGGCCACCATGAAGGGAAAACTGCTCACCACTAATGGTGAGCCCAGGACTCATCCTCGGCTGCTAACGAGGTTGGGGAGATGAGGAGGAGATGGCAGAGAGAACCAAGAAGGGGCCACTGGGAGGTGGGCAGAGACGCCGGGCACAGTGTGGGCTCCTGCAAGGCCCAGAGATGCCCTCCTGTGAGGAAGGGACCAGCTGCAGGGGGTGCAGGAGCTGGAGGTTCCTGGTGAAAGTGGGGCTGTTCCACCTTTATGGGAGGATGGGAAAGACCAAGCCACAAAGCGGGGATCAGTAGGAGCAATCACAGGAGCAAGTCCTAGAGGAGGTGGCCGGGGACAGGCATGGGGCCCCTTTGCCCCTGAGGAGCAGCAAGAAGGCAGAGCCAGTGGGTGCAGATGGATCCCAGGACCTGGGCAGGAGAAGGGGTCCTTCTGGTCATCTGATGGTACCCTGTCCCCCGTAAGGTCAACTGTAGGGTCAGGGACCAGGAGTGCAGCATGAGACAGAGGTGATAGAGGTGAAGGCACGGTGGGGCGGGGCAGCACTGGGAACCCACTGGAGGTTTCAGCCTGATGACCCAGGCTGTGACCTCTACCAAGGCAGGGCTGCGTCCACACAGGCAGGCACTAAGTGTGGACACTCCTCCACACCAGCCGTACGATAGTCACTGCCCTGAGCCCCTGCATGTCCCTGTCTCCTAGTCTTCCCTGGGGACCCTAGACCTCCCATATAAACTCTGCAAGACGCCTCAGGGACACCACCTAGAGCCCCAGCTCCATCTTTTCTGTTCCCCAGGTCCATGTCAATTGCTACAAATTTTGGTGACTCTCTATGGCCCGATGGTCCCCAACCCTGTTGTGACCTGCCTCTTTCACACCTCTCAGGATGCCCTGATGGTCTGGCTACTTCCTTTTCCACTGCAGGAAGGACCAGGGCCAGCTTCGAGCACATTAAAAACTGAGCTAATCCAGCCTGACACCCGGGCTGTGCCGCCGTCCCCATCGGAGCACTGGGTCAGGCGGGACGGAGACCCACCCCCAGGCAGCCCCAGGCAAGCCAGAAAGGTGCAGGCATCCCAGGGCAGCACCGCTATATTGCCAAGTCCTGTGTGCCTCGGCGTACGTCATGAGAACGAAAGCAAAATAAAGAAAAAACTAAAGAACAAAACAACTACCACTAACGGCGCCCAGTCCTGGTTCCGAGCCCAGTCCCTCTCCCTTGTCCCTTGGAGGAGTCACTGCCTGTCCCTACACTCTGCTCCCCGTCACTCAGCCTGCTCATGTCCTGGAAGGAACCACAGTGTGGGGGAGACAAAACCCTGGGGGCGCCATGACCCAAGTGCCTGGTCATTATCCCCAAGGCTGCAAGGGACAGCCACACACTCACAAACTTGCCCAGCCAACGGCCCAGCTTGGCCCCTGGATCCTGCCAGCAACAACAGGGCAGCTCTTCTAGGAAGGGGAGTTGACACCTTTAGGTCCCCCAGCTGACCTCCCTGAAGTGCCCACTCTGGGCTGGCCCAGCTGTGAGCACTTCTCACATATCCCCTGAGCACCAGAAGCTGTGAAGATCCTTTCACAGATGAGGAAACTGAGGCAGGGAGGCCAGGGGGCTGGTGTGCTGGTGTCACAAACTTTGATTCCACTGCCCAATCCTCCTTCTGGTGACGTCTTACTTGGGGATGGACATAAAAACAGCTGTAAGAACTGCCCTGGTGGGAAGGGGTGTGGAGGGACCAAGGCTTCCCTGCTTGGCCTGACTACCCCTGCCCCCTGCCCCGGAGATGGCCCATGTCCCAAGAACTCCTCTCAGAGTTGTTCAGAGTCCCTGGCTTCGAGCACAGGGCACTTACCAGAGACGGTGACCACGATGTACTGCTGGGAGGCAGGGGTTGCGGTGGGCACGCCGGTCGCCTGTGAGGGTGTGGGTGCGGCCGGCAGCTCCGTCACGTACGGCTTCTGGCTGCCCGGTGGCTGCGCCTGGGGCTGGGGGCTCTGCAGCTCAGTGACATACTGGGGCTGGGGGGTGGCCGCGGCGGTGGGAGGCTGGGGGGGCTGCGGCGCCGCCGGGGGTGGTGGCTGGGGCTGGGCCTGTGGCGGGGCCTGCGGTGTCTGGGATGGTTGCGGGGCTGCCTGTAGCTCGGTATACGCCTGTGTTGCCATGCCAACGGTGGGGAAAATGATAATAAATAAGGCTTTTTTTTCCTCTTCCTTGGGAAGAAAGAAGGGGAGGGGGGAGAGGGGGAAAAAAAACAAAAGAAGGAAAAACAGGAATTAATCTACAGGAAGAAGAAAGCACGGACAGCTCCCGGCTCCCTGGAGATGCGTTTGGGTTCATCAGTAACTTAATTAAATCCCAAGGCTGGTGGCCAGATATATCCAACCCATCCCTGCAGGACAACAGGGTATAGACCAAGGCTGCATCCTCGCTCTGTGCCTCTGCTCACCCCAGGCCGGACTCCTGCCTTCTTCCTTCCCTGCCCCTGGCACCCAGGGAACCCCCACATCCTGTAGGGTCACACTTCCCCATGCCGGGGGGGAACTTGGGCATGTCTGGTGGCTCTGTGCCCTCATCTGGAGATGAATGGTACAGTTCTCACTGGGTCCGGCTCCCAGATGCTAGAGGCAGCCTCTTCCCTGCCTCCTTCCCCTCGGCTGAGGAGCCCGGTGACATCTCCTGAGCACTGTGTAGGTTGGGCACTGTGCTGGGCACTGCCCTATGTTATTTCATTTTAAACTTTGCAACCACCACGTCTGGGTTTGGGTTTGGTCTGCCAGATGGGGATTGGAGGCTCAGAGAGGTTAAGGCACTTGCCCAAGGCCACACAGCAGGGAAGTAAGTGACAGGGCTGAGTTTTGAACCCTGGGTGTTCTGCACCCCTGACTAGTCAGCTTACTGCCAGAAAGCCGTCGTCCCTCACAGCAAACCCGTGCCAGTTCCCTATGTGCCCACCATCTGGACTTGGATGCTCGACTGGGTATCATTCCCAGTGGGGTGCCAGACACAGGAAGGCATGTGAGGCTAAAACGCCCCTTTGAGCTGGTTGTGGCCACAGGAGCTTTCAGGCCGTCTGCCAGGGGATGGTTATGGGTCAAGGCCAGATGTAAGCTCCTCAGGGGACAGTGCCCTTCCGATGCCGGGGACAAGCCATTGTTGACCTCACAATGGGGCAGGCCCAGCTGGGGGGCAGAAGCAGCTTTTCTGGCTACTAAAGGATCATGGTCCTTCTCCCAGGTGCTGGGCTGGGCACAGCCTCTCTCCGGCTCACTCGTGCCGCAGCAGGGGATGGGCAGATGGTTTGGGGGCTCCTGCACTCAGAAGCCCGTCCCCAGCTCCTGAGCATTTGAGAGACAGTGGAACAAATGAGTGGTTAAGAGAAGAAGCTCCAACCCCCTGCACTGTCGCAGCCCCTGCCTGGCATCTGGAGGTGTTTGGGTCTGAGAGCCCTGCCTGCAGTTGGCCGTGACCCTGGGCAACACTGAGCCCCAGCTGGCACTGAACAGGAGGCTCTTCTGCACTCATCCTTGAGCACCTGTGTGCGGTGCGCCCAGGCGGCCCTCCAGCCACAGGATGACCCAGAGGGGGACTTCTTTAAGGGAAGGAGGAGGAGATAAACAACTATTGTTGTTTTTCCAAGAACCCTCCACTGGGATTATCTCCTCCCAGCAGCCCCATGCTGGAGGCACCAGCATGCCCATTTCGCAGGTGAGCTAAGCCAAAGCTCAGGAGGGAGTGCTGAAAGCCTTGCAGCAACCGGTAAGGGAGGGACTCGAACCCAGGTCTCTCTGGCCCCCAGATATATGCTCTCAGCCCCCAGCCCCACGCAGGATGCCAGACGCAGGGCTCACAATCGGTAAACGGTATCTTCCCCATTTTTCTGAAGGAGAGACCTCAGCACCACCTGCAGAGGCTACGCCACCCGCCCAAGGCCCTAGTTAGGGCAGCACGATGAGGGAGCTGGAAGCCGGGAGCCGGCCTGAACAGCCCCAGGGAGGCCGAGCACATTCTTCATGCCTTCCGTACCTCCCTCCCCTAGCATCTGGGTTCTGCCCTGTGATGCCAAACTCAAGAGGCGGCAGGGGGCAAGGCAGGTGAGAGACAGGCCCTGGACAGGGCTGATGCATGACTTGAACTTGGCTACCTCCTAGCTGTGTGGCTTTCAGGGAAGGCCTCTACTGCCCCATCTGTGAAATGGGAAGACAGCAGGCTATGCCACTCAGGGCTGCCGAGGAATTCAATCTGATCATGTGGGCAACACCTTGCCAAGCATCTGGCATGTCAGAAGCACTTAGGAAAGGGCTCTGGCTCTCAACACTGCCCTGGAACCTTTAACAATGTTCCAGGAAAGATGAAAAAGCCTCCTGGCCCTGCCTCCCCTTCAGTGGCCAGAGCTTTGGGCTGCTCAGGACAAAGGAAACTGGGGCCTGGAGTGGGCTGGGCAGGGGCCAGAGGATTTCCTGCTAGCTGGTGTGGGCGGAGCCAGCAGGGCCCTAGGGCCACCTTCCCTGCCAGGTCAGGTCACTAGGTGGGCAGGATGGAGAACTGTTTGGGGTTTCCCCACCTGGCTGGGTGGCCAGCCTCACTGCTCCCCTGCCCAGAGACTCAGGCAGCAGGGAACTTGCCCACCTGGGGAAGGAAGAGACTGCTGCCTGCCTTGCATAAGGAGAAGACATCTTCATTGAGTCCCTGCCCTCCCCAAACTCCTTCCTGCCAGCAAAAGAGAGGCTGCCTCCCTGGGGGCTCCTCACACCCTCGGGTCCAAGTGTGACCCAGCTCAGGTACTCGAGTCACTGTAGCCAATCAGCATCCATCTGTCTAGTGTCAGACTTGCCTGACATGAACCCTGGCACTGTCTTCTAACTCAGGAACATGTTACCAACCTTTTTCTAGGCCTCAGTTTGCCCATCTGTCACCTGGGGATGATGAGAACAACCAGTTCACAGGGTTGCTATGAAGATCCAAGGAGATCAGCTCAGCACCCAAGAAGCACTCACAAGTGGCAGGTGCTATTTATTATTCATTCAACAAATACCCATGTCAGGTGGGGATAAAGGTGGAAGGAGACAGGGTCCTTTAATTCTCGGAAGGATGCATCAAGAGGAAATCCAACTTTAGCATTCATCAGCATCACCAGCATTTGGGAAGCTGGTTAAAATGTAGATTCCTGGGCCCCACTGCCCAGAGAGTCTGAGATGGCTCCAGAGTCTGTTTTAGCTACCCCCCCCCCCAGATGATTCCAAAGCAGGTGGTCCTGAGGGTATTCTTTGAGAAACCCTGGCCCAGACTTTCTCAGCATTGAAAGAGATGGCCCCCCATGGCCCCTCCCACAAGGAAAGGGCTTTAAAAGCTCCTCATTGGCTGGCTCTTTCTCCTCCTAGGGACACAAAGCCAGGAGGCCTCATCCATTCCACTCAGGGGCAAGGGGAGGAGACACTGATGAGTTCCTGAAAGCTGGAGATCAATGAACAGTTAAACCAACTTCTCTACTGGAGGCCTTCTCAGCACTTTCATTGTCAATCTGTTTCCCATAATTATTTGACTACGGAACCCTTTTTTTCCATTTGTGGATGACTGCATTAGGCAGTTACACTGGTGTGCTCCCTAAAGAGGAATAAATCACATATATCTACATAGTATTAGGTATATTCCCCATATATTTGAGCATGAGACCCCTTTCTTTATGAAGCATGGCACATACAACAAGAGAATTGCTGAAACTATTCCTTGGCAATGAATCTGCCAAGAAAAGGACTAGTGGCTACACCTATCTTCAAAGCCACCAACTGTTTTTGGAGGATGTTTGAATCAATTACTGTAGATTAGGGGTTGGCAAACTTTTATAAAGGGCCAGACAATAAATATTTTTGGTTTTGTGGGCAGTCTCTGTTGCAACTGCTCAAGTCTGCCATAGTAGTCTGAAACTAGCCATAGACAATACAGGTAAACAAAACAACAGGCTCTGTGCCGATAAAACTTTATTTCTAGACACTGAGATGTGCATTTCATATAATTTTCACATCATGAAATATTAGTCATAAAATATCCTTTGATTTTTTTCTAATCATTTAAAAATGATTCTTAGTTCACCAGCTATACAAAAACAGGTGGCAGGCCATGGTTTGCCAACCCCTGATTTAGATACCAGGTTTTATAACCAAATAGTTTACATCCTGGGTGAAGCCCTCCCAAGGAAATGGAAAGAAAACTCACTTTCCTCATCTGTAGAATGGCTTCACTAATTAACTTGCCCCAGAATGAGAAAATCAAATGTAATGATGTATGTTTCCCTTGTCCTCTAGATCCAATTTGTTTATAAGACTTGTCAATTATTCCTCCAAAACCTCTCCTAAGGCTGGGCACTTCTCTCTGTGTTCACCAACACTGGGTTGATCAGAGCTGCTGTCATCTTTTGCCTGGACCCATGAAGCTCTTGGCTTCACTCTTGCCTTTATAGTCTACAAGATCCTTTGAAAACATAGATCCTATACCTGGAAACTTACTGGAAATGCAAAAAGAAAAAAGAAAACAAAGATCCTATCTTGTCACACCTCTGCTCAGAAACTGCCAAAGCTCCCCATCACAGCCCCTAGAAAACTGAGGGGCACATGGTGGGGCTCAACTCCTACTGCCCAGTGAGCATAAATGTGCCAGGAACACTCTGCTAGTGAGCATCAGAGGCCAGTTCCGATCTATCGATTGTTGAGACCGTGTTAGAAAGTTACTGCCTCCTCCCAGAAGTGGCTACAGGGGTGGGCGATGCCTGCTGGTCCAGAACAGGCCCAGGCAGCAAGGAGGAGAAAGTTTCTCTAGCCTAGGAAGACTGTGCACTGTGCTCCTGCTATCCGAAGGCAGTGTTCCCCGGCAGGTCTGCCTGGCCATACCCTGCCCCAAGATGCTCAAGCATGTGACAGAGAAGGAGGGTGAGAACCTCAGCTCAGAGACACCCCTCCCAGATCCCCCTACCTCTCCCATGATATTATACCCCAACTCACCCAGCTGCCTCCTGGGAGGCTTGGGACTGAGTCTGAGCCTGGGCCCAAGCAGGATTTTCCTTCCTGGCAACTCTCCTAAAGCCAGAGAAAGGCCATTTAACAGCAAAGGGAGTGACACTTTCCCACTACAAATTGGAGTGCTGGTATCCGGCTTCCTGGATCCCTGTCAATCGACCCACAGGGCCCGGCAAGTGAGTCAACGTTTTAAAAGCCACGAGGCTCTCACTGGATTCAAACTGACAAAAATAAAAGCCTACGGTGTAATTCCGAGGCTTGAGCGGGAAGGGACAATCGTCACAATGACAGAAGAGGCTGACACAGTTTGACAAATTACTATGTATTTGATACCCAACGTGTATTATTTTATGGGATCCATAGCACAGTAACATGAGACTAAAATGATGACCAAGGATTACTGCCCCTAGATTAAATGAGAGTAAAGTGAGGCCCAGAGAAATTAAGGAACTTGCCTTAAGAGCACACAAGTAGAAAACAGTTGACTTGTTTCAAGGACAAGCAAACCAAGCCAGTGCTCCCTACCATAGTCAAATGACTCTTCAAGCTCTGGCCCTTCTCCTATAAAAGTTATTGGGGGCGGGGAGTCTGAGGCACTCAACAGGACAAGATAATTGGTAACATCACTTTCTTCTCAAAGTTAGCCTTTCTAACAGGTGCTGATGATCTTCCTAGCAACTTGGTACTTCTATATTTTTACCGACAATTAATCTCCACCTGTCCTAACTTTCAAGGAGTCCTGCCTCCTCTCAAAGAGGGCCTGGCCTAAGAAAAGTCCCTGGAGAAAAGTGAGATTTTTTTTTTTTTTCCCCAGACTAAACTCAAATTCTTGCGGGAAAAGCCTGAAATGATCCTTTTTGTTGGAGTTTATTGATTGATTTCAAAGAAAACGGCTGCTGTCTGCACACAGCTGACGCCAAGCTCAAAAGCGAGACGGGGAATAAGCCAAGTAGATTTGGCCTGCCTGGCTGGCTACTTAAAAAAAAAAAAAAAAAATTCTTCCCCAAGCAGGCGGATCTTGTCACCCCGAAAAGCAGTAGCAAAGATTCTTCTCTCACAAAAGTGGATAGCTTCCCCTTCCCTCTGACCACTCCTGCCCACGTGGCTCTGGAGGCTGGGACCTCCTCAGTGACATATGATTCTGTTGACACTCACTTGACACAAAAACATGTGGCTGGCCAAGAGAAGCGGGTTAAGGAATCTAAGAAAATTCCTCAGGCGCCATTTGCTCCCCATTCCGAGAACAGGATACCTTGATGGGCAGGACAGGGAAACATCCCATCTCCAGGAACAAGTCCCCCACCCCCTAAACAAGGGACCACACAAGGTCTAAGACAGCAGCCCAGAGAGAAGCAATCAGGTTTCTGTTCCTCTAAATCAGTCACTCAACGATCACTCGTCCCTGCTATGGACTTGGATTTCTGCGAATTAAACCCTCCAGGCTAAAGACAAGTCTACTCCTAGCCCCACAACTCCTCCAAGAAACTGTCTCTCCTTTGCCTCCTCCCAGAGAAAATAAGGCAGGTTTTGGAGTGAAATGTAGTGTTGAAATTAATAATAGCTAATCTATCAAATCACATTCAGAAACAGCAGATAGGGGTAAAAGGCTCTAGGATGAGCCCTAGAAAAACTCCTGGAAGGAATTAGAAGTCCCTGTAATGTCGAAAAGGGGCAATGGCAATGATTCTCCCCATTTCACAGGATGGAAAACTGAGACCTCAGATGTGACAGGCACTTGTCCAAACTCTCAGTCCTGGGATAGGGGACAACCGCGGGACTCCTAAGGAAGAAGACAAGAGAATCGCCTGGGGATCGGGAAGGCCGGGTGGTGCCTGCCCTACGTGGGTTTGGGGTACAGGGACAGCCGGTCCCGCCCACACCTTCCCGCCCGGCCCCGCCCATCCACCTTGGCCCCGCCTCGTCCCTCCCTCGCTCCCATTGGCCCAGCCTCCCCAGGCCCGCCCCTTCGCACCTCCAGATATATAAAAGCCCCCCCGCCCCGGCCAGCCGACCTCAACTCGCCGCTGGCCTTCAAGCGCCCGCCCCTCGTGGGGGCCGGGCCGCTGGACCTGGGGGCGGGTGGTGTCGCCCCAGCCGGGCCCTGGCCCCCTCCCCCACGGTCCAGACAGTCGCCGCCGCCATTTTGACCGCCCGCCCCTTCCCCCCGGACCGTGATTACAGCGACACAGCCGCCTCGGCCCTGCCGCCCGCCCTGGCCCGCCCCACCACCCCGGGGCCACCCCAGTTACCTCGGCTTCTCCGCTCTTCTGTCCGCGGAAGGGCTTTTCGGAGGTCTCAGAGTAGATGTTGGGAGGGGGACGGGACGTGCCGGGGTCCCCGGGCCGGGGGGGTGGGGGTGGGGGTCGGCCGGGCGGTTGTTGTTGTTGACTCGCGTTGCCGGGTTGCTTGGTCGCCACGACTACCGTGGCTATGGCGCCTCCGTTTCCCTCACCGGGGCAACTGTTGCTACCCACCCTACTTACGTCACGCGCGGGGGGCGGGGCCATGGGTGATTGGCGGCGCCGGGAGACGTGATTGGACGGCGCCGGGCCTTGCCGCTAAGCTATTAGCCGCGAGGCACGCTTTTCAACACCTTCTCGACTTCCCGGCGCTCTGATTCATCGGTTTGAATGTCCATCAAAGGAAACTGAGCCCTCAAAGGCAGCGGAGCCCGTCACTCCCACAAGGAAGCAGCGGACTAAGAATAAAGGGGTGGGATATGTGAGGCTGGGATTGGTTGGCGGCTGTAAAACCTGCCTTCTGGTTCGACTGAAGGGACGTCAATCTATCCAAAGGATTGCCGCGCTCTCTGGCCGGAGGCCTTGCGCACGCGCCCCACGCAAGGCCAGTCGGGAGTTGTAGTCCGTTCCTACGTACTTTAAAGGCCTTACCGAATAAGAAAGGCGAGAAAGAAAAACTCTCCGCCTTCAGACTTCTCGCTCCCTCGGTGGGCCGGTTTCTGGCATCTCGCGCTGACGACAGGGAAAGAATGCGGTGACGCTGCCCAGCCCCTCTGTGACGTCAGCGGCTGAGGCTGGGCTCGAGGTTCGATGACGTCACTGGGAGCGCTTCCTCCACTGCCCACCGCGCTGCCCCAGGGTGGACGCGGGCAGCCGAGGCGGGGCTCGATTCCAGGTCCCAGCCCCGGGCGACCCGCCGCTTCCCCGCCTAGGCCGGCCCGAAAGTGCGGCCGAAAGTGCGGCCGTGGTCCTATCCTCCCTCCCTGCCTCATCGGGCCGGGAAAGGTCACCGCTGCCGGGCGACCGCAGCTATCTCGGCCCCGCAGGCGGCGCGGCTGCCCCGGGAAAGGTCTCTCCAAGGCGGGGGACTTAATTAGCGGCTTCCACCGCGGGCGATAAGCAAAGGTCACTCCCAGCCTCTGCCGGGGGGAGCTCGAGCCGCCCAGCAGGACTCCGCACCCTCCCACGCACACTCTCTGTGCCTCAGTTTCCCCAGAGCATCGCCCAGGCACAGGGGGAGGAGCAGAAGGGACAGAAGTAGGGCCCGGACTAGGATGAGCGCCTTGGGCGCAAAAACTCTGTCATCAACATAAATAGTATTCTAATGCAATATTTTTTAAATATCAAGATTAATTAATGGGGGGGGGGATTCCATGACCAACAAAACATCAAAATTTTAAATAAGGACAAGATCTGCCAGCACTGGAATTAGGGTGAGGTGAATCATGCAAGCTCAGAGTCAGATCTTGTGTTTAAAATTTTTTTTTAATATTCTTTTTTGGTAGTTTTTGCATTAATTTTTATTTTTTAAATATGAATTATCTTGATTACTGAGTTTTTTGGCACTCCCCCCCTTAATTTTGCACCTTCATCCCTATGAAGGTGGAGAAGGAAGAAAAAAAGGAAACAAAAGCTCAGAGCCCCAGGGTTCTAATTCTAGGTCTGCTGTGTGGCCTTGAGAAAGTGGCTCCACCTCTCTGAGCTTCTGTTTCCTAGTTCAACCAACTTTATGCTTCCTGGGTGCAAGGATCTTGTAGCCAGCATTATGTGAGGAGGTGTCCCTTAGAATGAGCCTGAGTGGTGAGAGAAGAAGCGAACCTGATAAAGCTTAGGTGGAGAGAACTGCAGAGGGAAAGAGCTGAGGGCAGGAACATCTGGTTAAAGCATCAGGTGGTGAGATTGGAGAAATCCTTCCAAAAACCCAGCAAAATGTAACATTCCCTCCTACTTGACAGGTAAGCAAATGTAGGCTCAGAGCAGGAAAGTAGCTCCCCCAGGATCAGGCAGCTGGAGGTGGCAGACAGAGCCCAGGCAGCCTGTTTCCCTTGATGGGACTTTCCAGTGTCCTGGGTGTGACCCACAATGGGAGAGGAGCAGTAGCAGCAGCCCCAGTCTGCTTGGAAATGCCAGCCGACAAGTACCCCCAAGAGTTAATGAAACTTCCAGGCAGGAGGCACCCCAGGAACAAATCCCAGTTGGCAATGCAAGTCAATCAGCCCCTGCCACTTCTTCAGTGAAGCAGATCAGGGTCCCAGGACCAGCCATGGGGTCTTTGTTGTCGGTAAGGGAACCTAGAAGCCCTATCTTCACCTCCCACCCATTTCCCCATGTCCCAGAAGTCCCAAAACCTTAAGATGTGCACAGCCAAGCCCAGAGAACATGTCTTTCATCAAAAACATTCGGTATAAACTTTCGTGGCAGGAAACACAAGACAGGGGCTACGAATGCTCTGTTTTTATCTAGTGGTGGTTGCACATCATGTATACAGTTGGCCCTCTGGGTATCGGCAGGTTCCTCATCCACAGATTCAAACAACCACAAATCGAAAATATTTGGAAAAATAAATAAAAATACAACAATAAAAGTAATAACAGTATAACAACTATTTACATAGCATTTGTATTAGGTATTATAAGTGATATCTAATGATGATTTAAAGTATGCGGGCAGATGTGCATAGGTTATATGCAAACACTGCTCTATATAAGAGATTTGAGCATCTGCAGATTTTGGTACCTGAGGGATCCTGGAACAAATACCCTGTGGATACCAAAGGAGGAACTGTATAGATGTAAGATTCACTGAGCTCTTCATTCAAGATCTGTGCACTTTATGTGTGTTTTATATACATAAATTTTTCTTTGTGAATTATCTTGATTACTGAGTTTCTTGGCACCCCCTTAAATTTTGCACCTTTATCCCTAGGAAGGTGGAGAAGGAAGAAAAAAAGGAAACAAAAGCTCAGAGCCCCAGGGTTCTAATGCCAGCTCTGCTGCGTAGCATTGAGAAAGTGGCTCCACCTCTCTGAGCTTCAGTTTCCTAGTTCAACTAACTTTATACTTCCTGGGTGCAAGGCTCTGGGCTGTAAAAGTGGAGACAAACAAGTCCCTTGACTTTGCATCCTAGTAAGGGAGACACCAGCAGTGAGATAAATACATAAGACAAGTTGTTTAACAGTTTAAAAAAATACATGCATTTATGATGCCACTGGAAGCAGCTCTCAACCAACTCCTTCCTAGAAATATTGGTAATTACAAGGAAGGAATTTAGCATAGTCTTGCCTTTCCAGTAGTAGTTGTGTTTCAAGGCCACCAAACAGCCCAAGGAGAATGCCAGCTGAAAATTTAAACAATGTAGAAGGAAAGAGAGAATTAGGAAATTGCCATTTTGCAAAAGCCAACAAAATCATCAATTTAGGCAGTGATCATGTATGCGTGCTCTAAAACGTAAGGTGAGAGGACCCTGGCAAACAAGGTCTGCTCAGGGGACCCGAGTGTGACCTGCCAGAGGGCTTGCTGGGTGTAGGGGAGTGGACTTCACCAAGAGGCCAGACTGTCACCAGCGTTAGCTGTGGTGACGCTGAGTATCACAGCAGAGGCACAAGCAGACCCAAGGAAGTTCTCAGGACACATCCTGCCAAGATGTTAAACCTGACTCCAGTCAAGTCCCTTGAACTAACCTCCAGTTTATAGGAAATAGAAGGGGTAGAGGAACAAGTTAAATGACATCAAGAAGCAACAGGTAAATCCAGAAGGTGGGATATTCTAGAGGACAACTGTCCCAGTCTCTTTGACAAGTCCGCTATTGAAAAAAGGAGTAGGGCTTGCTTGAGGCCAGGAGTTTGAGACCAGCCTGGGCAGCATAGTGAGACCCTATCTCTACAAAAAATAGAAAAATTAGCCAGGCATGGTGGCTCACACCTGTAGTCCCAGCTACTCAGGAGGCTGAGGCAGGAGGATCACTTGAGCCCAGGAGTTTGAGATTGCAGTAAACTATAATGATGCCACTGCACTCTAGCCTGGACAACAGAGTGAGACACTGTCTAAACAAACAAAGAAAAAACCACCAACACCCCCAGTCTGGAACCACTGCCCCTGGAGGATGGGGAAGCAACTAACAAGGACCCCAGGTTCCCAGGCTGTCTGCCAGCTGAGACAAGTAAACATTCTCTCTTGTTTAAGCCACTTATTGCATCCCTGTTAAACTGGGAGATCTAAGACCTACATAGTCTGATCCAAGTATTTACATTCATTGATAGTTTTGCACTAGATAAGGATGTTCATTAAGGCAGACAGTCGAAGGCAATGTAAATGTCCGTCCCTGGGGGGCTAGAAAGTTTGAATAATAAGGCTGCGGTGGGACACAATACTAAACCAACTGGTGAAAGCAACAAAGTAGCTCTTTAAAAAAAATGTAGCACTGATGAAGAGAGACACAGATACTGTAGCATTTTTAAAAACTGCAACCTTGCTCTCCTGAGACCAGTGGCAAGAGGTCTTCACCCTGTTATGCCAAACAAAAAAGGGGAGAAGGTGGTGGAGAAAAAGAAAGAAATTAAAAACCATCCACTAATGTGCGGGCAATTCATGTAATGAGAATCTGACACTTAGCACGTCAAAATGCAAACAAGATGTCCTTCTGTGACGCTGGCAATTCGTCATAAAAGCTGGAACAGATCTACTTACTCTACATGAGTTGCAGAGAATGAAGAACAGGCTGGTTTTTCTAACAAACTTTTCAAACTACATACACGATAGCATAAAAGAAAAAAAATGTAAATATATAAACACTGTGCAGATATATCCATGGATAAAATAGAATCTAGTGTCAGGGGACAGTTCCCTAAACAGGTTTTGTCAGCCAGGCGTGATGGCTCATGCCTGTAATCCTAGCACTCTGGGAGGCCGAGGCTGGTGGATCGTTTGAGCTCAGGAGTTCGAAACCAGCCTGAGCAAGAGCGAGACCCCGTCTCTACTAAAAATAGAAAGAAATTAGCTGGACAACTAAAAATATATAGGAAAAATTAGCTGGGCACGGTGGCACATGCCTGTAGTCCCAGCTACTCAGGAGGCTGAGGAGAAGGATCGCTTGAGCCCAGGAGTTTGAGGTTGCTATGAGCTAGGCTGACACCAAGGCACTCTAGCCAGGGTGACAGAGCAGGGCTCTGCCTCAAAAAAAAAAAACAAAAAAAAAAACAGGTTTTGTGAAATATGTTACAAGCAGAGTTTTGATGAGTTAAGACCATCTTGGAGATCAACTCGTGGAGGTACTGCATCATCCTAACTAAAGGAAGAGTTGGGAAAGAAAGGGATGGACTGAAATTCAAAAACAAAAATGAAACCTGAGAGGCAATCCCCTAAATATTAATACCTGGGCTTTTAGAGAAAATGCTCCAGACACATGCATATCTGCAGGGACATTTATCAACCTGTCTTTTTGCCCCCTGCTGAAAGGCAACATTTTGTTGGGCAGAGCCTGAAGGAAATAAGTTAATAAATGCTTTGACTCTAAAAACCAAAATGAAACAATGTAGCACTGAGCTATACTCTGTATATAAAGTACACTAAGATCTAGTATATAATGCTATTGTGAAAATTACAACATACTTGTATAAACAGACAAAAGAAATATATAAGTATACAAAATGAAACATCCTGTTATTCAAGGGCATCTACCTGGAACACAGTGAAAGAGCTAGCAGTGGTCCTAGATTCCAGATCTGAGATGGAGGGGTGCAGATTAAACAAGTGAGGGTTTTTCATGGACCACTGAAAGTGTGACAGAGTTTGGGGAAAGGTTGGGCTGAATGGGACTGGGGTTCATTGCTATGTGGGGGCCAGATACCACATTGCAATAGGCTGAGGGCCAGGTGGGAAGAGAGGAGTGAGGATAGTGAGTATAGGTGAGATGTCTTTGGGTTGGGAAGCCAGGTTCTAAACTGCATTGTCCCCTATAGTAGTTGCTGGCCACACATGGCTATTAAAACTACAAGTAACTAAAAAGAAGTAAAATTAACAATTTGGTTCCTCATTTGTACCAGACACATTTCAAATGCTCAAAGCCCCATGGAGCTAGTGACTACTGTTTTAGAAAATACAGATATAGAAAATTTTTGTCATCAGAGAAAGCTTCACTGGCCAGCATTGCTTTTATCCAACTGTAAAAAGTCATTTCAGAGACTCAGGGAAATTTGAATATGCACTCGGTATAAAATAGTACTGAGGAATGATTGTAAACACCGGTATTGTGATTATGTAGGAAAATGTTCTTATTTCTCAAAGATGCAAGCTGTAGTATTTAGAGGTAAAAACTCATCAATAGAGTGAAAATGAGACAGTGTGTACAAATCACTTAGCATAAAACCAGGCATATCCAATAAAAAAAAGGAAAAAAAAAAAAAAGATAGGCCGGGCACGGTGGCTCACACCTGTAATCCTAGCACTTGGGAGGCCGAGGCGGGCGGATCGTTTGAGCTCAGGAGTTCAAGACCAGCCTGAGCAAGAGCGAGACCCCGTCTCTACTAAAAATAGAAATTATCTGGCCAACTAAAAATATATATAGAAAAAATTAGCCGGGCATGGTGGCACATGCCTGTAGTCCCAGCTACTCGGGAGGCTGAGGCAGTAGGATTGCTTGAGCCCAAGAGTTTGAGGTTGCTGTGAGCTAGGAGGACGCCACGGCACTCTAGCCCAGGCAACAGAGTGAGACTCTGTCTCAAAAAAAAAAAAAAAAAAAAAGATAAAACCGGGCATGGATCAAGTCCTTAATAAATGCTAGTGGACATTATTAAAGAAATTTGGATGGCCAGGTGTGGTGGCTCATGCCTGTAATCCTAGCACTCTGGGAGGCTGAGGCAGGAGGATCACTTGAGGTCAGGAGTTCAAGACCAGCCTGAGCAAGAGCGAGACCCCATCTCTACTACAAAAAATAGGAAAATTAACCAGGCGTGGTGGCGCTTGCCTGTAGTCTCAGCTACTCGGGAGGCTGAGGCAGGAGGATCTCTGGAGTCCAGGAGTTTGAGGTTGCTGTGAGCTAGGCTGACGCCAGGGCACTCTAGCTGGGGCAAAAGAGTAAGACCCTGTCTCCCAGAACAAAACTAAACAAAAGAAAAAAAGATAGAAGAAGTTTGGACAAATGAAAAACTGGGGAAAAAATATTTACAACTCATTTCATAACCAGATGGTAAGTTTCCTTAATATATAAAGAACTCCTGTCTCCTGGTACTGGCTCTGTAAATCAATTAATCAATCTCCTATAAAATCAAGAATAAAAAGATCAACCACCCAAATATATAATAGGCAAGGGAGATGATCAGAGAGTAGAGAGAAAACTAAGAGCTTTTAAGCACATGGGACTTTGCTCTGCCTTGCTTGTGGTAAGGAAAATGCAAATTTTTCTCTACTCTGAGATACTGTTTTTCACCTGTCATATTGGCAAAAATCCAAAGTTTGACAATACCCTCTGTTGGTAAGGCTATAAGGAAACAGGACTCTTACCCATTGCTAGAGGGAGTGTTAATTTATCAAACCCCTGAGAGGAAAAATTTGGCAATGTCTGTAAAAATTACAAATGCACACAGTCTTTGAGCCAGAAATCCCACTTTGGGGAATTTATCCACAGATACACTTGCATATGTGTGAAATGATGTTTGTACAAAGTTCTTCACTGCAGTGTTCACCTAAGAGCAAACGGATGAAAAAATTGTTTGTCTCTGGGAGTGAAATTAACCATGGGGCATTTACACAACAGAATGCGATGCAGCTGTAAAAAATAAAAATAAAATAGGGTAACAAGGATGCTTAGAGAGTTTGAATAGGGGGAGATCTCTAGCATTTGTTGGTAAGTGAGGGAAAAAGCACGGTGTGGAAGAATGTGTAAAACATGCTACCTTTAAATGAAATACTGGCACGTGCTACAACATGGATGCATCTTAAGAACATTATGCTAGGCTGGGCGTGGTGGCTCACGCCTGTAATCCTAGCACTCTGGGAGACTGAGGTGGGAGGATCGCTTGAGGTCAGCAGTTTGAGACCAGCCTGAGCAAGAGTGAGACCCCATCTCTACTAAAAATAGAAAAATGAGCTGGGTGTGGTGGCTCCTATAGTCCCAGCTACTCAGGAGGCTGAGGCAGGAGGATCACTTGACTCCAGGAGTTGGAGGCTGCAGTGAGCTGTGATGATGCCACTGCACTCTAGCCTGGGCGACAGAGCCAGACTCTGTCTCAAAAAAAAAAAAGCTTCTGGTTTTGGACACATCAGTTAAATCAGGCAGTGAATACTTCCTGCATATTTGTTGTTTACCACCCCCAGGCCAGGGCAGAAGGGTATGTCCCTTGAGGAGTTTCGTGGAGAAGATGCAGATGCAGAGGAAAAGAGTGTATTATTCATCAGCCCTTTAGAAACGGCACAATCAGATGTGACCTCTGCCTCTGGAACGTTGCCCTTGGCCTGTGACACCGACAGGGGGTAACGGGCCAGGAGTTTGTGACAGGGAAAATGACAAAGGGATAAAGTTCTAATCCAAAGGGAATGCATCTAGCAGAAATAACATTTAAACAGCACCTACTTCATAAGCCAGAGACTGTCATAAGAATTTTACTCACTCGCTGTCTCTTCCCCATTTTGCTGGTGAGGAAACCAAGGCACAGAAAAGTTAAGTGAGTTATCCAGGGTCACACAGCAGGAAAGAGGCAGAGCTGGAATTCAAATCCACACCTGCCCATTACCAGAGCCCTTGTTGCTGTATTTTTAAATTGAAGTGAAATTGACATAACATAAAATTAACCATTTTAAAGTACACAATTCATTGCATTTCGTCCATTCACCGTGTTGCGCAATCACCACCTCTATCTAGTTCCAAAACATTTTCATCCTCCCAAAAGACATCCATAACAATTAAGCAGTCACTCCCCAGTCCCCTCCCCCTGGCCCTCTGCTTTCTGTCTTATGGATTTGCCTGCTCCAGACATTTCATATAAATAGAATAATACAATATGTGGGCTCATGTGCCTCTTTCACTCAACATCATGTTTTTGAGGCTCATTCACATCATAACAGGGGTCAGGACTTTATTCCTTTATATGTCTGAATAACATTCCATTGAATGCATATGCCACATTGTGTTTATTCACCTGTGGATGGACATTTGGGTTGTTGTCACCTTTTGGCTATTGTGAATAGTGTCTCTCTGAACATTTGTACACATGTAATATTAAAATAGTTGGCCAGGTGTGGTGGCTCATGCCTATAATTCCAGCACTTGGGGAGGCCGAGGTGGGAAGATCGCTTGAAGCCAAGAGTTCGAGGCTGCAGTGAGCTATGATTACACCACTGCACTCCAGCGTGGGCGACAGAGTGAGACCCTGTCTCAAAAAAATATATATGTAGTAAATATAGAAGGAAAAAGGCACATAGATAATTACTATGATGTAAACACCACAGTCATAACTTCTACACAAGATCCACCAAACAAATACTAAAATTAGTGCATGAAACTTTAAAGAGAAATAGGATGTTTGCACAGCCTCAAAGTGTCTCACCCAAAGTATTTATCAACTCCCAAATTCTTTCATATTCCTCTTCCCCTGAGAAGGTGGAGCTTAATTCCTCTGCCCTGAGTAGAGGCAGTGAATGTTCTATTTCTGGACCTGGGTAGTGGTTACAGAGGTGTGTTCAGTTTGTGAAAATTCTTCCAGGTGTCCACTGGATGAATTTTCTGTAAGTATGTGTTGTGTTTTGATTTAAAAAAATGCAATTTACATAAATGCAAAAAAGAATGAAATAGACTCAACTGTCTGTGTCAGGGATGCACACGTTGATGTTAAAACTGTTAATGGAGGCCGGGCGCGGTGGCTCACGCCTGTAATCCTAGCACTCTGGGAGGCCGAGGCGGGTGGATCGCTCGAGGTCAGGAGTTCGAGACCAGCCTGAGCAAGAGCGAGACCTCGTCTCTACTAAAAATAGAAAGAAATTATCTGGCCAACTAAAATATATATATATATACACAAAAAATTAGCCGGGCATGGCGGTGCATGCCTGTAGTCCCAGCTACTCGGGAGGCTGAGGCAGTAGAATTGCTTAAGCCCAGGAGTTTGAGGTTGCTGTGAGCTAGGCTGACGCCATGGCACTCACTCTAGCCCGGGCAACGGAGTGAGACTCTGTCTCAAAAAAAAAAAAAAAAAAGGAAAGCAAAGAAGTGATGCTGGCTTAAGTTGGCCAGGTGCAGTGGCTCA
Organism: Varecia variegata; assembly: GCA_028533085.1. Taxonomy (NCBI): domain Eukaryota; kingdom Metazoa; phylum Chordata; class Mammalia; order Primates; family Lemuridae; genus Varecia; species Varecia variegata. Next base: position 103,017,535 of record CM052442.1, on the reverse strand, counting down.
TGCCTGTAATCCCAGCACTTTGGGAGGCCAAGGTGGGAGGATCGCTGGAGGCCAGGAGTAGGAGACCAGCCTGGGCAACATAGCAAGACCCCATCTCTACAAAAAATACAAAAATTAGCCAGATGTGGTAGCATGTGCCTGTAGTCCCAGCTACTTAGGAGGATCGCTTGAGCCCAGGAGTTCTAAGCTTCAGTGAGCTATGAACACACCTCTGCACTTCAGCCTGGGCGATACAGTGAGACCCTGTCTCAAAAAAAAAAAAAAAAAAAAAGAAGACAGAAAGAGAAAAAGAAAGAAATGATGATGGCAAAAGTCAGATGGCAGCTACCTCTGAAGAGAGTGAGAGGTTGAGCTGAGGGAGGAAACGGGGCGGGGAGATATCTGCGGTGCTAACATCATCCTGTTTCCAGATCTGAGTAATGATTTACGTGGGTCCTGTTTACAACAATTCTTTGAATTCTAGGTGTGTTTTTCACATTTCGGTGGTGTACCGAAGCTGGTTCACACCAGCTTGTGAGAACCGATTGTTAACTTTTCAGGAATTTGGAGACATGGCATTGACATCTTTAAATTGGCCAGAAATTGACAACCACTACAAATCAGGGCTGAGAGACCACTGTTAGTCATTTCCCAGCAAACCACAGTTCCTCTATGTATATGATTTTAATGAGATACTTTTTTTTTTTTTTTTTTGAGACAGGGTCTCGCTCTGTCATTCAGACTAGAGTGCAGTGCTGTCATCATAGCTCACAGCAACCTCAAACTCCTGGGCTGAAGTGATCCTCCTGCTTCAGCCTCCCGAGTCGCTGGGACTACAGACTTATGCCACCATGCCCAGCTAATTTTTTTTTTCTATTTTTAGTAGAGACAGGGTCTTGCTCTTGCTCAGGCTGGTCTTGAACTCCTAATCTCGAGCGATCCTCCGGCCTCAGCCTCCCAGAGTGTAGGATTACAGGCGTGAGCCACCGCACCCGGCCAATGAGACACTTTTTAATTGTTATTTTTAACTGTGGTCAAATAATACAAAACATAAAATTGATCCTCTTCCCCATTTTTAAGCGTGCACTTCAGTGGCATTAAGTGCATTCACGTTGTGCAACCATCATCACCATCCATCTCCAGAACTCTTCATCTTGTAAAACTGAAACTCTGTCCTCATAACATTTTTTTCCATTATTGGGATTTTTCCCTCACAGAGCATGGATCCTAGGACTGGTCCATTTGAACCCCCCCACCTCATCCCCCACTAACTAACTGACCTTGAGCACCTTGTGAAATTTCTCTGTGCCTCAGTTTCCTCATCTGTAATTGGGGGATAATCGTCGTCCTTATCTTATAGCCCAGTAGCTCTCAAAAGTCTGGTCTCTGGGCAAGCAGCGCCTGGGAACTTGTTGGAAATGCAGATTCTCACAGCCCATTCCATACATGTTGGTTCCAATGCAGTTGGAACTCAGTGATCTGTGTTTTTTGTTTATTTTTGAGACCAGATCTTGCTCTGTCACCCAGGCTGGACTGGAGTGCATTGGTGCCATCGTAGTCACTACAGCCTCAAACTCTTGGGCTCAAATTATCCTCCCACCTCAGCCTCCCAAGTAGCTGGTACTACAGGTGCCACCACATCTGGCTAATTTTTAAATTTTTCATAGAGATGGGGTCTTGCTATGTTGCTCAAGCTGGTCTTGAACTCTTGGCCTCAAGCGATCCTCCCACTTCGGCCTCCCAAAGTGCTGGGATTACAGGCATAAGCCACTGCACCCAGCTTTGAAACTTGTGTTTTAACAAGTCCTCCGGAAAGTTTCGAGGCTTGATCACATTTGAGAACCATTATCAGAGGTTGTTGGAAGGATTAAATACATTACTCAGATACAAATGCTTAGAGCTGCACCTGGTCCCATAGTCCATACTGCATAAGTGCTCACTATTCTGTTCTTGTTATTGTCTTAGAAGAGGTCCAGGATCCTGGCCCCATAGGACTCTAGCTTTGTCCTCCCGCCCTGCCTGGTGGGAGCATCATTTCTGATTTCTGCAGAATCAAGGCCTTCTTACCTCTCTCTGTCACAGATGACAGTGAGCTGGACCACGTCACCGTGTCCCTGATGAAAGGTTATCGCTTCAATGGGGAAACGGGAAAGGTCGGGTTGGGGGGGCATGGCCGCCTCCCCTCTGCTGGGGGAGATAAGGAGGTCACTCGGCTTCCTTCAGGCAGGGTGGGGGGAGCCACAATGTATAAATGGGGAAGCCGGGAGGCAGCAGAGACACTGACCCACTCTCGTATGCAAGGTGACCCTGTCCAGCATGGCGAAATGCACACTGCCTCTGCTGCTGGTGGTGTGGGTGCTGGCTGGGGAGCTCTGGCTGGGGGCCCAGGCCCGGGCAGCACCCTACGGAGTGAAGCTTTGTGGACGTGAATTCATCCGAGCAGTCATCTTCACCTGCGGGGGCTCCCGGTGGAGACGATCGGACATCCTGGCCCACGACGCTATGGGTAAGGCTGCTGGGCTGGTATTGTGGGAGGGAACAGATTGCTGGACGGGACCAAGGACCCAAGGACAGAAATCAGAAGAGCAGCTGGAGGAGTGGGGTCCCTGCCCTACCACATCCAGCAGGTGACACCTGCCCAGCCTTGAAGCCACGCTGAGGGCTCAGGAGTTAGCAGGACTGCAGAGCTGGGATGGGAGTGGGGGAAGAGCCATCCACAGGGGTTAGAAGTCAGAGAACAGTGTACTGTTTCCTGAGCACCTACTATGTGCTAAACCCTGTGCTACGCAAAGCTGCTGCTTGCCCAACTCCAAGGAGGGCACCCTTCACAAGGACTGGTGTGTTTTCCAGCTCTTTCTGGCAGGTAATGTGAGGGGTGTGGTGCATACACAGCCCAGATATTGCCACCTAGTGGGTGACCCCTGCCCAGTAAGTTGCTTCGCCTCTCTGACCATCTTTATTTTTGAACAGGAAGCACAGTCCCGGAATCTTGTCTGTGTTAAGTGGTATCATTAAGTCAAAACAGCTAAGGGCACAGTCTAAGCAGGGCAGGGGGCTCGGTCCAGGCTCAAAGGGGAGGGTTTGGGGGACAGGAGACCTAGTTGAGGGGCAGGGGGCCTGGACAAAGAACAGATGTTCATGACAAGGAGACTGAGGAGGAGAAAGATGGGTGGATATGAGGGTGGACCCAGAAGACACCCTGCCTGGGTTCAAATAGAAGCTCTAGAATTAATAGCTGTGTATTCTTGTGCAAGTTCTCTACCGACTCATGCCTCAGTGGTCTCTGCTGGAAAATGGGTGTGATAATAACAGGACCCACCTCATGTGGTTGTCATTGAGCTGAATAAAGAAGTTAATCTGCTAAAGCACATAAAATACTGTCTGGCACGCAGTAAGTGCTCGATAAAGGATCAGTGCTATTTTGCATGCTTATAATAAGCCAGACATTGTTCTAAGTTTTTTATGAGTATTAACTCCTCTATTCCTTATAAAACTTGAGAAGGTAGGGGTTTTTTCCATGATTTTCCAAACTTTGCAGACAAGGAAACTGAGGCTCAGAGAGGTAAATTCAGTTGCTCATAATTATAGTTTGGAGAGACTAGATTTGTACTCAGTCAGTTCATCTCCCAAATACAGGCTCTTAACCACCAGGTCCTCAATAAATAAAGAATAAGGGAAAATAAATAACAAGAGAGGAAAGTCAAGGTCAGTAAGGTTGAGTCATCTGCCCATTAAAGCTAGTGACAGAGCCAAAATTGTAATCCAGATTGAGTGAAATCAAAACTTTGGAACACGAGGCTGTATCACAAAACAGAGGAGTAGCAGGGTCAGCCAGGAGCCAGGACAATGGGTGTGGCGGAAGCTGAGCCCTCAGTACTAACTCTATTCTTTTTTTACAGGGGATGTCTTCCCAGGTGCAGATGCCAACACGGACAGCCTAGCAGGCGAGCTGGATGAGACTGTGGGCTCTAGCGAGTGGCTGGCCCTGACCAAGTCCCCCCAGGCCTTTTACGGGGGCCGACCCAGCTGGCAGGAAACTCCAGGGGCTCTTCGGGGCAGCCGAGATGTCCTGGCTGGCCTTTCCAGC
>CM052442.1:102927610-103013369 GCA_028533085.1 Varecia variegata | reverse complement strand
TTTCGACCAGCCTCTCCTGACCCTGTGTCCTGAGCAAGCTGTGTCCCCTACCTGGCCAAACCCAAAGTTCCTGACCCTGACTCCCAACCTCTCCCCAGCCCAAACCATGTCTTTGCCTGGCCTCCCCAGTCCCCTCTTACATCTGTGTCCCTATTCTACCCAAATGGGCCACACTGAGACCCCTACCTACCTGCCCAGCCCAAACTATGACCTTTGTCCCTGGGCAGCCCAAATTAACGCCCCTGTCTCAGTCCATCCTCTGCTCACTCCCTTTTCCCTGCCTCCCAGCCTGGTTTCCTCCAATCTCCCCCGCCAGAGCTCTAAGGCTGTGGCCCAAGGGTGGTGGCAGGTCCTCTAGCTTCCTTTGATCACCTGGGATGGGAGGCGCGTGGGCGCGTGAGAACCTCCCCCAACCCCTGTAATAAAAGTTCCAAAGGACTTGGCAGAGTGCGAGTGTGTGTCATTTTCGGAGGGGGTGGGGGTGGAACAGGATTGAGGGGAGCTCGGCGTCGCCCTCGGAGCCACCCTGACCCCCACCCCGCCACATGCCCCAAGCCGCCTCCTCACTCCTCCTCCCCAGCCCCGCCGGCTACGCCGCCCCCGGGGACTTTCCGTCTCGGGGAAGTGGGGGGGACCGGCGCGCAAGGTGCGGAGGCGGCCTGTAGGGGTGGCTCGGCTTCCCGTTGTCGCCGCCCCCGGCGCGGGACCCAGAGGAGGAGCCGAGCGGAGCCGCGCGGCCGCGCACAGAGCTGGCAGGGCGGGGCGGGACCGGCGGGTGCGGGGGGCGCCATGAGGGGGGCCCGCGTCGCCCCCTTCTGGCCGCGGCCACTGCCCAGGCTGCGGCTGCTGCTGCTATCGCCTCTGTTGTTCGCGCTGTTCCGCTGGACACGTCCCCAGGGTGAGTTCTGGAGGGAGATCGTGCCGCGCACTCTGCCGCTGAGCTCACCCCCAAGGCGCAGATCCTCCAGGGTGAACCCCAGGTTTGCGGAGCGCATGGCAGGGGGTGGCCGGACGCCATTCTGTGCCTCCCGGGGCAGGGACCCGGGAGACGAAAGGAGTTGGCATGTGGCTAGTAGCGGGGTGGGAAACAGAGCGCTGGGGTGGAGGGATGGGCGCTCCTGGGTGGTTAACAGGATGTGGCTGGCAGAGGGAGGGGAGGAGTTTTGCCCAAAGCCTGGGTAGGGGTGCCCAGGGCCCCCTTCCTGCCGCGCATTTGCGTAAGGGACCTCGGAATGCCCTCCGCAATTATCAGAAGTGCTGGCAAATTCAGGTTCTGGGGTGTGCAGGCGGCGCGGGGGAATTGAACCCCCTTTCCTGAGCCCCTCTGCCTCCCCCTCCAGGCAACCCCGGGCCACTGCAATGCTATGGAGTTGGACCCTTGGGCAACTTGAACTGCTCCTGGGAGCCTCTTGGGGACCTGGGAGCCCCCTCCATGCTGCACCTTCAGAGCCAGAAGTAGTGAGTACAGTGACATGGATTGGGGAAAACTGAGGCCTTGGAGGTGGCCGCTCAGGTCCCAGACTGCTCTGGTTGAAAAGATCCACTCTCAAGCCCTTTAATTCTAGGTTCCTTCATTTCCATGCTGTGGGATCCTGAGTTAGTCACTTTCCTTCTCTGAGCCTCTGTTTCGTCCCCTAATAAAATGGCAACAATAGGTCGGGTGGGGTGGCTCACGTCTGTAATCCTAGCACTCTGGGAGGCTGAGGAGGGAGGATCGCTTGAGCTCAGGAGTTCGAAGTTGCAGTGAGCTATGATGACACTGCTGCACTCTAGCCTGAGCAACAGAGCGAGACTCTGTCTCAAAAAAAAAAAAAGTCTCCAAATGGCAATAATAATGGAATCTGCCTCCCAGGGTTGACTCTGAGGATTCAAAGAGTTAGGAGCTTGGCAAAGATAAAATGCTTAATAAGGTGAGACTTTTTAAAAAAAAATTGCTGTGTGACCTTAGGCAAGTAGCTTAACCTCTCTGAGCATATGAAAAGCTCATTCAATCTGGTGCTGGGGCTGCTGTAGTGAAAGAGGTAGACTGAAAGCCTGGCCCTTGCCCAAGGGAGAGACCTATGTTCCTTTATAATGAATCATACCTGAAAACTCATAATTTCAAATTACACTGAGAGAAGACAGTAAAAAGGTCAACAAAATATAGGAACGTGGCATAGGCGTGCTGGTTTTTTTTTTTTCTTATTGGTGGTTAAAACACACATAAAATTTACGATCTTCACTCTGGGAGGCCGAGGCGGGTGGATCGCTCGAGGTCAGGAGTTCGAGACCAGCCTGAGCAAGAGCGAGATCCCGTCTCTACTAAAAATAGAAAGAAATTATCTGGCCAACTAAAAATATATAGAAAAAATTAGCCGGGCATGGTGGCGCATGCCTGTAGTCCCAGCTACTCGGGAGGCTGAGACAGTAGGATTGCTTAAGCCGAGGAGTTTGAGGTTGCTGTGAGCTAGGCTGACGCCACGGCACTCACTCTAGCCCAGGCAACAGAGCAAGACTCTGTCTCAAAAAAAAAAAAAAAAAATTTACGATCTTAACCATTTTTAAGTCTAAGTTCAGTGGCATTAAGTACATTCACGTGGTGCCGTCATCATTACCATCCCTCTCCAGAAGGGGGACTAGTTTTAATTGGTGCAGGGTGGAGGAGTCAGAGAGGGTCCCGCCTCCTTCTTTTTATTAATGAAGTAAAACTCACATAACATAAAATTAACCACGTAAAGTATACAATTCTAGGGCCGGGTTGGTGGCTGCACCTGTAATCCCAACACTTTGGGAGGCTGAGGCCAGAGGATCGCTTGAGCTCAGGAGTTCATGACCAGGCTGAGCAAGAGCGAGACCCTGTCTCTACTAAAAATAGAAAAAATTAGCCGGGCATGGTGGCCTGCACCTGTAGTCCCAGCTACTTGGGAGGCTGAGGCAGGAGGATCGCTTCAGCCCAGGAGTTTGAGGTTGCAGTGAGCTATGATGACAGCACTGCGCTCTACCCGGGCAACAGAGCAAGACTCTGTTTCAAAATAAAATAAAGTATACAATTCAGTATTATTTAGCACATTTGCAGTGTTGTGCAACCATCCCCTCTATCTGGTTCCAAAACATTGTCATCATCCCAAAAGAAAACCTCTACCAATTAGCAGCCATGCCCCATTCCCTCCCCTCCCCCACCCCCTGGCAACCACTGATCTATTTTCTTTCTCTATAGATTTCCCTATTCTGAACATTTCGTATAAATGAAATCACACAATGCGTGGCCTTTTGGGTCTGGCTTCTTTCACTGAGCGTAATGTTTTCAGGGTTCATCCACGTCGTAGCTTGGATCAGAACTTCATTCTATTTTACTATTAACAATGTTCTATCGGCTGGGCACGGTGGCTCACACCTGTAATCCTAGCACTTGGGAGGCCGAGGCGGGCGGATCCTTTGAGCTCAGGAGTTCGAGACCAGCCTGAGCAAGAGTGAGACGCCGTCTCTACTAAAAATAGAAAGAAATGATTTGGACAGCTAAAAATATATATAGAAAAAAAATTAGCCGGGCATGGTGGCGCATGCCTGTAGTCCCAGCTACTCGGGAGGCTGAGGCAGAAGGATCGCTTGAGCCGAGGAGTTTGAGGTTGCTGTGAGCTAGGCTGACGCCACGGCACTCACTCTAGCCCGGGCAACAGAGTGAGACTCTGTCTCAAAAAAAAAATAATAATAATAATGTTCTATCATATGTATATACCACGATTTGTTGATCCATTCATTCATCTGTTGATGGACATCGGGTTATTTCCACCTTTTGGCTCTAGTGAACAGTGCTGCTATGAACAAGTGTGTGCAAGTTTTTTGTTCAAGTCCCTGTCTTTCAGTTCCTTGGGGTATATATCCAAAAGTGGAACTGCCGGGTCATATGGTAATTCTATGTTTAACCTTCTTTTTTCCTTGTCAGTTGACAATTTATAATTGCATACATGTATAGGGTACAAAGTGATGTTATAATGTATGAATACAATGTAGAATAATTAAATCAAGCTAGTTAACATCCCATCAGGTCAAATACTTTTTGTGGTGAGGACATTTGAAATGTACTTTCTTAGCAATTTTGAAATGTACAATGCTCTATTATTAACTATATTCACCACACTGTGCAGAACTCAAAAAAGAAAAACCACATTCCTCTGTCTTACTGAGGGTTTATACCCTTTGATCATCATCTTCCCCCAACTCTCTGCTTCTATGAGTTGAGATGTTTTAGATTCCACATACGCGTGAGAACATGCGGTATCTGTCTTTCTGTACCTGACTTATTTCATTTGGCGTAATGTTCTCCAATTCCATCCATGTTGTCACAAATGACAGGGTTTCCTTTCTGTATCAGGCTGAATAGTATTCCATTGTGTGTATATACCACTTTTATTTTTGTTGTGTTTTTAAGAGACAGGGTCTGCTTGGGCTGCAGTGCAGTGGTGCTGTTATCACAGATCTGCAACCTTGAACTTCTGAGCTCAAGCCATCCTACTGCCTCAGCCTCCTGAGTAGCTGGGACTTACAGTCAGACACCACCCTGCCCAGCTAATTTTTCTATTTTTTTATAGAGATGGGGGGAGTCTCGACATGTTGCCCAGGCTGGTCTTGAACTCCTGGCCTCAAGCGATCCTCCCACCTCGGCCTCCCAAAGTGCTGGGATTACAGGTGTGAGCCACAGTGACTGGCACCATATTTTTTTTATCCATCCATCTCTTGAAGGAATTTAGGTAGATTTTATAACCTGGCTATTGTGAATAGTGCTTAGATAAACTTCAGAGTGCAGACTTCTCTTCCACAAAGTGATTTAAAATCTTTTGGATAAATACCCAGAAATGGGATTGCTGGATCATATGGTAGTTCTATTTTTAGTTTTTTGAGGAAACTTCCCACTGTTTTCCATAATGGCTGTACTAATTTACATTCCCATCAACAGTGTACAAGGGTTCCCTTTTCTCCACATCCCTTGCCAACACTACACTTGCCTTTTGTCTTTTTGGTAAAAGTCATTCCATTACAACAGATGTGAGACCATAGCTCATTTTGACTTTAATTTGCATCTCCACAGTGGCTACACCATTTTACATTCCCACCAACAATTTCTCCACATCCTCACCAACACTTGGTCTTTTGGTTTGTTTGTTTTTTTAATTTTTTTTTTTTTTTTTTTTTTTTTTTTTTTTTTAGAGCCAGGGTCTTGCTCTGTCACCCAAGCTAGAGTTCAATGCTATGATCATAGCTCACTGCAGCCTTGAACTCCTGGGCTGAAGCGATCCTCTTGCCTCAGCCTCCCAACATCTGGCTAATTTTTCTTATTTTTTGTAGAGACAGGGTCTCATTATGTTGCTCAGGCTGGTCTTCAACTCATGGCCTCAAGTGATCCTCCTGCCTCAGCCTCCCAGAGTACAAGGATTACAGGAATGAGGCACTGCGATGGGCCCTTTAAAAAAAAAAAAAAAAAAGAGACAGGATCTCCCTATGTCACCCAGTCTGGTCTTAAACTTCCTGGGCTCAAGTGATCCTCCTGCCTCGGCCTCCCAAAGTGCTGTGATTACAGGCGTGAGCCACCATGCCCAGCCCAGGCCTTTATTCAAATGTCTCTTCAATGAAGAGAACTTTTCTGACACCATCCCTAAAATAGCACCATCCTTCCCCACCCCCTTCATCACATACATCCCCCTCTTATGCCACCTGACCTGGCCTCAAGGATATATTTATGTGTTTGTCACCTGTCTCCCCCACTGGAACACCACCTCCAGAGGGTGAGTTCTTGTCTGTTTTGGTCCTACTGCTACCCCCAGCTTCTCATGCCATATATATTAGCTGACTGAATAGTTGCATAGATGTTACTGTGCCTGTATATAGTAGGTGTTCAGTAAACATAATAACCGATGCTCACATAATGTGTGTGCACCTGATATTGTTCTAAACACGTTCCATTTATTATCTAATTATTTCCCCTCCCCTATTCAGCCCTTTCAGCAGGTACTTTTGTTGCCCTCATTTTGTAGATGAGAAATTGAGGCACAGAGAAGTTAAGTCACTTGCTCAAGGTCACACAGCTCTGAAGCAACAGAGCTGGGATTTGAACCCAAGCAGAGCAGGCTGCGGCCACTCTGTCAGTACAAGGGGTTGTCATCCTATAGCTCTGGGCCCAGCTCAATGTACACCTGTCTCATCCCTGCCTCTCTTTTTGCAGCCATTCCAACAAAACTCAGACTGTGGCAGTGCCTGCTGGACAGAGCTGGGTGGCTATTCCTCGGGAACAGCTCACCATGTTTGACAAACTCCTTGTCTGGGGAACCAAGGCAGGCCAGCTTCTTTGGCTTCCTGTCTTCGTGAACCTGGAAACCCGAAGTAATATGGAGGGAAGGTGGGGTGCTATGTATGGGGTGGGTGCTCCTGGGGGGTCTGGCTCACTGCACCCCGGTCTTCCCTTCCCCAGTGAAGCCAAACGCCCCCCAGCTGGGCCCTGACGTGGACTTTTCAGAGGATGAGCCCCTGGAGGCCACTGTCCACTGGGCCCCACCCATGTGGCCATCTCATAAAGTCCTGATCTGCCAATTCTACTACCGAAGATGCCAGGAGGTGACCTGGATCCCGGTGAGTGTCAGGGACCCTCTTCCCCTTAGCCCTGCTTGGGACATCATCCTCAAATCAGAGACCAGCCCAGGGCTCATTCCAAGCCTGCCCCTGGAGTCTGTCTGCATGGTGCCTATTGTTAAAATTTTCCTCTCCAAATTATCTATTAGCTGGGCGTGGTGGCTCATGTCTGTAATCCCAGCTACTTGGGGGGCTGAGGCGGGAGGACCACTTGAGCCCAGAAATTTGAGCCTGCAGTGAGCTATGATGACACCACTGCACTCCAGCCTGGGCAGCAGAGCAAGACCCTGTCTCTAAAACAAAAACAAAAACAAAACAAATCTCCATTTTATAGTTGGGAAAGCTCAACCTCAGAGAAGTTGAGCAATTTTCCCAAGGATACACAGCAGGAATATGGAAGACAAATCCATAACCAGGGGACCCCAGAAGGAGTCCAACACTTAAGGGCACAACAGGAAGTTGCATATATCATTTCCTCTCATATTATACTTCATTAGCCAAGAGCCTAGTCACATGGTCTCACCTGACCACAAGGAAACACTGGGAAATGTAGTCTTCATTCTTGCCAGCCATCTTCCCAACTAAGGTGTCCAGGTTCTATTAACAAAGGAAGAAGAAGAGAATAGATATTGGGGGTAACCACCTGCCTTGCTTGCAGCTTTTGCAAAACACCACCCTAAAAAAGACAGTTACTGTCATTGTGATTGGTCATGCAATTCAGAGCAATGCTGAGATGCAGACTTTGGAATCTCACTACCGGGGTATGAATCTCAGTCCCAGCACTTCCAGCTCTGTGACCTTGAGCAAGTCACTTCCCCTCTTTGGGCCTCAGTTTACTCAACTGTAAAACGGGGATACTAATAGAACTTACCACCTCCTGCTCTATCTGGCACATAGAGTGACCAATTTGTCTCTCATTGCCTGAGACTGTGCCAATTTTAAGACTGAAAGATCCATGTTCTGGAACTGCTCCCCCTCAGTCCTAGGGAAGCCCAGAGTGACAATTGGTCACTCTGCTGATACATGAGTTCAAGTACCCTCAACTCAGGCCCTGGCCCCATCACTTTCCCCTGTCCCTCCGCCAGCTGGAATCAGAGCTGAAGACCATCCCCCTGGCCCCCATTGAGGTCCAGGATTTGGAGCTAGCCACTGCCTACCAGGTGTATGGCCGCTGTCGAATGGAGAACGAAGAGGATTTGTGGGGCGACTGGAGCCCGGTTCTGTCCTTCCAGACACCGCCCTCTGGTGAGCATACCTGAGCTCGTGCTCAACTTTGCCCCGCCCCTCCTGGAAGTCTGGCCAATCACATCCCTCTCCTTCTCCCCGCTTTCCTCTTCCTTGCCGGCTCCGAAAGACGTGTGGGTATCTGGGAACCTGTGCGGGACACGTGGCGGACACGAACCCTTGCTTCTTTGGAAGGTGAGCTGTGGGGACCAGCTATCGTTTCTCTGCATATGCCAGGAAACCCCTAAATAACAATGGCACCAACAAGACAACTGTGTTGCCCTCTTGAGGTTGCTTTAGATTCCAGGAAGGGCTGCTCAGAGAGGTCCTAGCAGAGTGTTCGGCATGGAGCAAGCCTCCAGCGATGTCAGCTACTTCTTTTTTTTTTTTTAATTTTTAATTATTCTGGGCACATAATAGTTGTATATCTTCCATGTTAGCTACTTCTGAGAGATCAGAGACATGAGGACGGCTGTACTATTCCAGGGGGTGGGGCAAAAGATACAAAAGTCTGGATGCAAGATTGGAGCTCAGCTCCCCAAAAGATAACACAGTGTGCTAAGAGCTTGAATGCTCGTATCAAAAGGGCAGACGAGGTTGCAGTAAGTCCTCACGGATTCCAATCTGTTGAGTAACTACTGTGTGCCAGGCATGGCTGCACTCGGGCTCTCAGTAAATACGGCAAGGAACAAAATGATAGGGCCTGTACCTTCTTGGGCCACACAATCTAATATCATTAGTTTTGATCATACATAACACTTACAGGTCCTAGTTTCCATAGTTACTTATATTAACTAACTTTACAGATGAGAAAAAGGAGACTTAGATAGGTTATCCCAAACCACACAGCTGGTAAGTGGCAGAGCTGAGATTCACTACTTTAAAAAAAAAAACTTTATTTTTTTACAGGCAGGGTCTCAGTCTGTTGCCCCAGCTAGAGTGCAGTGGCGTGATCGTAGCTCACTGCGACCTGGAACTCCTGGGCTCAGGCAATCTTCCTGCCTCAGCCTCCTGAGTAGCTATGACTACATGTGTGTGCCACCTCACCTGGCTAAATTTTTTATTTTTTGTAGAGATGTGGTCTCACTATGTTGCCCAGGCTGGTCTCAAACTCCTGGCCTCAAGCAATCCTCCTCCCTCTGCTGCACAAAGTGCTGGGATTACAGGTGTGAGTCATCATACCCAGCCATTCATTGACTTTTAAACAGTAATTCTCAGCCCTGATGCCTCCACCTTATCACACATACTTTGTAACACCCCTTTACTCCACTGAAATGAAACACATAGATAATATAACCAAGGTACACATATGTTTGAAAAAAAAGAGCATGTTCTAATTGTAACATTAAGTGGAAAATAAAGAGGAAATAAGGTTACTACATAATGGTGAAAAATTCAGTTCACCAGGATGATACGAATACTAAACCTATATGTACCTAATAACATAGCCTCACAATACATAAAGCAAAAATTTACAGAACTACAGGAGAAATATATGAATCCATAACTATTGTGGGAGATTTTAACACAGCCTTTCCAGTAATTTTATAACAAGCACATGGAAAACAAGTGAAGATCTAGAAGATTTGAACATGTGGTTAACAAATTTAACCTTACATAGGAAGCACTAGAACATGCATACACACACAGAATGTTTACCCAAATCATCCACATGTCAGGCCACAGAGCCAGTTTCCAGGGACTTCAAAGGGGTGAGGTGATGCAAGGGACATTGAAATATTCCATAATCAAACACAGATTGGACTGGGAATTGATAACAAAACTGCCTAGAAAGTCCTCATATGTTCAGGATATTTGCAAATCCAGTGAGTATTAAAACCAGGTTCCAAAAAGTATTTGTATTTATACATAAAAAGGAGTCTGGCTCTGGAATAAGTTAAGATGATTAGATAGGTTTTTCATCTACACAACGAGTTTCCAGTAAGGATGACTTTGAAAAGTCACAAAGGATATAGAACAATTTCTTTTTTCTGGGGCAGGGTAGATTCCCTGGCTCCTGCTCTTCAAATACCAATCATTGAGGCCACCAAAAATTCCCACAAATTTTCTCAAAGCCCCTTGGAGGGTACTGGCCTCTTTTACTACACATAACCACTCTGTATAAAAAGGGGATTTTGAATTCCCTAAGAACTGTACAGGAGGTGGATTAGGAACTCAGGCACACAATTTAAGGTGGTGCCAAAACACTCACTATTCAAGATAAATAATATTTTATTTTATTTTTTTTATTTATTTATTTATTTTTTGAGACCATCTCGCTTTGTTGCCGGGCTAGAGTGAGTGTCGTGGCGTCAGCCTAGCTCACAGCAACCTCAAACTCCTGGGCTCAAGCGATTCTCCTGCCTCAGCCTCCCAAGTAGCTGGGACTACAGGCATGTGCCACCATGCCCGGCTAATTTTTTCTATATATATTTTTAGTTGGCCAGATAATTTCTTTCAATTTTTAGTAGGGCCGGGGTCTCGCTCTTGCTCAGGCTGGTCTCGAACTCCTGAGCTCAAAGGATCCACCCGCCTCGGCCTCCCAGAGGGATAGGATTACAGGCGTGAGCCACCGCGCCCGGCGGAGATAAATAATATTTTAATGTAATATTTTTAAAAAATCAAATCAGCAAACTAGAGTTAAAGGACCAGATGCCTGTTTTTGTAAATATAGTTTGATTGGAACCCAGGCTGATGAGTGAACTTGCAGGAGAGAGTGTTTATAATTAAAGTATCATTAATTCACACTAGAATTAGGCTGAGATGAACAGGACAGGGTCACACAAGTGCAGAATTGGATCCTGTATTTAAAATTTTGATATTTTTGGTTCATGCCTGTAATCCTAGCACTTTGGGAGGGAGGTGTGAGAATCACTTGAAGCCAGGAGTTTGAGACCAGTCTGGGCAACACAGCGAGACCCCATCTCTACAAAAAAATTAAAAAATTAGCCAGGCATGGTGGTGTGTGCTTGTAGTCCCAGCTACTCTGGAGGCTGAGGCAGGAGGATTCGTTGAGCCCAGGAGTTTGAAGTTGCTGTGAGCTATGATGACGCCACTGCACTCTGGCTGGGGTGACAGAGTGAGACCCTGTTTCAAAACAAAATTTTGCTATTTGGTTTGTCATGGATATTTGCATTCACTCTGATTTCTTTAATTACTGCATTAAAATATTAATTATCTCGGTGACTGGGTTTTTAGTATCCCCCTCTTTTAAATTTTGCACCCAAGGTGTGTTGTCTCCCCCCCTTACCCTGGTCCTGGCCCTGGAACCCTATCTGAATCCCATCTCCACTACCAAGCTCCTCTGAGACTCAGTTTTCTCATCTGTGCAATGGAGCTGCAGAAAGACTCCACTGACTGGTTTATCAGGTGACCTCACTGAGACACACAGTATGTGCTTGATAAATTACATACTGATAGATATTAACCCCTTCTTCCCCTCATCCCTCAGGCCCCGGGGCCCTGTGTGCAGGTGAGCTACAGAGTCTGGTTTGGGGCTGGAGAGCAGGAGGTGAGTCCGAAAGGTGTCATCCCCTGCTGCAACCTCTCCATCCCCACCTGGGCAGAGTGGGCCAGGGTGTCTGCCGTCAACGCTGCAAGCTGGGACCCTCTCACCAACCTTTCTTTGGTCTGCTTGGGTAAGAGACCATGAATTTCCTCACCCCAGTGCCCTGGAGGGGCAGGAAGCAACCTCCCAAGTGGGCAGCTAAGTATCCTCCTCTTTATCCTCCAGCTCCGGGCTCTGGCCCCCGTGGGGTGGAGGTCAGCGGCATTGCTGGGGGCGCAGAGATGCTGGTGACCTGGCAACAGGGGACTGGGGAGCCACAAGAGCACGTGGTAGACTGGGCTCGGGACCGGGACCCCCTGGAGGAATTCAACTGGATCCGGCTTCCCCCTGGGAACCTCAGTGCTGTGTTACCAGGTGAGCCCCGGGGACACCTGGGTTCCCATCCCAGTTGTTAAAGGAGAGCAGACTGATGGGTGAACTTGCAGAGAGAGTTTTATAATAAAATTATCATTAATTCACACAAGAAATATTAGCTGACCACCTACTATATGCCAGGCCCTGTGCTAGGCACTGGCACACAATAACAGCAGGTGATGGAACGTACCATGAGCACCAAATCATTCAAACAGCCTAAAAAGTAGGTTTCTATTACTGTCATGCTCAATTGACAGATGACGAAACAGGCCCAGAGTGGTTGATGGAAAAGCCAGGATTTGAACCCCATAGTCATTCCTGAGACAGGAATGTGTGCTACAGGGACAGTGAGGAGGACAGTGTGGCTGGGGCAGAGTGTTTGAGGGAGAGAGGGGGAGGAGGTGAAGGCAGGGAGGGGACAGGGCAAGCTGTGCAGGGCCTTGAGGGCCACAGGGAGGATTTTGGCTTTTAATCTGAGTGAGCTGGGAGCCATGGAGGGTTCTTGAGCAGAGAAGAGGCAGAGATGACTCATGTGTTCACAGGCACCCTCTGGCTGCTATGGGGGGAATAGACTGTGGAGGCAGGGCAAAAGTAGCAGACAGGGGACCCAGGAGGAGGCACCTGCTGTGGTCCAAGAGCAAAATAAATGATGGGTCTGGACCAAGGTCAGGGGAGAAGCTGACACGTTCTGGCTGGGGACCCTATGGATATGTTGCATCTGAGATGCTTATCTATGGGCATCCATCCATGGGGTGACATCCCCGGGCCTGTTGCATACTTGGGTCTGGGGTTCAGCAAAGAGTTCTGGCCTGGGGCCTGGTACTGGGGAGTCTGCCCGTGGTATAAAGGACTTGGAAGAGCGGTGAAGGCGTTGGGTGGGAAATTGAAGACAGAATCTCAAAGCCCGCAAGTATGTAGGAACAAAAGAAAAGGAACCCTGATTCTGGAAACTTCCCAGTTGGGGACGGCTATGCAAAAGCAGGGGGTTTAGAGGAGGGACCTCAAGGGAGCCTCACTTACCCGCGGGGGGTGCTGTCCGTTGCCCACTCACATCTCCGCGTTTGACCACCCCAGAGTCCACACTTCCTGCATTTCCCGGCCCGAGGACTTTTTCTGGTCACTGAGGCACCGCGACTGCTTGAGCAGCAAGTTGGAAGCCCTGGGGAATTAAGTGCCCTGAGGGTTGGTGGATAAATACCCCAGCTCCCTCTCCACCCCGCAACCCCGCACCCTGTCCCGGACCCCAGTGTGGGAGGGCCTGGAGACTGTCAGGTGCGTGCTCTCTGCTGCCCCCAGAGGGCCCCAGCGGGACTGAGCCTCAGTTGTCCGCAGCGGGAACTTAAACCCTGTTCTTACTTCCCTACTGCCCTAGTGGTGTTTTCTGGGGTTATCTCCCAGATAAACGACTTACACTCAAATCCTTATCTCAGGGTGTCCTTCTGGGGACGGACCCAATTGAAGACTCCTACCCAGTAGAAAATGAGTGGAGGGGAGGGAAGCCATCTCTAACTGGTCTTTGTGTCTCTGCCACCCAGGGAATTTCGAAGCAGGGGTCCCCTATCGAATCACGGTGACCGCAGTTTCTGCATGGGGCTTGGCCCCTGCGCCCCCAGTCTGGGGGTTCAGAGAGGAACTAGGTAACAGGTGTGGCTGGAGGGTGGGGGAGGGCCTGGGCCCCAGGCAGACTTTGACTCAATCAATGGCTTTCTCTGCAGCGCCCCTAGCGGGGCCAGCGCTTTGGCGACTCCAAGATGCGCCCCCAGGGACCCCTGCCATAGCGTGGGGAGAGGTCCCAAGGCACCAACTCCGGGGCCACCTCACCCACTATACCCTGTGTGCACAGAGTGGAACCAGGCCTGCCGTCTGCATGAATGGTGAGCTTCCCAGCCGGGGCCTGGGTCCTTCCAGCTGCTACCCCTTGTCCCCACCTGGGCCCCTTTGGCGCCCTCCCGCCCCTGGGACACACATGACGTCATCAATTCCCTCTAGGTTATCAATGTAATGGACTCTCATCTAGCCATTAAAAATAAAGACTCCGATCTATATTTATTGACATTGAAAGATGCCTGTCCTATTTTATTAAATGAAAAAGATAAAAGGATCACAAAATCCGTGGCGTGGTTCCCTTGTGGTAAAACAAACGCCGTAACTGAGCAAAACAGAGGCACAAATATGAAAAGAAGTTTCCCCTCAACGTCAACAGGGGTTGTAGGATTCTGTGTCATTTTTCTTTTTCATATCCTTGGATATAGGCCAAATTTTTGTTCGGAGCACAAATTCCTTTTTAAAAATATATCTTTTATTACTCTTTTGTTGCCTGATGACAAAAGTTATCTGTGCTTGTTACAAAAACTAACTCATTAAATAAACATGTCACCGAGAAGGTCAGCAGTCTCATCGATACTGACAATGCAGCTTCCAGAATTTTCCATGCATGTATTTTCCTTTTTTTTTTTTAGATAGTCTCACTCTATCACGCAGGCTGGAGTGCAGTGACATCATCATAGCTCACTGCAGCCTCCAACTCCTGGGCTTAAGAGATCCTCCTGCCTCAGCCTCCCGAGTAGCCAGGACTACAGGTGCCACCATCACGCCCGGCTAAATTTTTCTATTTTTTGTGGAGATGGGGTCTTGCTATTTTGCCTAGGCTGGTCTTGAACTCTTGGCCTCAAGCAATCCTTCTGTCTTGGCCTCCCAAAGAGGTGGGATTATAGGTGTGAGCGACCAAGCCTGGCCAAGGACTATTTTTAACATAATTACCTTGCCATGATTCCACCCTGCAAAATTATATATATAATACATTAAAATATTTTTAAAAGTAGACCATGCTATTGGCTATAGTGTGACCCACAAATCTTACGGCTGGTGTTTTACAACTTGCTTTTCTTCACCTGATCATTTATTTGACTTATACACCTTTCTACATCTGCATATCTTGATATGTGTTCTTTTGTAATCCTAAAACAAAAAGTAACTTCCTCTTTTGGTTAAAAAACAAATAAAGAGGCCAGGCATGGTGGTTCACGCCTGTAATTCTAGCACTCTGGGAAGCCAAGGCAGGAGGATCCCTTGAGGCCAAGAGTTCAAGACCAGCCTGGGCAACATAGCAAGACCCCATATCTACAAAAAATTAGCCAGGCGTGGTGGCACATGTCTGTAGTCCCAGCTACTCAGGAGGCTGAGGGAGGAGGATTGCTTGAACTCAGGAGTTGGAGGCTGCAGTGAGTTAGGATAACACCACTGCACTCCAGCCTGGGTCACAGAGTGGGACCCTGTCTCAAAAAAAAAAATTTAATTAATTAAAAAAATAAATAAAGAATAAGACCTAGTGTCTGATAGATCAGTAGGATGACAATAGTTTACAATAATCTATTGTATATTTCAAAATGACTAGAAGAGCATAATTCAAAGGTTTCCAGTATAAAAAGAAGATATTTAAGGTAATAGATAACCCAATTCCACTGATTTGATCTTTACAAATTATATGAATGTATTAAATTATCACATGTACCCACAGGATATGTACATCTATTATGTATCAACAAAAAATTTTTTTAACAAATAAAGGACAAAGGACTGGAATAAAAAAGGAAATAAAAATAATCCTGAGAGGTCTGACCCTCTTCCCCATGATTGGGGTGACCCTCCCTTCACCAGTTCTGTGGAGGTGAGATGTTCATTCATTCTGTTATTTATTCAAACACATATCACTTTTTTTTTTTTTTGAGACAGAGTCTTGCTCTGTTGCCCGGGCTAGAGTGAGTGCTGTGGCGTAAGCCTAGCTCACAGCAACCTCAAACTCCTGAGCTCAAGCGATCCTCTTGCCTCAGCCTTCCGAGTAGCTGGGTCTATAGGCATGCGCCACCATGCCCGGCTAATTTTTTCTATATATATTTTTAGTTGGCCAGATAATTTCTTTCTATTTTTAGTAGAGACAGGGGTCTCGCTCTTGCTCAGACTGGTCTCGAACTGCTGACCTCGAGCAATCCACCCCCCTTGGCCTCCCAGAGTGCTAGGATTACAGGCGTGAGCCACCACGCCTGGCCAAATACATATCACTTTTCAGTGCTTACTGGGTACCAGGCACTGATGCAGGTGTGGGGAATATGGCCCCTGTGGAACTGATTTTCTGATGGGGGACCCACAGGCATAGACAAACTAAATAATACCTAAGTAGTCTGTTAGATGGTGATAAGTGCTGAGTAGAGGATGAAGCAGGGAAGGTGGGTGGTGGAGGGGGTGCAATTTTAAATAGGGGAGGGTGGTCAGGGAAGCCTCACTGAGGAGGTGACATTTGAGCAAAGACCTAAAAGAGACAGGAAGGGAGCCGTGTGGATTATCTAGGGGACAGTGTTGCAGACAGTGGGAAGAGCATGTGCAAAGGCCCTGAGGTAGGACTTCACCACCTCCTCTACTTCTTGGGTTGTGTCTTTCAGTGAGTGGCAGCACCTGGAATGTCACCCTGCCTGACCTTCACTGGGGTCCCTGTGAGCTGTGGGTGATGGCATCCACCATCGCAGGGCAGGGCCCACCTGGTCCTAGCCTCTGGCTTCACCTACCAGGTAGGGAGGGGGTCTGCTCCTCTGGGAAGGGGTGGTGTGTGGCATCATTACTATGGCATTAGTGGGTGGACAACCTTTTGACTTGGGGGGAGAATTATTATTATTATTTTAGAGACAGGGTCTTGCTCTGTTGGCTGGGGGCAATAATGATGATGATGTTGATGACTTTGTGGTTTTGATGGGAGGGGAAACTTGGCTTTCAGGAAACCGAAAGTCCATGCTCCCTGGGGACAATTATTGACTATGCCTCAGGGGCATTTTGATTCTGCTAAATGGTGCTGTGTATTGTCAGGCAATGTGTGTCTCGGACAGTTTCACACCATCCCTGAACTTGAAAGAGCGCGGTTCTATTCACCAGCCTCACCCCGACTCCAAGATTTCCCCACCTCAGCCACGCCCATGTATAAGCCCCACCCATTTATCCGCATCCCTCACCCCAGCCCCTCCCATCCATGAGTCCTACCTGCCCCCTCTCCCTGGTAGCCACAAGTTCTCTCCTCCCTGCCCCACCAGATAACACGCTGAGATGGAAGGCTCTGCCAGGTGTCCTATTCCTTTGGGGCTTGCTTCTGATGGGCTGTGGCCTCGGCCTAGCCACCCCCGGAAGGTGAGGCCATGACATCTGTGGGTCTCTGCCCAGGTGGGGAGGGCAGCCAGGCATCAGCTGAGCTTCCAGCCAGGTTGATGGGAGGCCTCGGGGCTCTGGAATGTTTATAGACCCTGCAACCTGGGCATGGGTGTCTGGCCACCTGGCTTCCCTGCCTTGACTCTTACCTGCTCACCAGGTGCCGCCACCTGTGGCACAAGGTGCTGCCCCGCTGGATCTGGGAGAAGGTTCCTGATCCTGCCCACAGCAATTCTGGCCAGCAGCACATGGAGGTGAGCAAAAGAGTGGCTTGCGGGAGCCCTCTGGGGGGTTGGGGGATCCTGGGACTGTGGGGAGTGGGTTATAGGGGGTGGGGTGGGGACGGGGGTTAGGATTTTAGCCTCATCTCTTCCCAGGAGGTGCCCCAAGCCAAACCCATTGGGGACTTGCCCATCCTGGAAGTGGAGGAGATGGAGCCACTGCCGGTTTCAGAGCCCCCCCAGGCCTCCGACCTGCTTGACTCTGGGTATGAGAAACACTTCCTGCCCACACCAGAGGAACTGGGCCTTCTGGGGCTGCCCAGGCCCCAAGTTCTAGCCTGAACCTTACCTCAGAGGCTGGGAGCTTCGAGCCAGGTGCTCATGTAGGCTGCACCCCCAGCCCTCTTGACAGATGAAGATACTGAGGCTCAGAGAGGCTGAGTCACTTTCCTGAGGACACCCAGCCTGGAAGACCTGGGATTGAAGGCTCCCTACAGAGAAGGGCCTAGCCCTAGTAGGGAAGACATGGATGGATTAAGGAACAAAGGCAATTGAGCAAGAAATTGCGTGGCAGCTGCCTCCCAAAATCTGTCCTTCTGCTGTAACAGAACTGCATTTGGAGTCGGGTGCAGTGAAGTGAGCCTGTAGTCCCAGCCACTTGGGAGGCTGAGGCAGGAGGATGGCCTGAGCCCAGGAGTCTGAGGTTGCTGTGAGCTATGATGATGCCACAGCACTAGAGCCTCAAACGACAATCAAAGAACAACCAAAAAAAAAAAAACACTGCATCTGGGTACCATTCCAGCCTCCCTGCAGCTAGATGCAGCCATGGGCTGAGTTCTTGACAACAGAACTTGGGCAGAAGTGACATGAGCCAACACCGGGACTGAGTGGACTTTTAAAACACTGGGTGGGGGCCTCTCCACCCTCTCTTCCCTTTCCTATAAGCTGGAACATACATGTGCTTGTGATCTGGCTTTAGCCCTACCCCAGGGGAGAGTGTGGCAAGACACAGAAAGGAACTTGAATCCCTGAATGACCACGTGGATCAGAGCCATGGAGACAAATAAACTTTTATGCTTTTGTAGCTACTGTAGCTTTAGGTCTTTGGTTACAGCAGCCGAATCTATACTCTCACTGATCCCTAATCTTTGACTCTAGCAGAGTTAAGCCCTTGATTTCCCTCCAGGAGATGATGGAGTGATTCTGCGCCCACAACACACACATTCAAGCAGTCTGAGTGCTTTCACATTTTATTTTCAAGTATAAAGGCTTCATTGCAGAAGGGGGCCAGGGTCACAGGCAGTGTGGGCAAGCGGTCTGGAAGCCCAGGCATAGGTGGACGTGTGGATCAGCTGGCTTCCAGGTACCAGAGCCAGTCCCATGGTGCCCTGTCTGCGCCTGGGACCCTCTGCTGGATGCCAAGAGGCCGAGGTAGCTGTGAGAGGAGCTGGGCGTGGGGTGGAGGCACCAAGGCTCACATGACCACGCAACACTGGCACGTCTTTTGTTTAGGGCCGCTTGCCTCCTCGCCCTCAGTGGGGGCAGGTGGCTCAGGCTGCCGAGCAGGTGCATAGGTGGGCACGGCACGGGCACTGGGGTTGGCGCTGGGCCCCTGACCCTGAAGCAGTGGCTGGCACTCCGCGGGCTGCTCTGGGGCTGGGGTCTCTGCCAGGAGGGGTGTGGCATCCCCCGAGGGGCCCTGGCCCTCAGCAGGGGCTTGGAGCTTCACTGCTGCCTCCTCCAGGAAGCCTTCTTGCTTCTCCTGGGACTTCAGTCCTCCCTCCTCTGGTCTTGGCTCCTTGTCAGCCCCAAGGGGAGTCCCTGCCTTGCTCACCTCCTCTGCCTGGTACCTGGTTCCTTCCCTGGACTCTTTCTGCTCTTCTGGACTCAGATCTTCCCCAGCCCCTTCAGTCTTCTCTGCCTCCATTGTCCCCTCGCCTCCTTTCCTCTCCACCTCCACTGTCCCCTCACCTCCTTTCCTCTCCACCTCCACTGTCCCCTCACCTCCTTTCCTCTCCACCTCCACTGTCCCCTCACCTCCTTTCCTCTCCACCTCCACTGTCCCCTCACCTCCTTTCCTCTCCACCTCCACCGTCCCCTTGCCTCGTTTCCTCTCTGCCTCTGCTGTCTCCTCACCTCCCTTTTCCTCTGTCACCAATGGCTCTTCAGTCACCTCTGGCTTTTCTTCACCTCCCTCCTCTCCTCGAAGTGGTTCCTCTACTTCCTCCTCCACCCCAAGCTTTTCCTCACCTCTTTCCTTCTCGGCCCTCAAAGGTCCCTCACCTTCGTTTCTCTCTACTCCCCAGGGCTCCTCGCCTCCTCCCCTCTCTGTCCCCTGCTTTTCCTCGCTGCCACCTCTGCTCTCTGGTGCCAGTGACTCCTCACTTCCTTTTGTCTCCACCGCCAGGGATGTCTCCACTCTGTCGCCCAGTGGCCCTGACTTTTCCTCACCTCGTTTCTTCCCAGGTCCCGTGGACTCCTCTGCTCCGCTCTGCTCTGCCTCCCACGTTTCCTCCCCTCCTGCCCTCTCTGCCCCCAAAGGACGTTCGTCTCCTCCCTCCCTCCCTGTCACCACCGGCCCTTCCAACCCCTCCACCAGCAGCTCCTCCCACTCCTCATTCAGGGTCACTCTCTCCACCCAGATGAAGGACCCCTCCTCTCCCCCAGAGCCCCCCTGCCCATCCCCCTCAGGGCTGCTCCTGGGAGCGCTGTCGGCTTCTCCCGAAGCTGAAACCTCTGATCTCTCGGGGAGCCTCGGGGAGCGGGTCTGCGCTGCCTCTGGGCCCCCACCTACCGCCCCCGTGGCCTCTGAGTCGCTGCCCCCGACCCCCTCCCAGACCACCTCCACGATGCCCCTGTCCTCCCTCACCCAGGCTGGCACCTCTGGGAGGCCAACCCCCTGCCTGTCCCCGATGGCGATGGCTTCGAGCACCACCTCCTCCACTTTCGCCACCAGCTCAGGGCGGGTGGCTCCCGTGGCACAGTCCTCGGTGGCTCTCAGCCCCTCCCACACCACCTTGACCACGCCCCCTCCGTTGGCCTCGCCCACCCGCCCCTCGCCTGCCACCGCTCCCTGACTCAGCTCCTGCTCTGGAGTGGGGCTGGGTCCAGGGTAGGGGCCGTTGGCTTCTGAGGAGGCCCCTACTGCCCCGGGGACCTGCCTCGGAGCCGGGGCCGGCAGAATCCCTACAGTCTCCTCTCTGGGGTCACAGGGAGACTCTGGGGACATGCCCACTGGTCCCGCGGGCAGGGAGGCTCTCTTGTCCACATCAATATGGCCTGGGGGAGTCAGGGGCGGAGAGGAGAGGAAAGAGGAGAAGAGAGCGTGAGGAAGGACCAAGAGGCCCCCTACCCTCGCTCCTCTTGGGTCACCCTCTTTGGGGGTGACCTGACCCCCAGACCTAGGAATTCCAACACTCACCTTCAGGACCTACATCGACAGGGGGCTGGGAGAGAGGACGGTGACCCTGCAGGAATGGCAGAGACAAGATCAGGCCAACCCTCATCCCCACCTTCAACCTCCCTGAATGCTGGGACCCCACTCCCTGCTCAAACACCCTCAGTGTCACTCCACATGGCACCCTCGCCTTCCTGACCTGTCTTAACTCCCTCTATCCCGGGGCCTTGCATGCAGTAGGTGCTTAATCAATGCTGTGTTCATGCAGCCAATCTCTCTGTATTAAGGTCCTACTCTGCCTGCCACTGAAGTTACCAAGGCCAAGGGACACTTAAGCCTTTTGCTATTGGAACTTACACTCCAATAAACATAAACACAAATAAATATATTAATAATGTCAACAAGTGAGAAGCACTATGGAGAGGGAAAAAAAAAAGAGCAAGGAGCTAGGGCCTGCCTGGGAGGTAACAAGGTGCCTCCTTTAGCTATAAGATGTGAGAGGGCCTCTTCAAGGAGGTGACATTGAACAGAGACCTAAAGGGTGAGAGGAGCCAGCCATGAGTCAAGAGGTGGGGAAGAGCATTTCAGGCAGAGGGAACAGCAAGTGCAAAGGGTCTGCACTGAGCTAAGCAAGTTCAAGGAATAAAAGAGGGTCCCTGAACTCCCAACTTCACTCAAGTACTTCCTCTGGGGTACTCCTACATCTCGGTTCCTCTCTCAAAGACTGTTTTTTGTGTGTGTTTTGGAGGTTTTTTGGTTTTTGTTTTGTTTGTTTGTTTTTTTGTTTTTGTTTTGAGAGAGAGGGTCTTGCTGTGTTGTCCAGGCTAGAGTGCAGTGTTGCAATCACAGCTCACTGTAATCTCAGACTCCTGCGCTCAAGTGATCCTCCTGCCTCAGCCTCCTGAGTAGCTGGGACTACAGGTACATGCCACCACATTCAGCTAATTTTTCTATTTTTTTAAGTAGAGATGGGGGGTCTCGCTATGTTGCTCAGGCTGATCTGAACTTCTAGACTCAAGCGATCCTCTGGCCTGGACCTCCCAAAGTGCTGGGATTACAGGCATGAGCCACTGAGCCTGGCCTCTCAAAGACTCTTTGTATCCCATCCCTTCCTCTGGACTTTGAGCTCTCTGGGGCCAGGAACTAGGCCTTGAAAATCTCTAGCAAAGAACTCCAGCTTATACTAAAACCAGACAAGTGCTTCCCATGCCAATTAGAGGGTCTCCGTTCCCTCTCTGTCATCCGACAGGCTCTTGGGAGCCGAGGTGAGACATGAGGGACAGGTGAGGACTGTGAAAAGCCTGCACCTCACTGCGACTAGGCACAAATGTCTCTGAACCTTTGCAGTTCAAGAAAACCCAAAGAGCCAGGTTTCAATGTGAAGTGCCCTATTTTTCAAAAGCCCACGTGCTGTATGGCATGTGGATTATACCTTATTAAAGGTGTTACCAGAACAAAAAAAGAAAAACCCATGTGGGCCGGCACCGTGGCTCACGCTTATAGTCCCAGCACTCTGGGAGACTGAGGTGGGAGGATCACTTGAGGCCAGGAGTTCAAGACCAGCCTGGGCAACATAGTGAGACCCCCATGTCTGCAAAAAATAGAAAAATTAGGCAGGGCGTGGCGGTTCACGCCTGTAATCCTAGCACTCTGGGAGGCTGAGGCAGGAAGATTGCTTGAGCTTAGGAGTTTGAGACCAGCCTGAGCAAGAGCAAGACCCCATCTGTACTAAAAAGAGAAAAATTAGCTGGGCATTGTGGTGGTGCATGCCTGTAGTTCCAGCTACTCAGGAGGCTGAGGCAAGAGGATCACTTGAGCCCAGGAGTTTGAGGTTGCTGTGAACTTGGCTGATGCCACTGCACTCTACTTAGGGCAATAGAGTGAGACTCTGTCTCAAAAAAAAAAAAAAAAAAGAGGAATAAGAAATAGAAAAATTAGCCAGGCGTGATGGTGCACATCTGTAGTCCCAGCTACTTTGGAGGCTAAGGTAGAAGAATTGCTTGAGCTCAGGAGTTTGAGGTTGCAGTGAGCCATAATGACACCACTTCCCTCTGGCCTGGCTACAGAGCAATACTTTGTCTCAAAACAAAACAAAATGAAACATAGAAAGGCCATTTGATGCATTAAATTGCCAGAACATCTCATAGTGACCCTTTCCCATTTTCTGGGCCTAATCCCAGGGCCACCTGCCCACATTTTCTGATTACATTCCTTACTGGGACCATATTAGCAACCATATATCAAAACTTTCCCTCGTGCCTGTTACTGGTGCTGAGCTATGACCTCACAAGCCCTCCTGAGGGCCTTTCCCGGTAGGCACTGTTGTCGTTCCCATTTTAGAGTTGGGGAAACTGAGGCTTGGGAAGGGAAATTGACTTGCCCAAGACCACAGAGCAAAGTAACAGCAGAAGGTAAATTCGAATGCAGACCTAGTGGCCATGATGCACTTGCAGAGAGCAGCACTTCTGGTCAAAGTCCTGCTTTGGGGCCCACTGGCCACGTCCCCCATCCTATGCCCCTGGCCCCTCACCTGTCTGCGCCAGCTGGGCCTGCCCGGGGGCTTGTGCTGGGCACCTGTGGATGCACTTTGCAACAGCTGCAGTTGGGACTGGAGTCTGGGGAAGAGAGGAGGCTGCTAGGAGCCAGGGCCCCAGGCTTTATGGGACCCCAGCTCAATTTGCCACTTCCCCTGGGCACACCCAGGGTCCTTCTAGCCAGACTGGGGCAGGGCTGGCAGCACTCTACTCACGTGAACAAGCTGTCTTGTAGATTCTGGATTCGGGCCTGAGCCTGGCCCTCTGGCGACTGGGGGTCCTTTGAGGTGGGCTCCTCGGGCTGCTCTGGCCCTTCCGCTGCCCCGTCCATTAGCCAACGCTCCCGGAGAGACTTCCTCTGGGCATGGGAAGGGAGCTGGGGCTGGGCATGCGGAAGTCCCCGCGGGACCCCCCGGGCCTGGGCACATTTCTTACTGCTCCCACAACCACCCAGATGGGACATACGCCAGCCTGGAATGCATGCCCACAGTGCCCCCCAACGTTGCCAGGTGGGACAGCCGCCCCGCTGCCAGCCCATAGTCTCCCCCAGGCTGGAACACACACCCTGGCTGGGGCAGACGCCCCCTTCTTTGCCTACACAACCCTTCCAGAATGGAACGGACACTCCCAAAGGTGAAGTCAATTGTCCCTCCCTTTTAGCCCCTCCCTACCCCAAAGCTGGTCTAAGGCTGCTCCCATCTCCCCCACATTGAGACAAACACCTCCACTGTCCCATTCTCTTCCCAAGGTGGAGCAAATGTCCCCATTACCACCCCACTTCGTCCCCTCCCAAACTGGGCATGACATCCCCTCAAAGCAGGGACCAACGCCCCCAATTGCCCCGCTCAAATTGGACAGAGGCTCCTATCATCCCCCAAGCCGACTCGCACAGACACCCCCACTTCATTCATTCCCCAGGCGGGCCGGGCGCCCCCGCCCCCAACCTTGAGCCGCTCCACACGGAGTTTCTCCTCCTCCAGCTCCCGGCGCGCCGCACGGATCTGCTCCTGCAGCCGCCGCTTCTCCTGCGCACGGAGGACCCGGAGCTGCCGCCCGCTGGGCGCGGCCTCCTCCTCCCTCCTCCCTCCCCCCTCCTCCACTGGGGCTCCCCGGGGTTCCCGGGGCTGCGAGCCCGGCGGGGACGGCCGAGCGCGGGGGGGGGGAGGGGGGCGCGCGGGGCGGGGAAGGGGCTGCGGACGCGCTGACTCAGCGGCGGGGCCGGGGGGAGGGGAGAGGGGGAGGGCGGGGCGGGGGCGGGGCCGGCCGCGCCCGGGATGCTGCGGAGGCCTCGCCCGCGCCCAATGGGGGTCGGGGGATGGAGGGTGCAGGGGGTGGGGCCTTGGGATGGGGATCTGGAGGCGGGTCAGAGCTGGGGGGATCCGAGATATGGGGTTCAGAGAGATGGGGGTTCAGATGCGGGGATCAAAGGGAGGATGCTAGTGAGATGGGCGTCCAAAATGGGGGTGCAAACATGGGGGTCTAGAAAGACTGGGGTGTAGAGATGGGGTCCAGAGAGACGAGGGTGGGTGAGATGGGGAGATCAGAGAGATAGGAGTGCAGAAGTGGGGTGCAAAGAGGTGGGGTGCAGAAGTGGGGTGCACGGTAGAGAAGTCGGGTGCAGAAAGTTGGGGTGCAACGAGATGGGGTACAGAGATGGAGGGCAAAAGGATGACGGACACAGAACGGATCAGAGTGATGACATCCTGAGAACGGGGTCCAGAGAGACAAGTGTCAGAGAGCTGGAGGTCCCAGGAGATTTGAGAGGTTGGGGGTCTGACGAACAGCGGTCTGAGAGATGGGACTCAGACAGGGGTGTTTGGGAGGCTGGGGTTCAGGAATGGGACGTCGGATGATGCAGGTTCTGACAGCCCCACCATTGTGACGGTGGCAAGTGACCAGAGGAAATGCAGGTAAGAGGGGGCTGAGGATTGAGGTGGGGCGTCCTGCGCAGCGCTGGAGCTGAGCGCTGGGGCGCTCTCTCCATCCTTCACAGTGCTCCCAATGATGACTGGGAGACCAGGAGCGAGCTTGGGGAAAGTTTGGGGGTTCCCAGGGCGCAGGGCAGAGCGCACTGGGAGGGCCTCACTTACCGCGATGACTTCTAGCCGCTGCCGGTAGAGGGAGCTCTCCGCCATGGGCCTGTGGGGAGAGGGCAGGGGCTGCGGAGGGAGGGTATGGGGAGGCGCCAAACCTTCAGCAGACTTTTTTTTTTTTTTTTGTAGAGGCAGGGTCTCGCTATGTTGCCTAGGCTGGTCTCGAACTCCTGGCCTCAAGCGATCCTCCCGCCTCGGCCTCACCAAAGTGCTGGGCTTAAGGGCATGAGCCACCACACGGAGCCAAGGCAACTTCTTGAATTTGAGCTGCTTAGAAACCGCCCCGAGCGCAGTGCTTTGCCTCTATTTCTCCTTTGCACCTGGGAGGACTCTGGGCAGAGGGCAGTGAACAGGGACCATGACTGGTTGAGCCTAAGATCTTGCTAGGTCTGACATTGCCTCTCTCAGCCTCAGTTTTCTCATCTGTAAAATGGGCAGGGCTAGCTTGACACCCCTCTCCCACCTCAGAGGACCCTTGCAAGAAAGTATTCATACAGGGAAAAGCTTAGGACATAGTGCTCCAAAAACATACCATAATTTATTATTAATATTAACTATGATTTAAATAATTCACCTAATCAATAATATTTATGATTAATTATAATAACCATTCCCAGTCCAACCTACAAAAACTCTCAAGTCCCACCAGGCCCCTAACATGCTGTGTGTCTGTTCCCAGTTCCATACCCTCTCTGACCTCTGCTTCTACCCAGGATCCCTTAAGCACCAGGAGAGGTGAGGGAGTTGGGGAGGAGAGAAGTGGTCATCCCACCATTGCCATGGTAACTCCAGAGCTGCCTCCTCCACCTGCCAAGCCCCCTCCCCGGGGGCAAGGGTCACTGGGTTGCCCTGCCTAGGGCTGGACTCTGAGCTGGGAGGAGGAGGGGGGCTTGCTGTTTAAGGTTTAACCTGAGATTCACTTACCTGCCTTAATGCATCCCTACTTTCCAGCCTCCAGAGTGGCCCCTGGCCCCATTTTGGGTTCCTGTGGATGCCCGAGGCTGACTATGACACGTGCAAGATGGCTAGAAGGCATTAATTGTCACATCAACCTCATCACAGGCATGCACTGAATACCCCTGCTGAGCCTAGGAGTTTGAGGTTGCAGTGAGCTATGATGAGGCCACTGCACTCTAGCCCAAGCGATAGAGTGAGACCCTGTCTCAAAAAAGAAAAAAAAAAAAAAAGGATACCTCCAACTGTGTTGCTATATTGACTATGCTGCACACAGTCAATACAGCAACATAGTTGCTAATATCTAGAAGGCAATATCTATCTACCTGTCATCTCGGACACCTAGCCAATGGTGGCCACAGAGCAAGCCCTCAAACATTTATTAATTCGAACCCTAACCCTATTAGGAGAGCATTAGTGGCACAGCCCAAACTCCAGCTGGGAACTCCCAGACATTCTGTGGCTACACCATGAAGACATAATAGCACTTACAATATATAGTGTTCTAAGTGCCCCACCGGCCTTCCACTGGGCTGCCACGGCCACCTCTGCCTCCCCCTCCCCTCTCTACCCTGATCGTGATATGCCCAAGTTGACTCTTTGCTGAGTTGACATTGCAGCTAAGAACAAAATCAGCCAATCATAAGCACATCCCTTGTGCCAGGTGCTGTTTTAAATGCTTTGCCTACAGTAACTCATTTAATCCTGCCAAGGATCCTAAGAGGTAAGTAGTATATTGTCCCCATTTTATGGATGGGGAAATTGAGGCTCTGACAAGTGACGGAAAAGATTCGTCCAAGGTCATGAAGTCGGGATCAGAACTTGAGGCTCCTGGATCCCAAATACTGGGGATGGAGTTGGGGGGTCCAGGTCCTGGAACCCCCATCGTGACAGCTAGGAAGGCAGAGATCAGCCTGGAGGGGTGTGGGGCTGGATTTTGGTTGGGACAAGAAATTGAAGTCACACTTTGCAGGGTATCCCAGAGGAAGCCCTGATTCCCTGCTTATGGGTTTACCCCTGGGGGAGGGCTGAAGTCCTCCCTCTCCTGTCCTACCCCCAAGATGTAATCTCTCTGCCTCTTCCTTGCTGGGGGGATCAGGTTCCCATTGCTAGGCAACCAGGTTTGCAGTTGGTGAATAATGCAATGGGGGACCCAGAAGGGTGAGGAACTGAATTGGGGTCCCTAGTGGGGGGGCCCTTTTCCAGAACTCTTTACAAACCTCTGGAGCCCCTGTCACTTTCAAAAGCCTGCACACCTCAAATATTAAAATACTCCACATACCCCATGCAATATTGTTTACCTCTGACTCTATAAGGACAACGAAGGTGGCCATGGCTTGAGGCCACCAGGAACCAGTTGGTGGCCATTTCACGAAGCAGGTCATCATTTCGAATTTCCCACTGTCTTTCTCGGTTTGGGAAAAAGATCTAACTTCTGTCGGATCGCAAGCATTTTCCTCTCCCCCCTCCACCTCGCCCCAACATGAAAGAGGTGATTCTTAGAAGCAAAGCGTGCAAGTGACAGACCCTGACATTCCCCAGCTGTAGCCCCGCCCCCCCCAGGCTGGACTTTGGGTTCTCAGGCTGCCGGCGGAAAATTCCCGAAGAAGAAGGTGGCCAGGGAGAATCCATGTCTCCCCCCACCCCATGACTCTATGGGGAAGGAGGGCATGGAGGACCTGTGGGGTTGGCTGCCTACCCCCTCCACTCTCCTGGTCCCCTTAGGAGAGGCCAGCTGGGGCTCTCGGCTCCCAGGCAAGGCCGGCATCCCCTGTGGCCCCCTCCCAGGCCCTGCCCACTGGCCCTCCCCGACCCCAGACACTTACATGGGTGTGACCGGAGTCCACACGTGGCTCTGCAGAGCCATCTCTGCCCAGAAGCCCACTTTCTGGTCTCCAAGTTCAGGACCCACCACCCGCCTGTCTGAAGGTGCCAAGGCTGTGACTTGGCTGGCAGGAGAGGGGGGTGCTGAGGCCAGCCGGGCACTGGGAGAGCTGGTCCAGCTGGTTTGGGCCGGGCAGGCGGGAGGGAGGCATGCACCAGGCGGGGAGGGCGGGCGAGGGGGGCTGGGGGCTGGCAGGCAGTTCTGGGGAGGTACTATCAGCTGTCCTGATAAATTATTCACCAGTCACTGGCCTCCTTGCTGCACCCGGCTGCCTCTCGGCAAACACGCTGTCACACGTGTGGTCAGGAATGCTGGCAAGAGTGGCCAGTTGGTGACCACACCCCCACCACCGAGAGAATGGCATCTCCATCTGGCACCCCTGATCATACTGAGTCTGCCTGCCCTCCAAGAGTCACACACATGACAGCACCGTTGCATAGCGCACATGCCGGATACGCTTACACGCTACCACCCTCCCTTACTGGACCCTGGCTCTCCAGTGGGGAGAGAAGGAAGGTGGGTGGGTGATCCACCCAGGGGATTCTGGAAACCACAGGCTGAGCACCATGGAACCAAGAGGCTTGAGCCCTGGGGAAATGAGGACAACTTGCCTCAGTTTCCCCTTCTGTGAAATGGGAGAATCCAATCACGTGATAAGCCCGGGACACCCCTAGACCGCTGTAACGGTTAGGGGTAGGGTGGTGACTAGAAAGATCTAGAGAACTTCCTACCCAAATCTTGAGGGTACCTGTTCTACACCCCAATCCTGTTTTTAAAGGGCCAGCACCCCCTTTCTCAGCCAACTTCATACTTCGTTTAAACAAGGTCTTGGAGAAGTCACCTTCTACTCTCCAGGCAGGGCCACAGGCCCCTCTCGTGTCCTGCAGTCCTCGGCACTTCCCTCTTCACAGCCCTGGTTACACTGTGCAATTACAACCTGAAACATAACAAGAAGGGCTCTTGCCCCTGTGGGCCCTACACTTTAGAGGACATTCCGAAGGGACCCTCCCTATAGGGCAAAGGGAATGTGCCCAACTGTATCCTGCACTTCTCTCTTCCAGATCCTCCTCTGGGTGGCCAAGGGGCAGCTGTTGGCAGAGAGATGTGGAAAGAGCTTGGACATTTGGCATTGGGTACCCCTAGGTGTATGCACAAGACTTCCTGCTATGCTAGATAGAGCTGGGGATAGGGGGGAAAAGGGGGCAGATGGAGGGCTGGGGTCTTGTGCCCCAAATTCTAGTAAAAAACTCCTAGGGGTCCAAAATGTTTTAAATCAGACCTGGCTTTCTGGATCATGCTGAAGGTTTTTTTGCCATGATAGGAAGAAAGAACATTAAAAAAAAAATTTGTGCTGCAAATGGTGGCTCACACCTGTAATCCTAGTGCTTTGGGAGGCTGAGGTGGGAGGATCGCTTGAGGCCAGGAGTTTGAGAGCAGCCTGAGCAAGAACGAGACCCCATCTCTACTAAAAACAGAAAAAATTATCGAGGTGTCGTGGCGCATACCTGTAGTTCCATGTACTCAGGAGGCTGACAAGGGAGGATGGCTTGAGCCTGGGAGATTGAGGCTGCAGTGAGCTATGATTATGCCACTGTACTCCATCCAGCCTGGACCACAGAGGGAGACACTGCCACTAAAACAAACAAACAAAATCAAACTATAAACAATTAAATAAAATATTTTATCTCCTCCAAAAGGCGAAAACAACTCAAATGTCCATTGTGAATACATAGATCCACAAAATGTGGCATATGCATGCAATGAAATATTCACACATAAAGAGAAATGAAGTACCAATACACACTACAACATGGATGAGCTTTGAAAATACGATGCTGCTTGCTTTCACATCTGAATTTAAAATAATAATAAGGCCGGGCGCGGTGGCTCACGCCTGTTACCCTAGCACTCTGGGAGGCTGAGGTGGGTGGATTGTTTGAGTTCAGGAGTTCGAGACCAGCCTGAGCCAGAGCAAGACCCCATTTCTACTAAAAATAGAAAGAAATTATATGGACAGCTAAAAATATATATAGAAAAATTAGCCGGGCATGGTGGCACAGGCCTGTAGTCCCAGCTACTCGGGAGGCTGAGGCAGGAGAATCGCTTGAGCCCAGGAGTTTGAGGTTGCTGTGAGCTAGGCTCACTCCACAGCACTCTAGCCCGGGCAACACAGTGAGACTCTGTCTCCAAATAAAATAAAAATAAAAAAATAATAACAAATAAATAAACAAGAAGTGATGCCGAGGGAAAGAACCCAGACACAAAAGACCACATTGTGGGTGAGTCCATTTACATGAAATGTCCAGAATAAATCCACAGAGACAGGCACAGATTGGTGGCTGCCAGGGGCTGGAAGAAGGGAAGTGGGGAGAGACTGCTTAGTGGGGAGGGGGCTTCTTTTGGGCATGATGAAAATGTTCTGGAAGCAGGTAGTGGCAATGGTTGCACAAATTGTGAATGTTACTTAATGCCATTGATGGTAAATTTTTTATGTTTATCTTACCACAATCACAAAATAATTTGTTTTTGAGACAGGGTCTTGCTCTGTTGCCCAGGCTGGAGTGCAGTGGTGTCATCATGGCTCACAGCAACCTCCAACTCCTGGGCTGCAGCAATCCTCCTGCCTCAGCCTCCTGAGTAGCTTGGACTACAGGTGCACACCACCATGCCTAGTAAATAATCATTCTAAAGCAACTGTTCTTGCCAGGCACTGTTCTAGGCTTAGGAGAATTGCATATAGAGGTGAACAAGACAAACAGAAAATGCTATAATGCAACTCACTTGTATGAGGAGGGAGAAAGATAATATACACATAAGCAAAGAAATAACAGTAATCGGTGATAATTGGGACAGAAGGTGAGTTATTGAGCATACCTGGGATGGGGTTACAAAAGGGATACTGCTGTAGGCTAGGTGACCAGGGACCAGTTCCCTGAAGAAGTGACATTTGAGCTGAGACCTCAATAGCAGAAACCAGCCATGTAATGAGTCATTGCAACCAGACGGAAAGGCAGTGCAAAGGCCCTGAGGTAGGAATGCAGTTAGGGGGCTTGAGAGAAGCAGGAAGCCTGGAATGAAGTGATCTAAGGGGACATTATGAGAAGATAAGATCTGGGAAGTGGGCAGGGCCTTCTGGGCTGGGGTCGGGAATTTGGATTTTTATTCTGGATCTGATGGGAGCCTTTGGAGGGAAAGGAGATGGCTGGAACAAGTGTGGAGAGAAGTGGATGAGTTCAATATATGTCTGGAGGCAGAGCTAACAGTTCTGATGATGGATTGGAGGGCAGCTGAAGGAAAAAGAGAAATCAAAGCCAATTCCTAGGTTTTTGGCATAGAGAACTGAATGGGGAAGAGTAGGTTAGGGGAAAACAGGAGTTCAGCTTTGGGAGTGTTCAGTCTGAGATAGCGATTAGACTGGAGACTGTCAGATGTGAGTCCAAAGCCCAGGGGAGAAGTCAGGGCTAAAGACATGAATTTGGGAGACATCTGCATAGAGATGATGTTTAAAGCATGTGATTGGCCGGGCTCAGTGGCTCTTGCCTGTAATACTAGCATTTTGGGAGGCCAAGGGAGGAGGATATCTTGAGGCCAGGAGTTCGAGGCTGCAGTGAGCTATGATGATGCCACTGCACTCTATCCTGGGAGACAGAGCAAGACTCTGTCCCAATTGAAAAAAAAAAGGCATGAGATTATCACACCTGTAATCCCAGCTACTCAGGAGGTTGAGGTGAGAGGTTCACTTGAGCCCAGGAGTTCAAGGTTATAGTGAGCTATGATTGGGCCACACACTCTAGCCTCAGCAGACCCTCTCTTAAAAAAAAAAAAAAAAAAAAAAAGCATGAGATTGGAATTTGTCAGTCTGAGTCCTCGAAGGAAGGTTGTGCACCCAGAGTAATTGATGAGAACTTAACAAAGAAACAGCTTACAAAGGTATAGGGAAACCATCAACGCATAGTCCAGCACCCTGGCTTAGCAACCCCTGGGTGCTGTCACCACCCTCTTAACCCTGGACAGAGCTGTATGGACCTTCTACCTGCAGTGGAGGGGCTTGGAGGTAGGCGATGTGGGACAAACATCTTGACCTTGCTTTCTTCTCTCCCATCAGCGGACCCCAATGGAAGCTTGTTGATGCGGTTGAAATGGAAGTCTGAGAAGGGGAAGTAGGGGGAAATCAGGATAGGGTGGCGTCCCCGAAGACCAAAGAGCTAATGGGAAGGAGGACAGGGGAAGGGGACAGCAACTGGGTCTGCCAAACGGTGACAGGTGTCCTGGGACAGAGAAAGCTCAGTGGAATGAGGACCAAGAGCCCAGTTAGCATGGCCAGAGGAAGGAAGAGGAGGTGACAGAGTGGAGAAGGCCCTACAGAGATAATTTTTCCCAGAAGTACATAACTTTAATCCTCATCGCCTCCCTAGCCAGTAAGCACTACTGACCCTATTTTTCAGACAAGGTAATTGAGCCTTGGAGAAGGTTCACATCTGGCTCAGGTTATAAGCGTGATGGAGCCCAGGTTGGCCTGATTCCAATTAGACCAATGGGGTCAGAGGGAGGAGGGCAGCAGCTGGGATCCGGGAGGGGACAGAGTGAGAGAGTGGAAAAGCAGAGGGAAGTCATCACCTGTAGGCAAGGAGTTGGGGGAAGCGGTAATCAGGTGGTTGGATTACTGGGGGTTCTTGAGGCTGTGTAGCTCCCCTCCCCGCCCAACACTTTCTCTAGGTAACTATACCTGTCTTCCTGGTCACCCCAGAATAGTGGGGGTGGGGGCAGGTTCTAGGGAGAGCCTGCTTCCACCAAGGGGAAGAGTGGAAAATTTCCCCGGGGTAGATGGCCCGCGCGGGGACATCGATCCTGCTCTTGAACGACACGATCTGGTCCCAGCCTCAGGGAGCTGCTCTCTCCCGCCAGCCAGGATGCCTCCTGCCCCCAGTCTGGGCCTCCCTGGCCGCCTGGGCCCAAGGTGACCGCCTTTCAACCGCAACCGCTACGCTGCGCCCTGGGCGCGCCGTGTCAGTCTCTCCCTCCTCCCTCAATCTGCGAGTGCACTTGGCCGCGGACACCTCGCGGACTTTTCCGGTACGGGAGGGGAAGCCGCTGCTGGGCTAGGCGGGGGCGGCGGTGCACTGCTGGGAACCCAGCGGAGCCCAGGCCCTAGGAGAGAGCGCTGGGCGCGCGGTAAGGCGGCTCCTGGCGCCCCCTCGGGCCGGAAGTGTGCGCGGCAAGGGTGGGAGCTGGAGGGAAGGCCCAGAGGCTGGGGCGTCGCTGCCCTCTGGCTCACACCTGCGGGACGGGGCTGGACAGGTCCCAGAAAGATGGCTTCGGGGGACACTCCCATAAGAGGGCCAGTGGTTCAGAGCCCGGTCTGGCGCGCGGCTGGGGCCAAGTCTCCCAAGCAATGCCAGGGACATGGGCCCGAAAAGGTGCCAAGGTGCGCTCAGTGGGAAAACATTGCATCCAGAATGGCTCCCCCAGGTAGTGGGCCGGGTCTAGGGAAGCCCTCTTCCAAGAAGTCCTATTTTTTGAGTTGACCTGCGCGCGCCAGCGGACGAAATTCGGTGCCAGCCGAGATGCCCCTGTTCAGAGGGCGGGGCCAGGGCGGGACCGGAGTCCTCCTGGCAGGTGCCGGGGGCGGTGCCCGGCCCTGCCCCCGGGGGCCGTTCTTGAGGCCAGAGGCAGGTCAGAGAGAAGCGGCCGGTGCGGGCAACGCCTAGGAACCCACGGGCCGCGACTGCAGCCACAGGTGCCCGCACAGGGCACCGTGTCCTAGCTCTGGGCATCAAAACCCTGGCGAGAGGGGGCACTGAGGCTTCGGAGCTGCTCTCAACCCTGGACATAGAGGCCTCCGGGCCAGAGAGCCGAGCCCTGGGGTCGCCTGAAGCTCGGGGCCACGAGCCCGCTGGACCAGACAGCGAAGCCCTGGAGCCTGCTGTACAGAGGGACTCCGAAGTCCCCAGGCCGAGCTGCGAGGTCCCCGTGCCCACTGCAGAGCAGGGCATCGAGAACCCCGAGCAAGAGAGCGAAGTCCTCAAGCCATCAGGCCAGCAGGACGCAGAGCGCCCCGGGCCGTCAACAGTTGCGGGTTTTGTGAGTCCCGAGCCAGGCAGCGACGACCCTGGGCTGTCCGAAGCGCGAAGTGCGGAGGTCCAGGGGCAGTGTCCGCCTCCGGGCTCTGAGACCTCCTCCTCCGGCGGGTCAAGCCTGTCCCAACAGCCCCCAGAGGACCTGCCCATGGAGACGCCCATCGAGCGCGAAATCCGCCGCAGCTGCGAACGCGAAGAGAGCCTGCGCCGGAGCCGGGGCCTGAGCCCAGGCCGAGCGAGCCGCGAACTTGTGGAGCTGCGCATGCGGCCGGTGCTGAGCCTGCCCGGCCCTGGCCCCGCGCCCACGCGCGCCTTGGAGCGCGCGCGGGCGGGCGCACAGATGCTGCGAGACATCGAGCGGGAGGCCCACCGGCAGGCGGCGCTGGCGCGCTCCGCGGCCCAGCCACCTCGCGCCGGGTCGCCGCCGCAGCCGCTGGTCGAACTCAAGCGCTTCTTCGAGGCCGCCGCGGGGAGCTGCTCCTCGGCGGCGGCGGAGGGCGGCGGGGCCCCGCAGCGGTTGCTGGAGCCGGGAGGCCGCCAGCGCTTGGCAGGGCAGGGCGGGTGCCCGGTACTGGCCCGCACATCGCCGTGTGTCGCTCTGTCAATGCTGGAGCAGGAGGTGCACGAGGTGCGCGAGCGCGAGCGGGAGCTGCAGCGGCAGCGGCGCAGCATCTACGGTACCGCCGAGTTCAAGGAGCCTGCGCCGAGCCTCACCGGTAAGCCGCGGGGACACCCAGGGTTCCAGCCGCCCCCATTGACTGCCCAACTCCAGGCGCCCCTTCTCTGGCCCTCTGATTCTCGGGGTCTCTCCCTGCAGGCTTCCAGACTCCTGGGACCCCCTTCTCAACTTTCCGTCCTTTGCCCACTCCTTCTGGGCTGCCCACTGCCTGGGCTCCACTCCCCAGCAGGAGTGATGGACTCCCAGCCCCATACCCTCTAGGTTGCGGAGGTGGGTGGGGGAGAATTCCAGATGTCTTCCTCTTTGTCGGGTTCCAGGGAACCCTGACTGGGTTCTGGCACTATTGGACTCTCCCTCTGAATTTTCGGGCTCCTGCCTCTCCATTCTGGGTTCACCTCCCTCCTCCTTCGGGTTCCTGGGCTCCCCAGAGCTGGATGAAGGCCTCCATGGGGAAGAGAAGGGTGAACGCCTGTGTGTGTTTAAGGGGCGCGGCCGGCCTCCTTCATCCGGGCTGTCTCCAGCTGGTGAGAGGAGGGGCAACCCCGGCTGAGCGCCCCTTCCTCCTACAGCGAGCAGGGGCAACGGAAAGTTGGCGGTGATCTGGCCCCCCCGCAGAAAGGCCTCGGAGAACGGCCTGGAGCAGGTGGGAGTCCCCTTTCCCCGTGTACCTAGAGCGCCTGTCTCTCCCCCTCCTCCCTGCGGTGCCAGGACGCCGTGTGGGGAAAGATGTAGCCCTGCGCCCCCTTGGAGCGCCACTCTGACCAGAGCTGAAAGTGTGGGGCGCAGCCCGGGGGTGAAGAGGATGCGGTCGTCCTGGGGTCCAAACCGTCCCACCCTGCACCTGGGTGCGGTGCGCGGGTCTCTGAGGCCGGCCTTCCTTCTGGCCCTCTCTCCCCAGGAGGAGCGCAAACCTTGAGGTTTGAGCAGGCTGGGACCTGTGGCCGGAAGTAACACACCCGTCGGGGGACCGGGGAGGGGGGTACCCTGCGGTGCCCTCCTGATCGGCAGAAGGTCTGGATGCTCGTCACCTCTCTGCGCTAGGGAAAATGAAATCGACCAGCGCAACCTTGATCTTGACTTTATGAAACTGACCAGCCCTCTGCATAAAACTGCTTAGTACGCATTGGGAAACTGACCACCACCAACAACTCGACCAGCGAAACTGTCCAGCCCGTCTCCTCCCAATTGCAAACTGAACTGCCCTCTCTCCCTTGACTGTTAGAGGGTCTTAGCTGCTCCCTCCCCCAATAAAACCTCTTCTTTCAGGACCGTGGAGGCTGTTTTCTTCTGAGTCCTCCTCGTCTGGGGTGGGGCGGGAGGACGGAGGGCGGAGGGAGGCCTGAGAAAACCGCAAGAGGCGCCGGCCGGAATGCGGAATGCGGGAATGTGCCCTTATCGCCCTGTTCCGGGGCTGCCCTCCTCCCCCGGCCAGACCCGGCCTGGCCCGGGTCTGACTGCCCCCTGGCGGCGCAGACGCAAATGTGACGCTCGGACAGGGTGTACGCCCTCCCTTTCCAAGTTTCTTTGTCAACATTTACTGGTGCCAATGGCGTGCCCCGCACCGGGCGCTGGCTAGACACAAGTGATAAGAGGCTGTTCCTACCCTGGGGACGTATACAATAGCTGAAAAAAAAAAAAAAGAAAAGAAAAGAAACAAAAAGCGTGTGGTGAGGGTACAAGCTACTCCTCAACATCGCAGTTTCTTCTGATCATGGTCCTTGACATCGTAGTTCCTCGCGACGGAGGAGTGGAGTGAGGGAGGGAAGTGTCATGAGTTTCTGTTTTCCAAAATCTACTGGAAACTCAGCCTTTAAAAGAAATATTTGCTTCTTAGACTATTAAATAAAAAATATATAGACACAAAAAAATCTGAACTTTTCACGATTGTGACTATTTAGAAAAAACTTTTAAAATTATGAGGGAGGGAGGGAGAGTGGCAAGCATCACCTGTTTACAACAGAACCTGTAGCTGTCAATTTACAAGCCCTAGTTAATTTCTCTTCCCTGGATGAGGGTTGGAGAGAGTGAGTGAACACCCTAAGTTGTCTGTAAAACTGTATCTGTGCAGTTAACATTCTGGGGCTAGAGTTTAACAGCTTCTTAGAAGTGCACTGAGACCAGAAAAAGTGAGACCCAGGAATGTTTTAGAATTGCTGTTTCAACTCCTCCACCTGTCCCACTTTGTCCCCTGCATAGGGACAGCAAATGAAATACAAATAAGAAAGGCTCATACAGCCAACAGCAGCTCAGTCCAAAAAAGTCCCAACTCCTGACCCCAGCACACTGATCTCATGCTTGACCTTAACTCTGGGAGATCTGGAGAGAAAGGCAGGAGAGAACCAGGGGTTCTCTAACTTTTCTGCATATTAAACTCAACTGAAGCCCCCTGTGCCAAGCAAATCAGAATGGGGGGTGGGGTGCTTTACATCAGTATTTTTATTTAAAACTCCCCAGCTTATTCCAACGTGTAGCCAAGTTTGAGAACCATGATGCAGATGTAGACCAGAAGTTCTCAAAGTGTGGTGCCTGGGCCAGCAGTAGCAGCCATACTTGGAGACTTGTTAGAAATGCAAATTCTTGAGTCTGGTCCAGTCCTAATGATGGAACTCTCCACGTGATTCTGATACACGCTAAAGTGTGAGAAGCATGGGTGTAGACAGCTGCTGAGCAACAGGACCCAGGAAATCAAGCTTGTTTCCTTCCTCTTCCAGTATTGCACTGCCACTACCCACCGGAAACCTTTAGGGTATGCAGACTGTGGCTTTCATTTGAAGGAAGACAATCTAAAGGTGCTTGTGGCTAGTCTGAATTGAG
Source organism: Varecia variegata (assembly GCA_028533085.1). Lineage (NCBI taxonomy): Eukaryota > Metazoa > Chordata > Mammalia > Primates > Lemuridae > Varecia > Varecia variegata. Next base: position 102,975,782 of record CM052442.1, on the reverse strand, counting down.
ATGTACTATAAGCCTGAAATACCAGCTTTCAAAGACTTAGTACAAAAAAGGAAAATATCGCATTACTAATTTTTGCATGGATTTTATGTTGAAATAATATTTTGGGTATATTGGATTAAATAAAAAATATCACGAAAGTGAATCTGACCTCGTCTATTTTTTATGCGGTTACTAAAAAGTTTGAAATTACATATGTGTCTTGCGTTTGTGGCTCGCTTTACATTTCTATTGGATCGAGCTAAAAGAGTCTTACAGCCACGGGCAGACTCACAGGGGCTACCTCAACTCAGTACCAGGGAACGTCAGAATTTCCTTGAACTCATTCAGACCAGGACCATAGACAAAAAAAAAAATGCTTGCAGTCAGAAATTGTCCCCAGAAGCCCCCACAAAGAGCAAGGGTTTGGGAGTCCAATCTTCACTTGCTTCGCCTCTGAGGTTCGTTTTTTATCACTTGCAAACTGAGGCTTGCGATAATACTATGTGCCAGGGACAACGAAGTGAGCGTTTTGCTCAAAAGCATAAGGGTTTCTCCTCTGACTATGGCGGAGGGGAACCAAAAGGTGTTCCTTGCTTTAAAGGGGGATAACGCGCCGCTGAATGACACCCGGTCAGGAAGGACGCCCTTCCTCTTGCAAGGGGCCAGTTGAGATCAGAAGGACCTGCTGAGGGTTCAAGCTCCACCACTTGCTCGCGGGAGCTTTAAACAGGTGAGTTCACCTCCCTTATCCTGGGTCTCCTCTCCCGCCCAGGGGCGACGAGAGGCTTAGAGATCCCAAGCTGGGGTTCCTTACGACTCTACCACACGGCTCGCGCCTTGTACCCGGAGAAGGACGGCGACCTGCCCGGATCTAAAGTCCCAAAAGCTGAAGGAGGAAAAAAAAAAGTCTGACTCGGCCTTTCGGAAACTGATCGCGAACACTTTCCTGGGGCACGTCGGGCAATGTAGTCTTTTACGTTAGAAAACGATAACTTCCGGGTCAAAACGGGAGTGGGCGTGGCCCTAAGTCTCTTCCTCCAGTGGGTGTTGAACTTTCCTACTACCCGAAACTTGCAGTTTTCGGGCTTTACCTGCTCCGCTACTTCCTTTTTTGCTTCGTGCGCGCGTCTGCGCATGCGCCAAGCTCTCGTCCGCCTACAGGCAAATTATGGGTTTGTTTCCAATGACTACATTTTCCAGAAGGCTGAGCGAGTGGGCGGGGCCTCTCCGCCCCAAGGGGAGGGGCGCGGCGCTCAGCGGACGCGGAGCCTGTGACCTCTTTCTTTTATTTAACACAAAACTGGCGTGTCCGAACTCTGGGCCCCGCGGCCCGGCTGGACTCAGTGCAGACAGGTTGGCTCGGCCTGGCCCTTTGGAAGGCGAGGCCGGGCTACACTGGGAGAACGAGTGAGCCTCTCTCCTGCCACCTCTCCTGGAGTTTGAAACTGTCAAGCTCCAGCTCCTACCCTCTTCCCCGGGTTCAAGACCCCTGCGCTGCCCACGCTGCGGGCCCGGCTGCGCTCGGGGGCCGAGCCGGGCCTGCCTGGCCCGTGAGGATCTGCACCAGCAGGTCGGTGGCCAGCGTGTGCGATGGCTCCTCGAAGCCGATGGTCAGCAGTTGTTGGTAGTCCCCAGGTGGCTGCGGGCACAAAATCCTGGGGGGGCGCCAGGGACAGACAAGCCTGGATTTGAGTACCCCCTGCCCTCGGGAGGCCCCCCCCTTGAGTGAGAGGCTGTGGCTGAAAGAGGCTTTGTTTCAGCTGGGGGTGGGTGGGAAAAACCCTGGAAGGAAGTTGTTTCCTTGTTGATGAGAAACTGAGAGAGTAACGGCAGCTCCCCGAGGCTGAATAACTGTCTCTGATCTGTCCAATTACACTGCTAGCTGTGTGTCCTTGGGCAGGTAACTTAACCTTCCTGAGTGCCTGTTTTCTTCTTTGTAAAATGGGGCAAACAGTATAGACCTCAATGGGTTGTTACTAGGGTCTGCATAAAGTGCTTTTCGGGGCACAATAAAATGCTATTATTACTGAGCGCAGCAAACTGTTGGGGAAGAAAGATGGTCTATTGGTGGGGTTCTGCCCCTCCCTCCAGAGCTCAAGCCCACCTTGCCATTGCTGTAGCTCCTACCATGAATAAATGTCATCCTCAGCTGGTCCTAGGGGCACCCATCGGCCAATGGACCACAGCTTCTGGATCTGGGGGCACGAATTGGCTGGACTTTTGCCTGTATCTTCCCAGGTATCTCGATAGCACAGGAAATAGCTGGGAGGGGAGGAAGCAACAATGAAAAGTGATGAGTTTCATAGCTGCTTCTGTTGAGGGCTTTGATTTTGAAGAGGAGGTAGAAACTCATCAGAAGTTGCTCTGAAATTCCCAAACAGGGATGTGACTCAATATCAAGGCCTTTTCTCCCCACCAGCCTCCTTTTAAGATAAGGGCTTTTATTTTGATGGGAGGATGAGTTTAAATAAAAAAGATAGAGGTGGTCTTTCAAAGGTCTTTGGTTTTCTGGTTTGCTTTTCATGCTTTGGTAGTTCAGAGACGCATATTAGCATTCATCATAGACAGGGGAGGACTTTGATTTTGGTAAGAGAACTTACTAATCCACATGGGAATCTTGCCCCTTGCCACTGGGCTCTGGGATGGTCTCCAGGCTCCAGCGCATCTTCTTATAGAGGTATCTGGGGAAGCGGCTGGCAGTGTAGGCAGCTGGGGCACAGTATCTGAAGATGGACACCTCATGGGAAGGGCTGATGGAGAACCTCCCACAGAAGAAACAGGAGATGCTGGCAGGATGGGAGAGTTGGGGATGAGGCCGGGCCCTGGACTATGCCACCATCCCCCCAAATCCCAGTTTCCTACTCTTTACCTCAGAGGGTCAGTGTCCTCCAGGCTCACGAACCCGAAGGAGGCATACATGAGGACCAGCTGTTCCAGGCGCAGGGTCAGCTGCTGAGAGATCTCTAACAGCTGCATGGAAGAAAGAGGAGGTATAATGAGATCAGCTGGCCTGCCAGGAATACACCCCTCCCTCCCTCCCATCCCCCAGGCCTGGAGCTGTGCGGAGAAAGGGGTGTGGGGTCTAGAAAACCTGCTTGGAAGCACACACACACCCCCTTTCGGACCAGCTCCTGCAGGGCTCCATAGATGGGGGGCGTGCTCCTTGCTGCTGCCTCCAAGTACAGGAAGTAGGGCTCGCACATCTGTAGGAAGGTTGGCATGGCCTTTGCCAGCTGTTCCTTCTGTACGCCGTCCCTGCTGAAGGGAGAGGGTGGCCTTTGCTTGGGGTCCCTCCCCCTCTTACTAGTTGCTCCCATTCTACTCACCCTCCACCCGCATCGCTGGCCTAGACAGACCCCCCGGTACAAAATCTCCCAGGCCTTTCCTCTGGGCATCTTTCAGGCCCACCTACATCAAAACCATTTGGAACACTTGTTAAAAGGCTGACACCTGAGGCCCACAACTCACTACAGACTCAAAACTCTGGGCAAGGTGAAGCCCAGAAATCTAGGGTTTAAACAGCCTCCCAGGGGATTCTAATGGACATCGAAACTTGAAAATCACAATCTCTTTTTCCCCTGATCTGGGAATCACATTATCCTCTGGAGTCTCAAACTGGCAGTCTGTGGGCCAAACCTGCCTCAGGTGAGTTTTGTTTAGCCCGGCACAGGGTTCAAGATCTAAGCCAACATTTAAAAACTGGGAGAAAAAGTCCTAGAGATTTAGCAACCCCCCAGGCCCACAGTGGGTCGCAGGATGGTAACACCCCTAGTTCTACGCAGTTTACACAGTTCTCACCACTCTCTCAAATTAGATCCCTAATTGGCTTCATTTACTGTCTCCCTCTGGCTCCTAATGCTTTTAATTCTGCCACCAGACACACTCAGGGTGTGTCACCTATCCTGTCACCTCCTGAGTCTCCTTACCCATGGGGACCTAAGACCCTGTCCAGCATCACCTGTAGAGCAGGTAGCTCTGGAAATCATCTGCCTTCTTGAGCAGGTAGCGGAGCTGTTCCGTGATGGGGTTGAACATAGTGTCCAGGGGTAGGCGAGGAGGGGCTGGCCCGGGACCGGGGACCAGAGGCTCCGGGGAAGGCGTGGAGGCGGCTGGGGCCTCCGGCAGCTGCTCCTGAACATCCTCAGGCTCGGGCTCTGGTGGGTCCCCAGGAATGACAGGGGGCGTCAACCATGAGGGGTTTCCGCAGGGCTGCGCCCCGGGTTCTAAGTCGTCTGGGGGCGGCGTTTCTCCAGGGCCTAGAGGGAGCGGCCCCACGAACCACTGCTCCGTAGCCATAGCGGGGCTGGGGGCGGAGACCTGAGCTCTTTAAGCTTCTGCTGATGCTCACGTTGGCCACCGGTTCCACCCCGCCCTGCCCCGGGAGCCTCAGACTTTTCTGGGCCGGGAGGGCAGGCCTCTCCAACTCGCCCCTGCCTCGACCTCTCCACCGGCACCCGGCGCTGGGGGAGTTCGCCTCTTTTGAATTTCAACACGCGAGAGGGGCGCGCCGCTCTGATCCGCGCTGCGCAACCGCTGCGCACACACGCGCTCCGGGAACCTGGCAGTGGGGAGGAGGGGCGAGCCCAGGGCGACAACCTAGGTCGGCGCTGGAGCGGTCACGTCTCAGGGGTGCGGCCCCAGAGCCAGCGACTTTCACGAAGGCGATTTCCTAGAGAAGAAGAGTTTCTAATGTGCGTCCAAACCTCAGGGCACAGGTATACAGAGGAAAGATGCCTAGGTCCCACCTCCACTCTCTGACCCCGAGGAACATGTTTTTTTTAACTCTAATGGAGTTGAGAAACTGCGCTAGAACTTAGCACAGATTTGTGATGTAGTAGCCATTACTACTATAAGTCTTAACTTGGAGATTTTTTCCCATCCCGTGATTTTATCTAATGGTCCAGTTCTTTCTGTTACTTTTATGGAGAGGAGCAGGAACCCCTGGAAATCCTATCATGGTCCCAGAACAGACCCCTGCCCCCAACATTTGTAGACTCGATTCTCTGTAGCATACACAGGCTGACAAGTTACATAGCTATGAGGCCAAAAACATTAATTATATTTAAAGACTGTGGGGAAAGAACTCGGATAGGTGTCAGACACTGCACTGGGTGACCCTGAGCTAGCATCTTCTCTGCCTCATCTGTAAAGCTTTTTATGAGTTCTTTGCTTCATAGAGCTACAGAGAGGACGACTGAGGAAAAATGCTCTTAAAGCATGGAGTTGCTCAAGAGAATGAGGAGGGAGGATCACTTGAGACCAGGAGTTCGAGACCAGCCTGGGTAACATAGCCAGCTCCTGTCTCTAAAAAAAAAAAAAATGCTGGCACTGGACTGCAGTCCCAGCTACTCAGGAAGCAGAGGAGGGAGCCCAGGAGTTTGAAACTGCAGTAAGTTCTGATCATCCAGCCTAGATGACAGAGTGAGACCCTGTCTCTTAAAAAAAAAAAAAAAATGGTGTTAACTGCTAGTCACTCAACAAACATTTGAGCACCCACTGTGTGTGCCTGACTCTGTTCTGTCCACACCCTCCTGGAGCCCTTACTTACTGTCAGAGCAGGCTGTGAGGCGCCCCATTCACTTGGCTTTCTACCAGCCCAGACAATTTTGTTCTAAACTTAGGATCTCCCAGGAGGCTCTTCAACACCCTTCCCCGCCCCATTCATAAAAAAATGGACTCTGTGGCATTTTTATTTTCCTTTTCCTTTTTTTAAAATTTTATTTAAAAAACCTTCGGTGCAATATTAAAAAGCAATACAGCCAGCTGGAGCGACAACCAACAGAAAGAAAGAGGGGAGGCAGGGAGGGCCCAGGGACCCCATCCCAGCTGCTGCCCTTGAGGGCAAGGGCAGACTGGGAAGGGGCGTGGGTGGCAGGGGGAGGGAGGAAAGGCCACCCACCAAAATGAACAGGCAGAAAAAAACATTTATATAGGAAACAACTGGCTGGACTGAAGAAGTTCTTGGGGAGATGAGAAGTGCCCCCCATTCCTTTTTTTTTTTTCTTTTTCCAAAAATGTCCTGGGCTGGGGGGAGGATTGGCCTCCAGGGGTGAAAGGAACAGGCCACTGTCTCCCCAACCACACTGATGAGCTGGGGGGCAGGTGTGTGTGTGTGAGACACAAAGGAAAGAGATGAGTAAGGGAGAGTATCCCCTCCCTGGAATCTGTTATGAGGGCTGAGGGAGTCCCCATCCAGCTCCTGGACTCTGGGGGATCTTAGGTGACAGGGGGGCTGGAATGGGCTGGGGCAGGGGCAAGGCTGGGCGCTCAGCCTAGAAAGCCATCAGGGTCATCGTCCTCAAAGTGGCCTTGCTGAAGCACCTTGATGTGGTGCTCGTAGATTTTCAGGGCTGGGCCCAGGCGGATGGACAGGCCGGTGAGCACATCTGTACGTTGCATTAGCAGCAAAGACTTGCCATCGATTTCCTGGGCAGGACGGGGACAGAGAGCAGGGTTCACAGCACACTCGTGCTGAGGCTGTGTGTGTGTGTGTGTTGTGTGGTCCTGGGCTGGGAACTCACCTGTTCTTGGAAAGCTGTTGCCTGCTCAGGGAAGCCTGCTTCTGTGAAATATTCTACCACATCCATCACCGTCCACTCCACGGGGTCAGCTGGCTTCTCTTTGCGCCCGGGACTGCAGCAAAACAGAGGGCCACCAGTAAACGCTGGTGGCCCTCTGGCTGTCACACACACCTGGGCAGCACCCACGTCTCAAACACCCCAACTTACGGACAGCCAAAGGGGGTTCCGTCGGCCCCAGGGAGGGCTGGTTTTCCTGGGGGCAAAGGCACCGGGGATGGGGAATCTGGCCCGGTGGCGACAGAGGCTGGGAAAGAAACAGCAGCTACCTGTGGCTTTGTCTTAGGGCTGCGTTGGTCCCACCTGGCACCCCCACCCAGAGGGGACTCCTCACCTGATCCCCCCTCCTTATTCATGGCTGCCATGGAGAACACCTGGCGGGTGCCGCTGCCTGGCGCTGGTCCCCGCCCTTCATCCTGGCCCTGGTGGGGTCCACAGGGTGACCACTCCTTGACCCTCTCCTTGGCACTCTGAGGGCCCCGCTCGCCATTAAGTTGATGGTGCTGAGCACCTGCAGGACGGTCACTCTCAGGCACTTCTGAGCTTTCGGACACGTCGTCTTCATCATCTTCGTCTTCATCATCGTCGTCTTCCTCTTCTTTCTCAAGCACTTGCTCTTCTCCACCCCTCTGGGCCCAGGAGGGAAGCAGGCAAGATAAGTAGTTGCTCTAATCCTGGACCCAGACCCTGGGATCTGGGACCGAGTCGTGTGCCCAACGTCACCTTTAATAACAATACGAACTAACTTTTACGCATCACTCCGTGCCGGGCTCTGTGTTCACCAAACCCTCAGCAACCAAATCTCACGAAACTCGCTCAACAACCCCAAGGGGTCGCTACTGTTATTAAGCCGCGTTTACAGCGGAGGAAACTGAGGCTGCGGGAGATTAAGTCACTTGCCAAGGTCACCACACGCCGAGCCCGCAGGGAACGCGCGCAAAGCCTCAGCCACCCGCCGCCCAGTTTCTCCCGGGACTCGCGCCCCCGCCACCAACTTCGCCCGCACCTGCCCACCGCGCGGCGCCCCGGCTCTCCCGCGCGCTCACCTTGCTCCGAGACGGGCGGGCGCTGGCGGTCGGCGGCGCCCGTCCGGGCCTGTCCCCGCGGGGCAGCGCAAGCGCTCCGAGGCGGGTGCGCTCCAGGCGGCCCCGCGCTGCCGCCTCCTCCTCCAGCAGCCCCTGCACGCGGCCGCGGGTCAGGCGGCCTCCGGAGCCGCCGCTGCCCCCGAGGTAGCGCACGACTTCCCGCAGGCTCACGGGCCGCGCAGGGCCGCCGGCCCGCGCCGCGCCCCCCTCCGGCGGCGGCTGTGGCTGCGGCGGCGGCGGCGGCGGCTGCTGCTGCTGCTGTGGCGGCGCCGGCGGCTGTGGCGGCGGCTGTGGCGGCGGCGGCAGCGGCGGCTCCCGGGCGGCGACGGCGGGAGGGGGGGCACGGCGCGGGCCGGCCGGGGGCGCCACTGCCGGGGGAGCGGCTGGCGCGGGCGGCGGCGCGACCAGGGGCGCGGCCCGCTGCGCGCGGGGGCCCGGCTGCGCGGGGCCGGGCGAGGGGGGCGCTGTGGCGGCGGCGGCCGCGCGGGGCGCCCGGGCCGGGGCGGCGGCGGCGACGGGCGCGGGCGGCGGCGGCGGGGCGGGCGTGGGCGGCGGCGCGGCGGCGGCGGCGGCGGGGCCCCCGCGGGGGGCGCGCGGCGGGGCCGGCGGGGTGGCTCCGCGCCGGGGCGGCTGGACGCGCGCCGCGTTGCGGTACGAGATGCTCCCCTTGTAGCTGACCCGGAGCACGGCGCGCTGCTGGATCAGTTTCTCGAGCTCGGCGCGCGTGCGCTCCGGCTCCGGGCCGTGCCGCCGCCGCACCATCCGGCAGATGCGCTCCAGGTCCGGCCGCGCCTTGCGCGAGCGCAGCGAGTCGATCGTGTCCAGGATCCACTCTTGGTAGTGCGGGGAAGCGGCGGACGACGAGGCGGCGGCCGCCGTGGTGGCGGCCGCCGCCGTCTCCGGCGGGGGTAGGGCCGGGGGCCCCGCCATGCCTCCCGCCCGGCCCGGCTGCACCGTGCGCGCTGCCTCCCTCCCAGCGCGGCGCCCCCCTCCCCAGCTCCCCTCCCTCCGCCGCTGCCCGCCTCCTCCGCCTCCCCCCCCCCGGGGGGCGCAGCGCCTCGGCGGAGCGGCGGCGGCGGCGCTGCTGTTTCTTTGCAAAAAAAAAAAAAAAAAAAGAGAGAGAGAGGGAGCGAGAGAGAGAGAGAAAAAAACAGTGAGAGAGAAAGAAAAGAGAGAAAAAAATATGCACACACTCACTCACTCGCACGCACGCACACACAGCCCCGCTTCTGCTGGGCGCGCGCGGGGCCGGGGATGCGAGGAGGGAGGAGGGGAGCGCGGCGCGGCCGGCCCCTCCCCGCCGCCGCTGCCGCCGCCGCCGCCGCACGCGCGCCCTGCGCCCGGGACACTCCGGCCCCCCTTCCTTCCCTCCCTCTCTCCCTCCTCCCCGCCGCCCGCCTTCCTCCCTCCCACCCCCACGCGCCCGCTTTTAAGGTGGAGCCCGGGCCCCCCGTCCGCCCCCTTTACCCTGCGCTCTCGCTCACTCCGGCTCGCTCCGGCCCCCCCTTACAACTCCCGCGCGCTTTTTAAGGAGGCGCCGCGGAGTTGGCGCCGGGGCGGGGGCGGGGGAAAGCGGCGGGCGGGGGAGGGGGAGGGGAGTGCCGGGGGGAGGGGAGAGGGGGCGGGCAGGGCAGGCGGGCGGCGCTCGGCCGCCCTCCAGCCATTGGGCGCGGGACCCAGACGTCCCCGGCGCCCAGCCCCCCTCTCCACGCCTCCCCGGCGCGCTCCGCTCTCGGGACCGCACTTACCGGGAACTCGCCGCCTGCGGGCCGGGGCCGGCGCGCTCGCAGGGCGCTGCGGGGACCCTCGGGCTACCGCCGCCCCCTCCGCCCCTCAGGCGCGCCTGGTCCCGCGGTTTGGCTGCGGGGAGGGGGGCGCGCACTGTCTCCCCCCTTCACTCCCCCTGCCAGGGCCGCCCCCGCTGCCGCTCGGCCTCCCGGCGCGCCGGCCCCAGCGGCTCCCTAGAGCGCCCTCTCGGCCCGGGGCTGGGCGCTGAGAGGTCGCGCTGCAGATCTGGGGACCCCTAATCCGGGGGTCATAGGGCGGTTTGGCGCCCCCTTCTCCTGCGGTGCGGGAGGAGTGACGGAATTCCAGCTAAACCCAGTTTCACTAGGACTCCAGGCCAGGGCCTGATCAGCCTGGACGCTGGGGTCCGAAATTCCCTTTCCAACCCCCTTGGGGGTGTGTGGGTGGGTGACCGAAGTTGAGAACACCAGCGACACTTTTTTTTTTTTAAACAAAACTTTATTGGTAATAGTTTTCAAATATGTTTACAACAGCACACTGTTCAAGAGGAAGTCTCGTCTTTCGCAGCACACAGGTTGAATCGCCCCCGCGCCCACCCGGGGCTCCACCCCAGGCCTGAGAGCCCCTCCTGGGATAGGGAGAAGTTATGAGAGGGACAAATAGAGGGATAAATGGGGTGGCTCCCCACTTTTCTATTGAGAGAAAAAAGCACAAATCAGAGGGGTGGAAGAAGTGAGGGACAGCTGTCGGCTAAGCTAGAGGAGGGGCGCCCAGGATGGTGGGGCGCCCCCAGAAGCTGCTGGGTGAATAAAACAGGCAGCCCCTCCCCAGCAAGCCTGGCCTTGAACCCTGGGCTGTGGGGTGGGGACTGGGTGAGGGGAACTTTGCCTTCCATGTCCTTTTGCAGGGTTGCCTTCCCAACTGAGTTGAGAGGCTGGGCATTAGTATGTGGCTGAGAATAAAGTTAAGGAGTTTGAGGGGAGTGCTGCTGGGAGGAAAGACTCTGGGCGTGGGGTTCCCCCTCTGCCTTTTTTTTGGGGGGGTGACTCCTCTTTGGCAGGGGGAGGGGCAGCTGCTGTGTCTGGCTCCCACAGCCCAGGGGTGAAGAAAGGTCTGTTGGGGAGGGGAGTAGGGGCTTCCTAAAGGGACTGAGACCCTTGCAGGATTGGCAGAGGACCCCCCACCACCACCCCAAAAGGGGGCAGGGGAGATTAGCAGCTCAGGGTAGAGGTTCAAACCCCAGTGCCTCCCTTGACAAAGTCAATCTGCTTCCCAGCCTTGTTCAAATGGATTTGGGGAAAGGGGGAGGGTAGAGGAAAGAGGGGAGGGAGGCACTGGTGGAACTTAAATAAGATTTTAAATTTCTTTTTTTTTTTGTAAAATTCTAGCAAGCAGCCCACTGAACATGTCACTAAAATCTCTTCTTCCCAGGCAGGCAGGGTTGCTCTGAAGGGAAGGTTGGCTTTTCCTTCATTTGCCCTTAGTGAGGGGTGCCTGTGGTGGGGTTGGGGTGTGGTGGGGGCTGGAGGTTAAGTTTGGGCCCCTCTTTCCACAGCCCATCCCTGGATACACCAGCAAGACCTTGTCTGACTGGAGCTGAGAAACTCGTTTAAAACAGGCAGAGGTGGACTGGGGGGTGTGTCGGCGAGGAGGGAGGGAAAAGTGGTAGAGGGTGCAGGAGGGCTCAAAGGAGAGCGGGGGAGCAGCTGGTGTTTCTGTCCCTCCAAATATCTGGGCTTCCTGCTCCCCCTACCCTGGAGGGTGGGGTGGGGGTGAAATTAGATGCAAGGAACTCTGGGGCCCTCTGGCTGTTCAATCCAACCCTCCCACCCCCCCCAAAAAAAAAGGAAAAAAAGAAAAGAAAACCCGTGGGGCCACAGGCACACCCCTAAAACTCAGAAAACTCCTTGCCACACTTCTCATTGATGGACACCCGGATCTCTTCCTCCTCATAGTCATCAAAGTTACTTGTGTCGCCAGGGCCTTTAAACTTTGGTATGAAGGGAGCTTCCACCTGGAGAGAGATCAAGAACCACTCAGGACTCAGTAGTCAACGTAATTGTTATTACAATAAATGCAAATGGCCTAACATTCAAGAGATATTTACTCTGACCCAGGTCTGAGCTTAGCATTAGGATGTGACTCTTAATCCAAGACTCTTATCTCAGCCACCTCACCAAAAGGGAAATTACTTCTCAGAAAGAGGCATCTCTTGCCCAAGGCCACAGAGTGGCCAAATGACCCCAGAATCCCATTTCTAGACCCCACTGGCTCTAAGCTGCCTACTCTAGGTTGCCCCTGAACCCGTGGTCTTTTCCCTTTCCATCTCTCCACTGGCAGTCCTCCCTCACACTTGGCCTCCCCCAAACCCTCAGCATGCTGGAGGAGGGGAGGCCCACCTTCCTCTGGTAGATAGCGATCCAGTCAGTCGTGGCAAACCACTTGTGGTTCTTGATATCATTGACCCCGTTCTTGAGGTTCCCAAAGCGCTTGGTGAGATCCACCTGCAGGAGGTTCCGAAGTAGGTCCTTCAAGTCAGAGCTGAAGTGGGAAGGGAACCGCACCTGGAGGAGGGGGTACACAGACAGGGTAGGGGGCTGCTCCATCCCATAGTCCAATCTGGCAGAGGCCCCTAGATTTGAGTGCCTGCTGGAGTCCTGTAAAAATAGCTCATTGGGCCAACCCTAGGGTTTCTGATTTAGAAAGGCTGGGTGGGGCCTGGAAATCTGTTTCTAATATGCACCCTGGCAATGCTGCTGCCAGAGAGGGACACCTTCGAGAACCACTACTCTAAAGCCAGTGCTATGATGGTTCTCATTTCAGAGAGAGGAAACTGAGGCTTGGAGGGGTTAAACAGCCCCCCAAGGTCACACGAAGGAGCAGACGGGCAATTCCATCTCAGATCCATCGGACTCCAGAACTTCATCCTTAGCTGCTGCTTCTTAAGGCTGCTCTGCTGGGGTCTGGAGACTTCTGAAATCTTCACGCAGGAAGAAACTTTTCCCCCTGTCTCTTCATAGCTAAGGCTCTTCCATTCTTTAAGGCCCAGCTCAACTCTTCTGGAAAGTTTCCCCTAAAGCTCTGAGCCCACGGCCTTGTATGCAAGTAGTCACTGGATTGACAGCTGCAAGAAACAACTTCTAGTCCCTGCTCTGCCTCTTACAAGTTGTGTGACCTTGGCCATGGCCCTTAACCTCTCTGGGCCTGCGCATGTCTCTCTGACATGGGGCAGATATCCCAGAGTTGGTTGAGGGAGATAATGCCGCCGAGGGTGCGTGGGACTTGGAAAAATGCTACAAAGAAGGGAGTTATGCTCATCTTCCTCTCTTCCCCCACGGAAACTTCTATGGCTTTTCTTTTCTTTTTTTCCACTCTTGGCCATTTCCTGGGAATTTCTATTCTGCCTGGTAGCAGATGCCTCATCTTTCCCTTATAGTGATGCAGACTGTGTGTGTCCAGCCAGTGTGGCCCCACTTTGCAGTTGGGTGACCTCTACCCTCCCTGAGGGGCACATGGCTAGTTCCCTGGTTCCCAGATGGCCAGGAGGAAGCTCAGAGGAGCTAAGCGACTTGCCCGAAGTTTCACAGCCAATAGGTGGCAGAGCTAGATCTCCAGCCAGGTCAGCCCACCCAAGGCTGAGCTTGCATCTGTTCCCACTGTTTTCTAGTGACTCTAGGCCAACCAGCAGCTCCCACACACGGGGCGCTGGACCAGGTGGAGGGAGGTGGCTGAGCTGCCACTTACTCCACTTACAATGACACCTCCACTTACTCGCCGAGGTGTGATCCTGGACCAGACACGTTCCCTTTCCAAGCCTCAGTTTCCTCACCTCTCCCACGGGGGTGCCACTCTCTCGGGGTATGACTGAGGGGGTGAATCCAGGACCTGGCAGATGGGGATCATTTGCTGCACTTTGTAGACGAGAACTCAGACAGTTCTGCCACCCCTTGCCCAGACCCTCAGAGCTGGCCCTGTCTGCACTTGGAGGGCAGGTGTGGGCAGCATACCCCAAGCGATGGGACTCCCTGGTGGGGCCGGGGGTGGCACCTGGGAACCAAACAAATTCGCTTTTCTGCCTTGAAGCTTGTGAAAACTCATTCTAGGTGGGACAAGCAAAGGCGAGAATGGCCTGGTGTCAGGGCAGCACGAGTTCTGTGGCCAAGGAGTTCCGATGAGACTTGGGGTTTTGGAAGCCCTTGGGATTCTGGCACTGCGGGTCAGGGGCTAGACAGCAAGGTAGCTCGAGGAGTTGGCTTCTAATCAGCTTCTAGATTATTCCAACAAGCAGGGATCCGCAGACAGTGGGATGGGCGGGTGGGGAAGGGTCTGCTTGTCCCTTCTGGCATCTGGGCCTCACCTTCCCAGAGACGATCTTCTCATAGATCTGGATGGGCTGGTCGGCGAAGAAGGGCGGGTAGCCAGCAGCCATCTCATAGATGAGAACCCCCAGGGCCCACCAGTCCACGGCCTTGTTGTAGCCCTGGAGCGAGATGGGGTTGAGGGGGTGTGGGGTGAGGAGGGACCGAGGGCGGAGCCGGCCTCAGGAGAAGGGGTGGGCTGGGGGAAAGCCTACTTTGCTCAGGATAATCTCAGGGGCCAGGTACTCGGGGGTCCCGCACAAGGTCCAGGTGCGGCCCTTCACGCGCTTGGCGAAACCGAAGTCCGTCACCTGCAGGCACAAGAATGAGCGGTTGGCCAGAAGGGAGGGTCCAGGCCATGGCCACTGGGGGCTGCCCCTCGCCTGGCCCGGTGGGCACCTGAATGTAGCCCTGCTGGTCAATGAGGAGGTTCTCCGGCTTCAGGTCCCGGTAGATGAGATCAAGCGAGTGTAGGTACTCGAAGGTCAGGACGATCTGGGCCGCGTAGAAACGGGCATGAGGCTCGCTGGTGGGGACAAGCGGGGAGGTGAGTGCCGGTGGCCACACCCCCAAATGGTCCAGCAGGTGGGCCTGAGGAGCCATCCCCAGAGGAAGACACCCCCAGTCCAGCTATCAGAAATGGAGAACCAACTGGGCATGGCAGCTTCTGGCCGTAATCCCAGCTACTTGGGAGGCTGAGGCAGGAAGATTGCTTGAGGCCAGGAGTTTGAGACCAGCCTGGGCAACATAGCGAGACTTTGTGTCTACAAAAAATAAAAAAATTAGCTAGCATGGTGGCACATGCCTGCAGTCCTAGCTAACTGGGAGGCTGAAGCAGGAGGATTGCTTGAGCCCAGGAGTTCAAGACCAGCCTGGGCAAAATAGCGAGACCCCATCTCTACAAAAAATAGAAAAATTAGCCGGGCATACTAGCACATACCTGCAATCCCAGCTACTCAGGAGGCTGAGGCAGGAGGATCACATGAGCCCAGGAGTTTGAGATTGCAGTGAACTATGATCTCACCACTGCATTCCACTCCAGCCTGGGCCACAGAGTAAGATCCCATCTCTTACAAAAAAATAAAAAAATAAAAAATGGACAAAAATGCACAAGCAGAGATATTCATAGATAGCTTGACACTGGAAACAGCTCGAATGTCCATCACCGGGAGAATGGAATCACAGATTATGATGTATTCATACAAGGGAAAACCACTCAATGCCACCATCACCAACAGGACATGCTATGATCTACTCAATGAGGTGGCTGGACTTCTAACTGATTCTGTCAAGCAACAGGAGAAAGACACAAAAGAACATGAACTGTATGATTCTGCTTGTGTCAAGTCCAAACCCAGACCAAACAAATACATGGTGTTTGGAGCCAGAAAGGACAGGGATTTGAGAGAATTTTCTGGGGTGATGGAAATGTTCTATGTGATGTTTTGGGTGGAGATTACCTAGGGGTATACAATTGTCAAAACTCATAGAACGGAATATTGAAGATCTGTGCATTTTATTGTATTTAAAGTGTAACTATGTTTATAAAATAAAGTAATAGTATAAATTAAATTAATTAATTAATTAAGAGACGGGGTCTTGCTGTGTGGCCTAGGCTGGTCTTGAACTCATGGCCTCAGGCGATCCTCCTGCCTCAGCCGCCTTCTTTTTTTTTTTTTTGCGCCCCCACCCCCACCCCCCAGCCTCCAGGACTGTGAGAATCACCTCAGCCTTTTGAGGAGCTGGGACTATAAGCTCACACCGCTGAGCTGTACTCAAAAAAAAAAAAAAAAAAAAAAGCATAGATTTGCCAACTTAAATGTTGACACCTAAGTCACCATGTTTGGTCTGTCTGTTTTGTTTAGTGGCAGTTGACACATTGCATATTCCTCAGCACAGCAGAAACAAAAACCCACAGGGACCTGGAGCGACCACTTGAATGTTCAAATGTGCTGGACTCCTCTGTGTTCCCAGATGGTGGGACACTGCCTGTGGGTGGACACCCCCGAGAGCCTGGATCGCTGGGCGTGGCCCGCTTACCTGAACCTTCCAATCCGCCGTAGATGTGAGAACATCTCCCCACCGGGCACGTATTCCATGACCATGTATAAGTTTGTGTTGTCCTGTGGGAAGCGATGGCTGATTAGGGCCCCATTCCCTGAGCCCTGGGTCCCATCTGAGGGCCGCAGGGGCCTCACCTGGCAGGTGTTCAGACATTAAACGACAACAATAATCCTGGCTTTCCGTACGAAGCACGTTGCAAGGGCCAGGCACCATGCTGGCTGAACCTCACTTTGAATCTCATCCTGCCCACGAGGAAGAAGGGGCAGCCCTGATCCTGCTGTGTTACAGGGAGTGAAAGTGTGAGTCAGCTCGGAGGCAGGCAGGGACCTGGCCAGTGAGTGTGTCCTGGCTGGAGAAAGAGGGGACTCTAGTAGCTCATGTCTGGGAGCCTGAGTAAGGCTTTTGGGGCCACAGTTTTGTCACCTGTAAAATGGGACCGGGATGGGCCAAAGAACTTGCAGGGCCCAAAATAAAAATCTGTGGCCCCTTGTTAAAAAATTGCTACGGATTTCAAGACGGCAGAAGTAGGGCATTAAATCAGGTGTGGGGTCCTTCTGAGCATAGGCTTGTGTGCCTGCCTGGGGTGGACACCCAGGAAGCTGGCCCTGAGTGGCCTTTCCTGGCTCTCAGGACCACAGCTTTGGATGGCACCCAAAACAGCTCCCAAGGGCGCTTGCGATGTGCTCAGATCTGCCATGAGAACCCCACTGGGTGGAATCTGTCATGATTCCCATTTAACAGATGAGAAAACCGAGGCTCAGGGAGATGCAGTCCCTTGCCCAGGATCATGCATCCAGGAAGTAGAGAGTTGGGAACTGAACCCAGGCTCTTGGCTATAGGTCTGGGTCTTGCTGCAAATGGGGTGGTGATTTTGAAGCATGTTACTGAGGTTGGGTGACTCGTGCGAGGTAAATGGAGCTAGAAATTGGCTGGCCCAGGAGCTGAGCTTGGGCCTACCGGAGCCCCCGCCTAACCCCGGTGCCCCGGCATCCCTCCTGCAGGGATCTCCTTCTTCCCCAGAAGTGGACAGCCACTGGTTGTCCTTGTTCCGAACCCTGGGAACCGAGAGGCTGCACCTGACGGCTGGGACCCAACACAGTGACCCCAACCCCTGGCCGCTTGGACCCCACCTTGAAGGAGAACTCGAGTTTGACGAGGAACGGAAAGTTGACTGCTTGCAGGATGCGTTTTTCATTCAGGGTGTGCTCGATCTGTTTCAGTTTCACCACCTGTGTGGGTGGGAGAGGAGAGCAGGGTTAGAGGGGCCTCATTTCTCCCGATGCCTGGAACTAGGGGTGCCAGGGCTGGGCAGGTCCCTTCAGCTGGAATCATTTGTGTGCCTGTGGCCTGTCGGGCCCTGGGCTGGGTGCTGAGGACACAGCGAGGAGGAGGCCAGAGGCTGCTGTCCTCATGTGGCATGGAATCCAGGGCCCCACAGCCCAGAGAGGCCAGAGCCATGGTGGGGGACGCTCGGGCTTGCAGATGCCCAGAGAAGGCACAGTCTGGGGAAAGGGGATTCTGAGAAGGCTTCCTGGAGCAAGGGGCGGCTGAGCTGAAACCGCCTTCCCCTTGTCTCGAACCCTGCACACACGAACCCGAACCTCCGGCTAATAATTCCCCCTCGGCCATCAGCTGTCCCCACATAGGCAGGCACCTTGCATGTAGTCTCCAGTTGAATCATGACAGAAGGCCCGAGAGGGACATGCTGTGAGCACACCAGTTTGGAAGCCCAGGCACAGAGAGGGGAAGTGACTTGCCCAAGGTCACACAGCTAGCCGACGTCAGGCTGGCTTGTCACACACAGGCAGCCTGGCCCCCTGGTTGGCCGTGAACCACTTCGCTCACCCAGCTGTGTCCTCAGGGTCTACACCAGCATGGCTCAATTCCCACCAGCCACAGGTGGCCACTAAGCCCTTGAAATATGGCCACTTAGCTAGGGAACCAAATTTCAAGTTTTGATCGTGCCACTGCACTCTAGCCTGGGTGACAAAGTAAGACTTTTTCTTACCAAAAAAAGAAAAAAATTAAGTATCTACAACAAAAGTTTAGAAACTGATACTCGGTGTAGGTCCTGGACTACTTGTAAGCACAGCTGGGACAGCTCTGGCACCCAAATGTGCTTGTTCATCTTTTGTACTTTTTCTCCTCTTTCCAGAGAAAATTTACCAGCTGATTGGAGACCTGTTCTATAGAATAGACACTGGATTTTGAAGACACTTTAGCACACACACACAAAAAAGGAATGGAAAATGTCTCATTAATGATATTTTCACATTTATAATGTGGAAATGGTAATAGTGTAGACACAGTGACTTAATTAAAACACACTGTTAAAATGAATCTCACCTGTTTCTTTTTACTTTTTAAAAATTTTTTGTAGAGATGGGAGGTCTCGCTATGTTGCCCAGGCTGGTCTTGAACTCTTGGCCTCAAGCGACCTTCCAGCCTCGGCCTCCCAAAGTGCAGGGATTACAGGCCTGAGCCACTGCGCCGAGCCCGCCTGTTTACTTTTTTTTTTTTTTTTGAGACAGAGTCTCACTCTGTTGCCTGGACTAGAGTGCCGTGGCATCAGCCTAGCTCACAGCAACCTCAAACTCCTGGGCTCAAGCAATCCTACTGCCTCAGCCTCCCAAGTAGCTGGGACTACAGGCATGCCCCACCATGCCCGGCTAATTTTTTCTATATATTTTTTTTTAGCTGTCCATATAATTTCTTTCTATTTTTAGTAGAGATGGGGTCTCGCTCTTGCTCAGGCTGGTCTCAAACTCCTGAGCTCAAACAATCCGCCCGCCTCGGCCTCCCAGAGTGCTATGATTACAGACGTGAGCCACCTCGCCCGGCTGTTTACTTTTTTAATTAAAAAAATTTTGCTTGTTTTAGAGATGGGGGTCTCACTATGTTGCCTAGGCTGGATTGGAACTCCTGGCCTCAAGCCACTGGGACAACAGGTGCATGACACTGTGCCCGGCCTCATTTCACATTTTTTTTTTTTTTTTTCCTGAGACAGAGTCTTCACTCTGTCGCCTAAGCTGGAGTGCAGTGGTGCGATCACAGCTCACTGCGGCCCTGGGCTCAAGGGATCCTCCCGTCTTTAGCCTCCCAAATGGCTGGGACTACAGGTGCACACCAACATGCCCCGGCTCTTTCCTTTTTTGATGGAGCAACTAGAAAATTTAAAATCCCTTCTGTGGCTTGGGTTACATCTCTGTTGGATGGTGCTGCTCTCAAAAATACTTATGGAAAGAACGTCCATGAAAATGCTGCTTCCCTCAGAAGGAGTTCTGGCCTCCTCCATACCAGCTGGTGTCTGACCTTGTGTCATAGGGCCTGGTTGTGCACTGGTGGCCGGCCTGGAGGGGGTGACTTGGGAAGGCAGCACAGGGGCCTTCTAGTCCCTGGGTCTGGCACACTAGGGGGGCTGGGGAATAGTTGGTGAGTGGGCAAATGGTGGGCACAGTCGGAGCAAGGGCCTGGTGGAGGCGACAGGGAATGCGTGGCAGGGCAGGTCTCACCTTCTGTTTGTCAAGGATCTTCATAGCATAGTGGTTCCCCGTCTCCTTGTGTTTCACCAGCATCACCCGGCCGAAGGAACCTGTGCCCAGGGTCTTGATTCGTTCAAAGTGATCCAAATGGGCTGTATTCTGTGGGTAGAGGGGTCCAGAGGGTCAGGGACGCCCCTTCCCTGCGGCCTGCTGGGCCCAGGTCTGGGGCGTCCCCTCCACCACCAGCAAAGGGGGTCCCAGGGAGCACGTGGGGTGAGCGGGCTGAGGACAAGATGGCAGAGGGCGCATTCCTCAAGGCGGGTGGCAGGCAGGGGCCAGATCCGGCCCTGGCCTGGGGCCCAGGAGCTGCTGGCAGCTGTGCGGGGGGGCAGGGGCAGCCAGTTGGAAGGGGCCACTGGGGTGGGGGAGCCTGGCAGAGGGCAATTAGATGGCTCCGCCCAGGAGCCCCTATGGGTATCTAGGGAGTGACTGGGGGAAGGTCTGGAGCCCACAGTGCGCTGAAATTCTAGCCGTGTCACAGGGACACAGTCAGGGGACTGGGGGCCGTTGGCTCACCCCTCCCAGGGCCCTGTGCCTGGTGGGCTTACCTGAGAGGGATTTTCCCATTTTTTAAGAAAATCTTCTTTGGCTTTAGCTAAGAACTCTTTCACTGAAAGGAAGAAAGGGGAGGGTTAGATGGAGACCCCATTCTCATCAGGGCGGGCTCAAGTCATTTCTGGGGAGACGCTCATTTGTGGCAAGTGGGGTGCAGCTGCTTCAACCCAGAGCCCAACCTTTTCCCAATGCCTTCGGGTGCCTGGCCGAGCCTGCAGGCAGCCTGGGGGGCCCTGATCTGGGCCAGGGCCTGGGCCCCCCTTACTATAGAGAGGTGGGATCCAGCCTCCACCCCATCCAAAATGGGGTACAGGGAGACTCAGGGGCCACTCCCAGGGGAACAGAGAAAGGCACCCCGGCCAGCCCACCCCCACTTGCCCCAGTTCTGACCAACATTCCACGGCCAGGGAAGACGCCAGCCGAGGTATTTATAGCCTCGGGATTTGGCGGCTCCTCTGGCCCCTTCTCTGGGGAGGCTGGGCCCCGGGGTGGAAGCCTTTGGGGCTCGGGTAGCAGGCGCCCTTGGGGGGCTCAGCTGTCACCTTGGCCCCCAGCTGGCTCTGTTCCTCTCTTTGCCCATTGTGGGGCCTTCGCTCCAGAGCTGATTCAAGGGAAGCCTTGCCTGGAGCCTCCTCTGCCCCCCAGCACCCTGAGCTGAACATTACCATCCAGTATCGTCGAAGACTTCCCTGGTGGACCCTGGGCCAGCTGCTTCAGCTACACTACCTCATCCCTTCTCCTCACTTAACAACCCAGGAAAATATAGCCTGAAAACGGTCATTCTTGCCTGCGCTGAGAGGCGGCTCAGCAAAGTGGCTAACGGCCAGGACCCTGGGACAATATCGAGTTCAGATCCCAGCCTGGTCTTAGACAAACTATGTGACTTTAGGCAACTAACCTCACCTCTCTGGGCCTCATTTTTCCTCATCTGTAAAACGGGGATGATAAGAGCAATGACCTTGCAGGGTAGTTCTGAGGATTGATTGAGTTCATCTTGGCAAAGGGGGTTGGACAGTGACCGGCATGAGGTTACTGCTATAGAAATGTCAGCTATTCATTTGACTTTTAAGTAATTTTAGAAATTGAGGTATAAAATACAGGGGGAGCCAGGCGTAGCAGCATGTGCCTGGAGTCCCAGTTACTCAGGAGGCCGAGGCAGGAGGATCGCTTAAGCCCAGGAGTTCGAGGCTGCAGTGAGCTATGATGACTCCAGTGCACTGTAGCCCAGGCGACAGAGTGAGATCCTGTCGTCTAAAAAAAAAAAAAAAAAACAAACCCAAAACAGGGTACATTCAGTGCTTGAATCTTTTTTTTTTTTTTTTTTTAGCCAGAGTCTTGCTCTGTCACCCGGGCTAGAGTGCAGTGGTGACCTTATAGTTCACTGCAGCCTCAAACTCCTGGACTCAAGTGATCCTCCTGCCTCACCCTCCCGAGTAGCTGGGACTACAAATGCCACCATGCTCAGCTAATTTTTCTATTTTTTGTAGAGACAGGGTCTCACTCTTGCTCAGGCTGGTCTTGAACTCCTGGCCTCAAGCAATCCTCCTGCAGCCTCCCAGAGTGCTAGGATTACAGGCACAAGCCCCTGCACCTGGCAGAGTGCTAAAATCTTAAATGTGCAGCCTGATGAATTCTTACGTTACAGAGTTGTCCTTGTAACCACCGCCTAGGGTCACAAGGTGTCAGCCCACACAGAGAGTTCTCAATGCTTCATTGAGAACACTCTGCCAGGTGGGAGCTGCTATCATTCCCATAGTACAGATGAGAAGACTGATCAGGACTTAGGTCACCTGCCTGACTCCACTGCCCACAGGATTAACTACTTCACTACTGGATCAGCTGTTGGTCCCAATGCACCAGGATGGCCTATAGACAGAGCTGTCCTCAACCCCCTGCTGTTCCTGGGATGGCTGCCACCCTGAGGGGCCCTGCACACACCTGCACTTTTGTGTTGCCTGTCATCTGCCTGCCAAGAATCCCAGACAGCCACGTGGGTAAGCCACCCCTCCCCGTCACTGTCCCCAAGGCTCTCCCTCAGTGTACAGAGAGAACAGCCCTCCTCAGGGCTAGACGGGTAGCAGATGGGGAGAGATAGTGGCCAGGAAGCCCCCACAAAGAGGGACCGGGCTGAGAGGGAACAGGCAACCAACAGCCAGGAGTCCTAAGCTGCTGACTGGGCCATCACCTGGCATGGAGACCTCTCTGAGCCTGGGGCCATACCACATCCAGGCTAGCACAACCTTTCTGACATACAACACCTTCCTTGGAAACCTGTAAAGGATCCACGCTGAACTCTGGATTGGGTGGGGAGGGTGGAGGGTATCTTCTTGGGACCCTACCTTCACCCACCCAAGAAGGCAGAAGGGAGCCGGGCTTGCAGGAGAAAGCTTGATCCTGTTTCCCCTTTGCTCTTAGCCATTCCTAAGAACTGCTGAATCCTGCTCTTCCCTGATTCGGTGGGCCTTGAGCCTCTGGCTGTCTGCTGGCACCCCTCAGAGTGGCTTCACAGGGTGCCCTGCTCCAGCACAGCCCTTCTCTGGCCTCTTAAAGCACAGGAAGGCCCAGGCTATGTCCCCTCTAGTGCCACTACAGCCCTGTTGGCTTGCCAGATTTGGGGATGGAGGGAGGGGGGATCGGGCAGAGCCAGGAGGAGCAGGCAGATAAAGAGGGACAGTGGGGTGAGGGGCGGGGAACCTCAGCCAGGAGACCCCCCCCCCCACTCACCTCTGCTTCCTGCCTCTTCCAGCAGGGGGTGGAATAAAGAGTGGGTGGGATGGGGTGATCTGGGGCCCTTCTGCTCCTGGCTCAGGGTGCTGGTTGTAACTTAGGCCCCCAGAAGGTTTGGCGCAGGTAGCCCAGGAAACGGATGGCCAGGTGGGCCCAGAGGAACAGCTGCAGCCACAGCTGGAAGGTGATCTCTGAGTCCCCACGCTGGCTGCTGCCTGACCCCAGATCCATCTCAGGCTGCCCTGGACTCTCCCTGGAATCTTCCCTTTGCTGGGGAACCAGGAAAACGCAGAGCCTCTAAGCCAGCTTCCTTGGAAAGGCCTCCGGGGGACAGGGAGGAGGAGCTGGTTGCCACAGAAGCATTTAAAGGTACCTGCTCCCTGCTGGCCAAGGTCTGCAGAGGCCCTCCTTCAGAGGAGGTGGTGGGAAGATTCTCCTGAGGGTGTCTCCCTGGCTGTCCCACGTGCCCCGGGGCGGGGCACTGAAGCTAAGTTTCCTTTCCAGGGACTTCATTGCTCCGGGGATGCCAGGCCCTGCCTTCCAGAGGACGGCACCAAATGTGCCCAGGGCAGTGCCCACTGGGCAGAGGGGAAGGAGTTAAGGTTTAGACTCAGGCAACAGCAAGAGAAACTCCCTGCAGGCTAAAGAGGCCCCAGAGCTCCTTTAATTGGCTGAAAGAACAGCTGGAGAGAAAGGCTGGGGGTAGGAGGGGGTCTACAAGAGCCAACCTATCTCCTCCCCTGAACTCCCTCTCAATGTGGAGCCCCCAAATCCTGCTATCCTGAGTGAGAAATGGGTACATCTGTCTTGCTCCTATGCGGGGGTGGAGAGGGGAACGGCATCCTGCGATGTCCTTGGCCTCTGTCAAACCTTGCCCTGTGCTTGGCTCTGCTCTCAGTCATGAAAGTCCAAACCGGAAACGAATAGCTAAACCCATGGATGGGGGAGGGGGAAGCAGCCTTGACCATCTTTCTCCTTCTTTCCAGATCCCAAAAGAAGCGGAGGGCCAGTGGCAACCTCTCTGAGAGTGCCCGGCACCCGTGGTCTCTGCAGGCAACAGCAAGTGGTAGAGGAGCTGCTGGCCTGTGGAGCCCGCCACCCTGCCCACATCTCCCACACTGGGGGTGTCAGCCTCTACTCTGGTCCAAATTCCATTTGGGTTCACAGAGAAAATCCCAGACACCCCTCGAAAAGCCAGGGCCACAGAAAGAAGGCAGAAATCCAGAAATTCACCCTGGGAATGGGGGATTGCGACAGCGGAACATAAATTTGGGCAAGGGGCTTAGGGGCTCCCTCAGAAGGAGCCCAGCCTCCGGAACCACCTCTTTCAGACAACAATCTTAGACTTTCTGCCCTCCAAAACCTGGCTGTCCTGGAAATTCTAGGGCAGGAATGCCCAGCACTGGCTGGGACCCCTACTCCGGGCCAGCCGAGTCCCCCAGTCTAGCCTAGATCCCCTGCTCTGGGCTGCATCATCCTCCAGACTGAGCTGGACCCCCACACTGGATGGGACCAACCCCCATTCTGGACTGCATGGCCCCCCCCCCGTCTGAGTTGAGCCCCCAACACTGGGCTGAATCACCCCACTGTCCCTAAGCTGGACCCCCACTCTGGGTGGACCATCCCTCCCACCCCCATTCCACGCAGCCCAGGGGTGTTAAGGGAAGGGTTTCCAGGACCAGCCTGGGGTCCACAGACTCCTCCTCTTCACCTGCTCCCCAAACCCTACTGCAGCCCCTCCCTGACTTGAGGGGCAGAGTGTGCCTGGGAAGTTGCTATAGCAACAGGGCTCAGCCTCACCATCGTTGGAGCTGGAAGCCATCACTCAGTCCTCCTCTCAGGGCACCTGGACTACGGTGGCTGGGAAGGCTCATGAGACCGGCCGTACCAGTCTGGCTGCCCATCCCCAGAGCCCCGTCTGTAGGGGGAGCCAGGGAGCTGTGGGGTGGGGGCAGGAAGAGAAAACCCAACCTGGAGGCCATGGGTGCAGGAGAGGGGCACGTAGGACCCTCCAAGCCTCTGTTGACCCACTTGGGATGAGGGAGAAAAAAGCTGCCTTGACAAGACCCTCTTGGGTACCCATACAACTGCCAATGCACAGAAGGCATTTGGCCCTCTCGGGCATCCATAGGATGTTAGAGGGCAACAGTTCTTACCACCTAGGGACCACTTGGGGGCACCTTGGTCTTAATGCTAGGATCTGCTTGTCTCTGGAGTTTTAGGGGGCTTCTGAGGGCCTCCCTCTTACCAGCTCTACCTCTTCCCCTGTGAGCCAGCTCCCGGGGGTATTGCCAGCCAAGACCTGAGCCCTACTTGGCTGTCTGACCTGGGGGCCTCCTGGGGCAGCTGCCCTCTTTCAATTCTTCCATCCTGGCCAGAGCCTGAGGCTTGGTCTTTTTTCTCTGCTCTCTCAGCAGATTCCCCCCACTCTACCTCAGAGCCCATTCTAGATCTCTGCCCTCTTGGGAGAAGGCAGACCCTGTCCTGGCCTGGCACAGAGATAGCAACACAGGGGACTGCAAGATGCTTAACTGGTGCCTACTAAGGCTTGGACATTTTTCTGACCCCAGGAGGGCTACCATCTAGCAGATGAAATTCAGGTGCCCCCTGCAGGCTGGCCTGGCTACTGCCCCCGCCCCTGCCCCACCCTGGTTACAAGAGGGCACATTTTGTCTAACTCCATCCTCCCAGAATCAGAGAGCTTCGAAGCAAAGAGAGACTTCCTTCCTCATCCTATTTCCTTCTCTGGGAGCCTCTGTGAGGAAGTACAGCTTCGGGCGTTTCCCAAAGTGTGACATGGTCCCATTGGCAGACATGAAATGATTTTAGGGATGTTTCATTTATCTAGTTACACTGTATTTTGATGTGTACCAGAGAGAATATAACTGCCATAGCAATCCCATGATTTTATTTATATTATTACTCAGCATGGGCTCAAAGTTTACAACTGAACAGAAGTGAGTAAAATTCTTATTACTTTAAATTAAGAAAATAGTAAGTGAATAGAGTAAAAAATCTGAAAGGTGGTTTAAGAATGTCTGAGTTGGGAAATTCTGGGTTCCAGGAAGTTTGCTGGTAGACAGATCTGGATGTGAATCCTGCCTCTCTGATATCATCTATGTCAAACTCAGAGAGCTGGTTTGGAAATTTTGGACAATAGACTGTTTTGAAAATCACACAGGAGGAGGAGATATATCTATGTGCCCCATCCCCTGCCCATCAGTGACATGCCATGTAGCCTGACACATCTTAGATGCCCAATAAATAGTAGCTCTATTTTATTGTGATCATTCATTTCTGGGGTGTCCAGCTTGTGCTCTGAGAGAATTAGTGGTTCCTTCCGGAGTCTCTTATCTTTTTCTTGGGATCTTTTTCCCTGTGTGGTTTTCTATCCCCCACCACATGTGTTTGATAGGTCTTGAAGGTTTTCCAGAACTATTTCATCTCCCCAACTTTCAACCAAGTCACTGCAATATATAGCTGTCTGCCTCCACCTTCCACCTCTCAGCTGGCCTCACCTGCTGGGGGCCTGGCCCCTCCCCCTCTGTCTAGTCCCCTCCAAGCTCATGCCCAGACCTTTTTTGGACACTACCCACCTGCTCCTCTGTCATCAAGCACTCAACTACAGGCACTTGCCTCCCTGTCCCCCGCCCATGGGTGACATGTCAGGCCTCTTCATAGCTGCTCTGCGACTCTGAGTTCTGCTATTTGAATCCATGTGGGAATAAAGTTCCCCAGCTTTCATGCCTTTTCCATGTCTTTCTGGGAAGGGGTACTCAGGGGACTCAGACGCTGGGGTTTGAGACCAAGAACTGGGAAGGGCATAGTTGGACAGGGCCTTCCTTCTCAGTTCTAACAATTTTGGGTAACAGGAAGGGGATTCCAGCTGAGGTCCAGCTTTAGGCTTGGAGTGATGACAATTTAAGAGCTGGAAGAATTGGGGAAGTGGCTCAAGACCATTTCTGAAGGCATCTCCAGATACAGAATCTCTGTCTCTGGCTGCCTGGAAAAGGCCAACATAATTTGAGGGAAAGGAGGTGAAACAGGTCTCTTCTCTCTGGCTCAGCCCTGGGAATGATCAGAATCTATTTGTCCCTTGGCAAAGCAAATCACTAGATGTCACCCACGACTCTCCTCAACTGTCCCCCCTTCCAAGTCCTCTTTCCAACTATCCCAGTTCAAGCCGAATGAGCCCTGCTAAACTCAGACACTTTTTATCCCAAGCCAGGAGCCAGTGAAGAAGCCCTAGGGACTGGGTGAATGACCTCAGTTGTGAAACAACCATTTATTGAGGGGACCCCCCCCCAAGGACCCTAGAGCTCATTGCATAGCAGGAGATGTGAGGGAGCTCTGCTACCACCATCCCCTCTCACACCCAACACAAAAGAGAGGATGCAATGAATCCCAGCAAGACTACCTCAAACTTGGCTTTGGAAGCACTGAAGCAGTTCTCTACGTTCATAAACAGTCTGCTACCCCAGCCAGGGACAGACGCTTGCTTGGAGGAGTGAGCACAAGCAGAGAAGCAGAGTGACAGAGAGTGACAGGATGAGAGAGGGGCAGAGGGACCCAGAAAGATCCTGTCCCCCATGCCAAGTGACACGAAAGGGAAAAACAATGATGGAGGTGGCTCAGGGAAATGCTCAAGGAGGGCAGGAGGGGTTTGAGGGGGGCGTGTGATAAGGTGAAGAGAGGAAGGGCAGGAGAAAGATGGCGGGGGCTGGAGGGGGGAGGGGTGTGGTCACCAAGTGGCTAAGCTCCCTGCGGTGCAGAGGCAGACCCCACTGCACTTCCAAAGTGGCAGAAACCTGGGTTGGGGTCAGACAGTGGGTCTCATATGTGGTAGAGGTGAGTGAGGAGGTAGGGGGATTAGTATGTGGGGAGAGGGGTCAGGAAAGGAGGGGGTGGAGTGGTGACATGGGGCCCCAGCGGTCATACGTGCCATGGTTGGTAGTGACAG
This sequence comes from Varecia variegata, assembly GCA_028533085.1. Taxonomy (NCBI): domain Eukaryota; kingdom Metazoa; phylum Chordata; class Mammalia; order Primates; family Lemuridae; genus Varecia; species Varecia variegata. Next base: position 102,948,188 of record CM052442.1, on the reverse strand, counting down.
CTGGGGCGACACAGTCTTTGCAGTGGGGAACGGCCATAAGCAAGGGGGCCCCTACGAGGGGTCCTTTGCGGGCCCTCGGGTCCCAGCCCTAGACAGGCAGGGGCAAGGGGCGCTGGAGGTAAGCAGAGAGGAATGGGGGGGCCTCCTGGGGGGAGGGGCCAGGCAGTGATGGACAGAGAAGGGGCTGGCAGAGCGGGGCCGGGATCCGGGTCACGGCCGGGCACTCACCGCTTTCCTGCTCGCTGCCCTTCTTGGCGGCGGCGGCGTTGCCCATCGCGGCGGCGGCGGCCGGGGCCGGTCCCGGAGCTGCGGCGCGGCGGGTGCTGGAGGTGGCCGGCGGCCCCGGAGCGCGCTGGGCGGTCGCGGCGGCGGCCCCTCGGGCTGGCTGCGCTAGCTGCGGCGCCGCGACCCCCGCCCAGCCCCCGCTTCCCGCGTCTCTCCGCGCCCGCCCGCCCGGGAACCTCAGCCCAAGTCCGCTGCTGCTGCCCGTGACGCCCCGCAGGTCGCTGCTCATTGGCTTAGACCGCCCTGACTGACGGCTCCACACCGCCACCCATTGGCTTTCCGCGACGCTCCCGCTTTGTCATAAGGCTCACGGCACTGTGACGCGCGCCGCAGACGCCCGGCCACTCACGCGCTCGCGAGGCCCCAGATGGGCGGGCAGACTCGTCTGATTGGTCGGGGCGCCCGACGGGGCCTAGGGTCCGCCCAGCGAAGCCGGCGATTGGCGAACGCGCGGTGTCCGGCCAGCCCCCAGCAGAACGTTCGGTGTCAATCCGGGGATGAGGGGCGGGGCAGAGGCGCAGTCTGCTGGCCCAGGCCGGCGGGGCCGGGTGGTGGAGGCTGGCGGGCGGCCGCGGGCGCTCCAAGGCCCAGGAGGCCGCCCCGGCGGGCGGCCGTCGGCCCGGTGCGCGCCGCAGTGCCCCGCCCCCGCCCAGTGCGGCAGCGGCTGTCGGCCAGCCGCGGTTGGCGCTGCTGCCCTCCCGGCGCAGCTGCCCTCCCGGCGCAGCCTCTGTCCACCTGCCAGCGGGGGAGGGGCGCGGCCAGCGCCGCGGGTCAGAAGTCGCCAGGCCGGCGGCCGTCGTCATTCAAAAGGCCTGGCGCTGGGCAGCAGCGCCCAGGCCAAGTGACCAGGCCTGTTTGGGGTCCAGGCTGGGGGCCCTCCTGGGTTTCCCCTGCCCACAGTCAGAGCTTCAGGAGGATGCTGGGCCCTGGGAGCAAGGGGTGGCGGGAGGGGGCGCTCAGTGTCCACCCCTTTGCCTGGCCCCAACCCGGCGCCTGCCAGTAGTAAGAGCTGGCACTCACTTAACGTTACTTCGCACCGCACTCCCATTCTGCAGATGAGGAGTCTGGGGTATAGCCAGGCTGATTCCTTGTCTGGGCAATGCAAAAGGACCCTGCCCTAGGGGAGCAGAAAAGGGGCAAGTTGCCCCTTCCTTTAGGGTACTCTTTCATTTCAATGCATACGTATCACGAGGACAGCCAGGGTTTACCAACTACCGCACTACTGATGTTTGGGGCGGGATCATTCTTTGCTGGGGGGGGGGGTTGTTGTTTTGTGCACCCTAAGGTGTTCAACAGCACCCTGAGCCTCTACCCACTGAATGCCAGTAACACCTCTGTCTTCCTGCTAGCTGTGGCAACCAAAACCACTTTCAAATATTGCTAAATGTGCCTTGGGGGGCAAAATTACCCCCGGTTGAGAACCACTGGAGTAGAGGAAGGCCCAAACAAGGTGCCAATAGGGCCAGGGGACTAGAGGAGCCAGCTCTTCCTGACGCCCAAGGGCCAGCTGGGCTCAGAACCACAAGCCAATTCACTGCTCTACTTAGACTGGCACAACCTGCACTCCACCTAGCAGCTATCTGCACCCATGTTCCCACATCAACCACAGTCCTAGGGAGGGAGAGTCGGGGCCCTTCTGTAGGGTTATATAGTAAAGTAAAATTTAATATACCGTTGGGTGTGTGTACTTGGATCACAATGTTAATTTCTTCCTATGGGTCAAGGTCAAAGCCTGAAAAATCACTGGTTATGATCTATCTACAGAATAGCTGGTTTGCTTAAGTTTTGGCAAAGGAAAACCCCTCCCTGAACCTCAATCTGGAATACAACTGTACAACCAACTGAGACTGGAATAACAAGTTGCACAAGGGGACAAAAGCCAACCCACTGGATGCGACAAGGGGCCACCCCCATGTTACGAGGAGAGATACACAAAGCCATCTCAGCCCACCCAAGAAAAAAGCAGAAACAGCCAGTATAGATGAAGTGCTTTTTATTTTTAGACCAACCAAACATTTTTAATATAAAAATCCTTTCATATACAAACTGCAATCCCAACAGCATCCACGTAGCAGTTACGGGACCGGGGCACAGAGCGGGGAGGATACCAGGGAGGGAAGGTTTTCAGAGTACCGATTGCTCCCCTTGCCCGAAATCACTCTGTGGCCTGTGAGCCCACATGGTCTTAGCAGAGGGCACGTCCAGGCAGCTAGAGGCAGAGGGGCCCTGATGCTGACACTGACACAGACGGAGCATGGCAGGCCCTCTGACACAACCGCCTCCCCACCACGTCAGCTTTTGGGGAAAGCCAGCTCTAGTTAGGTGGTAACAGGAAGGTGGCTGTGACCGGGGAGAGGCACCCATGGTGCCTCAGCATCAGGCTGATCACACCTTTGGGAGCAGAGTTTTCCAGGGGCTGCTGGATTGAAAGACCTAAAAATCCTCCTGCGAGAAGGACCGAAATTGTATCCAAGTCCACCTACCAACCAGGACCCCTTGCCTGTGACACCAGAAAGCTGGGGTGGGTCCGCTCAGATGTTTGGGAAGAGAAAGGAATGACATAGCCCTTGCCCAGCAGGGCCAGAGCCTTGACGGACGCTGACCAAGAAAGCCTCTAGGCAGGCCAGGGAGGCCTATGGGAAGAACTCTGGGTCAGTGGTCCTCACAGGACCACAGTGGCCTGCAGATGGAATTCATAGTGTGTGTGGAAGAGAAAAAGGACACAAGTCAGAAAAAATTAATAAGAACTGAAGTACCTGCTTCTTATAGGCTTGTGCAGTAGAAGCGAGATGAGCCTTCTGGGCTGGGGCAGATCTGAGGCCCATTCTTTCCGGCCAAGTTTGACAGGCCTGGATGCAGTTGATGGCCCCCAAGTCCTCTAGATGGCCCCGCACCCTCTCTGGGAGGCCTGGTCGCCCCCTCCAGGTGTGTGGGGAGGTTCTGGGTGTCTGCAGTCACATGCAGTCCATGGAGTTCTCAGGGAGGAGGCCAGGGATGTAGCCAGGGAGGCCCAGGCCCTTGATAGGAGTATAGCTGAGGGGGAGGCCACAGCCCAGGGTGGGGTCCTGGTTCTCTATGGCCTCGAGCCTGTCCGTGTTGTTGTCCCAGTTGATGTGAAAGCGAGTTACTCGGGGGTTGGAGGCCAAGATGTTCCGCTGGAGCTGGGAAAGAAAGAGGAATAATGATCCTTGTCAACACGCTCTTTCATTGCTCCCGCAGAGCCAGGACTCCCCCAAACCCCCACCACAAGCCCAGAAAGAGAAGACCTCACTCCATCACCACCACCAACTATGTGCGGAACACCAGAGAATGTCTGTGCACTGTGATTTAGGGCCAGGCCCTATCTTTTCCTTTTTATGAGATAGGGTCTCACTCTGTTGGGGCTGGGGCTGGGGCTCAGCTGGGGCTGGAGTGCCGTGGCGTCATCATAGCTCACTGCAGCCTCAAACTCCTGGACTCAAGGGATCCTCCTGCCTCAGCCTCCCAAGTAGCTGGAACTACAGGCAAGAGCCACCACACCTGGCTAATTTTTTCTATTTTTTTATAGAGCTGGGGTCTTGCTCTTGCTCAGGTTGGTCTTGAGCTCCTGAGCTCAAGCAATCCTCCCACCTCGGCCTCCCACAGTGCTAGGATTACAGGCATGAGCCACCTCACCCGGCGTCTATCTAATCTTAATTCTGCAAGGCATGCCTTTTGGAAACAAAGACCTTTCTCTCTCCTGTTCTAGCTCCGCACTGCAAGAACTGAACACTACTTGGAAACTTGAAGAAGTGACCTTGGTCTCCCAATGGTTTAACTCCCCCAGGTGCAAAGGAACCGGCCTGCTTGAAGCAGGAAGTGCAGCGATCGGGCCCTACCTGAGAGAAGTCTGGCTTCAGGGGCGGGTTCTCCCGCAGTTCGGGATTGGGGTACTCGTTGTTGACGTAGTAGCCCACTCGGATGAACTCCTGTCCGTGGTAGGTGCAGGTGATGAGGACCACGGTTACACCCACGGCGTCAGTCTCTGGGATGAGGGATGGGTTGGGGGCGTCAGCCTAGGGGAGACACATCCTGGGCCTTAGCACAGCTACAGCCACATCTCCACATCGTGAGAACAAAGATTCCCAAGCAATGTGTAGTTACTGAGAAAAACCTACACTCTCTGCCCTCTGGAGTTTTCAGGTGAATGGGGAAGACAGCACCAATCCCACAAGTGACTATACCATGTTGAATGTGGCAGGAAGAAGTGTGTGGTGCTCAGGAGTGTGGTGAGCAAGGGCAGAGTGGCATAAGATGAGGCCAACCAGGTGGGCAGGCAGTCACCAGGCTACCTGGGACAGATTCAAGTGTGTGCTGCTATGGACAGCACCAGCTACATAGGTGAAAACAAAGAGCCTCCCCCGATTCAAAAGCCATCAAGTTTCAGTTGGTGACAGCAGAGCATCAAGCCAAGCACGGAGCCCTGTGCAGCTGCCCAGTTGCGCGCCCAGGATGCTGGCCCTGACTGCTGTGTAGATGGGGCTTGCTGGAGGATTCAATAGTGGTGGGTGAGGGGGTTAGATGGGATGCAGTAGTTTAGATTAAGGCAGTAACAGCAGAGATGTAGCTAAGTGAATGCATTTGAGCAGAAACTTTCAAAATTTAGCATGCGTAAGAATCATCTAAAGAGCTCTGAATCCACATTTCTGACAACCCAGGTGACGCAACATTTGAGAACCATTTAGGAGTTACAGTCCCCCCTCACTACTCACGGAGTCTGTACCTGTGAATCTGCCTACTTACTTGCTTTTTTGTTTTTTGAGACATGGTCTCACTCTGTTGTCTAGGCTGGAGTGCAGTGACCCAATGATAGCTCACTGCAGCCTTGAACTCCTGGGCTCAGTGATCCTCTGCCTTAGCCTTCTGAGTACCTGAGACTACAGGTGTGTGCCACCATACCCGGCTAACTTTTCTTATAGAAACAAGGTCCTCACTATGTCGCCCAGGCTGGTCTTCAACTCCTAGCCTCAAGTGATCCTCCCAGAGTGCTGGGATTATAGGCATGAGCAACTGGGCCCAGCCACTTAATTTGCTTGTAACCCTAAAACCAATACTTGTGGCACTTTCATGCAGACGTGCAGAGCAGGGAAAAATTGGAGTCACTCAATGCGCATGCTCCCACCCGAGGTCAAACAAGGAAACGTTCTGTCTTCTCGTTTCAGCTCTCATACTGTGAACAAGCGTCCTTTTTGCAGTCTCCTTAGTGCCATGTTTTTTGTACATTTTGTGCTTTTTGTTGGCAAATTTGCTGTCTACAATGGCCCCCAAGAGTAGTGCTGAAGTGCTGTCTAGGGTGTGAGAAGGTGTAGAGAAAATTCGTGTTGGAGAAGCTTTGTTCAGGCGTGAGTTACAGTGCTGTTGGCTGTGAGTTTAATATGAATGAATCCACAGTACATATTAAATAAGGTATCTTTAAACAGAAACACACATAAAGCAAGTTTATGTATGGATTGGTTGACAAAAACCAATTGTGACTTTCAATCACCTAACCCTGTGTCTCCCCTAGGGGCAACGGTTCAGTATTTGCTAATTCAGTGTTCACGGCAACTTCCTAGAACACAACTCCTGTGAATGAGGAGAATCGATTGTAAATCAGTGGCTCATGGGAACAGCTTTGATACAGAGGTGGGGAGGGAGGTGTCTAAAGGGCCTCCGAGAGGTGAGAGAGCTCCTGAGAGTAGAGCTGGGATTTGAACCTCCATTACTGACTCGGTGAACCACACTGTGTGCTTTTGGGTAGAAAAGGATGTGTCCAGGAATCAAGGCCTAAGGCCTAAGGCCTCATCTTTCTTACCTGAAACACAAACATGTGTCTCCCCGCTGGGACAGGGCCAACCAGCACCGAGTCTAGGATCTGATCGAACTCCTCACTCTCAGCTGAGCCAACGTAAATGATCTTCCACTCCAGGTCTGCAAGGACATGGGAGGAGAGGGGTTAAGAAATTAAAATAGCTTGACAGCAAGAAGGCAGGGAAACGGTTTTGTCACATTAATTCGGGACAGATCCTTAACATATCAAAAGATCTGTATTCCCAAGAATGCCTGAAATCCTCGGGGTACCAAGTGCCAGGTGCCACAGTCCTGAACACTGGGGTGGGCATGAAGCTCTACTTTCATTGGGGAAATTTCTCCTGCGGGCTTAGCTTGACAGGTGACCTTGACTTTGTACCTCCGAGGGGCAACTTGGGCCTCTCGGAGCGTGAGAGTGAACTGTATGGCAGAAGCTGAATTAAGAACCACGTGACACAGGCCTGCTGAGGAGGGAATGGCAGGGAGTTGGGCCATTTCGGGGCTCTGCCCACTCGATGCTGAGAAAGGAAGCAGCATCCTCTTTCACACACAGGGACTGGTGCCACTGAACAGGGTAGATCCCTCGACAACTGGGACAGGGCAGTAGATTCCAATCTGGCAGGAGAGCCAGCCGAGAGGAGGGGGAAGGCAAGGCCGGTGGGGGAGCCAGCAGTTTCCTGGTCTTCCAGATCCAGCACAAGTCATGCCTACTTATGGACATTCCAGTGACAGGGACTCAGTCAACAAATGTGGCATCACAGGGTGATCCTCCGGTCACCCCATCCAGTAGTGGGAGCCCCACCCCCTGGGTATGCTCCCGCGAGATTAAAGGAAAAGTGCTTACGGAGACCCTGCCAATCAACCACAGGAAATTCCCAGTGACCACTGCCTCTTGCAGGAGGTCCAAGTGTATCAGAGGCAAGGTCATGCTAGTACATGCAGGCTTGGCAAGAGACCTGAAACTTATTTTAGGATCTTTAGAAATTACACAACCCTTTAGCTCTAGCAGCTGGGGAAAGTTTCACAAGCTATGATTTCACAGGAAGCAAACTCTCTCGGAAGCTGCCCTGTTCCTTGGTCCCGTGTCCCACAAGAGCATCCAGCTTTGGAAGCACACGCACACCGGGCCACAGAGACTTGCCACCTGAGCTGAGCCCTCCTTCAATATATCCACTTCCTGTTCCTTTGCGGTTTCACCCAGGCCCTTCTACTCAGGAACCCTAGCAGGTGGGTTCCAGGGGACCTTTTGACTCACTGGGGTTCAGTCAAACTCTGGCCTCTTATTATTTGCAAAGGGAGGAAGTTAAGTTTGATTTATTTTTGTTACAAGTAGTGATGCAACTAGAATCAAATTTTTTGGAAGAACAGAAAAACAAGCTAGCTCTGTTTTTCCAATGCCGCTCACCATTTTGGTATATTTCCTTCAGGACTTTTTTCCCTATAACCAGTGGAGTCCCCTATGGGTGCATTTAATTAATTAATGCAAAGAGGGGAGAGGCAGACACAAAGGAGACTGAAATAGCCCAGGCCTCGTGTACCCACAGGTTCTTGATGTTGTCTAGCTGAGGTTAATACTTCTTGGCAAAACCCAAACAAACAGTGTGTGGATGCTGACAGAAAGAGAAAACGTACTGCAAGGGCTGCCATGGCCAGAATTATAGAAACTGGAGAATTTAACTAAGGATCATAGAGAAATACTGACTCAAGAGTTAGAAGAGCTGATAAAACCATCTATGGAAGACAAAAGATGATCGAAATAAGGGCCTACAAATTCGAATCATCTTAAATTTGTTGAAGTGATTTTTAAGCAGAGACAAATTTAAGTAGGTTCATTTCTGAATATAACTTTTCTTTCAAATTAGATGTGGGATTATCAATCATCAACCCAGCACAAACTCATACCTACCACATAAAGGATACAATTGTACACATGTAACATGTGTACCCAACCTTCTGAGCAATGTCAAGGGTAACTCCATTGCATTGCATTTGTCTTTATGCCCTAACTTCATGAGCTAACCCTGTATAAGATCCACACGCCAGCTGGGTGTGGTGGCTCACACCTGTAATCCTAGCACTTTGGGAGGCCACGGTGGGAGGACTGCTTGAGGCCAGGAGTTCCAGACCAGCCAGGGTAATAGCAAGACGCTGTCTCTATAGAAAATTAAAAATTAGCTGGGCGTAGTGGCACATACCTGTAATCTCAGCTACTTGGGAGGCTGAAACAGGAGGATCCCTTGAGCCCAAGAGTTCAAGGTTGCAGTGAGCTATGAGGACACCACTGCACTCTAACCCAGGCAACAGTGAGACCCTGCCTCAAACTCCCGTGCCGCCAAAACAAAAACAAAAACACCCCACACATCTCCACTATATGTTTAAACAAAATCCCAAACCAATGATACGATTAAAGACATGTAAAACATCACTGTAGTGGAACTAGCTGGAGAGTCTGTTTCTTGCCTTTTTAAAAAAACTTATCTAGTTGGCCTTTTTTCTGTTTATCAGTTTGCTTTTGTTCATAATCACACAGAAGACCCTGTTGTCATAACCACTGCAAGCTAGCTCTGAGTCAGAACATTTGGCTTCTATGACTTATTCAAGCAGTTTGTGTTGACTTTCTCAACTAAATGGGGAGAAAAACACACCTAATGTATTAAATGTGGGCCTATGCCTTGGAAGCATCTATTTCCAGATGTTGAGGAGAAAAGAGCAAAAGGAGCTTGGAGCCCTTAGGAAATAGTGGTCACCTGATGGGGCATCAGGGATGTTGTCAGGTTTTCAGTTGATAGGGCTGAGATGGAGGCAGGAACCAGATTCTCTCTACTTCGTGGAAAGAACACGAGAAAGAGACAGAGAGCAAGTTGGCCAGTCAGAGTCACAGAGACCCTAGGAGGGAAGTAAAAAGTCTGGATTTCCCAGTTGAGTTTCTCATAGGACAAGCTTTATTGTCCAGGCTTAATTAATAATAGCACTCCCCTATAATGTGTTTTGAGAGTGTCCTCATTTTCCCACAAATTCTTTTTTCATTCCATTTATGCACTTTCCCTAAAATAGGGAATGCTTTCTTTCCCAGGATTGGAGCTAAGATAAAGAACATGGACTCAGAACTCCAGGGTCAATACTTCCACAGGCTGTGTGACCTTGGAGAAGCCATTCCATTTCTATCAAAAAATAACCAGCAGTCTGGGCGAGGTGGCTCACGCCTGTAATCCCAGCACTTTGGGAGGCTGAGGCAAGACGATACTTGGGACCAGGAGTTCCAGACCAGCCTGGGCAACATAGTGAGACCCCCATCTCTACAAAAATAAAAATTAGCCAGGCATGGTGGCATGCGCTTATAGTCCTAGCTTCTTGGGAGGCTGAGGAAGGAGAATTGCTTGAGCCCAGGAGTTTGAGGCTGCAGTGAGCTATGATTGGGCCACTGCACTCCAGCCTGAGCAACAGAGAGAGACCCGGTCTCTTAAAAAAAAAAAAAATAGACCAGCAGGTTGAGTTAGTCTTTCCTGCTCTAATTCTATAAATAACTTAGGAATGTCACTGGGCACAGGCTTCCTAGGAATAAAAGCACTACATAATGACCATGCAACCATTTTTAAATGCAAGGAGCACAAACAGGCTGATTGAAACCTGATCTCCTGCCATCTGGGAACTGTGAATCCTTCAATCTACTAGCTCCTTACATCTTCTCCTGGCTTTTAAATTAAATCTTATTCCACAGTGTCATGCTACACTTTATTTATTTATTTACACCCTGCCTTATTCCAGAAAGGATTTAACTCGGCATATTCTATAGTTAGCCACAAGCAAACTCTTTAATTAGAAAAGGAGTGAGAGAAACCAGGGAGACACTGACCCATTGGCCTGCCAGAAGCGCATACACATCTCACTGTATCAGCCTCAAGTTAATCCAAGTGATCGGTTTTGCAGGCAAACCACCCACCTGCCACTGAAAGGCGCTAGTTAGTACACCCCTGCCTCACAGGCTCCCAGATCTCCACCTCCTCAGCTGCTGCCTCTTCTCTTTTAACCAGCAAGTAGAAAAATGGTTTAATGGAGTACTTCCTCCTAAAAGCAAGGCTTGCCTTTTAGCGGTGCCAAGGCTCCCTGGGCGACCTTAGATTTTAGATTTGTATAGACCTTTGCTTGAAAGGTCTTTTGTGCTTTGTGGCTCCCGTTTTCTCATCTGTGAGATGAGAGCCATGTCCACCTTTAAATCACACAGATGAATAAATACATCTGCGGAAGCACCTTGGAAAAGATGCACAAAAGGCTGTGACCTCCTAGCTGACTGTTTGAAGCTGGATCTTGTCACAGCTCAGCCCACTCCACGCTAGGTTGGGCCATCAAAAGCGATGGAAGAATTGCTGCAGTAAGTCAGCCGAAAACTGGTGGGCAACCACGGAAACTGGCTGATATCTGCCTGGCTATGCCACCCTTTAGATCTGAGTGTGTTCGTCCAAGCCCACAGAAAGGAGAGGGGAAAGCGAGCTGGGAAGACCAAGTTACTCTCAAAGACTAGAGCTAGAAGTCAGGCCATATTTCCCCAGGGGGGAGCGCAAGCTTAAAGGGAGTTGAAGCAAAACTAAGGGGGAAAGTTAGGTTCTAGGGTATGCGCATTGGGGTAGAAAACAAGCAGCAATCGATGGGGGTGGCGTTGTTTAAATATTAGCAGGTTGGGTAGGGGATTGTTGGAGACAAATGGGAAGCTGGGGGGTGACAGCGGTCTTGCCAAACCAGACGGGTCTTAATACAGAAAAAGGGAGGGAGCTTGGGGGAGAGGTCTCCATAGGGAAAATGGGAGAGGGCTGGAGTTTCCATTGGGGAAAACAGGAGGGGACTGGGGTCTATAGGGAAAAAGAGAGGTGGGAGTGTCTCACCAAAAGGGAGAGAGGATGGGTGGGCAGTCTCCAGGGGGAAAAACTAGGTGGGTGGCTGAAACGGAGGTCTAGCCACAGGGAAGACAAAGTGGCAGAGTGTCTCCGCGGGTTAAAGAATGGAGGCTGAGAAGGTCCCTCCATAGAAAACGGGTGCCTAGGAGTAGCTCCGTAGAAAAAGAGATGATGAGGTCTCCATGGGAGAAAGGAGAGTTACCGTAGTTGGGGAAGTCTCCACGGGGCGGTCAGGGCAGACAGTGGAGGAGGAGGTTATGAGGAGGAGGTCCGAGTGGCGGGGTGGGGGGTAGTCGGGTTGGCCGTGGGAGGAGGGGGTCACGGGGAGATCGGGGTTGGCGGAGGGGGTTTTATGGGGAGATCAAGTTGGCCGTGGGAGCGGTCTCCAGGGGAAGGCCGGAGTCGGCCTGGGGGTGGGGGTCTCCTCACAGGCCCAGCCTCACCGTCCGCCAGGGCCTCATTGCACTCGAAGCTGATCTCGAACCGGAAGGGGCTATGGAACGGGCTCGGGTTCTCCAGCACCGCCACGTTCAGCACTGACACCTTGGCCATCACCTCGCCGGGCTGCAGCTATGGCAGTGGACGACCCCGCGCCCACGTCTGTTTCTGGGTCCGGTGCGGGGGTAGGGGTGGGATGGTCAGCAGGGCAAGGTCGACCGCAGCCGCTCTCTCCTCCTCTCTCTGCGTACTGAAGTGCGCACCTCGTCCGCGCGCCGCCTTCAAATAGCGGGCCCCACCCTTCGGCCAATCACAGAAAACGCTCTCCGTCGGCGCCAGCACCCTCTTAGCCAATCCTGGAGAGCCGGCCGACGCGCGCCCAGACTCGCCGGACCAATTCGCGGAGCTCCCCTCCGCGCCGCGCGAGGGAGGCGGGACCATCTCCCGGCTTCTTAGTGTGTCCGCCAGGAACCAATCCCCAGCGTCTCCGACTCGGATGTCAAGGGCGGGGGTGGGCGGGGCCAGAGCGCGGGGCTCCTCTTAACCAATCCCGAGGGTTCCCGCACCTGTATGGCCCGCCCCCTCGCCCCGCCCTTCCGGGGAGACGCTTCCCACAGTGGGCAGCGCCGCCAACGGCCGAGCGGTGGCGCGCGGCGCTCGCTGAAGAGGGCGGGAAGGGCGGTGCTTGCGCCCGGAGTGATTTGGCAGGTGGGAGTGGGGCAGGGAAATAAAGCTGGTTTTCTGAGAGTTGATTGGCTGGGTTGTCAGCGGGGGGGGGGGGGGCGGGAGCAGAGGAAGGCTCGGCTGGGGATTCGCTGGAGAGAAGCGGAAGTCGGGGGCCGCTGCGGTTGAGTGGAGTGTGTGTGGAAAAGTAGGAGCGTTTGGGGCTTCGGCGTAGGTCAGCAGGTGAGCTGGGCTACTGGTCCCTGAGGCCCCCCGGCTGGGGAGTCCGTTGTGAACGTTGTGAACGTTTGACTCGCTCCCGAGGGGAGGCAGAGCGGCGGTAACGCGGCGCGCTGGGGCCGGGACCTCGGGAGTTGGGGCGGGTTCGAATCCCCTCGAGGACCCCTGGGAGGTTTCAAACGGACAGTACTGAAAGTGCGAGTTCGAGTTCAGGGACTGACCGGGGTTCGAGTCCCGGCTCTGCCGTGCCGCTCGGCTTCCGAGGCAGCGTTTCCCCGCCGGTTCAGCGGGGGCCTTGCAGATTCACTGACATGGCTCATGACTGCATAATACGTCCAGAAACTTCTCTCCACCCCTCCGTCTACCGGGGCCGGACCACCGTGGCCCCGTCCCTGCCTGGAAGACTTCAGATTCCAGAGAGTTTCTGCTCCCACGGGCGACCAGCGCTGTCCAGGGGAAAAATAATGCGAGCCACATTTTACATTTTTTAGTAACCTTTCCAAAAAAAAAAAAAAAAGGTAAAAAAAAAAACAAACCAAACAGGTGAAGTTAATTTTAATATTATGTTGGGTCGGGCATGGTGGCTCACGCCTATAATCCCAACATTTTGGGAGGCCAAGGCGGGAGGATCGCTTGAGGCCAGGAGATCGAGACCAGCCTAGGCAACACAGCGAGACCCCTGTCTGTGAAAAAAACATAAAAAAGTGTTGCATTTAATCCAATATAACCGAAATATTATTTCAACATGTGATCAGTATGTAAAAATGCTAAATGAGATATCTTGCATTCTTTTACTGAATGGGAAGGCTTCCCAATCCCGTGTTTGTTTTACACTCACATCTGCAATTGAGCACGTGAATCTATATGTTCCTTGGAAATAGTTGATCTGGCTTTTTGGGTTTCATAGAGTTTGCAGTTGAAAAATGTAGATTCACATGTTCCTGCTGTTCCCAGCGTACTTCAGAGTCTTATATGAGCTCAATTAGCATATCAGTTTTTTAAATTTTAATTTTAATTAATGAGAAGTAAAATGGAAAGTTCCACTTCGATCTGGATAGCCACAGTGGAGTGCTTTGAGCCCCACAGCAAGTGGCTACTGTATTATTGGACTCTACATGCTTTGTTTTCTCTGAACCATCCAGCTCCAACTTCAAACCAGCCCTCTTTTTGTTACAAATCTGACAGGCCACCTCGGTGCAATGCCTCTACCCGAAACCTCTTCTCCCAGGTCTTGGAATGGCTGGTGCCTTCTTGTCATTCAGGTCTCTCTGTTTGAATATCCTCTCCTCAGAGAAACCTTTTCAAGGATCCTCTGGACTGTGTTCAAACGTATAGGCTGTAAGCCTGAGCCAAACCAATCCAAGCCACCAACATCTCTTACCCAGCCACCTCTGTGGTCTCCTTAGAGTCTTAAGGCCTCACTCGTGGTACTAGGCAATTTTTTGCATCTACATCTCACATTAAGTAAAAAAAAAAAAAGGGGGGGGCTGTTAATTGAAAGTTTTTTTTTCTGAAATTATTTGGCTTCAGTGAAATTCACATGATTGGCTTGATTTCTTGGCAGTCATTGGCATTCTTGGGGATTTGAGAAAATCTAATTTTCAAATTATTTCCAAATGTAATTCGATTGTTTATGAATACTAAATTAAATGATGAATGTAGTTGCCATGATGTTACAATTTCTAGACGTTTAAGCATTTCTTCATTCCAACTTTGTAGTGTTTGGGCATTGAGGGACTTTTTTTCCCTTTATCCCTGGCCCCAAACTTTTCATAGCTCCTGAAAAGTTCATCAGCCACAAGCATTGTTTCTGTGGTGCCAATGAAGAAAGTGGCCCTGTCTATGGTGCAGTCTCCATACAGCTGGCTGAATAATCTTCACTTGTAAACCAGATCATGCTTAAAAGCTTCAAAGGCTTATCCTACTTAGAATGAAACCTAAGATCTTTACCATGGCTTAGAAGGCCCTGCACAGTGGCCCCCGCTGACCTTTCAGGCCTCATCTACCAGTCTCCCTCTTGTCACCACTCTCAAGCCCTTGCTGGCTTTATTTCCTGTCTTTCAACATGCCAAGCTTATTCCTGCTGTAGGGCTTTGCACTTGCTGTTCCCTCTGCCCGGAATGTGCTTCCCCCAGATAACTGCAAGCTTGTCTCATTCTCATCACATATGGTTCAGCTCAAATGTCCCTCTGATAGAAGCCTGCCCAGACCCCCCTATTTAAAGGAGCCCTTCCTGAATCACATTGCCATGTTTTATTAGTAGCACATATGAGAATCTGCACTTAAGCTGATTTTAAATTGTGCTTATTATTTTGTCATCCCTCAGTAGATTGAAAGCTGGTTGAGAGCAGAGATCTCTCAATATGTACCTCTTAATATTGTATTTCCAGAGCTTAGCACAGGGCCTGGCACATAGAAAGTCTTCAAGAGATTTCTTAAAAAGAATAAATCCACATCACATGTACCCTGTAAATATATACAACTATTATAATAATCAAAAATAAAAAATTTAAAAGAATCCATATAAAAGGTTTAGTATAGTACCTGGAATGTGAAAAGCCTTCAGTAATCATGAACTGTTAGTAGTACCTGATAATGAGCAGATAAGTCTTCATTATTATTCTTTTTTTAATTTTCAAAATATTTCATACAAATTTCATATGGTACAAAAATATTACATGCTTGAGCCTGTCTCCCAAATCGAAGGTTCTTTCAGTTCTTCAGGCCAACCTTCCTTCAGAGGCAAATAAATAAGAAACATGTCATATTATGTACAGCATATATAGAAAAGTTTCTTTTACAAGAACAAAAATACTTGGACATTTTATATTTAGTACCATTTAGCAATCCAGTTTATGTTGACAAATCAAGTTCATTGTTAGGTACCCATTACACATACAAAGGAACTCAATAGAGAGCAGATACTTTAACGTGTAAGGAAAAATATATTGATTTAATTTTTTTCTTGTATTTTTTGAAGAAGATACTCCATCTGTAAATTCAAGTTTGGTTTGCCCTTTTTACTCAATATTTTGAACACTTCCATTTTCTTCTTTTTGTAGTGCCTTTGTGCTTCTTTTCTCTTGTTTTCTCCTCTGAAATTCTTGTTTGTTAGCAGCACGCTTAGCTTGTACCTGTTCATAGTCTTGTGCTTTTTGATTTGATGTTTTCTTTTTATTTTTCTTTGGAATATTAAAGGGATTTACTGTCTTACTATGTTGTCTTTCTGGCTGAGGCTGGTCAAAGCTACACTGATCTTCAAAGCCTGTGCACTGTTCTTCCGGCAGAGGCTGGTCAACTTGCTCTTCTAGTAAAGGCTGGTCAACTCTTCTTAGTTGCTCCCCGAGTCTTTCCTCTTCAGCTAAATAGAGATGTTTCAGATGATCTGGGTATCGATCTTTGAATTGGGATTCCTGTGATGTTTGAGCCTTCTTTTCTCTCCATAGCAATTTCTTGTGATTTTGCTGAATCTTCAGTTTTCTTCGAAACGCAAAACCTCGTCCCTCGGAATGCTCCCCGCCAAAGCTTTCGAATAGTTAGGCCGCCATATCCTCTTTTTTTTTTTTTTTTTTTTTTTGAGACAGAGTCTCACTCTGTTGCCTGGGCTAGAGTGCTGTAGCATCAGCCTAGCTCACAGCAACCTAAAACTCCTGGGCTCAAGCGATCCTCCTGCCTCAGCCTCCCAGGTAGCTGGGACTACAGGCATGTGCCACCATGCCTGGCTAACTTTCTTTTTTCTTTTTTTTTTAGTTGTTTGGCTATTTTCTTGCTATTTTTAGTGGAGACAGGGTCTCGCTCTTGCTCAGGCTGGTCTCAAACTCCTGAGCTCAAGCAATCCTCCCACCTCAGCCTCCCAGAGTGCTATGATTACAGGCATGAGCCACCGCGCCCGGCCCATATCCTCTGTTTCACATTCTTATTCCTGAATCCAACTGAAGAACCCCCTTCGCCATGTGACCCCAAACCCCCCTTCCACTGTCACTGTGCCAGCCTCACCTGCACCATTTCCACAGACCTTCATTATTATTCTCATATATTAAGGTTGGTGCAAAAGTAACTGCGGTTTTAGCATTGTTGAAATGTGCTGTTTGATGTTGGAATACATTCTTAAATAAATGTGGTTATGTTACACATCATTTTAATGTGCATTTCTTGCTTTATGTTTTTTTGCTAATGGCTTATTACTTGCTGTTTATTTTATATTTATTTCAGACTATGGAAATGATGTTAGAAAAAAAAGCAAATTCGAGTTTAAAATGGGTCATAAAGCAGTGGAGACAACAATGCATTGGGCCCAGGAACTGCTAATGAACATACAATGCAGTGGTGGTTCAGAAGTTTTGCCAAGGAGACGAGAGCCTTGAAGATGAGGCCAGCCATCAAAAGTTGACAAAGACCAATTGAGAGTAATCACTGAAGCTGATCCTCTTACAACTACACGAGAAGTTGCGGAAGAACTCAATGTCGACCATTCTATGGTCGTTTGGCATTTGAAGCAAATTGGAAAGGTGAAAAAGTTCTATAAGGGGATGCCTCATGAGCTGATGGAAAATCAAAAAAATCGTCGTTTTGAAGTGTCATCTTCTCTTATTGTATGCAAAAACAACGAACCATTTCTCGATCGGATTGTGACATGTGACGAAGAGTGGATTTTATATGACAACTGGCGATGACCAGCTTAGGTTGGACTGAGAAGAAGCTCCAGAGCATTTCCCAAAAATGAACTTGTACCAAAAAAAGGTCACAGTCATTGTTTGGGGGTCTACTACCGGTGTAATCTACTACAGCTTTCTGAATCCTAGCAAAACCATTACATCTGAGAAGTATGTTCAGCAAATCGATGAGATGCACCAAAAACTGCAATGCCTGCAGCCAGCACTGGTCAACAGAAAGGACCCAATTCTTCTCCACGACAACGCCCGACCACAGGTCTCATAACCAACGCTTCAAAAGTTGAAGGAACTGGGCTACAAAGTTTTGCCTCATCTACTATAGTCACCTGACCTCTCACCAACCCACTACCACTTCTTTAAGCATCTGACAACTGGGAAGACACTTCCACAACCAGCAGGATGCAAAAAATGCTTTTCAAGAGTTCATTAAATCCTGATGCATGCATTTTTATGCTACAGTAATAAACAAACTTACTTCTCGTTGGCAAAAATGTGTCGATTGTAATGGTTCCTATTTTGATTAGTAAAGATGTGTTTGAGCTTAGTTACAATACTTCAGGTGCACACACACTTGAAAAAGTATAAGAAACACTATAACAAAATACCCTTTACTCATTGCCCAGCTCAAGAGGTAAAACATTAGAGATGCAATTGAAGAGCCTTATATACCCTTACTTCAAACCCATTTCTCTCCCCTTTTTCTCAAATGTGGCTACAACCCTGAATTTAGTGTTTAAATTTTTCTATGCATATTTGTATATCTTTGTGTGTTCTAAAACAATATATAGTATTGTTTATTATGTTCTACAATATTATGTTCTATAAATAGTGTCTGTCCAAACAAGTTAACATAGCAAGCCTGAGACTGCTATCCTTAGAAAGGCCTGTTTGCAAGGTCGGTTCTTGGCTGGTGTCTAGGAACTTGAATTTCAGGAGGGTTCCTACCATTTCCTATATGAATGCCTGAATTGTTTGTACAATGTGGTTTATGTTGAACACCTGCCTTCTTTCTAGAGTCTGGGATTTTGGTACATGACCAGCCCCCAATAAATACCCTGGTCACTGAGTTTCTAATGAGCTTCCCTGGTAGACAGCATGTCACATGTGTTGTCATAACTCTGCTATAGAAGTGAAGCATGTTCTGTGTGACTGCACTAGGAGAGTACTCTTGGAACCTTTTGCTTGGTTTCCTCTGGACTTCACACACCTTTTCCCTTTGCTGATTATAATTTGTGTCCCTTCACTATAACAAATCATAGCCATGTGTACACCTATATGCTAAATCTTGTGAGTCCTCTTTGTGAGTCATTAAACCTGGGGGTGATCCTGATAGCAGTATCAGATTGCATTTATCCTGGCAGAGCTGGCACTACGTCCTGCTTCCTGAAATTTGCTTTTATTATCCAAAAAATTGCTTTTGAGATTTTTATATGTTGAAACATGTATATGGCTCTAATTCACTTATTTTCATTGCAATATCACTGTGTTGTCTGATAAGGTAGCCACTGGCCCCATGTGGCTATTAAGATTAAAATTAGCCTGGGTGCAGTAGCTCACACCTGTAATCTCAGCACTTTGGGAGGGCGAGGTAGGAGGATTGCTTGAGGCCAGGAGTTTGAAGCCAGCCTGGGCAAGAGCTAGACCCCGTCTCTACAGAAAAAAGAAAAGTAAGCCAGGTGTGGTGTCACACACCTGTAGTCCCAGCTACTCAGGAGTCTTAGGCAGGAAGATCGCTTGAGCCCAGGAGTTCGAGGTTGTAGTGAGCTATGATGGCACCACTGCACTCCAGCCTGGGTGACAGAGCAAGACTCTGTCTCAAAAAAAAAAAAAAAAAAAAAAAAATTAAAATTAGACAAAATTAAATAAAATGAAAAATTTACTTCCTCAGTCACGCTAGCCACATTTCACATGTTCAATAAGCACCTGGGCTTGTGGCTCCCATATTGGACAGCACAGATAGGGAACATTGCCATGAGCACAGAAAGTTTCATTGGACAGTGTTTACTTATCCATTCACCTCTTGGTTGACGTTTAGGAGGTTTTCAGTTTGCTACTATTACAAACAGTGCCACAGCATGCATTGTTGGGTATGTCTCCTTGTGCACATGTGCAGGAGTTTCTCTAGGATAAATATCTAGGAGTTAGTGCTGGATTATGGGTTATAGAAATACTCACCTTTACTAGATATCGCCAATTTGCTTTTCAAAATGATTGTACCAGTTCTCATTGCCATTATTAGTGTTCCTATTGCTCAGTGTCCTTATGTTGAGATATATACACATACACACACACACACACACACACATATATATATATGGAGAGGAGGAGAGAGAGAGACACAGACACAGACAGACAGTGGCCTTGGACTCCTGAGCTCAAGTGATCCTCCTGCCTCAGCCTTCTGAGTAGATGGAACGACAGGAGCACACTACCGAGACCAGCCTGGAATTTATTTTTGTTTATGATGTGAGATAGGGCTGTAATTTAATTTTTTTCACATGGATAACCATGTCCCAGTTCCATTATTGATAGTCCAGGGGTTCTCAAAGTGTGATCTCCTGAGAGTCCCCAAGACCCTTTCAGGGGGTCCATAAGATAAACTTTTTATAATATTAATACTAAGACATTATTTGCCTTCGTCATTTATACTGTGTTATTTGCATTATCAGTACAAAAGCAATGGTGGGTAAAACTGCTGGTACCGTAGCAGGAATCAAGATGGTGTCACCAAACTGTAGTCGTAGTTGTCACTGTATTCTTCACTGCCACACACTCAATGTTAAAAGTTTCACTTAAGAATGTCCTTGGAGGCCAGGCGCTGTGGTTCACGCCTGTAATCCTAGCACTCTGGGAGGCCGATGCGGAAGGATTGCTCGAGGTCAGGAGTCTGAGACCAGCCTGAGCAAGAGCGAGACCCCATCTCTACTAAAAATAGAAAGAAATTAGCTGGACAACTAAAAATATATAAAAAAAATTAGCCGGGCATGGTGGCACATGCCTGTAGTCCCAGCTACTCGGGAGGCTGAGCAGCAGGACTGCTTGAGCCCAGGAGTTTGAGGTTGCTGTGAGCTAGGCTGACACCACAGCACTCTAGCCCGGGGCAACGGAGTGAGACTCTGTCTCAAAAAAAAAAAAAAAAAAATCTCCTTGGAGAAGCAGTGAAAAGTATTAATTATGTTAAAGCTTAGCCTTGTGAGCAAGTCTTTTTAATATTCTGTGTAGTGAGATGGGAAAGTCTCATAGAGCACTTACATTGCATGCTGAGGAATGATGGCATTTGCACTGCACAGTTGTTTGAGTTGAGGCGGAACTGGTGGGTTTTTTTTTTCATGGAACACCATTTTGACTTGAAAGCATGACTGTGGTTATTTGGATTAGGATCTTTGGCAGCTGTCCCCTCAGAAATGAAGAAGTGAGCTGGTCACTTCAAGGCCAAAAACTGACAGTTTGTTGCCAATGATGAAATTTGAGCTTTCAAACAAAACTTAGAAATTTGGAAAACTTTTATTCACCACCATGAGCTTGACAGCTTTTCAATATTTAGTTTTCTGATGAGATCAGTGGTGATACTAACAAATACGA
>CM052442.1:102897520-102927510 GCA_028533085.1 Varecia variegata | reverse complement strand
GACTACAGGCATGCGCCACCATGCCCGGCTAATTTTTTCTATATACGTTTTTAGTTGGCCGGATCATTTCTTTCTATTTTTAGTAGAGACGGGGTCTCGCTCTTGCTCAGGCTGGTCTCGAACTCCTGAGCTCAAACGATCCGCCCGCCTCGGCCTCCCAAGTGCTAGGATTACAGGCGTGAGCCACCGCGCCCGGCCAACAAATACGATTTTTAAAGTATTGTATAGCAAAATGTAATAACTCAGTAGGTCAGTATTTCCCAGAAGACCAAGGTATGATGTTACAAAATCATGCATGTGTAAAAGATCCATTAACATTGTAAAATGGACTAATGGGTTTTCATGTAACAAAGTTTGAAACGTTTGTTGATTTTGTATTCCACACTGCAACTAACTTTAACACACCATCACTCCGTTGAGTTTTGGTGTAGTAACAGAGTGGAATATCTCCAATTGTCTGAAAAAGCTATTAAAACATTCCTCCCTTTTCCAACTATGTATCTGTGTGAGGCTGGGTTTTCTTCATATACTTCAGCCCATACAGCATATTGCAACAGATTGGTTGCAGAGGCCTATGTGAGCGTCCACCTGTCTTCCACTATGCAAGACAGTGAGGAGCTTTACAGAAATGAAAACAAAAACAAAACCAGGCCATTCTTTTTACTACTTAAAAAGAAATACTTATTTTCATAAAATAGGTTTTATATTAAAATGTAATCGATTTATTATTTTAAATTAGTGAGTAAATATACTTTAAAATTTTTCAGTTTTAATTTCTAATATAGTAAGTATCAATAGATATGACCCTCATACAGGACAGCACTTTAGGATCCTCATTAATTTTTAAGAGGAGTAAGGGAGTCCCAAGATCAAAAAATTTGAGACCCTCTGAACTAATCCAGCCTTTCCCTGGCAAATTTTTTTTTTTTTTTTTTTTGGAGACAGAGTCTTGCTCTGTTGCCCGGACTAGAGTGCTGTGGCGTCAGCCTAGCTCACAGCAACCTCAAACTCCTGGGCTCAAGCTATCCTCCTGCCTCAGCCTCCCGAGTAGCTCGGATTACAGGCATGCACCACCACGCCCGGCTAATGTTTTCTATATATATTTTTAGTTGTCCAGCTAATTTCTTTCTATTTTTAGTAGAGACGAGGTCTCGCTCTTTCTCAGGCTGGTCTTGAACTCCTGACCTCAACGACCAACCCATCTAGGCTTCCCAGAGGGCTGGGATTACAGGCGTGAGCCACCACGCCCAGATCTTTCCCTGGCAATTTAATGCTGCCTCTGTCACAGAGCAGGTGTCCATCCACTCACAGGTCTCTGCCATTGGCCTGTCACTTCCAGTGCCAACAAGCATGGATAAGGCTAGTTCCCCACCTTGTTCCCGCTTCCCATTGTAGTGTTCATTTTTGGCCTTTGTTCTTACATAAAAAGCAGAACATACAAATACTTTTTCATATTACAAAAGTCATATATGTTTAATGCAAAAAATTTTAAAAATACAGAGTTGTGAGAAAGTAAAAATTACCCACTACCGATAAATTTGACTATTTTAGTGTGTAGCTTTACATTCTACATGTTACGTATACAATTTATATTTATATATGCATCCACACATATATACATACACATACACACAATTTTATATATTACTATGTATACACTTTGCATATACAGTAAGGCATCACTTAAGTGTGGGGCCGCATTCTGAGAAATGCGTTATCAGGCAATTTCGTCCTGTGACTGTCGCAGAGTGTACTCATGCAAACCTAGATGGTACGGCCTGCCACACACCTAAGCTCTAGGGTACGGCCTGTTGCTCCTGGACTACAAACCTGTACAGCATGTTACTGTACCGAATCCTGTATGCAGCTGTCACACAATGGTAAGTGTTTGTGTATCTAAACATAGGAAAGGAGCCGTAAAAATACTGTATTGTAATCTGGGGACCACCTGGACACAGGCAGAAGGTGCTGGAAAACAGGCAGACAGGACAGCTGGAGAAGACTAGCCATTGCATGGGGTTTGGTCAAGGAAGAGTCCCAGTGAAACAAGAAGTGAGAGAAATGGAGGAAGAACTCAGCAGGGTCGCTGTTTCCTGCGAGCCTGATGTTTGCAAGGGGAAGAGAGGAGTGGAATAGTCTGTGGTGGTTGTAGGGCTGGAGGACTGGCCTCAGCCTGACTCCTCCAGGCCATTCTGAGAGTTCGTGGGAGAGAGCAGGTTTCCTCAAGGGCAAAGAGGCCACAGTGCTTTCAGTTTCTTGGGGACCTGAAGAGGGAAGTGTATAGCTCGGATCCTCCATTGCTTTGCATTTAAGGCCTTCCCTCCGGCTTGAAGCACGTGGGTCTGCTCTGGTCCGCCCTAGTCCTAGCTAGGTGGGGACCATGACGGTGTGGTGTGGTTAGTAGGCATCTCTGATGTGGGGAGCCGGCATTGGCCCCCTCTCTAGTGTTGCTGGGCATTGATGGGGAGGGGGCAACTGCCGCTGTTGCAGACAGCTCTAGAAGTAGCCCTCTAGAAGTAGCCCAGAAGACCAAGATGGAGGCCTTGGTTCAGCTGACTCTTATTAGCTGAGCGAACGTGGGGACATTCTCTAACCTTTCTGAGCTTCAGCTTGTGCAACTATAAAATGAGGCTGTGTCACGCCTACCTTACTGGGTCATTGCAAGGATTAAGTTGGACAGCATATATAAGCATCTACAGGGTGTGGGGCATTTTGAACTGCTTAGTAATCTTATTTGAGTAAGTCATTTAATTATAGCAACTTGAATGTCCTCATCTGATAAACAGGGATACTAATACACACCTTCTGAGAATTAAATGAGATCAAACATAGGAGAGAGCTTTGAAATGATAAGTCTCAACATAAATGCATTGTTCCTGGGCATGTGCAGATGTTAGTCCTGGCACGTACGGGTGCCACAACCAACCACCCAAGGGTCATAGGTTGTCAGGCATAGTGGGTTTAGACTGTGTGAATAGTGAAGGGGACAGGAAAGGACACAAAGGCAGAAAAACAGGCCATATTGTAGAATCTCATTTTATACCAGATTAGACTTCAAAACCAGAGCATGAGTTCAGATCATAGGTAGTTAAACCTTTACTTGGGGTAAGAGAGGGACTCACTGGAGAGTTTTCTTTTCTTTTCTTTCTTTCTTTCTTTCTATCCTTCTTTCTTTCGTTCTTTCCCAAGGTCTTGCTCTGTCAACCTGGCTAGAGTGCAGTGGTGTCATCATAGCTCACTGCAACCTCACACTCCTGGGCTCCAGCGATCCTCCCGCCTCAGCCTCCCGAGTAGCTGGGACTACAGGCACACACCATCACACCGGGCCAATTTTTTCTATTTTTAGTAGAGACGGGTGTCTTGCTCTTGCTCAGGCTGTTCTGGAACTCCTGGCCTCAAGCGATCCTCCTGCCTCCCACCTTGGCCTCCCAGAGTGATAGGATTACAAGCATGAGCCACCTCGCCCGGCCCATTAGAGAGTTTTGGAAGAGGAGGGACAAAATATGTTTTCCAAGATCACTCTGGTTTCTGCGTTAAGCCTGAAGAGGGACAAGGAAGTGAATTAGGGGACTGTTGCAGTGGCCCTGGTGAGAGACAGAGGTGGCTTGAACCAAAGTAATTAATTCTGGATATTTAGAAGTTAGAGCCACCATTGCATTTACTGCCAAACTAGATATGGGGTGTGAGACAAGGAGATGAGTTCAAGGGAAACTGCAAGGTTTTTAGCTTGAGTGGAAGGACAGATGGACTCGCCATTAATTGAGGTGGGGAAGCCTGTGGGAGGAGCTGTGGGCGTGGGGGCAAGGGGATGTCAGGACCTCAGTCTAGGACAAGTTAAGTTTGAGATCCTAGCAGACACCCAGGGAGAGATGTGGAGTAGGTAGGTGAAAACATACAAATCTGGAGCTCAAGGTAGAAGTTCAGTCTGGAGACCTAGGTTCGGGAGTCATCAGAGTGTAGGTGGTATTTAAAACCGTGAGTTGGGATGGTATCTCCAGGGAGCAAGAGCAGATAAAGAAAAGTCCAAGGATTGAGTCCCTGGGCTTGCAATATGAGGAGGTCAGGAGATGAGGAACCAGCCCTGGAACCTGGGAAGGGGTTCCTGGGGGATGGGAGGAGACCCCCGGAAGTGTGGTGCCCTGGCTGCAGGTGTTTAAGGCAGAGGGGCACCAAGAAAGAGTCTTGCAGTGTTTGAGGAGTCCTTCCTCTCTCTCTCTGTTACGTTTAGGTTATTAAGCATGAAGTACTTAAGTACTAAGTTTGACAGCTGATATCTCTGACATTTCACTTCGACACTTCTTGTTTTATGTTTATTGTGAAGGTACATCCTCAGTCTTTCAAATGCATGTTTTGGCTCATGATTATCTTGCAGATTTTGTTAGAGCAATTTTTGTGAAACCATGGATAAGTCAAAAATTCGTGTTATTTTCGAATGTGAGTTCTGTTGAGGGAGGAACCAGTGCAGCGCAGACAGCTCGAAATATCAACGAAGTGTTTGGGAAGGATGTGGCTAATGAACGCACAGTGCATCGATGGTTTGTGAAGTTCCATTCTGGTGATTTTAATCTTGAAAATGAGCCACGTGGGCAACCTGAGACCAAGGTGGATAATGATGAGCTGAAAGCTGTTGTGGAAGTGAATCCGTCTCGATCTCTGCGTGAATTAGCAGCAAGGTCTGACGTTTCTATTTCAACAATATTGGACCATTTGAAACAAATGGGCAAGGTAAAGAAGCTGGATAGATGGATTTCACATGAATTAAATGAGCATCAGAAGAGAAATCGTCTCGAAGCTTGCCTTTCTTTGCTGTCATGACATAAAGGCGAACCATTTCTCTACTATATTGTTACGTGTGATGAAAAATGGATTCTTTTTGACAGTCGCAAGCATTTGGCACAATGGTTGGATAAAGATGAAGTGCTGAAACACAGTCCAAAACCAAATATTCGTCAAAAACAGTTAATGGTGTCTGTTTGGTGGTCTGGCGCTGGTATTATCCACTATAGCGTCATGAAACCTGGATTACAGCAGATGTCTACTGCAACCAGCTGGATGAAATGATGAGGATGCTTGCAATTAAACAGCCAGGACTGATCAGTAGAGACAGGCCAATCCTCTTGCAAGACACGCTGGACCACATGTCACACAAACAATGCTGATCAAACTACAGCAGCTGGACTTGGAAACTCTCTGTCACCCACTGTATTCACCAGACCTTGCACCAACTGACTACCTACCACTTCTTCCAGGCTTTGGACCACTCCTTGCAAGGAAAATACTCAGTTCTCAACAAGCTGTGGAAAATGCCTTTCTCGATATTATTGCCACTTGCTCTCCATGCTTCTTTGCCGCTGGCATAAACAAGCTACCATTGAGATGGCAAAACTGTGTCAATAGTTTAGGCACATACTTTGGTTAATTGTACTGCTTCTTATTTGAGATAAACTACGCTTTTGATTCTAAATCGGACATTTCATATTTAATGACCTAAATAATTTGAGAATGTGAAATACACATGATGCAATTCCACCGTGTTGTCAAGCTCGAAAGTGCATCATTCCTGCTGCGTGTGGGAGTCCAGACTCAGCAGTTGGAATCAGATATGCACAGCGTAAATTTCCTGAGCTCTGCTCTCATACAGCCTGGGGACAGACAGACAGCCAGGCCAAAAAGGGCTTCTCTGAGACACAACATGCCACCGTGGCCCAACCAGAGACCTGGGTGTGTATAGAGGTGCTGTAAGCCTCAGTTTCCCTATCCGTAAAATGGAGCTCTAATCGCAACCTCTACCCTGAAGCATTTTGTGAGGATTCAAAGAGAAACTTCAAGTGAAATGCTCAGGCCCAGGAACATACCAAGGTCTCCATAAATGTGAATGATCCTGTGAGTCGCCAGGGTTCTAATCCCTGAATGCAAATTGCTCTGAGTTAAGAGCCCTCTAGGGACACCCCTGTGCAGATCTACTCACCCATTTCCTGCCCGCCCCAATGAGTCACGCCACTCCTGTCATTCCAAGAAATCTTAATTTCTTTATTGACTTTTTGACTCAACAATTTTTTTTAAACTTTTTGTTTTTTTCTGAAACTTTCTTGTTGTTATGAGCCTTTTGTTTTGTTCTCGTTAAATGCACTCGACCCAAAATTGGTTTGGCATATCGAAAAGGAGACCGAGGGAGGAACTGGGGGCATGGGAGAGGGGGAAGGAGGCCTGAATGGACAGAGAAATCGAGGATGAGAGAAGAGAGGAACACAGACGGTGAGAAAGACACGGGGAAAGACAAGAGAGAAAGGGAAGGCAAGGGGAACCCAGAAGAAATAAAATCTGGAGAAAAAGAATTAACAAGATTCAGGAGCAAATGAGTTCAGGAGCCCAAGGAAGGGAGTAGGAGAGGAAACCCAAGACCCTTCTCTGTACCGTCCCAGCTGGGGTGGGGGCATCAAGGCACCAGGTCTGGTTGGGTAGGGGGACACCTGGGTTCTCAGGGGTGGCTTTGCGCTGGACCACAGTGGTCTCCAGCCCCGCCAGAGGGCCCTGCCACACAGCTCTGAGGCCTTGGAATCCACCTTGGCGGCTCCAGCTGGAATGGGCACCAACGGGTCCACTACACCCTCTCTCCCGGTGATTGTCTGCATCTGGAGAGACAGGAGGGCCGCAGGCAGAGGAAGCAGGGCTCCCTGTGCCCTTCAGTCCCCTGGGAACTCTCCCAGCCCTCCTGGTGCCAGAGGCAGCCTCAGGCTATAGCTGGGCAGGGCCAGCTCCTCCACCTGCCCTGCTCTTCACAGACTTCTCACTGCCCCGCCACACCACGGAGCTGGCTCCTGCCCTCCGCAGAGCTGTCTGGCAAGACTGTCCTCAGCCTCGCTTCTCCCCATCTAGATTTCACCCGTGGTCTTCTGGTAAAGTGGATTACACCTTCCTACCAGAAAAAGCTGGAGATGGACCCCAACCCTGCCTTTTCCCCACACCTCTTCCCTTACATGGGACAAACCACCATCTTTGGTCTGACCCCTTCTCCCCTAATTGATGGGGACAAGCCAGCCCCAGCTCCCCAGGAGAAGGGAGGGGCTTTCTAGCAGCAAAAAGGGTCCCTCCAGCCACCTACCTGTCCCCTTCCCCCCAGTTCCTTCCTAGAGCCCCACCCCCTCAACCCAACGAAGCTCATGGCAGCAGCAGGCTGAGACCCAAAGATGTTTGAAAACTCATGGCACTTGTGAGAAAAGAGGGAGGGGCAAAAGAGACAGGGAGAGGTCAGAGCAGAGGTGGAGAGGCCACCCCTGGGGACATGGCAATGAAGGGGCTGGGCTAGTGTGGCAATGGGGCTACGCTACCCGCAAAGAGTGGACAGTGCGGGGGTCGGGGCGGGGCGGGGGGGACTGGGAAGGCCCGGCTGACAGGCTGGAGAGGAGGGGGCTGGCAGAGGTACTCGGGACATCCCGAGCTTGGAGCTTCCAGCGTCTTAGGGTTTGGGGTGCAGTCCCCAGAACATAGGTGTCCTGACCCCAGGCCCTGGCACCTGGCCTTGCCTCCCCTGCAGGAGAGTGGAGGATAGGGAAGGTGATGTTTCACCTTTGCCCTCTCCTCCCCCAGGATGTAGACAACCTCACCACTCCCACTGCCCCCCACCCCCCAGCCATCCCACCATCAAGCCCTGCTGCCCTTCACCGCTCCAGCGCCTTTCCGTTTTCCTTCCCCCACCAACCTCTCCAGATGGGAAGTCAGCCCCTTCCTCCCCGCCCGGAGTCCCAGAAGCAATATACAAGCAGCAGGAACTCAAAGGGATAGCGCAGCCATCTTGGCAAAAGCATCTTTGGGTGTGAGGGTGTCTCCCCCGGGCCGGTGGGGAGGGGAGGGGAGACAGGCCTCGGGTCCTGGGGCAGGCAGTGAGGTACATGCCCCAGGAGGGCTGATGATGCCGGGGGAAGGAGGGGACAGAAACAGGTCCCAGGAAGGAGTCGGGTTCTTTGTTTCGCTGTTGCATCTAGATTTTGTTTTCTGTCTCTGGAGTGTAAAAAGCTGCTCTGGCGGCCCGCCCACCCCGGCCGGGGCTGGGGATCACTCGTACACGGAGAAGTCCTGGCTGCCGGGGCGGGCAGCGCCGCTCTGCTCCGGAGAAAGCCCGGGCTGGCCCGGGAGCGGCTCCCGGTGGCTTCAAGTGATGAGATTTTTCTTTTGTTGTTTTTTTTTTTTTTTGTCTTTTTTTTTTCTTTTCCATTTCGTTGAAATATTTACAGCAATGGGAGAGGAGGAGAGAGGAAGGGGTAAGAGGGCCCCCCTAGGGAAAGATCCAAGCCCAGGACCCACTCCCCAGGAAGAACCAGACCCAAAATCTGCTCCCCAGATAGCCAAGCCCACAGGACTGGGAACTGCCCAAATATGGCCACTCCTGTGGGCTGGGGGCCCTGCGGGAGTTGTGCTTCATCAGGAGTCGCCCCAAGGGAGGGGTCATTGGGTGCACTCTTGGAGGGCGGAGGGGCAGGCTTGCTTGGGGGGCAGGGACCAAGAGCAAGGGGGAAGGAGCTTCAGAGAAAGTTCAACCTTTCAACCACCAGCCACAGCTGCTCATCCCTGCACCCTGGGGCTTCTTCCCCAGTCTCCAGGGAGCAGGGAACTTAGTGCAGGAGGAAGGAACCTGTCTGTTTGTCCGTCCTGTCGTACTGCTCCCTGCGGTGCAGCTGCCAGCATTTCTGGCTGCAGGGAGAGGAGCAGCTGACAGGTTCAATCCAGCGTGGGGGGGCCTTTGGCAACCTCAGAAGCTGCCCCGCCCCACCCAGGGAAACAACGCCCTCACTTCCCTTTAGGGTGGGAGGGGTGGGGGCGGGCTGCACCCTTCAGTTTCTCCCTCCTCACTGCCCTGGGGACCTCTGGGCTCCTCCTCACTGCCCCTCCCCCAAATAGAGCTGGTGCATGTGGCTGGTGGGAAACCCTGTCTGTGAACCTGGCACCTCAGCCCCCAGGTCAGAGCCCCCTGCAGAGACTGCAGGGCCCGTGGCAGAGGGGCACTTGGAGAGAGTGGCTCACTAGCCACTGCCCCCATCAGTCTCCCTCTCGCACCAGAGCCCCGCCCAGGGTTCCCTCCCTGGCCTGGGCCACACCAGCCCCTGGTCCGTGAGGTCCCCTCAGAGACTGGTGACCAGCTGCATCTGCCCGTCCCCATCGGGCCCTGGCCCCTCGAGGCCCGGGGCTGCCAGGTAGCCCTCGTGGCTAGGCCGCCGCACCTGGTAGTAGCCCTGCAGGGGGTTCCGGGCCACCAGGGCTGGTGGGCGCGAGGTGTAGTAGATTTCAGGGGGTCCAGGGGGTGCAGGCGGGGGTGGGGGCAGGGCCTCGCTGGGCCCCTCGGGGCTGCTGTCCGGGTAGGAGGGCGAGTCCCGCAGGTTGGCCCCGCTGGCATAGAGGGAGTCCCGGCCTGGAGGGGAGGAGAGGGGCCGGCTGGTGGCACCGTCCTCTGCCGTGCAGCTCTCGGACTCGTCCAGATCGCTCTGGTACAGCACCGACTGGGCCCGGGGCAGCAGCAGAGGCTCCTCCAGGGCCTTATAGAGAAGTTCAATCTCCGCCCGGTCAGCACCCCCGGGCCCTCCCGCCTCTTCCTCATCACCACCCCCTGGCACGGGCGGCACGGGTGGCTCAGGTGGCGGGGGGCCCTTGGCCCCACTGCTGCTCCCCCGAAGGTTGTTGTGCACCAGCTCGGAGATGATCATCTTCTCAAAGGCGGCAGCATCCGCCAGGTTCCGGCCTCGGGGCGGCTCGGGGGCCCCATCCCCCGGAGGGAAATCCCCACTTCGCAAGGAGTAGCTGTTGTTGAAGTTGCCGTTGAGGGGCAGGGTGTCCATGCCGCAGGCTTCCCGGCCTCCTAGGGGGTGCTCTGCAGGGCAGAAAGGGGCCGGTGAGGACCAGTTCCCCCAGAGTCCCCGACACTGACACTGCCCCTCCCACCCGCCAGTTGGGTGTTTAAAAATCTCAGCAGGGCATCCCATGTGTCCCTAAGTGAGGCCATCTGAGAAGACCGTTATCTTGTTCCTCTCCCAGCCTTGGCAACGTTACCAGGACAGAGTCACACTTACTGGGTTCCCGGTAGCTCCCTGCAGGTGCATGCCAGGAGAGAAAAGAGAGAGGGTGAGAGTGAGCTTAGAATGCCGAGTCCAGGCTCCAGCTCAGGGGGCACGAGAATGCCCGAAGTGGAGACCCCATGGATGCAGAACCCATGTTTCCTGACCTGGGACACAGCTTTCTCCCAGCACCGGGCCCCATCTTCCCAGAGTGCTCTCACCTGGGGAGTTGAAGACAGGGGGCGAGGAGGGATTGAAGCCCACTGACTCGGCAATGAGGGTGTTGTAGGGGCTGGTGCCCCCACGGGGCTGCAGCACAGGGTTGGTCAGCAGGTGGTTCCCCATGGTACCTGCCCAAGGGATCAGAGGTCACCAGGCAGCCCTGGGACATGGGTCCAGGAGCCCTGAGGAACTGGAGCCAGAGGCGGAGGGACGCGTCTCACCTCGGTTCAGGGTGGGGGTGCTGTTGATGTCGCCTGCCATGAAGGAGGACTCCGTCTGTTTCCTCACAGTGTCGTTCCACATCCTCCGGATTCGGCTCTGGGGACGCAGCCCAGATGTGAGGGGGTCCTTGGGCTGCCCACCCTCCCCCTGGGACCTTTCTGAGACCCAGGACAAGCACTCGCTTGCCCCTCGGGTTCCTGACCCTAACACTTGGTCCCAGAGAGCCCTGCCCGGCCCCGTACCTGGGTCCCCGTGTAGTAGCGGGTGTTGCTCCTCATGGCTGAGGTCTTGAGGGAGCCGTGAGTGCCCCCGGGCGGGGAGCGGATGCAGCAGTACGAGTGACGCAGGCACTTGCTGTACTCCTTGTGCACCTGGGGGCGAGAAGGACAGTCAGCTGGCCAGGATGCTGGCCACCTTGTGATCCAGCTGCCCATAGGGCCGGTCAGAAGAGAGGCAGCCTTGGGAGTCCAGAGATGGAGCTTCCCGCCTGCTTCGGCAACCGGTAGACCACAGAAACCTCAGTCGCCTGTCCTCCAGCAGCCAACAACAGCGCAGGGTAGCTCTCTTCTCACTCGCCCATCCCCTTCCCTACCCCTACCGACAGTTTCACTCATTCACAAACTCGACAGAACTGTAATGAGCAGCGGCTATGCCTAGGCCTGGGGGACGTGCAGACCAGACACAAATCCTGACC
Source organism: Varecia variegata (assembly GCA_028533085.1). NCBI lineage: Eukaryota > Metazoa > Chordata > Mammalia > Primates > Lemuridae > Varecia > Varecia variegata. The sequence continues at coordinate 102,916,329 of CM052442.1, read as the reverse complement.
TCTCAGAGCTCAGATCTCAGCAGAACACAGATCGAAATACAAACGTGCTCCATGGATGTCCGCTGGAGTTAGGTGCTGGGAGAAACGGTGGCTGGGAATGGGGTCAGTGCTAATGGGCGTGGGAAGGGAGCGGGTGACTTTAAATAGATTCGGGGGTGGGGAGGGGAGCGGAGAGGCCTGGGTCAGACTGTATGGGCCTGGGTGCCCTCCTAAGACGTTGCTGTCACTGTGTGAGGTGGGGGCCGTGCAAGGATATTGCCTTTGACTCTGTGTCCAAGGACAGTTTGAGCAGAGCAGGGCTGTGGTCCCCGCCCCTCACAACCAGAATGCTTGTGATGGCCGCCTCTGCCATCCCCTGCCTTAAGCCTTCCCCGAATTCCGCCCCCCACCGGCCAGCGACAGGCCTCAATGGTGGCCCCCATCGTGGTGAGGGCGCCCCGTCACCAGATCTGCCCTACTCTCAGTCCTACAGGCTGCCAGCTCAGAAGTGTCTCCGAGGGAGGCTTGTGGCCCAGGCCCCAGCCCCAACCTTACCTTCTTTTGTAAGGCGCAGTGAAAGACGAAGATGAAGACCCCCTGGAAGGCGTTGAAGGTGGTAAAGAGATAGGCCATGACCACGGACTCCTTGTTGATGAAGAGGAGCCCAAAGGCCCAGGTGAGACCCAGCAGGAAGAGCAGCGCAATGGCCCCCAGGGCCCAGGATCTGGGGTGGGGGACAGGAATGTCAGAGCACCCACCCGAGGGGACGGCCTCACCCAGGCCTCCCTGCAGCCCTGCTGTGTGCCTCTGTATGGAGTGAGAGGTCCTGGGGGCGGTGCTGGGCGCCGTCTGAAAAGACCCAGCCTGGGGCTCAGGGGACGACACTGGGTCAGGGGTGGGGGTTCTGCCAACGTCAGTCATTCCCCTGCCAGGTTCATCATTTCCAGACCACTTAGCCTACATTTTGGTGCCTGTTTCTCCTTAAGTCACCCCTAAATGGACTCACCTTTTGAATTTCGCCTCAACCCTATGCAGTTACGCCCCCAAACCCACAGGATGGATGTGCTAATGACACGCTTTCTAATGTCCATTCAGTAGGCACGTAACGAGTACAACAAAACACCCATCTTGATACTTCAGATCACACTGTGTGTCACCAGAAACAAGAGCACCACTTTTTTTTTTTTTTTTTTTTTTTGAGACAGAGTCTCGCTCTGTTGCCTGGGCTAGAGTGAGTGCCGTGGCGTTAGCCTAGCTCACAGCAACCTCAAACTCCTGGGCTCAAGCGATCCTACTGCCTCAGCCTCCCGAGTAGCTGGGACTACAGGCATGCGCCACCATGCCCGGCTAATTTTTCTATATATATTTTAGCTGTCCATATAATTTCTTTCTACTTTTAGTAGAGACGGGGTCTCGCTCTTGCTCAGGCTGGTCTCGAACTCCTGAGCTCAAACAATCCACCCGCTTCGGCCTCCCAGAGTGCTAGGATTACAGGCGTGAGCCACCTCGCCCGGCCAAGGGCACAACTTTTTAGGACACCCTGGGAGAAGTGGGCATGGGGGCCATGGGGCAGGGGGCAGGGACAGGCCAGGGGGCAGGGACGCGGCTCACTTAATGTTGTCCAGACGGCTGGAGTCGGGCTTGAGCACAGATGAGCTTCGGATCATCTTGTGCAGGGTCACCATGAGGAACACCAGGTTCACCTGGGGGTGGGACAAGGGGGAGGGGCTGGGCTGACAGTCCCCCACCTCCTTCAGTGAGTTCTGAGTCTTAGCTTCAGTCGCCTCTCTGCAGGGCCTCCCTGCTGGGAGTGCCCTGTCCCTGCCCCCAGGGTGCCCGCTGTGCTGCGCTTAGTGACCGGCATGCCTGGCCGCACAATGTCACTCCTTGCTGCTGGGAGGACGGGGCCCAGGCCCTGACACACAGTAGGGGCTCCAATCACATCTCCCGGGCCAGCGGCCCTCAGTGCTGGGGCTCCACAGCCCAGCCTGCTCTTGTCCCCTTAACTGGCGACTCAGTTCCCAGGTGGTTTTGAAGCCAGCGCCACCCAGGGCTCAGGGAGTATGTGTGTATGGGCGGTTTACGGTCAAGGCCAGCTGGGATGCAGGAAGGGCACGCAGTGCTAGGGCTGCCGCCTTCAACTTACCACAATAACGAAGGAGACAGGCCCGATGAAACTCCAGATGAAGTAATTATCCACTCGGAGCCAACAGCTGCAAAGGAAACGGGGCAGAGGTAGACAGACGCCGAGGGCCCTTCCTGCCCACCCCAGGAGGCCGGGGCCTCTGCAGGCTGCAGCCTTGGGGATCAGAAATAGGGAGGGAGGCCAGTGCCCCAAGGGTTCCGGCCCACGGGGTGCCACTGAGCAGAAGGAGAGGAGGAAGAGGTCGGGGTGGGCAAAGGAGCGACACTCACGCCTTCTCGGTGCCATAGCTGCGGTAGTCGATGGCGGCCGCAATGCCCACAACCAGGGCGGGGAAGCAGTAGCCGCCCAGGTAGTAGTACTTGGTGCGGGAGTACTCGCTCTCAAACACCTCCACCAGCAGCAGGTAGAGGTGCACGCCCTCCAGGCACAGCCAGGAGAAGGCAGCCAGGAAGAAGTAGTGCAGCAAGCCGGCGAAGATGGGGCAGGCGATCTGCGGGGAGCGCCGTAGGTCAGAGGCTGCCCCAATAGCACCCCCTTCCTTCTCCCCGTGCCCCTGGGTGGTGCCGGGCAGTCACCGGCCCTCGAGCCCCAGCCCACCTCATACTGAGTCTTGTCGATCCCGACCAGGAAGAGCAGCTCGGCCAGGAAGAGGTTGATGCACAGGTTCTTGTGGATGGTGTTGCGGTCGGTCTGCAGGCCCCGCAGGAAGCAGAAGGTGGAGATGCAGATGGCCAGGCAGACCAGCGAGATCACGATGCCCACCCAGGTGATGACGGACAGCAGCAGCTCATTGATGCGGCCCTGGTACTGGGGACAGGAGGCGGGGGCACACTCAGGCCTCTGGCTTTGCACTCAGGGCTCGGCCAGGTGCCAGCTGCAGGCATGGGGGCCCTCCGGGGCTGCCCACCCGGCCACCTTGCTGGCCCCCACCCCTCTGCAGGCGGCGTGCTCACTTCCTCATGCTCTGAAAGGCTGTGGAGAGATGACAAAGGTGACGCCAACTTGCTTCCTTCTCCAGGGGGCCTTGGGAGAAGGTGGGACCATGACCAGAGAGGGTCAGAGAGGACCAGACGCATGGCTGGCCTCACGCCCCAAGACTGGGGTCCCCACGCCCACGAGGCTGGCCTTTCCCCGGCACCGCCCATGCTTTCTCTAGGGTGCCATGCAAAGCACGGCCAGCACGCGGCCCGCCCAGGACAGCAGTGTGGCCAGCTTACGATCTCGCGGTGAGCCATGAGCACGGCGAAGTTGGTGAGGTGGCTGCAGGCACACGTGGTGTGGGTCTTGTTGGACTCCACCAGGCGGCAGCCCTGGGTCGACCAGTAGCCCAGCATGGAACGTTCCGAGTAGTTCCAGAAGGAGCAGTTGGCATTGAAGTGATTCTTGTCCTGTTGTATGGTGGTGGCCAGGGTGTCAGAACTGGGGAGTCCCATTCCAGCACCCCAACACCCAGAGGTGGGGATGTGACAAGTGTTAGGAGAACTGCCTGGCATTCGGGGCTCCACGTGACAGTCTGAGATCTTTGGGGACAAACAGTTCAAGCTACCAAAGTGGGGAAGGCCGTAATTTGCTCTGCAGGTAAACATACATGCAGTGGGGGTGGGGGAGATGCACAGCCTGGGGACAGAGAACGCTGGGACCCCCAGGGAGGGAGGGGGGCAGCTCAGGTCACCTCCAGGTGGGCCACGGTGAAGATGACAGGGTCCATGAGGAAGACGCGACTGGACTCCTTGTTAATGGATGCCGCGATGACCTGTGAGTTCACCACCAGGGAGGCGCCCCCCTGGCCACCCGCACCAGCTTCGCCTGCCAGCTTCACCGTGGCATTCTCCGTGGACAGGAAGAGGCCCAGGTTGTTGTAGAGGATGAAGACAACTTTGACCACCCCTGGGGAAGACAAGCACAGTTGGACGTGCCAGCAGTCCCCAGCCGATGTCCCTCTTTCCAGGCCCCTGGCTTCCCCGCTCTGCCAGATCCACAGCCCCCAGCCACGCCGGCCACTGAGGCCTTCGAAGCCAGGCCACACTCCAGGTAAGGGGCACTTGAGGAGCCCTTCCTGTGAGACCACTGCTCAGCTGCAGGCGGTTCTAAACAGCAGGGCAGGGGGCCATGACACATAGGGGCTGGGACGTTTGGCAAAGCTCTAACTTCTCTGAGCCTTTGTCTCAAATGACACAATCCCGTCTGAGCTGTGAGGCCCTGAGACCACTCTGCAAACAGCAGGGACCAGCCTAAGGATCTGCAGGGCTTCAGGGCACCCATGAATGCCCTAAAACTTGACATTAGCTTGAGTGGATACCGCCTGATAAAAGTTCAGGACCGCTGCCCTTTGTGAGTGGAGCAGAGACGCCAGCACAGGGCCGGGGCGGCACCTGATGCTCTGCTGGGGACACTGACCATTGCGGCTGTTCTGCTTGATGGTTTTGGCAGACAGCTGGATGGAGTTCTTCCTCGGGTACTCCTCCTGGGGGAACACCAGCTCCTGCACCTGGCCCTCCGTGTTCAGGACTGTGACCTCCAGGACTGTGGGGACAAGGGTTGGCAAGGCACATGCAGTTGAGGTCTGTACCCTATCCAGGGGCTCAGGCTGCAGAACGAGCCCCTGTGGCAAAAGGCCTAAAATCGAGGGCCAGAGGGACCAGGCATCCCCCGTGGTCTCCAGGCCTGGCCCCCCCACGGTTCAAGGTTCACGCCTGACATTGCCCTGGGGTGACTGCAGCACTCACCCACATTCTCCTTGGCGGCCAGGAAGCGGGCAGGCTCCCTGACATTGTCTGCCAGCAGGAAGGCGCCCTCCTCCAGGACATCCAGGAGCATGGTGGCTGTGTGCACCTGCTCGGTGGCATTCATGTCCTTCCAGGACTCAAGAGCCTCTGGCCGGAGCAAATTGTCCACTGTCTCTACCACGGCCTGTACGGGCGTGGGGACAGTGCCGTGAATCCCCGCAGTATCCTCTCAGCCTCCAGCCCCCATTCCCCTCGGTCAGCTGGAGCCCACGGTCCTTATGCTGGGGACCCTCTGGGTCTCACCTTGATATAATCTTTGCAGGTCCTCTCCCGTTTGTGCATCTGGGGACAAGGGACAGACACGCAGGTGGTTAGGCTGGGCCTCCGGGCACAGCTCCCCTGACCCCAGCACTCTCACATCTGGGCCCTGGAGAGCTCGCTCTTCTGTGTCCACCCCTGACCCAGGGCTAGGCCATCAGCAAGAGACATTCCTCGGGGGTCCACAACCCCAGGACCACGCAGGGCGGCACAGGAGCAAGACCCAGCAGCCCCCGGGGTCCCGCCTCTGAGGAAGTGCCACCATGGGGCTGGCAGCCTGGTTCCAAGGTATCAGGGCAGATACTTCCCGAGTCCCTGCGGGCAGGAGCCCCACGGCCGGGCCCACCTTGTTGTAGTTCTTTCCAGCTGACTCCCGCTCGATGGGCCGCAGGGCCTGCAGCTGGGCGTCCAAGATGTCCAGCAGCTGCTCCAGCAGCTTCACGGAGGAGGACACGTCCCCCGCGTAGATGGAGCCGCGGGTGTGGCGGGCCAGCTCGCTGGCGATGTTGGCCGCATTCTCCCCGCTCTTGATCTGCGTGAGGCCGGGGAAGGAAAGGGGGACCCCGGGTCTGTCAGGGACCGTCCTGCTCTCTCCAATGTTCCCTCTTTCCCGTCCCCGTGCGGCCCCTGCCGTTCCTCTCTCCGTTTCCCCTTCTCCCTGTCTGCCCACCCCCACCTGTCCCTGCTCCCTCTGCAGGCCAGGGAGGGGACCCCACAGTCCTGCCTTCCAGACCTGCCAGTCCCTGTGTGTCTCCCCAGCTGCTCCACTACCCCTGCTGGGGCCCGGGGCCCAGCGAGTGTGCCTGCCTGCAGGGGGCTGCGGTGGCCGGTACCTTCTGGGCCACCTGGTTGACCCAGGGGGAGGTGCAGTTGCTGAGGTCGGGGCCCCGGGGGTTCCAGAGCCCTAGGGCCGGTAGACACTGGAAGGAGGCAATTCCTGCAGGGACAGACGGACAGGGACAGACAAAGGAGCCAGAGGGGAGGAGAGGAGGATGGGCCAATGCAGGGGGAAAGGACACGACAGAGAGCAGGGGACACGTGGGCGAAAAGAGAGGTGAGGGGGACATGGAGAAACAGACATGAAGCAGGCCAGACAGTCAAGAGAGGTGTCTCTGAGGTGACAAAAGCCACCCCTCACTGCTCCTGAGCACTCCCTCTTGGCTCCCTTTCTGTCTTTGTCTACCAGAATTAGAACCTTCCAGCAAGGCCCATCAGAAGCCCCCCTCGCTCCAGGAAGCCTCTTCCGACCTTCTCCTCGGACTCTAGAACACTTGGCCCCGGCAGCTGTTCACCCGTCCTGCAAGTGGCTGCTCCTGGGGCTGTCCCACGTCAGCCTGAGGCCAGGAGCCATGTCACCTCACATGGATTCCCTTGCAGGTGCTCAGCAATGCAGGTGTGGCCTGGGGACTGCCCGAGCCACTGTGCCGAGAGCCCTGCTGGGCACTGGGGATGACCCCTGCCCTCGGAAAGCCCCTGCTCTAGCGGGGAAGGCCACCTGTGCTAAGCTGCTCACGGAGCATGTCCCCATTCCTCCCCTGGCCAGCCATGGCGGAGACGGCTGCAGCCTCTGCACTCACCTCGAGTACCCTTGGGGCAGGGCCTCTCCACCAGCATGCCCTGCTGGGTGGCCGGCCACTGGACCCGCCGCACCTCTCGAGGCTCGCAGAAGAGCTCAGGGGACACGTGCAGATTGGGGGCTGGAGGCCGCCGGGTGCTGGGGGCTGGGGCTGTGGCTGGAGGCAGGTCAGGTCCAAGCTGGTTGATGGCACCCACTGGGTGCGTGGTGAGGGGTGCCCGGCGGAGGGGGGTGGTGGCTGCGGGCGAGGCTGTGCTGGTGAGGGGCGTGGGCCGGGCTGTGGTGGTCGTGCTGAGGGGCGGGGAAGTGGCTGGGCCTGGAACGGAAAGGGGATATGAGACAGGGTCACGCCTGTGCTCAGGGCCCTGCCACCTAGCCCACTGAAGGGGAAAGTGTCCTGGGCCCCCTGGGTCTGGGGACTGATCTCTCCTGGCCTCTGTGCCCACAGAAGTCCCTTATACCCATGGGACCATATACAGTATCAAAGGTGGTAAAAATCCACTTGCATGTTCCCTGAGGTCTGAGAGCAGGTGGCTTCTGAACACTGCCGCCTCCCACCTCGTTCTGGCTCACTCTGGTCTCTGTAACCTAGCTATGCTCCTTCTCTCTGGAGGCCTCGGTTTCCCCCTTTTGCAGATGAAGTGTGGCAGCAGCTGTGGGGACCCGAGGCTGCAGAGAGTTGGCTTCGGGCAGCTGAGGAGTGAAATGACCCTGCGGAGGGGCCCTCACCCCAGGCAACGGCAGCAGCACAGCTTTTTCCGGTTTTATGGATATTGGGCTTCCACCCAAGATCTTGGTGGATCCAGGGACTAAAGGGGTCCAAGCCCCCACAAGTGGCAGTGCAGTTCAGTGGTTAGGAGCCAAGTCCTGGGTTCAAATCTCCAAATAAGTTAATGCCCTACCCACCCACTACCGCAGTGTCTGCATTTGTAACATGGGGACGATAAAGGATTCTTGTCCCATAAACTCTGAGGATTAGGTAAGTTGAAGCGCTTGGAACATCTGTCACACACTGTGACTTTCTTTTACCTCCTGGGCTAACACCCAAACCCACCTCCAGATCTCCCCAAGAGGGACTCCCACCCTGGGACCCAAGGGGACAGGCGTGGAGGGACAAATGCAAGCAGGTCCCCAGGCCTGGAAGTGAGCCGTCCTCACCAGCGCTGGGGTCGGGCGGCCCAAACTCCAGGCTATAGCGCACCACAAAGTAGTTGTTCCAGACGTACAGCTGGTTGTCGCGAGGGTTGTAGTCCACGGAGGAGATGAACTGGTAGGGGTTGGGGAAGGCGAGGCTCACGGGCTCCTCGCGGTTGGCGTTGGTGTTGAAGGCGTAGTCCACGCGGTTGCCGGCCGCCTCGCTGTCGTCGTCCACGTAGACGGAGCGCAGCACGTAGAGCACCCCACACACCATGAAGGCGTTGGAGGCCGAGCGCTTGTCGTAGCCCGTCTCCCACGTGCCCTCGAAGCGCAGCGTGTAGGGGTTGAGCTGGCTCACCACCAGCCGCCCGTTGTTGCCCTCGGTGGCGTAGATGACCCACAGCCCGTTCTCGTCCACCGCCAGGTCGATGTCGGTCTTGCCCCCCCAGCGGTAGGGCGACGTGTCATGGTAGTTGGCTGTGTTGATGACTGTCTCCCCGCTCTTGATGCGCGTCCGCAGGTCGTACTTGACGATGTTGCGCGTGCGCTCCTTGTTGTAGAAGACGGCGCCGTCGTAGACCACGAAGCCCGTGCCGTCCACGCGGTTGGGCAGGCGGTAGGTGGTGGTGTGGCGCGCCGCCACGTAGTCCTCCCACGACGCATACTCGGTCAGCGTGTCCGTGCGGTAGGGGATCCAGGGCATCACGTAGATGCGGTCGCCCGCCTGCAGCGGGTCCTTGCACCACGCGCCAGATTGGTGCTCCGACTCGTGCGTGGAGGTGGGCTCCAGCACCTTCTGCAGGGTCCCCGGGCACACGAAGACTGGAAAGGGCGGGAGGGTGGGGAGGAGATAAGAGAGGAGGGGCAGAGGCAGAGAAGGGGTGAGAGAGACAGGGGAGAGAGACAAGTTGGTCATGCTGCCGGGGGGAGCCAGGTCGCCCCCTCCTGCTGCTGCAGTCATGGTTGCTTGGTAGGGCTGGTGATTGGGAAGGGGGTTTCCGGGCTGGGACCCCCCTCCCCCTGCCCAGCCCAGCTGCCCCTCTCCCTGGAGATGTGAACCCTGGAGGCCATTAAGAGCGGGGTTAGTGGGTGGAAAGTGGTACCCTTCCCCTTCCCTGGCTGGTAGAGACCCCACAGGCTGGGGAGAAGGGGTTTGGTAAGAGACCTCCCAAGATGGTCTGGTGAGATTTAAGCGGGGGTGTGTGCAAAGATTCTCCCCACTGCAGTCACTTCTGGCTTTGATGTCCAGGGACTCAGCACCTGGCCCCTTCTCCCTCCTCTAGGTCCCCTAGGCAAGAGCTAGGGGTCCAGGGTCCCATCCTTCACCAACCACACCGGGACAGAGATATATATATATTTTTTAACTCCACTTTCTTCCTCCTGCAAAAATTGCAAGGTAGAGTGATGTTTCCGTACCCATTGTGGGTGTCAGGAGCACCCCCTATTCCAGGGAGGGGAGGCATAGGGGCATCAACTCTCTCCCCGGGTTCCTGATGCATCTGTATCCCCCTCTACCCAGTACCCACAAAGTCAATAGCAGAGGCAGCTCCCAGGCTAGGACAGGGAACGGAAGGGTCCAGCCCCTCCCTGAGGGCGCCCAGCCCTGCCCCCAGCCGGCAGGGTCTCTCATGGGGTCTGGCTCAGCAGCAGACACTGACACCGGTGCACAGGGGGTGGGGAGTGGGGACATGGAGAGGGACAGGACTCCCAGGAAAGTAGGGGAGGGGAGAGGAGAGCTGCGCAGAGGGAAGAGAGACAAGGGGGGGGGCCTCGGTGAGGTCCGGCTCCCGGGGAGGCTCGCTGTAGACCACCTGGGAAGAAAGGGTTAGTGCTGGTGGAGGAGAGAGGGGTGAGCAGAGAATTCACTCCAAGGCCCAGGCCCGACTGAGGGTCCCTCAGGGGGGCAGTCCCAGGTCCAGCTCGGAGGGGGCAAGGGAGGGAACCAGGTGCTAGGATAAAGACCCAGCCCGCCCCAGCCAGGCCCCCCCACCTCCCCTGTCCCGGACCCAGATTTACCTGCGACCATCCCCGGCTCGGGAGGAGGGACCAAGGCAGCGCTGATGTCAGAAAGGTGGGGGGCCCCGCCCCACCCCCCCATTCCCTGAAAAGGAGGAAAACCTCAACTGCATCTCGTTGGCCGCCGCTGGCCTGCCCACCCTTCCCCAGTCACGTCCCAGCGCCACTACTCCTAGCCTCCCCTTACTGATCCGGTGGGGTCAGTGTGGCCAGGCCCCCCACCGCCTCCCACAGTGCTGATGTCCAGCGCCCTCCGTCCAGGATGGCTGGGCCTCCCTCTCACCTCCCTGCTGGCAGAACCCACAGACAGGCTGGGCAAGGGCTCAGGGTTGGGGTGGGGGGGTTGCAGTGAATTCTCTGCTCCTGCTTGGCCTGTCACCAAAGCAGCTGGCCCCGAGGGGGACAGGGAGGGCTGGGACCTGGCACCGGCTTGGGCGGCAGCCCTGGTGGCAAGAGGGGCTTGGGCAGGAGCCTCTCCTCATTTCTACTTCCAGCAGGCCTGGGGGTGGGGGGATATGCAGCCCTCCCCTTACAGCATCAGGGACAGCCTGGCTTCAGCGTCCCCAGGCACAAAGCAGCCAGAAGCATGTCCCATTTTGGTAGGGGAAGGAGAGCCGGGGGCACAGAGGTGGACAGGAGTCAGAGGAACCTGGCATGGGCTGTAGGACCTGGCCATCTCCCTGTCCCCGGTGCGCTGAGGGGTTAACTTGCACCCTCCGTCCGGCATGCCGGCCTCTGCCCTGTCCTTCTGTGCCCCGGGTCTCCCCTCTGCCCAAGCCGGAGCCCCCATGCCAGGTGTGTGGCATCTGAGGGGATGTGTCTGTGTGTGAAGGGGACAGTGGGAGGTCTCAGAGCCTGAGCTGGTCAGAGGGTGTTGGGGAAGGAAAAATGTGGTTAGAGGTCACCTGGGGGGGGGGGAGGGAAGGGGAAGAAGATGAGGAAGAGTCTGCCTGGGGCCTTGGACAGCAAGGACCCCTCCCCGGCACCAAGCTCCCAACACCTCCTCTTCCCTCCCTGCTGGCCCCTCCCACCCTGCCCCTCCTCGAAGAAAAAAGCTCCAAAGCTGCTGCATCCAAACCACCAACACGGGCCTGCAAGAAGAGTGGCTGGTGCTGGGAGGGAGAGAGAGAGGGGCAGTGCAGGGGTGCAGTGAGGGGCGGAACTTGGGCTGGTGGCCCAGGCCTCTCTGAGATGGGGACGGGGGTAGGACTAGGACGGGGAGGGGAGCAGCTCAGAGGGACCCCGCCCCACCTCCCTGCAGGGAAGCTCCACAGACCACCGTAATTTCAAGGCAAAAGGGATCCCAAAAGGCCATGTCATCCAGCCCTGGCCCCCGCTGCGGCCTCAGATCTGCAAATTTCCTGAGACCTCAGATCTGTCCATTTCCTGAGCCTTATAGGGAGGAGATAACCAACCCCGACATCCCACCCTGGGAGCCCCTCAGCTGCAGCAAGCGCCCCCTCCCCCAGTAACAGACAGCCCCATCTACTACAGAGCTCTCTGCAAGAAATTACGGTGTTTGTGGAAGTCCCCAGACTGTGCCCCTCCCCCGCCCCTCCCTGGTCCTCTAACCACAACAGCCCAGAAGAAACCCTGACTGCAGCTTTGCAAGTGTAAAACAGAGAAAAAACGCTCCCCCACCCCTCGCTCCCTCCACCGTGAGGCCCGCCCCCGCCCCCTCGCCCTCATTTTTTTTTTTTTTTTTTTGGGCAGGCTGCCCCTTCCCAGGGCTGGGGACAGCTGACATCCCTCCCCAGGGCTGGGCCCCCCGCTGGCCAGGAATGGGGGTTGAAGTGGGGGGGGGGTCGGGGGACTGGTGCTCCGTGCTCCAAAACAGCTCTGGGCCTTGGAAACGCCAAACCAGAAGGAACTTAAGCCACCAGGAGCCCGAGAGATAGGAGAAATCTGCTCCCCAAAAGGAAAACAAAGGTGTCCCCTCCATCCCGCCTCCCTTGAACCAGAAACACGTTATAAAAGGTGCAGAGGGAGGAGGAAGAGAAAGAGAGAGAGAGAGAGAGAGAGAGACAGCTCACCCGGAGTCCCTCCCTCCCCACCCACCCTAGATGCTTACACACTTCTCCTGAAGGAGGCAAAAGAAGTATGAGAGAAGACCGGGTCCCCTGCAAGGGCAGGGACCAGGAAGGAGGGACAGGGAGAGAGAGAAAAAGATAGGGAGTCAGAGAGAAAGGGGGCAGGAGGGGGGCAGGTAGAGAGGGAGAGAAATTCCTGCCCGAGCTCAGAGAGGAGCTTCCGTGGATATCTGGAGGGTGCAGATGCCCGTGGCCGCACTAGGGCTGGCCCCACCGGGGAAGACACCCGGGGTGGGGGACATCGACTGGACCAAGTGGGAGTTGGGGGGAGGGCGGGTGACATAAGTATGGCACAGGTAGAACGAAGTGTGAGTTAGGGGTTAGCATTGGTAACAGTGCGTTTACCTTTCTGCTCCACTTCTACTTTAAGCATCGGAAGAGAGAGAGAAAACAAATTGAAAAAAAAAATGTGCAAGAAAAAAAGAGAAAAAAAAAGAGATTAAATTGCTTTCGTTTCTTTTCTGGCAACACGCCCCCTTTTTCCTTTCCTTCCTCGCTCCTGTTTCCCCACAACCCCTTCCGTAGTAGCATCAGTTCGGCCCCCGCCCCCAAGTCCCTTCCTCTGGGGTAAAGTGGGGCGAGGGGGGTGCCAGGGACACAGTGGGGGGAGGAGGCCACACGGAGGGAAGAGACAAAGAGAGACACTGGTGGGGGGGGACAGGCAGGCATCGGACAGACCGCTCAGGTGGGAGGGGCACCCTCGGTGCAGAGGGGCAGGGAGGGGGGAGTCCCAGTTGGGAGGTGGGCTCTGGCTACGGGGGCACCAGGGAGTGGTGGGGTGAAGGAGCCACTCGGGTCCCCTCCCACCCTGCCTGCTGCCCTCCTGCTATAACCAGGGGCCCAAGGGGACAGGGTTCAGCATTTCCCAGGGCCTGGGCCCCCGAGCCGAGAGAACAGGCTGAACCCCTTCCCCTGCGTGCTGGCCTCCCCAAGTCCAACTAAGCTCCCCCAAGCCCTCACAACCCAGAAGAAGCAAACACAGAGAGAGGGTGGCAGAGCCAGACACGGAATGACAGAAGGGCAGACAGGTGGTTGCACCCAGGCCTCAGAAAGCGCCAGGGCAGGGGAGACAGAGGCAGAGAGGTGGTGGGGCGGGGGACACAGACTGGGCGGGACAGCAGGTGGGGCACAGACATGCTCCCACGCTCCCCCCACTGGTGGCAAGCTCGAGGCTCAGCTTTTCTGCTCAGCCCACCCTGGGCCCACCAGGAGCCGGGAGCTCTGCGCCTGCCTGGTGCCCGGCGGGCGGGCGGCACCTGGGGGAGGAAGGGGCGCGGTTAGGCTGTGCTCAGCTGCAAGGCAAATCCAGCATTAGTTGGGCTTATCCAGTGTGGAGGGGTCCCCACACATCCAGTGTCCCCTCTCCACAGAAGCCCCTGCCACCCATCCCTGACCCGCCCTCACCAGCACTGGGGTCACCCCAGCCTCTGAAGCCCTGGACCAGTCAGCTGCCTGGGCCGCTCCCCTCCAGGCTCTGCATCCCTGGCCCCTCAGGAACCTCGGGCCAGGGGCTGGCTCTCCTGGCCCGCCTCTGGTGGCCCCAGCGGGGAGCTCTGGCTCCCCTCCCAGTGCCTCACCCAGGGCCTGGCACTCAGGAGGTGCTCAGCGGACGTTTGGGGGACAAGTGAGTGCCCAGCCTCCCTGTGCTCTCAGCTACCTTGTCCTCCCTCGTAATCCCAGCCCCTTTCCTCTGGAGGACCCGGAGCCAGCCCTCTGCCCCAGACATCCACTATGTGTGTGTGTGTGTGTGTACACGTGTGTCCTGTCCCCCAGAGGGCCAGCTCTCTCCCATCAGACTGGGGGCCGCCCATCCCCTGGGCTGTCTTGCCTCCATCCCCAGAGAGCTATAGGTTGTACCTCCTGGACCACACTCGGGGGCTCGGCTCCAGGGGGGTCTCTTATCTCCCAGGCCCTCTAAGCTTTCCTCTGCTGAGTGTCACCGACTTGCTTTGGACTCCACTTGGACCAGGGACTTTTGCCTGCACTTAATCTGGCTTGCCTCGGGAGGAGTTGGGTCCATCATCCGTTGTTAGTTTTATTTTGATGACCGCAGCAGTAATAATAATAATTGGTGAGAGGCATTACGAGTAGTGGCAAAAAAGGCCACGCATGCCAAGTGTCCCGCGTTTGTGAGGTGCCAGGAACTACACCAAGCACTCACAGCCAGTCTTTCCAGAACCCTGTCTATAGATGGGGAAAATGAGGCCCAGTGAAGTGAAGCCACAGGGCCATGGCCACATGGCTGGCAGAAGCAGGAAATGTTTCCCTCGCACCTACGGCTCGGGGCACACATGAGTTTTACCCACATTGTCCCTACTCTTCGCAGCATCCCTGGGATGGCTTTTGATCTCTCCCCACCCAGATGAATACACAGGCTCAGCTGGCTGAGAAAGCATCTGTACCATTACTGAGCACTTCCTGAACCAGGCACGGGTCTGGGCGCTGGGGGGTGAAGAGGGAGACTCTGCCCTTGGGGACTTGACATTCAGCACTCAAAACTCTGCCACTGGGAGTGGACTCTGTGGCCGGCCCTGGACCGAGCGCTTCTCACGTATCCTCTCACGAACTCATGCCTCCTTCTGCCGCTGACCAGAGAAATTAAGTCACTAGCTCAAGGGTTCAGAGCCAGAAAATTCAAGAGCCCAGTTGAGCCTCAAACCTAGCCCCATCTGACTTGCCCTCTACGCTAAGCTCACTGCTTCCCTCCCACGTTCCTCGCTGCCCCAGCCCCGGGGGCGGGCAGTGTCCCCAGTGCTGTGGGGAGGCTTCAAGGAGCAGATGGGCATCCCCCTCAGGTGGTGGCTGAAAGCATCAGGCACTGAAAGGAAAGGGCAAGAAGTAAAAGAAGAAAATTATGGAAGCACATAAGGGATCCTGTTTCCCCCAGCATCATCGAGTCACCTGCAAGGAGAAATCAAAGGTTGGGGGGGAAGGAAGGGGCAGGAGGGGAGAGTTACAGGGTCTCCTGGTCCCCTGCCCCTGCCCGCCACACTCAGACACCCTGGTGGCCCTGCCTCCTCCCCCCTCTCCCCGGAGGCCCTACCTCCAGGTTGGCTACATGGAGCCTGGTAGGGGAGGAAAGGGAAGGGGGGGACTAGGGAGGGAAGAAAGAGGGCAGGAAAGAAGGGCAATGTTAAGGGCGGGTGCTGAGGAGGAGAGACCCTGTCTTTGTCTGCTCCCCCTTGCCAGGTGTAAGACAGCCAGGCTTCTGGCTCCCCATATCACATTCCTTAGGCTTCGTGGAGGCCAGCCTCCATCCAAGATGGCAGCACTTCCTCCGTAGACAGGAAGTGCTATCACGGTAATGGGCAAACCAACTGGGAGATGTGAATCTACTGAAAATGCCCCCAGCCCTTCACACCAGATCTGCCACCAGGCCTCAGAGGGTGGTCTGTGTCTCTATGGGTGTAAAGTCCAGCTTCCGCGACTGAGAAGAGCAGGAATGGAGGCATGTGGGGAGTGAGGAGGATGAGAGGAAGGAGAGGGAATTGAGAGAGGCGGGGGGCGGGGGCGGTGAGTGAGAGGGAAGAGAAGGTACCTGTGGGGGCTCAGGAAGGGAAGGATGTGAACAGAGGAGGGAGGCAGAGGGATGAGAAGGGCAGCAAGGCCAAGGGCGAAGAGAGATTAAGTGTGCCAAGCAAAGCACAAGAGCATGGTCTGGAAGTGGGTAAATGAGCAGGGGCACGTGAAGCAGTGAGGTGAGTGGGCCGGGGAACCAGAGCTGGAGAAGGTGCCCCCATGGAAGGGGCAGAGGCTGTGAGGCAGGGGAGCAGGCACCAAGTGTGGACCAGGGTGTCCGGGAGAAGGAACGCGTGAGGGAGAGGGCAGGCCCAGCTGTCCCCCCTGTGCCTAGGCCCGGTGCATGCGTGCACGTGTGTGGTGGTGGGTCAAGGTGTCTCCTCCTCGCTTGCTCCATAGGGGGAAGGGCCCGCGTCGGCACAAGGAACAAGATGACTCACTGTAGGGGACACAGTCGTACTGCACCTCCAGGTACTTGTAGGTCCCAGGACAGGGGTCAGGAAAGGCGTCAGAGCCAGCAACCACCACGCACTGGGTGCGATTGTTACACCTGCAGAAGAGAGATAGGGCGCTGGGAAAGACAGACCTACACCCAGAGGGCCTCCAGAGTCAGGAGGGGAACAGACACGCCCAAATTGGGAAGGCGCGGGGAGCTGGAAACCAAGCCCAGAGGCCATGCGTGGGTATCGTTTTCTGTTTCCTGCCTACTTTCTCCTTCCCATCAGACAGGGCTCTTCTACTTTCAGCCCTGGCACAGCGCTCGGGGCTGGGATGAAGGCGTCACCCCACAGGCAGTGCTTTCCTGGCCACCCTTTGTCACTCTCAATCTATCTGAGTGACGCTGATACTATTACATCGTTGGTATTTTTTTTTAAAAAATTGACTTTAAAGCTCCTGCACTGTCCACTGAAGAGGAATACAAGTGAAGCCACACACAGGAAGCAGTGTCTTTGCACACTCTCAAGGAAATGCTCACAGGGTCCAGCCGTGTCCACCTCAGACCATCTCGTGGACATGTCCCATCTTTTGGACAGCGCTGTGAGGATTTGCAGCCAGAGCAGCCGCGACAGAGTCTTTATGGGAAAGCCATGCTCCATTCCTGAGACAGAACTCCTCTGTCAACTTCCCAGGGGTCTGACTAGCACGTAAAGGGGGACCAATTTAACAACAAAGAGATGAGTCGCATCTGCTGTGTGTCCCTGCAGTCAGGGTCCTCCTTCCTTGGAGCAGGCTAAGTCTAGGTCAGGCAGGACGGGGGCGTGCAGGAAGTAGTGCCCCAACGGGTATGGGGCAGAGGGGTCCTCGTGTCTCCCCTTCAGTTCTGCCCGTGACCAGTGAGTGCTAAACACTGACACAGAAACTCAAGAATCGGCTAAGGATCTAGCAGGGAGGGAGGGGTAAAGAAGTGGGCAGGGAGCGGGGAACAGGCATGGGAGGGTCTGTCCATGCCGATCGGTCCCAACCCCTTCTTTAAATATAGAACAGCGGTCTCAAAAGGTTAAACAGTTACCAGCTGCCCCAGCAATTCCACTCTTGGGTATGCATAATAAACAGTCCCCCCTTTTCTGTGATTTCACTTTCTGCAGTTTCAGTTACCCAAAGTCAACCTCAGTCTGAAAATATTAAATGGAAAATTCCAGAAATAAACAATTCATAAGTTTTAAATTGCGTGGCATCCTGAGTAGCATGATGAGATCTCATGCTGTCCGGGACATGGCCATGCTGTAACCGCTATGCCACCCACAGAGTCACTGCCAGCTGTCTCCATTATTAGATCTGTCACAGTATTGCAGTGCTTGTATTCAAGTAACCCTTATTTTACTTATTAATACTTTACCAATAATAATTTAAGTATCAGGTTTTTTGTTTTCATTGTTTTTTCTTTTTTCCTTGAGAAAAGGTCTTGCTCTGTCACCTCAGCTAGAGTGCAGTGGCATCATCATAGCTCACTGCAACCTCCAACTCCTGGGCTCAAGCGATCCTCCTGCCTCAGCCTCCCAAATAGCTGGGACTACAGGTGCTCGCCAGTTCGACTGGCTCATTTTTCTATTTTTTGTAGAGACAGGGTCTTGCTGTTGCCCAGGCTGCCCTCAAACTCCTGGGCTCAAGTGATCCTCCCACCTTGGACTCCCAAAGTGCTAGGATTACAGGTGTGAGCCACCACACCTGGCCTAATTATCAGTTGTTGTTAATCTCCTGCTGTGCTTAGTTTACAAATTAAACTGTATCCTAGGTAGGTATGTATAGGAAAAAACATAGTATATATAAGGTTCCATGTCATCTGTGGTTTCAGGCATCCACAAGGGCTGTGGTCCCCAACCCCTGGGCTGCAGACCGGTACCAGTCTGAGGCCTGTTAGGAACCAGGCTGCACAGCAAGAGGTGAGCGGCAGGGGAGCAAGCGAAGCTTCGTCTGTATTTACAGCTGCGCCCCATTGCTCACATCACTGCCTGAGCTCTGCCTCCTGTCAGATCGGCAGGGACATTAGATTCTCACAGGAGCACAAACCCTACTGTAAACTGCGCATGCGAGGGATCTAGGTTGCGGCTCCTTATGAGAATCTAATGCCTGATGATGTGAGGTGGAGCTGAGGCCGTGATGCTAACGCTGGGGAGTGGCTGCAAATGTAATAAATTTAATGCACTTGAATCATCCTGAAACCAGCCCCTCCCTCCCCCGCCGCCATCCATGGAAAAATTGTCTTCCATGAAACCAGTCCCTGGTGCCAAAAAGGTTGGGGACTGCTGCACTAGCGGTCTTGGAACGTTTCCCCAGTGGATAAGGAGGGACAGCTGTACCCAAAAGAACGTAAAGCAGGTGTTCAAGCAAATCCTTGTATGCGCATGTCCACAGCAGCACTATTCACAAACACCGAAAAGTGGAGACAACCCAAATGTCCACCAACGAATGAATGGATAAACAAAATGTGGCATATCCATACAATATATTATAATATTATTCAGTCATCAAAAGGAATGAAGCACCAATACACACCACACACGACAACATGAATGAACCCTGAAAACACGATGCCGAGTGTAAGAAGTCAGACGCAAAAGGCCACGCGGTGTTTGACTCCATTTACATGAAATGCCCAGAACAGGCAGATCCATAGAGACAGAAAGCAGTTCAGCGGCTGGCAGGGGCTGGGATTAGGGGGAAAAGGGGAATGACTGCTAATGGGTATGGGGTTTCCTTTTGGGGTGATGGAATGTGCTAGAAGTTGGTAGAAGTGGTGGGTGCTGGCCGGGCGCGGTGGCTCACGCCTGTAATCCTAGCACTCTGGGAGGCCGAGGCGGGTA
>CM052442.1:102869245-102897420 GCA_028533085.1 Varecia variegata | reverse complement strand
AAAATATATATAGAAAAAATTAGCCGGGCATGGTGGTGCATGCCTGTAGTCCCAGCTACTCGGGAGGCTGAGGCAGTAGGATCGCTTAAGCCCAGGAGTTTGAGGTTGCTGTGAGCTAGGCTGACGCCACGGCACTCACTCTAGCCCGGGCAACAAAGCGAGACTCTGTCTCAAAAAAAAAAAAAAAAAAAAGAAGTGGTGGGTGCACAACATTGTCAAAGTGCTCAATGTAAGGTTTTAAAACCGGAGTTCACGGGAGCAGCGGCACAGTCGAAAGTTAAAGCACCCTCCGGGTTTCGGCACCAAATGTAAGGTTTTTTGGAGTGGCCAGTGCCAGAGAAAGAAAGATGAGCACAGTTGAAAGGGATAAGTAAAGAGGCTTTATTGGGGTGCTCCTGGGTGAGGGTAACGGGTCCCAAGAGAGGGGCCCAGGCGAGATTCTCGGGTCCCGGTGGGGGGCGGGTGGGGGGGGGAGAGAGAGAGACCCGAGAAGTCGAGCCACTCAGAAGTCTGAGTGGGGTTTATATAGTTTTTCAGGGCTGGGGGATGGGAGTTTCTCCAGAGGGAAGGTTTTGGCGGGAAGAGTGAGGAATTTCCTTGTTACAGTTTTAGGGCAGGTATTGAGGAATAGGAGGGGCTTCTTTTTTCATTAGGGAAGGGAGGGGGTGCCCGCCACCAGCCTTACACTCAATACAACTGGATTGTTCATTTTTTAGAGACAGGGTTTTGCTCTGTCACCCAGACTGGAGTGCAGTGGCTCTATCATAGCTCACTGCAGCCTCCAACTCCTGAGCTCAAGTGATCCTCCTGCCTCAGCTTCCCTAGTAGCTAAGAGTATAGGCATGCACCACCATGCCTGGCTAATATTTTAAATTTTCTGTAGAGATAGGGTCCCACTATGTTGCCCAGGCTGCTCTTGAACTCCTGGCCTCAAGCGATCCTAACACCTCCACCTCCAAAAGTGTTGGGATTACAGGTGTGAGCCACTGTGCCCAGCTGAATTGTTCACTTTAAAATGGTTAATTTTAGTCCATTAAAAATAAATTGCACTATCCTGTCAGTTTAAAATAAATAAGTAAATGAATGAATAAATAGTTATTTGTTTACTTGGCACCTGAATAAAAGAAAACCTCCTGGGGCTTCCACCTGGAGACTCTGTAGCCCAGCATACCCTACAGCCGGAAGTGCACGTGACCTAGCTCTAGCCAATGAGGTGAGAGAGGGTGTGGCAGATGCCTTCAAAGGGCTGGGCTTAGGGATGAGGGGGGGGGGAGGGAGAGAAGCTGGTGCCAGCGCGGAGGGTGATTCTCAACTCTGATCTAGTTTAGGTGGATGTGTTTATTCTGGGGTATCCTACCAGAGTGGCTTAGCTACAACCTTAACTAATACAAAGAGCCTCCAGGTTTTGATGGTGGAGGGGGGTGGGGACTGGGGACTCAGCAGAGGAAGCAGGACTGAGACCCCCGCCACAAGTCAGTCCTTCCGGATGTGGCCCCAGGAACTACACTGCTCAGTGTTCCCCATGCGCAATGGAACTGGGCCAGATGCCCTAGTAGGTGCTGGAGAGATGTGGAGAACAGCACAGCCCCCAGAGCTGGTGGCAAATGAATGAAGTCAGCAGGGAGCATTTGGGGAGGCAGGAGGAAGGGCACAGTCTAAGCAAAGGTTGGGAGGCTGGACTGGAAATGCCCAGGCAGGGGTGTCACCAGATAGGAAGGCGGGCAGAGGGCCAGGATTGCTGGAGGAGGATGGAAGTTTGAGAGAGAATGGTGGGAAGGAGGAGACGAGGCGGCTCCAGCCCAGCCTACCTGTCTCAGCCACGTGGCCACACCCATCCCCTGCCCCAGCCTCTCCTGAGGCTGGCAGTGACCGCCCCCCCCCTGCAGTGACACATTCTGGGCTGGCCCAGCCCACCTTCCCCTTTGCCATTCTATGCTCTGGGTCCTGGAGTGGACAAACCCTGTGCTCTCTCTGACATTTGGCAGACATCCTGTAGGCGCCTGCTATATACCTACCTGCCTGTGGACAAAACTCCCTGTCCTTCGGGGGAGGGTGGCTGACTGCCCAGTGAGGGAAGACACAAAATAGACACAATAAAGAGGCAAAATATCAGAAATATGGATGGGAGGTGGGGCTAGGAGAGAGAGAAAGCAGGAAAGGGGGTTCGGAAATGGGGAGCTACAGTTGTGGTCAGGAAGGGAGGCACAGGACCTGATTCAGGTGTTCACAGGTGCCCACTGGCTGACATGGGGAGGACAGTAGCAGGTAAGAAGGGGGCAAGGACAACAGGCAGGAGATTACTGCAGCAACCCCTGGGCGAGGTGGCCAGGCAAGCAGGGGTCACAGTCTGGGCGTAATTTGGAGGGAAGGTCGATTGGCTCTAGGTGCACTGGCTGTGGGTGACAGAGGCTGCTGCAGCTCCGCACATGTGGTCAGCCCGGGATACGCCACCACATCCGCACGCACTCCCGGTCACCTGCACCCACACACCTGCTCCCAGACAGACACTTAAACACACTCAGACACATTCACACACAAGCAAGACCCATGTCACAAAAAAATAAATCAAGAAGACTAAAGACGAATGGGGTGCGCCAGCCGGGAGACCAGCGCTGGAAAGCGAACGCTTATTCAGAAATCCTCCTGGACGCCTGCTCACCTCTGCGACATGATCTTGAAGGCGTCTGGCAGGTAGCACTGCACATTCTCCATCTGGAAAGGGTCAGCGTCGCAAATCTTGTCGTCCGTGCGCCCGTAGTTGGCGTTCTCCACCATGATGACGTCGCTGCCCGGGCACCGCAGCTCGATGGGGTAGCCTTCGCATGCCAGCTCCCGGCGCATCAGCCCGAACGGAAGCCCAGCCCGGCTCAGGCCTGTGGGAGAATGGGGGTGGCTGTGGTGTCATGCTTAGCGGAGCCCAGGCCAAGAAGGGAAGACCCCACTTGCTGGCCTCAGAGGAGGTACCACCTCTAAAGCTGGCGATGGGAACCTGTTTTTTCAGCTGTACAATGGGCTTCTCAGTGTGCCCACCTGTGCAGTAGACATTAATCTGGCCCAAAGAGAGTCTGGCCTTTGCTCTCAGCTCCCAGGAAGTGACCTCTAAGGCCCTGGAATGTCCTTCCTGATAAAAGCATCTATTTTCCACATCAGATAGTCCACAGTTAAACTGTGTTCCTCCACAAATTCATATGCTGAAGTCCTCAGTCCAGTACCTGAGAATGTGACCTTATTTGGAGATAGGATCATTACAGAAGTCATCAAATTAAAATGTGGGCATTAGGGTGAGCTCCGATCCAACACGACTGGGGGCCTTATAAAAAGGGAAAATTTGGACAGGGAGATGGACAGAGGTGAGATGATGTGGCAACATGGGAGAAGACGGCCACGCTCAAGCCAAGGAGCAAGGCCTCAGAAGGCACCAACCGTGCCGACACCTTGACCCCGGGCTGCAGGCCTCTGGAATTACGAGACAATGCATTTCTGTTGTGTAAGCCGCACAGTCCGGGGGACTTTGTCACAGCAGCCCTAGCAAACGAGCACACTAATAATGTGACTTAGGGTGGGAGTTTTGGGTCACGTGGTATCAGCTCATCTCTGGAGGGGCTGGAGCTTTAGGTCAACCATGTTGACATGACCAGGCTCCAATAAGGACCCTGGACACTGAGGCTCAGGGTAGCCCCCCTGACTGGCAGGACACCATGTGTGTTGTCATACGTCGCTGCCCGGAGGGTTAACGTTGTCTACTGCTCCACTGGCTGGGCAGCGGGCAACTGGAAGCTCTGTGCATGGAACTTCCTGAACTCTGCCCCATGCCCCTCTTCCCTTGGCTGACTATAATCTGTATTCTATTGCTGTGGCAACCTTCAACCATGAGCATAACATCTTCCGTTGAGTTCTGTGTCCTTCTAGTGTGTCGTCAAACTTGAGTGTGGTCTGGGGGACCCCTGAACTTGCGGTTAGTGTCAAAAGTGAGGGTGGCCTGGGAGACTACCCTAACGTCACACCGTACCGCACAAAGAGCAGAGAAAGTACAGGAATGTGCTGAGGTTTCTAGATTGGCTTTGCCACTTCCCAGCTGCTGGGGCAGGCATGATATAGCCTGGGGACCCACGGCATCACCTGGTTCAGAATGCAGATTCTAGGCCAGGAGCCTTTCGGGCTACTTGCCCAGGAGGTGATTCTGATGCACACTCAAGTTTGGACAGCCCCTGCTGTAGCTTCCCCAAGCCTCAGTTTCCCAATCTGGAAAATGGGCATCTACAGCCCAGCGTAGTACCACACCGATTCTGTGCCCTAGAAAATGCTCTTGAAGGATGGGGCCCTGCACAAGGGGGGTTCCTTAGTGAGGGGCTTCCCAATTATTGTCTGGGAAACCTCCTGTGACAATGAAGGGACATGCCCTGGGCAGGCCCAGCTCCCAGTGCGAGCCGCGTCGTTCCATGTCAGCCATCATCCTGTGCCACACGGGGACTGAGAGCTCGGCCTTGGGAGCCAGACAGCTGGCTGGGGTTGGAATGCCAGCTTGGCCACTCCTGGCTGTACCCTCATCCAAGTCACTGACTGTCTCTGTGCCTCTGTCCCTCCCCTGAGGGGCAGTGAGAACAATTCTCATCTCATAGGGCCGTTGCAATGGATCCGGGGCGTTAATGTGTGCAAGCCGTACTCGGTGAGATGGTATGAATGCTAATTATTGTTATTATGAATATTATTAAGGCGGTTAGTCTTTGCACAACAGCAGGGGCTTGGCAAGGTCTACGCCAGCCAGGGCAGCACCTCCCGGGACACTGGTCCCAGCTAGGCCTTGAAGGATGGTGGCGGGAAGTGGGGGTGCAGAGAGGGGCCTCGAGGCTCC
The DNA here is from genome assembly GCA_028533085.1 of Varecia variegata. Classification (NCBI taxonomy): domain Eukaryota; kingdom Metazoa; phylum Chordata; class Mammalia; order Primates; family Lemuridae; genus Varecia; species Varecia variegata. Next base: position 102,892,568 of record CM052442.1, on the reverse strand, counting down.
GATGTGGGGTTTCACGGGGGCACTTTCGCAGGATGGCAGCAGAGCCAGGCGTTTTCAGAGATCTGGTCCTTCTGATGCCGACTGGATACCCAAAGGCATGGCAGCGAGGCCCCTGGGGTTTTTTGGGGTGAGTTGAATCCCAGCGGGGGGAAAGTTTTACATGTGTTCCTCTAGCACCATCTGCCTCCTCGTCTAATTTTAGCTTTCCCGGGCCTGGGAGGGAGGGCTGGGGGTGGAGGGCTGGCTCAGACGGGTCTGGGGGTGGAAGCAGCCCTTCTAGGCCCAGCTGGGGCTATAGGGCAGGACCCGGATGGTCAGAGAACACGGCGCCAGGGGAGTGAGGCTTCCGGCAGACTGGATCAGTGCCAAGTCCCCAGGGCACAGCTGAACAATGTCCCCTCTACCTTTGGGCCTGGAACTGGGTCCACCACCAGTGCCCTTCACACTGGCATGGCAGGGCAGGCAGGGGGCACAGCCCAGGTCGAGGGGCGCTTCTCTCTTCCTCTCTCACCCTGCCCTTGTCCCCACCTGGGCCCGCCATGAGGACAGTAATTGAGTAATCGGTGAGGGTGCGCGGGCAGGCGTGGGGCACTAATTGTGGCGTGTGCAGGATCCCAGGGCCGGCCTAGGGCCGAGCCGGGTAATTAGTTGTTTTTAAATAAACGTCAGCGGGCATGCTTTAATTAAGCCTTCTTCCCAGCGAGAGCCTCGAGATGTAATCACAGCGAGAGAGAGAGAGAGAGAGACACACACACACACACACACACACACACACACACGGAAGAGCTCACCAGGAAGGCCTGTCCTGGTCCCAGGGGCCACAGTGGGATGGTCCCTGGTGCCCTGGCCTGGCTGACTCGTTCAGGGTGAGGGGATGGTCCAAGGACACTTTGGTGGCATTAGGGGCTGCACAGAGTCTTCCTCCAGCCTGGTCCAGTCTCGGTCTGGGGTGTGGTTCTTTACCAGGTGGTCGGAAGGGATTTCTACATTTTATCTCCCCTCCCCGGCCCCAGCAGCACCTACCTTGGGTGGCCGAGGTGACCAGGATGGCGGTGACACACAGACTCCAGAGCACTGCGGCCAGGCGGGCCATGGCGGCGGCCGGGGGTGCGTCCAGGACTCTCAGTGGCCTGTGTGGGGGGCCTCGCCCCGCATCACCTGGCGGGCACCACGGCCTGGCCCACCAGCCTGGGGGAAGATGGGGAGAGTGAGCGGGGCGCAGGGGTGACTGCGCCACCCCCCTGTCCTCCTGCTGCTGGCCAAGGGCTCCATCCCACAGCCCACGGGGTCGGCATTCAACTGACAGGGCCACCCCACCCTCCAGGGCCCGTAGCTCACCCTGCACCCCCTTCCCATACCCCGGCAAACAGACCCACCCATCTGGGGCACCTCGGACCAAACGGGCTTCCACCTTTTCCCCGCTGGAAATTCCTAGAAGATCCTCTTGTCTTGCGGGCAACTCATCAGGGTGTCCCAGGAAAGCCCTGAACCCTCCCGAAGCCTCTTGTCCATCCCTGACCCCTGACCCCCCCCCACCTCTCCTGCCCGGCACCCTCACCCATGAGCAAGGAGGAAGGTAGCTGACGTCCTCCTGGGTGGGGGACCCAGGCGTGCCTCCCTGGCTTGGGCAGGAATCCAAGCCCCAGCCCCCTGCTTCCTGTCGCCAGCGTTCTGGTAGCTAATTAGAATGCAGCTGGCTGGCGCCACAGATCAGGAACCAGGGATGCCTGAGTCCCCCTCTTTCCCCTATGGGGGACCCTCGGGGTAAGCTGGAGACAGGCAGGCGGTGCAGGAGGGGGGTGCTGTCCGCCCTCGGGGAGCAGGGGGAGAGGAAGGAGGGGTGGGGGCTGTGTGCCCTCCGCTGCCCTCCTCCCCGCCCCTGCCCGGTCCGTCCCCGGGCACAGCGGCTCTACAGGCACAGAGCTCGGTTCTGACACGTTCCTTCCTCCCTCCCGGCTGCTCCTTCTCACCTCTCTCGCTGCCTCAGTCTCCCCGGATCCACTCAAGGTCACACACCCAGAGAGATGTCCACCCTCAGCTCTTTCCTTTAACTATACCCTGGGTGTCCAGCTGTGGCCCCAGCCCAGCAGCATCAGCCCCACCAGGAACTTGCTAGAAACACACATTCACTGAGTGGGGCCCTCTGTCCTCTCCGGCCGTCACCCCAGCCTGTCCCATCCCAGGCTGCCTTAGCGTCTCCATACCACTGCTGAGCCGATACTTTCCAAATCTCTTACTTCCAGTCTGGAATCTCTCAACAGAGCCCCAGCTACTGTTTCCCCCCCAAACCAAAGCCCTTGCGAAATGAGGGCCTCGTGAGCTCCCCAACCCCATTTCTGCTCCAGCCACTCCTGCTATTTCTGGGCCGCAGCAGGCCCTGCCCCAGTGCCTTTGCACTTGTTGCTCCCCCACCTGTAGCTTCTGCCACCAGGGCTGGCTCCCTGGGCTTTTGTCCAAACCTAATTATTTATCTGGTGTATGGAACATCACCTTCACGGGGCAGGGATCATTAAATTGTTTTGTTCACAGCCATATTGCCAACTTTTGGAACAGGCCTGGCACACAGCAATGAATTATTTGTTAAATGAATGAATGAATCTCAGACTCTAAACCTAGGAATCTGCCCCAATTCCTCACCTTCCCTGCCGTCCCTGTTGAAGTCTCCATCAGCAGGTCCTATGGGCTCTGCCCACCTCTGGCCCACAGCACCACCACCTGGGACCAGGCCACCGTCCCACGACACCTGGACATTGTCCCAGCCTCCTACTTCCTGGTCTCCCCGCCTGCCTCCCAATGTACCCTCTGCTCAGAGCTAAGAGATGTTGATCTGAGCAGAACCTTCCCCTCGGCTGTGTGCTGGGGTCTCGGTTCCTCACCACAGCCTAGAGGACGTGGACAATCTGGCGCCACCAAGCCCCTCTTCCTCTCTCCCTTTCATGGAACATTCTAGCTCCAACCCCCTTCTGGCCCCCAAGCCTTTGCCTGGGCTGTTCCCTCTGCCTGGAATGTTCTCCCAGGGTCCCCACATGTCAGCTGCGGCTTCTTATCATTCAGGGCTCAAGTACAAGGTCACCCCAGCAGATGACCTGCCCTGCTCCCCTCCAACAGAATAGCACCCCATCTGCCATCCTTTTCCATGTTTTTATTTGGTTTTGCTTGTGTGTTTGTTTTTGAGACAGGGTCTGGCTCTGTCCCCCAGGCTAGAGTGCAGTGGCGTCATCATAGCTCACTGCAACCTCAAACTCCTGTGCTCAAGCAATCCTCCTGCCTCAGTCTCCAGAGTAGCAGGGACTACAGGTATGCACCACGATGCCCAGCTATTTTTTTTTTTTTAGAGATGGGGTCTTGCTATGTTGCCCAGGCTGGTCTCAAACTCCTGGCCTCAAGTGATCCTCGTGCCTCAGCCTCCCACAGTGCTAGCATTACAGGTGTGAGCCACCGTGCCTGATCCCTTTCCCTGTTTTTAATTCACAGCTCTCAACCGCACCTAAAATTACCTTTATATATTGGCAGGTCTGTTGTCAGCCTTTCTCACTAGAACATAAACCCCTTGAGGCAGGCAGGGACTCGGTACAGGTCTTCAATAAATAGAGACCAGAGAGGCACATCCACGGGGCAGGAATAACCCCCTCCATGCCCCAGTCTCCACACATGGGATAGGGAGGGTAATATCTGTTGTGCAGCCCTGGACACCCCCTTCCCCACCCTGCAGCAGCTGTCTGCCCCCCTCCCCACAGCCCACAAAATCCCCACTTGACAGTCCTGAGCAGAAACCACCTGTGGCACTTTCAGATGGTTACTATACAGCATTTTACACCGGGGGTGGGGAGCACCTTCCTCATTTCTCCCCGTTACCTCCCAGCCATGGCCTGGTGCAGCGGGGGCACTGGCTCCAGCCCGCGCTCTCTTCCTGGCCATCAGAGAGCCTTCTTTGCCCCTGAACCAGGCATCGGAGCAGGAGGAAGCTCAACTGGTTAGGGGACATTAAAATGTAAGGGAGGCCACCAGAAACCAGGGGCTGGAGGCAGCCAACCCACGTGGGTCTAGATCCCGCCTCTGCCTTGCTCCTGCCGCGTGCCCGAGCTGGTCTCTTCAGCTTCCGGGCCCAGCTCCCCAGCTCTGCTGACGTGCAGGGTGCTGGTGAGGACAGCGGTCTACGTACACGTGGGGCCAGCACGGGACCCATCAGAGGGTGCTGTCTGTATCATGGCGCCAGTCACGGTGACCATCTGAAAGGGTGGCTCCTCTGCCCCTCCCAGGCTGGGATGCCGAGACCCCAGGTGGAGTCCCCGAGCCTGTTCGCCATCCAGCCTCATGGCTTTAGACACCACCTAGACTGTGATGACAGCCAAACTTGCTCTGCAGCCCTGCCTCTCCCTGACCGCCGACACCTCCATCAGGGGTCTCCAAGGCACCTTCAGTCAGACCAAACCACAACAAAGCCCCCGGTATCAGCCTATGGTGCCACCGCCCTCTTTTGGCCAAAACCCCAGGAGTCGAAACCCTTGACTTCCTTCTCTTACCCCTAAATCCAGCACCTCAGGAGCAAGTCCTGGGTCCGTCCTCAGCATTTGCGCCTCCAGCCCTGGGCCCTGCCACCTCCCAACTGCCCTCCAGCCCTTCTGCCCCCAAAGTCCTGGGATCTCCTGACAGTGAGAGGGGACTTTTAAGAAAAAATTATAATATACTTTTAACCATTTAAGCCATTTCTAAGTGTCCAGTTCCGTGGCAATAATTACACAGCCATTTGAACCATTACGTGTGCTACAATTTGGTGGCATTATTGACATTTTCAACGTTGTACAGCTGTCACACGTTGATATGGAACATTGATTTGGAAAATATTTCCAAAACTTATTTTTTTCACCTCACACAGAAACTCTGGACGCATTAAGCAGTAATTCCCACCTCCCCCTTCCCCTGGTAACCTCAGCTACTTTCTGTCTCGGTGACTTTCCCTATTCTAGATATTTCACATGAACAGAATCATACGCTATGTGGCCTTTTGTGTCTGGATTCTCTCATAAAGAACCCTCATATTTTTGAGGTTCATGCACGTCGTAGCAAGGATCAATGCCTCATTCCTTTTTTACAGCTGTGTAATATTCTACTGTGTGGTCCAACCATGTTTGGTTTATTCATTCACCGGGTGATTGATACTTGGATTGTTTCCTCAGAGGGTCCTTTTTTAATTTTCTCCCCATGTTTACTGAGTTACAATTGGCAAATAAAAGTTGTATATATTTAAGGGGTATACCATGTTTTGATATCTGTATACACTGCAAAAGGGTCTCCACAATCAAGCTAATCAATAACACATCCATCACCTCTTCCTAGTTACCATTTTTTTGTTGTTGTTGATTGTGGGGAGAACATTTGAGTCTACTCTCTCCGCAAATTTCAAGTATATACCACATTATTATTAGCTCCGGTCACCATGCTGTACATTGGGTTTCCAGAACTTACGTAGCTTATAGCTGAAAGCTTGTACCCCCCCCACCCCACCCTAAGCCTATAACCACTGTTCTACTCTCTGCTTCTATGAGTTTGACTTTTTTTTTGATTCCACAGATAAGTGAGATCATATGATTTTCTTTTTTTCTTTTTTTTTGAGGCAGAGTCTGGCTCTGTTGCCCAGGCTGGAGTGCAGTGGTGTCACCATAGCTCACTGCAACCTCAAACTCCTGGGCTCAAGTGGTCCTCCAGCATCAGCATCCCAGAGTGCTGGGATTACAGGTGTGAGCCACTGCGCTTGGCCAGATCATGCGATATTTATCTTTCTGTGTCTGGCTTATTTCAATGAGTATAATGTCCTCTGGGGTCATCCATTCCAGAGGGATCCTTTTAAAGATGATCTCAACACGTGTTTCCCCTGCTTTAACCCCTCTGACACCTCCAGCTCCTGCCCTGTCTCTTCCAACCACTCAGGTTTCCACCTCACAGCCTCAGCCTGTGTCCCCAATGTCCCTCTGCAAAGGGACACAGACACGGGCCTCAGCCACCCCATATCGTGGTACCCTGTGGTCCACGCCTGCCTGTGCAGCCCCTGTCATTCCGTAACCTCTTATGTCTCTGTTTTTATACCTCACGGGGCAAAGCTGTGCAACAGGACGAATTCATACATGGGAAACACTCAGGGCTGAGCCTGGCACATACGGAGGGCAAATTGTCCCTTATCACCATCATTGCCATCTGTATTAGTAAGCTTGGGCTGCCGTGACAAAGTACCGCAGACCGGGTGGCTGAAACAGCAGAAATTTACTTTCTCACAGTTCTGGAGGCCAATCCAAGATCAAGGTGCCGGCAAATTCAGCTTCTGTTGAGGGCTCTCTTCCCGGCTTGCAGACGGCCGCCTTCTGGCTGTGTCCTCACAGGGCCTCTTCTCTGTGCACGCACAGAGGGAGAAAAATCCCCGCGTCTCTCTCTTCTCAGCAGGACACTAGTCCTCTCCGAGCAGGGTCCCACCCTTATGACCTCATTTATCCTTAATTACCTCCCTAACGACTTCATCTCCAGACCCATTGGGAGTTAGGGCTTCAATATATGAATTTGGGGGGCGGGTGGTGCACAGTTCAGCCCAGAACCCCATCAATCACACCCCTGCTCCCTAACTTTCCTTGCCTACTTCTAAATTTCCTTTCTACCCTCCCTCCCCCAGGAGAATGGAAACTCCTGAGGCTGGGACTTGGTTTCCCTGACTGCTGTCTCTTGGTCTCTAGAATACGCAGTAGGTCCCCAAGCAAATATTTACTGAATGAACACAGGGTGAGTGATTAAGGATGGTGGTGAAGGCAGCTGGAAACGGGGCATCTGTCCTTTGATCTGGGGGCCACACCTGACCCGCACAGGCTGGGGACCATTGCCTGAGGGGTGCAGGTGGAGTTCCCCAGGGACCAGCCCAGCGTGGTGGGGTGGAAGACCCAGGCCTGGCCATCCCTGTGGCTTTGGTGGGAGCGGGGAGCTGTTATGGATTAAACTGTGCCCCCTCCAAAAAAAAATGTGTTGCGGAAGGCAGAGAGCCGGGTGATGCTTCTAGAAGCCAAGGAATTGCCAAAGATTGCCAGCAACCCCCCAGGAGCTGAGAGGAAGTCCTGGTATAGATTCTCCCTCGTGGCCCTTAGAAAGAACCACCCTGGCCAACGCCTTGATCTTGGACTTCGAACCTCCAGAGCTGTGAGATACTAAACTTCTGTTGCTACAGCTGCCCAGTCTGTGGTGCTTTGTTAGGGCGGCCCTAGGAAACCCAGAGCGGGGGTCAGGACATGGCGAGGCAGAGGAAGGGACGGGGTCCCAGGCCGCACAATGATGGGAAAACCGTTCGTAAGGAACAGCAAGCGCCTGGGGTGGGGTGCAGCCAGGCTCTCCAGCAAGGAACTGCCCGAGATTCCAGGGACAGTGGCCGACACCTCCAAGTCCCGTTCGGAGCACCTTCCACATGCAGCTCATTTGATCCTCATAACAACTAAGCAGGGTGGCACTTGGACCCTCACTGTACAGAGGAGGAAAGTGAGGTCCCATAGCTGACATACCCAGGGGCATGCAGCCGGTTGGTGGGCCTTGAACCCAGGCAGGCTCGTCCCCCCAGGCCAGGCCCGGTGAGCTGGGGAGACCCTGGGGACCAAAAAAGCAGGTCCCTGCTGTGTTCGAGTGACTACGTGTTCTCAAAGCTGCACACGCCTGGAGGTTCTGCGCCCACGGGACCAGGTAAGTCCACACCTGGGTCTATCTGCACCTTGCACCTCAGTGGTCTCAGATGACCCCATTTCACCTGTGGGAACTGATGGGGACCCAAGCCCAGGCTTGTCTGACTCCTGGGTCACACAGTTGGCCTCTTCTGGTGGCCATCCACCTGCCTCCGTGTTTGGGTCCAAGCCCCATGTCCATCTCAAGTTCAAGGGTGGGCACAGCAGGGTGGGCCACTGAGGCCCCAGACTCTGTCCTCGGGTGCCCTAGGGTGGGGACGGGGAGGGTGACAGGAGGAGAACCGGCTGTCGGAGGAGAGGGGGCGCCTCTAGTCTGCCCTAGCCTGCGGTTGCCATGGCAACCCTCTGTGCTCGAGTGGGTGGGAGTCTGAGTGCCTGGGGAGGGGGGAGGAGACACCCAGGAGAGGGGGGCATTTCTGGGCCCCTCACAGTCTCGCCCCTTCCTCGCAGTAGCCAGCCCCTCTGCACACAGCCCTCTAGCTGTACCTCCTACCCACTCCTCAAACCCAGCCGCCTGTGGCCAGCCACCTCCAAGAAGCCCTCAGGCATCCACGTGTCTCTGGGGAAGTGGCGGCTGGGAGTCAAGGCTCTTGGGTCTGAATCTGCTGTGTGGCCTCAAACGGGGCTCTTGACCTCTCTGAGCCCGTTTCCCCATCCCTACTCCAGGACGAACAGACCTACCTCCCAGAGACAGAGGCACACGGTCCTTGGTCCTCGGCTGCATCTTCATATGCTCACTCCCCACCCCTCCTGGGCCTTCGCTCTGGTCCAGCCCCACCATCTTCCCCTTGGAAGGCCCTCCCTCTACAGGCTATTCCCCCCATGGCCAGCAGAGGGCCCCTGTGAACACCCAAGTCAGTCATGTAACTCCTCTGCCCAGAATCCTCCGTGGCTCCCACCTCACTGAGAGCAAAAGCCAAAATCTTCCCCCAGGCCCATAAGGCCCTACACAATGGGAAACACCAGGCACAGTCCTACCTCAGGGCCTTTGCACAGGCTGTTCCCTCTTCCCCAGATACCCTCACGGTTCCTCCCAAGTCTGCTTTTGGCCTTTACTCTGATGTCATCTGCTCGGGGACGCCCTGCTGGCCCCAGTGCTCCTGCACCCAGTCCTGGCTTTATTTCTCCATGGTACTCCTCACCAGCACGCCACACACGTTATTTATATGCTTCTTAACTCTCTGCCACTGGATGTTGACTCTGCAGGGTGGGGTTTGCATACTAGGTCTTGTCTGTGGCTGGATCCCCAGGGCCCAGCACAGCACCTGGGGCAAGTAGGAAGTTGATATATAAATGTTCGATGAAGACGCTTTAAAAGGTCACCCTGGCTGCCAAGCAGCGCTGGACTGCAGGGGGGTGGGGGCCGTTCAAAGCATCCCTTTCCCTCAGATGCCTCCTCCTGGGTCTCCCCCATCTGATCTCCACCCTGAAGTCAGAATGATTCTTGCAAAATGAAAACCTCATTGCATCCCTCTTTGCCTACAACCCTCTATGGCTCCCTATTGCCTCTGATGCCTTAACATGGCATCCCAGGCCCTCATCTCCTGCCACCTTCCCATCGCCTTGTCTGCTCAGCACCTCCTGCAGTGCCTGTTTCCCCCCACCCCATCCCCCCCCTCTCTGTCACACACACACACACACACACACACACACACACGCACAGTTCCAAGGCCTCTGTCCCTACTCTCTTCTCTCTTCCTTCCAAAGGCTCTTCCCACCAGGACTGCGTTGGTATCTCTCATATCCACTCTCACAGCACACTGGGCCCCCCCAGTTCTGCTCTCCTAATTGGACTTGGGCTCAGCTGTTAAATGTCTATCTTTCCCACCAGCTAGGTCTCAAGGAGCAAGCCCCATCTGGGACTTTCTGGCTGTTGTTGTGTGGCCAGCCAGGGGCAAGGAGCGGGTGCCTGCTCATTTGTTTAGTGAATGAAGACGAAACAAACCCAAAACGCAGATCGTCCACTCGGTGGATAGCCACTGAGTTCCCACCTGGCCACAAGTGTTATGGAAGAAAACGTGCCTCAAGGGGAGAGAGAGTTTGGGGGGTGTATGTGTGAGTGCAGCTGTAGACAGGGTGGCCAGGGAACACCTCCCAAGAAGGTGACATTTTACCAGAGAGCTGAAGGAGGTGAGCCATTCAGGGACCTGGGGAAAGAGCACTCTGGGCAGAGGGAATGGCCGTGCAAAGGCCCTGTGGTAGGAATGTAGGAATGCGCTAAAGTGTCGCTGCAGCCCAGTGAGCAAGGGGCAGGGTGGAAGGAGGTGAGGGTGGCAAGGGGGTGGTGTCACTGGGTAGGTCTTGCAGGACCTTGTGGACCCTGGAGGGGGACTTTGGCTTTTTCTCTGAGTGTGGTGGGAGCCATAGAGGGTTCTGAGCAGAGGAGGGACGAGATCTGCCCCTTTTTTCCTGTCGGCCAGGCTGTCAAAGCCAGAAACCTGACGTTGCCCCCTGCTTCTGATCTTCCTTTTGATGGTGGCCCCATGAACAAACCAAAACACAGACTCCCAACCCCAGGGCTAGCCTCCAGCCCCGCCCCCCATCGCATTGAGCTACCACCTTCTCTCTGACCACAGGGCAGCTCCTCTCTCCCATAGGCTCTCCCTCCCCTCCACTTTCCCCCTCCAGGTTGCAGCTGGGAAGCCCCCTCCTCCAGGAAGCCCTCCCTGACTTGCACCTCCTCTGTGCCCCCAATCCAGGCAGGTCAGTACCACAGCGGTCTGTAATGTGTTTCCATCCACTCCAAGGTGTTTGCTGTCCAGCCCTGAGCCTGGCACTCTGAGCTCGGCACAGCAGAGCTGCAAAGAATTAATTACAGGGCCCAAGGCAGAGGGTGCAGAGGTGGCTTGGGCACCCCTGCTGCCCCCAGATGCCAGCAGTGAAGGAGCAGGGTGGGCAGCCCAGAGACCTGAAGCAGAGCGGGGCAGGGTGCCTGGCAGGGCAAGAGGGAAGAGGCCCTGGGCATAGCACCCTTAAGTCACAGGTTCAAATCCCAGCTGTGTGCACTCCAGGACACCCACGTCAGTCCTCTGAACTCTGTCTCCCCACAGGGGAGATGACGGCCTTACTGTGTGGCTGTGAAATATTACTCGGTGATTCCATATATCTTTTTTGGAGCACTTACTATGTGTCAGATGCTAGGCAACTGACACAAAGAGAACCAAAGCAGTCGATTCTATAAGGTCCCAGTGTTGTTATGGAGGAAAATGCCAGGAAGAGGGCTGTGTGTCGGGAGGTGGTGGTGGTGGGGTTTGTAGTTTTAAATGGGGTGATCAGGAAAGGCCGTCTCACCTGGGGAAGATGACACTTCAGCAAAGCTCTGCGAATGTGAGGGAGGAGCCAGGCAGGTGTCCAGGGAAAAAAAAGATGGTTCCGGGCAGGGAACATGGCATGTGCAAAGGCCCTGGGGCTGGGCCATGACTGCTTGTTTGAAGAATGGGGACAGCAAGGAAGCCAGTGTGACCGTGAGGCTGTCAGCTTGGGGGAAGAGTAGGAGGAGCTGAGAACGGGGAGGTGTTGGGGACAGACTGTGTGGGGACTCGCCATGCACTTAAGTACACAAATGCTCCCCCAACGGGGGCTGCCCCTGTACCAACGAAGGTGAATCCATGGGTGCTCCAACTGTCACCACCAGAGGCCACTGGGGGGCGCTCTAGGGCAGGGGTCGGCTAACAACGGAGGTTTTGTACAGCTAGTATGAGCTAAGAATGGTTTTTACACTTGCAAAGGGAGGATCAGAAGAAGAGAAAAAAGAACATGCCATAGAGCTCATTGTGGGCCCACAAACCTGCAACCTCTACGACCCGGCTGTTTGCAGAAAAGTTTGCCAATCTCTACTCTGGAGCCCTCGCGCTCAACCCAGGACGCTGCTGGCCCCAACCCCAGGACGTTTAGTAATGTCTGCAGATACTCTGAGCTGTGACAACTGGGGGAGGGTGTTTCTGGCATCTCGTGGGTGGAGGCCAGGGCTGTTCCTAAGCAACCTCCATACACAGGACGGCCCCCCACAGAGAATGACACGGTGGCGCCAAAGTCAGAAGTGCCATGGTTGGGAAACCCTGTCCTACAGAGCCAGCCCTGGGCCCCTCAGCTGCCCACACCTCCTCCTCGAGGGGCAGAAAGGAGAAAATGCACCTGCCTTCCTGGTTTGTCCATTTGTGACTTGCACGGTTATTTTTAGCCTCAGCATCTATTTATCGAATGTTTATCTTTCCCCAAATTTTGGAGTGGGAGGTGGGGAAGTTGGGGGGGGCTTCTGTATGGCTAGTCCCCTAGCGCACAGGGGCAGATCCGAACAAGGGTCCCATCCCATGAGAGAGGGGCTGGGGTCTGTGCCCCAGGAGGAGGGGGGAGGGGCTGCTCAGGCCTTGACCCCAGGGGCTCCTACCTCCTGGCAAGGGCACAGGGTCCCCATGTTCCCCCTCTGGGATCTAACCCTGTAGTGCACATAGCTATGCTGGGAGCCACCTGCCCACGAAGATAACCTCACAGACTCCAGCGCCATGAAGTCACCTCAAAGTGCGCACAGGTGTGCACTCAGGGACAGGTGCAGGGCAGGGGCCGGGCTGAAGGAGAGTCTCAAGGCAGGGAGGGGGAGACCTCCAGGCCTTTGGAGGGGCTGCCTCCTATTGACTCAGGTAAGATTTCTCGAACACATCCTGTGGGCCAGGTATGACTCTAGGTGCCTGAGATCCGAAAGCCAAATGACAACATCCCCGCACCCTTGGATCCTTGCCGGGGAGACAGACAGTAAACAAACAGGCACAAAACACCAGGCAATTACAGAGTATGTGAAAAGCCATGGGCTGTATGGAAAGTCAGAAGGAGTGTGGGAAGCTGCGATTTTAAACAGGGTACATGGGCTAAAGGTTATGGGGGAGGTGACATCTGAAGAGGGTGAGGGAGCAAAAGCTCACAGATGTCTGGGGGAGGCTCTCGGGTGCAAGGAACAGCCAGTGCAAAGGTCCTGGGGCTGGCTTATGCTTAGCATGTCACAAGAGCATCAAGAAAGGAGCGGATGAGGAGGAAAGTGGTGCAGAGACCGACCCCAGGATGCCAAGCCTGGGACTGATGTAGTGCCGGGGTGCAGGGGGAGGGGGCTGCTGCACTCAGAGTGTGGGGCCACTCTCCCTAGCTGGGACCCCGTCCACTCCAGAGGGCGAGACACAAACCTCTTCCTCAGCTCCCATGATAGGAGCCCCTTGACTGAAATTGCATGTGTTGCTAGACTGTGAGTTCCACAAGGACAGAACATGGCCACCATCCCCCATGGCGTCCCCAGCATGGTGCCTGGTGGACAAAACACGAGGCAACTGTGTGCAGGTTGCATGACGAGGTACACCCAGCCTTGCTCCGAGGAGCCCGAGAACACACACCTGAGCACACGCCTGCAGGTGCACACGAGATGCAGACAGGCCCCTGTGTGCACACAGACAGCTGCTCCTTCGTGGAACCCCCCCACAACACAAGCACACAGCCACCCCCTGTGCAAAACTCACAAACACCAGCACACAAGAGACCACAGGATGAGCCTGCTGGACACGTGGCCACACACACACACTTGGCTGGATTACCACCCAAGCCACGCACGCAGAGAACACGTACACACAGGTACAGTCAAACAGTTGGCAGAGGACTGGACTCCAGGGGCAGCAGGAGCCCCCTCCCAGGTCGCTACTTAGCCTCCCACCCCACCCTGGGACCCCACCTTCCTCTTCCATCAGGGCATCCGACGGCAGGCACTTAGCCCCAGCCCAGCCTGGGAGGAACGCTGTCTCGCCCAGGCACCTCCAGGGTCACCGAGGAGGGGGTTCCAGACACAAGGAACCCCCACCCCCAGAGCCCCTCCCCTTGCTCCCCACGGAGGGGGTGGGGGAGGGGAAGTGTCTGGTGTCTGGAAATCAGATCCATCAGAGAGGAGCCCACACAGAAACCAGAGCCTTGCGTGTCCTTGGCCACACGTCTGGCTGGGGAGGCAGGCGGGGGCAGAGATGACGCTCTGGCTCCCCAGCCGGTGCACGGGGATGGGGAGTGTGCCCCCTGCTCCTCCTGCTCCTCACTAGGGGTACCCGCTGCCTGCCCCCACCCCCCACCAAGACACCTGCACTGGGGCAGAAGCACCACAGGCCACACACTCTGCCGCCAGCCTGGCAGGGCAGGGAGGACAGACGCCCCAGACACAGGCAGCACGAAGCCCACATGCAGGTAGAGACGTCGGCGGCCACAAGCCCAGACCACCTGATGCAAACAGGCTCTGGCTGGGCCAAGGCACCGCGGGACCCTCTCTGTGTGCCCACAGGGTCCTCCTAGGACCCCCCAGAAGGAGGGGCTCCCCTGGGCAGGCTAGGAATAGACACTGGGCTTGGAGTCTCACCCCCTCCACATCCTCCCTGCAGGCTGCACAGCCCAGGTGTGCTGGTCCCCAGCTCCCTACCCTCCCCCAACCCTGGTGCCGGCTCCACACCCAAAGGCAGGCACCAGCATGAGCGACTGTGGGGTACACAAGCCCCCCATGAGTGGGGGTTGAGACAGGAGCACCGTGGAGGGAGGGAAGGAGGGCCTAGCTGGGCACCCAAGGGCAGAAGCCACACGCACATGGGGTGGGCACAGCGAGGCCCCGAGGGAGGTCACCAAGGGGCAGGAGGAAGACGGTGGCACTACCAGCAGGGGGGCCAGCACCCACATGTGAGCACACACACGTATGTGGCTCCATGCACGGGTGCGATCTCTGCCAGCCACGGAATTAGTTCCCTTTTCCGCTTTCCAGATGATTTTTCATCTCTGTAATTAATGGGCAAGTCAGTTCTGAACCGCATGGCAGGCAAATTGCTAGTTAGGAAAATCACGGATAATTTTCTCGATATGATAATGAAGGTTGTATTCCTTCTCTTATTCTCCCTGTTTTCATCCTACTTTTAAGTAATAAATTCGGCATTAGTGGGAGGGGCGAGGGGAGGAAGGAGAAGTCACCTGCCCCCAGGGCTGGGGCCTGACCCAGGCCCCTCTGGCCATGGGGAAGATGAACAGGATGACAGGTGTGCATGCTTTGTGGGGCACCCTGACACCCCAGTGATCAAGTCAGGGTGCCAGGCTCAGGGGAGCAGGTGGAGGGATGTCAGGCAGGGTGAAGGGGCTAGGGCTGGGGTTACAGGTCGGGTTACAGGCTCATGCCGGCCTTAGGGTGCCGGAGAGGGTGCAGAAACCAGCGGCCTCTCCCCAAGCAGCATGGAGGGGAACAGGCCCAGAAGAGACATCTACCCTGTGGTGTCCCCCACACCTGTCCCCACACTGCCCAACCGCCTCTCCTCTTCTCTGTGAGAGAGAGAGGAGAGAGAGAGAGAGAGAGAGAGGAGGCGGCCAGCCATCTTGGCAGCCATTTTGAACCCCTCCCCCTACTCCCCCAGGCACACCACATGTTGGGATGTGGGGAGACAGACGCCCAGTCCTGTGGAAGCCAGGAGGAAAGGGGGTCCTGCCTCAAACTGGGATGGAGGGACACCCATGCAGCTGCCACAGCTCGGGGGCAGAGGAGCTGGGGTGAAGGGACTAGGCAGCTACAGTGAGGTGTGGGCCAGGGATGGGGCAGTCTGCTGACCTAGACTGGAAGTGCAGGGACAGGGGTGTGCGTGGGGACTGTGTGCAGGCAGGGTGCTGTCTTCAGATGGGGGCTGGGGGGCACACTGGCTCCCACCTGGGAGGTCATTTTCTGGCCATGGCTGCCACACACACAGCACCCCCCACACTCCAGGCCTGCCCTGGCCCTGGGACCCTCAGATGGGAGGATGACAGCTTAACCCCTGCAGCTCTATCCGATGCCCACCTGCGGTGGGAGTGGGGGTGGGGATGGGGGCTTCGTCCTCAAAGCACGAATAATCTCGGTGGGTCAAAACTGACAGCCTCCCATGCTGAACTTGGTACCACGGAAAAATGCAGTCTGGCTGCACCCCCTCCTCCTGACAGCGGCGCCCCCCGCGTTGCAGCCAGCTCGACACCCAGACGGACCCCTCCCCATCCCCCGCGCCGCTGCCTCCTACAGAAAAATAACCCCCAGCCCGGCATCCTGTGGCGCCAGCCCCTGACGGCTCCTCCGGGGCCTGGGACCCGCGCGCGGCGCGCACACGCACCCTCTCCGCTCACACCCAGACACCTACACAAACAGGGCGCCAAGCACCCGCGCGCACACGCACCGGGGACACGCAGGCACCGCCGCGCCGCTTCCCCACAAAGGCTGGCGCGCGCGCGGGCACACGCAACCACGCGCGGGCACACTCGCGGTCCCCTCCCCCCGCCAGGCACCCTGCGGCCGCCCATCCGCACCCCCGCGCCCAGGGCGCTCCGTGGGGGCCGCCCCTCCCGGCCCCCTCGCCAGTGGGGGTGGGGTGCGGGAAGCCCCTCCCGCTCAGGTGCGGTGACCCAAGACTCCAGCATCCCTTCCCCCCTCGAGGCCAGGACAGGCCCTGGCTCTCATCCTTCCCAGCCCCCTCTCCGCGCACACCTGGCCCAGGTGCGTCGTCCCCCTGGCCCTGGGTCCGCAGACACTCACCTGTCCAGCGCTGCTCTGGGGTCGGCCCTGCGTGTCCCTCCTGCGGCTCCGTGAACCCGGGACCCCCGCCCGGCACATCTCCCGGAGCCGGGGCAGGGGGAAAGCGGGTGGAGGGTGGCCGGGCGAGGGCAGCCTCCGTGTCCCTTCCTTCCCCTGGCCCAGCACCGCCACCACCAACCAAAAATTAAATTAAAAAAAAAAAAAAAGGCGGATTACACAGCTCCAAACGCGGCCCCCTCGCGGCGGCGGAGGCTAGGAGCTGGGGGCGAGCGGGTCTGCGCCCCTCCCGGGGAGGGAGGCGGTGGAGGCGGCGGGGCGGGGGCGGTGTCAGAGCTCCGGGGGCAGGGGCGAGGCGGAGTGCCCCGAGGCGGCGCCAGCAGCGGCCCGCATCTCCCCCGCAGCTCCGCGGCCCCGACGGAGGCGGCACGTGTGCGCCCAGGCGACTTCCCAGCTCCCTCCGACGGCCGAGGTGGCCGAGGGGTTAACGGGGCAGCCGGGGCGCCCCTGCAGGCCCCCGCCGCCTGGCGGCGACGCTCCGGGGCCCGCACGGCCCCATCCGCCGGGGCCTCCTCGGCAGACAGCGGGGCGGGGGCGCCGCAGCGCCGACAGCTCCCGCGCCGACGGCTCGGGCTCCCCGCAGTGGCCGCGGGGGGCTCAGGTTGGGGGCGGGCGGCGCTGAGCTGGAGTGGGGGCGCGGCTGGAGGCGGGTGCCGCGGCGTCGCGCCCCCGGTGCGGCCGGAGGAGGGGACGCCGGGCCGGGCCCGTGGGCACCGCAGGACGCGCGGACCGAGCCGGCGCCGGGCACCAGCAATGACAAGCCGCCTGCTCGCCCCGCTCCCCGGCGCACCCGCTCCGGGAGGGGGGCGGCGGGCACGCGCAAAACCTGGTGTGGAGGCACCGCCCGGGACTGGCCGCCGCAACCTGCGCGGGCGCACGGCAGGCCTGCCCGAAAACCCGGGCTGGACTTCCCTCCTCGTCGCCTCTTCTCGCCCCCACCCTAGAAAAGCGGGGAGCAGGAAGGCGACGGGCTGGATCCTTGCGCTGGATGGCGAGTGGGGGAAGGGTGACAGGCGCACGGAAGACCCGGAGCGGATTCTCCAGCAGGGAAGTGAAGGTAAGGCGCCCAGCCTGGCGAGGGGACAAATGGGGAGATCTGGGAGGCTTATGCAAAACCCGGGTTGGATTAGACAGAAATGGGAGGAACGGGGTCGGGGGCAGCTGCGACACGGCCAAATGCACCCAGGGCACGCAAATTTCGGGCCGGATTCTTCCTCGGGAGACGGAGTAATGCGTCAGGCCTAACGCAGTGGGGACAAGCAAGACCCGGCCTAGATTTGACGGGACCTGGGCTCGCAAGGGGGCTCCGGGAGGGGGCTGGCCCCATCAGCCTGGCAGCGACATGCCACAGGGAGGGGCAAGAGGAGGGCTGGACTCTGGGTACGAAAGGATTCGGCGCGGTCGCTGCACCGGAGCGGGGAGGTAAAAGTGGTTTCTGGATCCAGGGGCGATGCGAAGGGACGGAGATGAGGCCGCTACCCTGGGAGACCAGACCTACAATGAAAGGCGCGGGAGGGACGCAAAGCCAGGACTGGAGCACAGGGGACGGGATGAGCCTCCCCCCCCCCCCCAACACACACACACACCCACACACCCCAGCATAAGGTTCCCGGGCAACCGGACAGGCCTGGAGCTACCCAGGCAGCAGGGGCAGAGGGGTCTGCTAGGGGGCAGGTTAGTATCTATAAACGCCCCAAACGTCCTGCTTTGGGGGGTGGGTGTCACGGGGAGAAAAATTGAATTCTATGTTCTCAGCAAGAGCAAAAACCCGGCATGGATTATCACCATCTAGCAATTACACTGCAGCTGCTGGACTTCAGAAGTAGGGCAAGGAACAGGCTTGGGTTCCCAGGCGTCGGGCCCAGTGAGGCAGGGGGCAGGTTTGGGGCTGAGACTGCAGGAGCCCCGCATTTCCTTTCCGGGGTGGGGAAGGCTGTCCGACCTGGCTTGGGTCCCTCGCAGCCAGAGCTGTGACTGCCAAGACCCATGGTGAGGGCTGTAAAACCGGGCCCCAGGCCAAAAATAGGCACTTCAGCAGAACTCAGTGAAGGGTGGGGGTTGGGGAAGATGGAGGGGGGCAGAATCCTGGAGGGGAGGGAGGGGGGAAGGGGAAGGCCCTCGAGGTAAGATCCGGTCCGGATCTCGGGAGACCAGACCTGGAAGCCCAGCTGCTGGTTCCATTTTCTGAAAGGTAGGTGCAATTCTGAGACTGAGGGTTCCTTCCGGAGGAGCAAAAGCCGGGTTTGGATCCTTGGGGAAGGGAGTCCATCCAAGTGAGGCCTAAATGTTCAGGCAACTCAAGCAAAGTTCAAAGCTGGGCTGAATCTCAGCAGTAGGGCAGACACATTCTGATCTGGAGTTCAGAGGAAGGGGACAGGCTGAGGAGGTGGAGCGGGAAAAGGCCACCCCCTCTGTGTAGAGGATGCACTGCTAACCAGGCTTTTTGCAGAATGGGTGAGGAGTAGGGAAGGGTTCCAGAGTAGGGGTGATAAGTACACAAAACTTGGGGCAGACTTGGATGGGAAAAATGAATATCTAAGAAAGCCTGAATTGAATATCTGCAAGGCAGTGAACTTGGCCTCTAAGAATCCCTTCCTAGAAGCATGTCCTGGTGGCTGAACTAGGGGAGGGGCAGGGACACCAGACTTCCAGGCTGGGTGATCAGGGCCCACCTCTGTGGCAACCTGCACCACCCTCTGTCGCCTTCTGTGGACAGCCATCATTCCAGGACTGGGCAGGGATTGTCATAGCCCAAAACCTGAACCAAATCTAGACCAAGAAGTTCAGGACAAAGGGCATAGGTGGGTCACCTTCGTTCCTCCTTCATGCCTGGGATTCCATGGCTGCAGAGCTGTTGCCTTGAATCTGAGAGGTGACCAGATAGCTGTATCTAAGGGACCACAGGGGTAAACAGTGGGCGTTGAAGGGTGCAGAAAGGATCCAATCCACCTTTGGTTGACTGTGGATCTCTTGGGTATGGAAGTGGAGGTGGGGGTCCTACCTCCCCATGCCTCAGTTTCCCACTTTGAGATATGGACAGCACCAAGTAAGACACATGAAGGCTTTGAGGTGCTGGGGAGAGCGTGCGGGCCCTGCCTCCTGGCAACCAAGACATCCTCCCCCACATCCAGGCAGCCGGCTTTCTACAAACACAGGAGAACAGAGCCTGGAGCTCAGGGAAAGCTGAGCACCTCCAGAGTCCTCTGGTTCCAAGCCTCCTCCCCGCACCCCACCCTCCAACCCTGAGCAGCCCACCCACCTCCCCCTGCAGAGGGAGCCTAGGAGCGATCCTTGGCGGTGGTTCTAACTGGCACTCTCCAGAGAAGGACTGGCCTTTACTTATATGAGGGGAAGTGGTGGCATTCTTTAAGGGACCCTCCACCCAGCTCAGTTTGGAAAAATCTCGGCCGGGACCCCCTTTCCAGAACCTCTCAGTGATCAGGGGAGCGCCCCAGGCAGGAGTGGTTCACCAGCCTCCATCCCATCCGTCTCCGGGACTCCTGGGCAGTGGGCTCAGGAGGAAAAGGGTGCTTAAAGACTGGGTGCGCGAAGAGTCCCGGCGCCCCCCTTCCCCCCACCGCCCTAGACCTTTGGCTGCGCAGCCGCAGTGGAGGCCACGCCAGCAGCCGGGCTCCGGGAACCAAGGCGTGCGGGCGCGCGCGCGCGCGCCGTGGGCCTCGCACTGGTCGGGTCGGTCCCCGCGCATCTGATACTCTATTCCCAGGGCGCTCCTCGCTTCGAGCATCCTACTTTGCGTCTTGGGACCATCCCGTGCCCCGCGCCTTGGACACCCCACGTTCTGTGAGCCCTGCGCCTGGGCGCCCCACCTGTCCACCCGTGCCAGAGAACCCCCATGCTCAGAGTGTCCCACGCCTAGGGCACCCCAAGTTCTGCTCCCTTTGCGTCTCGGGGACCCCACATTCTGTGCGTCTGTCACGTCTGCCACCCTAGCCTCAGACTTGGTTCAGCTCACCTGTGCCCTCTTCCTCCTTCCCTGTGCCTTGGGTGTGTGGTCCCCACTGCCTCGGGCTCCTTAGGTCCTGCAGGTGCTCAGGCCGCCGGACTCTGCAACACCTTGGAGGGCAGGCGAGAGGGAGTTGGGGATGAAATGCGTTCCTGGACTCACCAGGCGCCCCCAGCCCAGCTTTTCCTAGAGCCCACTGTGCACAGGATACACAACGCTGCTGTTCATTTACTCACTCGGTTCATGTATTCATTCCTTGCATTTATTCCTCAAACACAGAACACCCCTTCTATGTGTTTCTCTGCCAGTGCGGTGGGAGGATGACCCAAGGCACAGGGAACAGGACAGGAAGCTTTCTCAGGGGCACTCCCTTTCTAATGGAGAGAGACACACAGAACACATGGTGGAATTAGCCCTGAGAGCGAGCAGAGTGCCAGGGGAGTGGATGATGGATCTATCCAAGCCCTGAGGAGTGGGTAGGTGGGGTTTTGTGTGTTCCTGGCTTTCCTAAAAGCTCTTTGTATACCCCCACCTTGGGCAATTTATGAGCTGCATCCAGTTTAGCCACACTACCCACCCAAGTGGAGAGCAAGGAAAAGAGGTCCCAGAATTGGGCTGGGAAGATGGGGGCTGGGGGCTTGGCATTAATTCCAACTGCTGTCTTTGGAGGGCGGTTGGGACCAGTCAGTCAGTCAACAAACATTTATCGAGCACTTACTGTGTGCCAAACACTGTGGTAGGTGCTGGGGGCACAGCGGTGAACACGATTATCTGTCTTTTGGGGGTGATATTCTAATCGGGAAAACAGATGAGATCAGACAAATAAATAAAAGATACGGGATGTCACCTGATGATAAGTGGCACAGAAGAAAATTCAGGAAGGAAGACATAGGCACGTGGTGGCTGCAATTTTAGAGAGGGGAGGTCAGGGAAAGCCTCTCTGAGCAAGTGGCACTTGAGCAAAGACCTGAGGACATGAGGGAGGAGCCCTGGGGGGGGGTCTGGGGGAAGGGTGTTCTAGGCAGAGGGAACAGCCTGTGCAAAAGCCCCGAGGTGGAAACATGCGGTAGACCCAGGAGTGCCTGTGTGGGTGGAGGGAATGAATGAGGAGGAGAGAGGGAAGAGGTGAGGGCAGGGAGGTGATGGAGCAGATTGCTCCCAGTGACATGGGAGCCATGGAGGGTTCTTGAGCAGAGGAGGGGCATGCCTGGCTCAAGTATTCACAGGCGCCCTCTGGCCACTGTGGGTGGGGAACAGAATGTGAAAGTCAAGGGCACAAGCCGGAGACCAGGGAGGAAGCGATTGCACCGGTCCAGGAGGTGGATGCTGGCGGTGGGACCAGGGAAGTGACAGTGCAGGTGAACAGTGGGCAGATTCTGGGTGTATTTTGAAGGTGGGGCAGATGGATTGGAAGTGGAATATTAGGGAAGGAGGCAAGTCAAAGTTTGTGGCCTGAGCAAGCACCTAGAAGGATGGAGAAAATGGAGATGGGACAGTTTTGAAGGTCAGATCCACAACATATGTTTCATTTGATATATCCAAGTGCAGGTGTCAGGCTGGGGCCTGGGAGAGGCCCATGCTGGCTGAGAAATGGCTCCAATGAACACCAATAGATTCATTTATGCTTTCTGGTGCCCTGTGAGGTGGAAGCTTTCTCCCCATCTTACAAGAAGAGGCAATTGAGGTTCCACAACTCACCCAAGTAGTTACTGGGGAGGCCGAGGCAGGAGGATCGCTTGAGCCCAGGGGTTCAGGCTGCAGTGAGCTATGATCACACCACTGCACTCCAGCCTGGGTGACAGAGCGAGCCCCTGTCATGATAAAATAGTATTATAATTCAATATTTTTAAAAGAAATTTATGCAAAAATATCCATGATGAGCAAAATATCAACTTTTCAAATAAAGACAGGACCAGTAACCGCACCCTGCTGAATGTCGCCAGAGGGAAATGGAAAAAGCGATACCGAGGCTGCCTTTATACGGAAGATTTTGATATTTTGTTCATCATGGTTTTGTGCATGAATTTTAATTTCTTTAAAATATTGCATTATTCGTGTTATTTATCTTGATGGCTGTTTTTTGCCTTACTCGTGTCACCCTGGCCCTGACCAACGCATGAAATTGAATACAATAGATTAAGTCACTCTTCCTGGAGCTTACAACATTACCTAGGAGACTAAAGATTAGTAACAAGTTAAGAAGATAACTTCAGAGCATGATCAAAGCTATGAAGAAAAAAAACAAGAATGAGGAATCGTGAGGTGGGGTGTAGGTGGGTACGATTTAGGCTAAGGTGGCCAGTGAGGGCTTCTCTGAAGAGGGGACATTTGAGCTGTGCCCTGAAAGCTCAGAAGAAGCCCATCATGGGAGAACAGCAAGTGCAAAGGCCTTGTGGTTGGAACAGGCAGGATTATTTGAAGGGCATGAGGGCCAGTGTGGTGGGAGGCAGTGAGGAGGGTCCAGATTATATTCCCTGTGACACTGGGAGCCTCAAGAAGGCTTTCAGGAGGATGACATCACCTTATTTGCATGTTTAAAAGATCATTGGGATAATTCCTTGATAAGTACTATGTAGAATTACCATATGATCCAGCAATTCCTCTCCTAAGTATAACCCAAAGAATTGACAACAGCTCCTCAAACGGATACCTGTACGTGAATATTCACAGCAACACTATTCACAATGGCCGAAAGGCAGAAACAACCGAAATGTCCATCAATGGATGAACAAATAAACAAAATCCATACAACGGAATATTATTTGGCCACTAAAAGGAAAGAAGTCCTGGCCCACAGTACAGCATGGATGAAGCTTGAAAACACCGTGCTCAGTGAAAGAAGCCAGACACGAAAGGTCCCATAGTGTATGATTCCATTTACATGAAACCTCCAGAATAGTTAAATCCCAATCCACACAGACAGAGAGCAGATGGGTGGGTGGTTGCCTGGGGCTCGGGGAGGAGGGCGTGCGCAGTGACTGCTAATGGGGCTGGCTTTTCTTTTGGGGGTGATGAAAATGTCTTGGAACTAGACAGGATGAATGTGCTGTAACACCA
>CM052442.1:102848167-102868745 GCA_028533085.1 Varecia variegata | reverse complement strand
TTGCTCTTTCATAACAGAAGCAGTAAACACTGTGAGCAAGATGATAAAATGGCAACTGACTCCTGGTCACGGCGTTGGGACACAATAGGGAGTGGCGGGGACTGTGGTGAACTGGAGAGCATGTTTTTATCATGTTTACTCCATTGGACCAATCATCTGCCCTTCCACTCCAGGTCTTACCCTCTATCAGAAAGGAAGAAGAAAGCCCCTACTCAAGCTAACTTAAACAATAATAATAGTCACTATTTCATAGAACAATAAGTTCAGGGTTAGGGCAGCTCTAGAGTTGGTTAATTCGGTGGTCCCATGATACCATTAACTGGGTTCTTTCTGTCTTGCCAGCATCTCAGCTTTGTCCTAAGGATGTGGCTCTCCTCATGGTCCCAAGATAGCATCCAAGACTCCAGCCATCACATCCAGAAACAATAGATTCCAGAAGAAGAAGAAACCATTTCCTAAACAAGCCTCTTTTCAAGAGGAAGGAACTCTTTCCTGGTATTTATGTTTAGTTTGCCCACACCTGAAATCTGTCATGTGCTATCTCGATTTGGGGTCCCCCAGAAGTAGATCCAAGGGTAAGGCTGTGAGTGCAAGCAGTTTATCTGGGAGGTTGCTATGAACTGAATTGTGTCCTCCCAAAATGCATCTGTTGAGGCTCTAACCCCTAGTGTGGCTGTCTTTAGAGATGGGGTCTTTAGGAAGTAATTAAGGTTAAATGAGGTCATAAGGGTGGGGCCCTTACCGAATAGGATTAGTGTCCTTGTAAGAAGAGAAAACAGAGAGCTTGCGCTCCCTCCCTCTCTCTCCCCATCCCCTTGTCTCCCTCTCTCTCTCTCTCTAATCCTCCCCACCCCCCACGTGCACTTTGGAAAGCCCATGTGAGGATGCAGTGAGAAGGCAGCTGTCTGCATGTCAGGAAGGGAACCCTCACCAGGAACTGAATCAGCTGACCCTTTGATCTTGGACATCCCAGTCTCCAGAACTGTGGGAAAATAAATTTCTGTTGTTTTGTGGTATTTTGCTATGGCAGCCCTAACACACTAAAGCAGAGCTGATTCTAGCAACCACTGGTAGGGGAGAAGGAACATGGGACAGGAAGGGGAAAACAGCCCGTGCGAGTTATAAATGCACAGTTACTGCTAAGGCAACTGGAGTTCAATCTTGCTGGGGTTTGCGTGGGGACTGCCTAGGACACACACCTCAGAGATGTCCCAGCCAGGTGGAGAGGGAGCTGGGGTATTTATCCTCCAGTTACCATCCATGATACTCTGAGGGCTGTTCCTAGGGGCACTTCTGACCTGCACCATGTAAGGGACAGGAGAGAATCCCCAGAGAGCGTAGATGGCATATGCTGTTGGCACACACTAGCCTAGGGCTCTGCAGACTCCTTCTGTAAAGGACCGGATGGTGTTTTCCAGCGTCGCAGCCTAGCCAGTCTGTGCGGCAACTGCAGATGCACCTTAACTTGCAGCAGGGCTACATCCTGATAAACCCAAGGCACGTTGAAAATATAATTCAAAAATGCACGTTATACAACCACCTTACTGAGCATCATAGCTTAGCCTAGACTACCTTAAACATGCTCAGAATGCTGCCATTAGCCTACGGTTGGGCAAAATCATCTAACACAAAGCCTGTTTTGTAATAAAGTGTTGAATATCTGCTGTAAGTTATTGAATACCATACTGAAAGTGAAAAACAGAGTGGTCGTATGGGCGCTTGTACTACAGTTTCTACTGAATGTGTATCACTTTCACACCATTATAAAGTTGAAAAATCACAAGTCAAGCTGGGTGCGGTGGCTCACGCCTGTAATCCCAGCACTCTGGGAGGCTGAGGCAGGAGGGTTGCTTGAGGCCAAGAGTTTTGAGACCAGCCTGGGCAACAGAGCAAGACCCTGTCTCTATTAAAGAAAAGAAAAAGCTTATAAAATAAAGGATATAAAGAAAGAAATATTAAAAGAAAAAGAAAAGTCATAAGTTGAACCCTGGTAAGTCAGAGAGGTCTATCTTCTTCTGTATTCAACAATCCCCTTGTAGAGTGAGTAAAAGCTGCCACATATGATATGTGCACAATGAGCACCGTAAATAAAACTTTATTTACAAAAACAGGTAGCAGGTGCAGGCCAACCCAAGCCTAAGCCAATGACCAGGAAGGGTGTTGGAACACCAGATGGGTTTGGACCAATCAGGGCCCACCCTCTGAAGCACGTGACCACTCAGAGTAGAAATAGATTTGACCTGGGGCATCTTCCTAGATTGTTGTCAGGGGCGGGCCTGTTCCCTCTGGGCAAGTGCAGGAAAAGCCAGCCCAGAGAGCCCCAGAGCAGCTCCCAGTCCGTGCCCGTGGCACTGGGGTTTGGTTTGGCTTTTTTTTTTCACGGACTGCTAATGGGGGGAGCAGAAGCCCGAGACCCCCACACTAACCACCCTGCTGCTCAAATGCAGCAGACCAGAGGCTAGAATCCATATTGTTTCCCAAGACACACAACAGCCAGAAGAGATGCAGCAGGAATTGGAGTGTGAGCTCCCACCCCATTAGCCCAGATCCGGGACTGGCAGGCGGAACATTCCAGACGTATCCCTTTTTTCTCTTAAGGCACATCTTCCAATACTCTGCAGTCATTAAGCAGAATGAGGCAGGTCTGGATGTGTTGATTTGGGGAGGGTGTCCACGGTCTATAATTAACTGGAAGAAAGCAATAATGGAATGGTGTGTCTGCAACGATCCCTATTTGTGCAAGTAAAAGAGAAGCTATTCATATAGATGCTGGTGTGTGAATAGGAAATGTCTTGGGTGGATACATCAGGCAGCTCTTAGCACGGCTATATCAGGGGGAGGGAGGAGCTGAGAGTAGACTCACCTCAATGTACTACCCCATCAATAGGGTTCGAATTCTTTGCCTTTGATCATGAGCCTGTATTGCTTTTCTAAGAAATTCTACTAATTCCTGCCCTCTCATACTTTGTTGCTATAAAGTGGGAACGAGGTTAAAGAGAGAATCCCATAGATATTAGGCTCTGTTCCCCCAAAGCAGACCCTGAGATAGGTAGGGGTTTAGGTGCAGGAAGTTTATTCTGCAACGTGGTTTCTGGAAACACCAGCGGGAGGTTTGAGCAGGCAAGTGGAGTTGCTTCTGCTGGGGACCACTCGGGGGCGGCAGAGAGCACTCGCCGCAGAGTCGTCCCAACCGTAGGTGAGGGAGTTGGGGTATTTATCCTCCCCAATTCTGTCTCTTGTTGAGCACAGTCACTCCTGAGAGTGTCAGCTCTTGGCATTTCCTGAAAATTTCCTCTCCTCACGCAGAGAGACGCAGAGTGTATGGGGACCTGAGATCAAAGGAGACATGAACACAGCACCAACATCAACAGCTATACTGTAATGAGCAGTCTGGGGTTGGGCGTGGTGGCTCACACCTGTAATCCTAGCACTCTGGGAGGCCGAGGTAGGAGGATCGCTTGAGGCCAGGAGTTCAAGACCAGCCTGAGCAAGAGTGAGACCCCGTCTCTACAAAAAAATAGAAAAGAATAGCCCAATGTGGTGGTGTATGCCTGTAGTCCCAGCTACTGGGGAGGCTGAGGCAGGAGGATCGCTTGAGCCCAGGAGTCCAAGGCTGCAGGGAGCTATGATGATGCCACTGCACTGCAGCCTGGGCAACAGAGCAACACCCTGTTTAAAAAAAACAAGAACAGAGTTTGGGGCTGAGCAGATGTGATAAATTATTTGGTGTTTCAACTTGACTGGGCCACAGTGCCCACACACACAGTTGATCAAATATTATTCTTTTTTTTTTTTTTTTTTTTTTGAGACAGAGTCTTGCTTTGCCCGGGCTAGAGTGAGTGCCGTGGCGTCAGCCTAGCTCACAGCAACCGCAAACTCCTGGGCTCACACAATCCTCCTGCCTCAGCCTCCCCAAGTCCTTGGGAGGACAGGCATGTGCCACCACACCCTGCTTGTAGTGATTATTATTTGTGGCCACTCGTGGTGGTTTTGCATTCATGACCGTGAGAGAACTTTCCTTTTGTGGGTGAACTGGGTTAAGTTTAAAACCAAGCAAGCGTGTTTTATAAATAAAGGAAAATAGCCTATGCGCAGGCAGCCACACAAACCACGCCAGAAAAGGCTCTCACAGCTGCATTCTGGAAGCCACCCGTACCGTAGTCAGAGGGTCCCTTTTCTTTCATTATGATCCCTTTTTTTTCCACGGGGGGCAGGGAGTGTGGGACAAGGACCACAGGGAACTGGCACTTTTGGCTTCTTGTCCTTCTGCTGTTTATTTAAGTAATAAACTGCCTGAATTACAAGATGGGTCCTTGTATTTTTTACGAGGTGCATCCGTCTGGCCTCACCTGCTGAGTGCTTGCCAAGGTGGTGTGGTTGAGAAGATGGAGGGGAAGTGACGAAACTTCAGGAGACACTTGGGCTGCTTTGACCCCAAACCCACTTCCTGAACGTCATGGTGATCTGTTTCTGTTGAACGTCAGTGGAAGTGAGGCTGCCGAAACCTCCCGCCCACCCCTTTTCTCAATCTCTCTCTCTCTCTCTCTCTCTGTCCCTTTGTCATCAGCTGGCTGTCAGAGAACATCTTGTGGAGGGCTCTGAGGCACTGGAAGAAGGCAAAGTCACCATGTAGAGGGAGCCTGGGTTTCCAGGCACAGCAGAATGAGAATTGCCATGCGAATGAGAAAGAGGCCTTTAGTGTGTTAAGCCACCAGATTTGGGGCTTGCTTGTTACAGCCGCTGGTGTGTCCTTATTCTGACTAGTACACTATTTTAATCCTCCCTCTCTTTTTTTTCTTTTTGGAGACAGAATCTTGCTCTGTTGTCTGGGCAAGAGCATAGTGGTGTTATCATAGCTCACTGCAGCCTCCAACTCCTGGGCTCAAGGGATCCTCCTGCCTCAGCCTCCCGAGTAGCTGGGACTACAGGCAAGTGCCACCATGCCCAGCTAATTTTTCTATTTTTAGTAGAGACAGGGTCTCAATCTTGCTCAGGCTGGTCTTGAACTCCTGGCCTCAAGCGATTCTCCTGCCTAGGCCTCCCAGAGTGCTAGGATGACAGGCATGAGCCACCATGCCTGGCCCTAATTATTTTTTCTTTCTTTCTTTCTTTCTTTTCTTTTTTTTAGAGACAGGGTCTCACTCTGTCACCCAGGCTGGAGTGGGCAAAGGAAATTTCCTCTCTTGACCCTGAGGTCTCTCCCCCTACAATAGATTTCCTGTTCCTGTGCAGGGAGGGAGGTGCAGCCCAGCCCCCAGCCTTGAGCCTTGGTTTGCCCCTGTGCTGTATCAGGGAGTGCTCAGGTGTGGCTTTATCTGGCCCTCTTCTTCCCAGACACAGCCCCCCGAGATGATGTGTACAAAGGGCCCAGCTCAGAGCCAGCCCATAATAAACCCTCAATAATTGTTTGATATTATCATTATTTTTGCTAATCCTGTGACAGATTATGTTTGATATTATTATTGTCATTTTTGTTTTTAGAGACAGGATCTCACTCTGTCACCCAGGCTGGAGTGCAGTGGCCCCATTATAGCTCACTGTAACTTCAAACTCCTGGGCTCAAGGGATCCTCCTGCCTCAGCCTTCTGAGTAGCTGGGACTATAGGTGTGCATCACCACACCGGCTAGTTTTTTTCATATTTTTAGAGATAGGATCTCATTATATTGCCCAGGCTGGTCTCGAACTCCTGGCCTCACATGATCCTCCCACCTTGGCCTCCCAAAGTGGTGGGATTACAAGCGTGAGCCACTGCACCCAGCACTGATATTATTATTATTATTGATGGTGTCAGGGTGCTAGCTGATAGGCAGCATAGCTCACTGGTTAAGCCAGACAGGTTGGGTTCAAACCCCATCTCCACCATATACTAGCTGTGTGACCTTGGGTAAGTTACTTAACCTCTCTGTGCCTCTGTTTTCCCATCTATAAAATGGGACTAAAGATACTATCAGTTTTATAGAATTATTGTGAAGATTTGGATAGAAAAATGCTCCAACAATGCCCTGCCACTGATAGTCCATTTTCTTATTTATTTTATTTTATTTATTTTTACTGCTGCCTTACCCACACAGAAATTTTTTTTTTTTAATTTTTTAGAAACTGGATCTCACTCTGCTACCCAGGCTGGAGTGCTGTGGTGCCATCATAGCTCACTGAAGCCTCAAACTCCTGGCCTCAAGCGATCCTCCTGCCTCAGCCTCTCAAAAATGCGGGGATGACAGGCGTGAGCCACCACTCCCTGCATGTTTTTACTGATTTTTACTGTTGCTATAACAATTTCCTCTATTCACAGTTTCATCTCCTGGGTCCCCAGGCATGGCAACAGCTGGCTGTCTGACCAGGGTCTCCCTAGGCCGTCGGCTCCCAGCACGACTCCTGCCTCCTCCCCTGGCCCCTGGCAGTTCTGTCATCCCCCACTTCTGGCCTGAGTACCAGCGCCATCTCCTCCCCTCTCCTTTGCCCCTCAGCCCCAGGGTGACCAGAGCCCCTGCCTCGTGGGACAGCTTTCTAGCACTTTCCCCTTTCTAAGAGATTGACTGCAATTTCTATAATAACATCACATTAGCCAGAAATTAATGTCCTCATTAAGATAGCAATTAGGCACATTAGCGCAGCAATAAAAGAGAAGCTTATGAAATAATTGCTGGTTCCAAAATGGCTTTAATTTAGTATTTTATATTGCGCCGTGTTATTAATTTTTTTCCCTCGGCAGAAGATAATAAGAGAAACGTTTGAATTGTGGAGAGGTTTAAAATATAAAAAAATTTGTTTAAAAAGGAAAGCAATGTTGATACCTATAGACAAACGATCTTTCTTCTTCCCTAAGTCTCCATCGATCCCAAGTCCATTGGCATTGATGGGTCGGGGACCAAGCTGTGTCCCCTGGACCCTTGGCCAAGCCTGGTGTCCAGAGGAGATTGGACTTGGGCGATCTTTGATCCCAGAAACAGGGGAAATGGTGTCATGTTTCTTTGCCCTAAACAACAAATACTTGTTTGGATTTCCCCCCCACCCCACAAAAGACTCCATCTCCTGAATTCAAATTCTTTCCGCAAAGGCTTCCTTGGTACCCTGTGGCTCTGCCCCTGCTGTCAAGGGGTCTCCAGATTGTTGGAGAAGACAGATGTATACATGGGAAATTGCCACGATGAAGTGGGAATGCATTATTTTTGCAACTCGTAAGGAAATCGTGGATCTAGGACTCCATCAGCCATGGATGGGAACATCATCTGGGGAAAGGTGGATGAAAAATACTTTTGTGGAGGGCTCTTCTGTCCTCGTTTGAGCCTGGGTCAACCTTAGTGTCCTACGCTTGACATCACATGGCTCCCGGTGGGAACAGCAGCAGGCTGGTGAGGGACATGCCTGTCTGAGCTGGCGGGGGCCTGTCAGAGCAGCAGGCACGTGAGCACAGACTTGAAGCAGGACAGGGAGGGATCTGCAGAGAAATCTGCAAGAAGAGGGTTCCAGGCAGGGGCACACCTGTGCCAGGCCGCCTCCTTGTCAGTTACCCATTGCCCACTATGCTGCGTAACAAGCGACCCCCAAAGCCAGTGGCTTGGGACAATCGGTGTTAATTGCTGGGCTCATCCGCATGTCTGTGGTCAGCTGTGGGTCCAGGAGGCACACGCTGTTTTCCCAGGCTGGTCTCGTGCATGTTTGGGACTCTGCTGGGTGTAGGCTGGTCTAGGACAGCCTTGGCTGGGATGACAAGACTCTCCTTCATCCCCCTAGCCGGGCTGGTCCCCTGACCAAGGGTTTTAGATGTTGAGCAGAAACACACAGCCCCTCTTGAGGTCTAGATTCGGAGCTGCCCTTCACTTTCGCTGCAAGCCTTTGGCTGGTGATCACTAGATCAGCCCAGACTCAAGAGGTGTGGAAATAGACTCCACCTCCCACTGGGAAGAGCAGACATAGCTAGAGGCAAAGGGTATAGTGGTGGGGGCAGAATTGGGTTCATTCTCCCTGGCCCTCCCTGGGTACCCCAAGGCATTCTATGGTCCTTGATCCTAGCTCTGGTCCCTCTATAAGTTCCTCCTGTCCATGTTTGCTCTCTAGGCTCCCAAAGGAACTATGGCTTGTGTTGTTCAAACCCCCAAATTCCTGACAAGGCTTCCCTTTTTCTTCACATTGAGGTGTGACCAGGGCTGACATTTTTTTATTGAAATAATAGACTGTCCTAATAGCAAACAGAGTCAGTGTCAGAAGGCAGGGGAGAGGTTAGTCCATAATCTGGAGCAAGGGGGAAATGGAAACTGGGAACTTGGCTTGAAACCACTCAGAGCTCCCTTGTGCAGTGTGCAACCTGCCCAACCATACCAGCCTACCCTGATGCCACAAGGACTAAAGGGAGGAGAAAAAGAAGGGCAAAGGGATTCCACCAGGAGCTAGGGCATCATTTAGCCAGAATGAAGGACCGTCCCCAAACTGTGTGACCCAGAGGGGAGATGCAGCTGGGCAAACCAGATGGGCAACTCAGACTGGATAGCCTGGCCTCTTGGGGTCCAAGGCTGGACCAGCTCCTGTGGAGCAAGGGTGGAGGATTAGGAGGTGGGGGAAGGAGGAGGGTAGGAAGGTCTCAACCCAAATGATCCAGTTGGTTTCCCCATCACCCCCCCATCCTGTATCCCAGGGAAATAAAGTGCACCTGTGTTATTGGTTGCCATGGTGACTGCCACACAAAAATTGGGGGGGGGGAGAACACCCTGGGGGCATGAAGAAGCAATTTGCTCTCAGCTCTGGGAGGCAGCACCAGAAACAGAATTTCCTGTGAAGGAAAAAGCAAGAGAGCTGGGCTTGGGTAGGTGGCACACACCTTCCCGTGGCCCCTGCCAAAGACAGAGCTCTGGGGTGAGAAGCTCCAAATCTAAGCCCCTACTTCCCAGCCTGCCTGTCCCACCCCAAGCCTTTTGCACCCAGGGTCTGCAGGGGCAGAGTCTCCATACAGATTGCTTTTTTTTTTTTTAATTTCCAATTCCACCTTGGGACCACGCACTGGCTGGGGGGACCCACACAGGCCTGACACCCACCACATTTCCCCCAAACCCAGGAAGACACCACTCACTTCCCAGCCCCTTCCCCCACCTCCCCCTCAGGCTGTGATAGAAGGGTCCAGACCTCCCAGGGTGTGGGGAGGAGGGGGAATTGGAACCCCAAGAGGGAACCTGCAGCCCCGTTCTTCCCTGAACCTCTAAGAAAGCAGAGAAGGCACAGTGTGGTGGCAGCTGTGGGCTTTTTTTTAAATCTGTTAATAAAACGCAAGTGAATCAAATCCGCTCCGAAGGAAGGGGGGCAGCGAGGCAGGGGCCATGGTGTTTGCAGAAGTTGGAAATTTAATAAGATGGAAAAATAAAAATAGCCACTGAGCTAGAGAGAGGGAGAGGAGGGCTGCGAGAAGCAGGCAAGTGTGGGACTCCAGGCTGGGGGAGACACATGCAGAGGGAAGACGGGGTGAGGGGCTGGGGAAAGGGAGGGCCGCCCCTCCAGTCTGGAGGAGCAAGGGAGGCACTGCCAGAGGCAGCAAGAAGGAGGAGATTGGGGTGTCACCTGGAACAGTCCACTTCCATGGCAGATTTTTCCCCAGCGGTGAGCCAGGCACAGAGGTTGGGGATTGGCTGTCTGAATGCCTGGATATAGAGGTCCAGCCTCCGGTTACTTGGTCTTCACAGGGGCCCACACCTTCTGAACTGCTAAGGAGATGGGGAACACAGACAGGATTGCCAAGAACAGTTGTGCAGGTTGCTTACTGCACAAGAGTACAGGATGGAAGTAGAGCAAGAGTTGACGTCAACTGTTCCCCTTCCGACAGCCTGCATCTGCCCAGAGGAAGAGGTACCTTTTAAAGATCTACACAAAAAGGGTGGAGACAACCATTAACAGATGAATAGATAAACAAATGTGCTCTGTCCATACAATGCAATATTATTCAGGCATAAAAAGGAATGAAACACTGACACCTGCTACAATATGGATTAACCTTGCAAACATGATGTCGAGTAAGAGAAGCCAGATGCAAAGGCCACTGTATGACTCCATTTATATGAAATGCCCAGAACAGGCAAGCCCACAGAGAAAAGAAGCAGATTGGTGGCTGCCAGGGGCTGGGGGAGGGGGAGTGGGGAGTGACTGCTGATGCGGATGGAGTTTCCTCAAGGCGATAAAAATGTCTTGGAACTAGATAGTCGTGACAGTTGCACAATATTATGAATGCACCAAATGCCACTGAATTGTATGTTTTTAAAGAGTTAATGGTATGTTATGTGAATTTCACCTCAATAAGAGAAAGTTCCACATGAAGTTGGTGGAGGACCAGCTGGGCCCCTGCACACATCCGGTGATACCCCCTCCACACCCAGGAAGCCCAAGATTGCGGGCAGTCCCAGACCAGAGCAGCTTTGCATTGGCTGCAGCCTGCAGGAGCCCTCTGGGCAAGGTTGAATGGAATTCATTCATTCATCCACTCAACAAATATTTACTGAGTGTTTATTTCATGCCAGGTGCTGTGCTGGGCGGTGAGTAATTAAGCCCTTGCCCTGGGGCTGACACTCCAGCCGGACAGACAGACTCAACAAGCACAGTGTACAGAATGTGAGGTGGGTCGCTCAGCCCTAGTTAAGGCTCTGCAAGAACTTTTTTTTTTTGAGACAAGGTCTCACTCTGTCACCCAGGCTGGAGTACAGTGGCACAATCATAGCTCACTGCAGCCTCCAACTCCAGGCCTCAAGCAATCCTCCCACCTCAGCCTCCCAAAGTGCTGGGATTGCAGGTGAGAGCCACCACGCCCAGGCCTTTTTTTTTTTTTAATTTTCAATTCTGATTTGGACGAGGCATCAGCTATGAGATGACCGAGGCATGAACAACAAGCCAAAAGTCTTGAATTTGTTTTGCCAGTGGATAGCCCCCAATCTGTGCTAAGAATAGGAAGAAAAATCATCCTAGAAAATAAGTCCTTATTAATACTAAAAGCCAGATATTGCCACCTGCATTAACTCTTTTAATCCTCACATTGAACCTCAATGAGGTAGAAAGTGTTTTTATCGCCATTTTATAAGTGGGGAAAAAGAGGCACGGAAACATGAATTGGCTCCCCCAAATGGATCAGTGGCAGCTTTTAGATTTGAACCCAGGACACCTGTTTGTGGCTCTAGCGCAGGCAATCTGCACCCAGGCATCTACCCAGGTGGATACAAGGCCTGTGAGATTCTTCCAGGGCCCCAGCGTGACGGGATCTCCAAGCCTCCAGGCCTGCACTGGGGCTGCCTCTGGTTCCAGGCCGAGTCGGCGGAGGGTCCCGGCGCTGGGGAGTCAGCGTTAGTGGGTGATTGATGGTTTAATATCTCGCCCACGCCTCAGCAGGCGGCCCCCAGCGAGAAGCAGAGATGGGATAATTCAGTTACCAAAAAGAGAACGAGAGAGCGAGGGAGGCGCAGACCAAGGGTTGAGCTGGGAGCTGGGAGCTGGTTTGCCTGGGCTGGGCTCAGATCCCCAATCCGGTTGGGAGTTGGGGAGCTCACACATCCCGGCCCCTCTGCAGCCCCCATCTGACTTCCTGTCTTGTGAACAGAGACCGCAGATGTGATGAGTGAGAGGCCACAGGGCAGGGGCAAAGCCTCAGAAGAGAGACAGGCAGGTGGCCCCCGCCTGGGACAGAGGCAAGGAGGCTGAGGGAACACCAGAGGGAGGCAGGGGCTGCCAGAGTTAGGGGTGGGGGGACAGGAGTCTCCAGGTATGCAGGTCAGAAGCTCAGGTCATCCTTTTTTTTTTTTTTTTTGTAGAGATGAGGTCTCGCTATGTTGCCCAGGATGGTCTGGAACTCCTGGCCTCTAGTGATCCTCCCGCCTTGTCCTCCCAAAATGCTGGGATTACAGGCCTGAGCCACCACACCCAACCCTCAAGTCACCCATGAATAGAGCCCTTTGTCTCTCTCTTTCTCTCTCTCTCCCCAACCACATCCAAACTCTGGACTTCATTTCCTCCCCACCTCCACGACCCCCACCTGGTCCAGCCCAGCATCGCTCACCTGGACGGTGCGGTCCGCTTTGCCCGATCCTGGTCTCCAGCCTTTGCCCCGATGCCTGTTACCCCCATGGCCTCCAGGGTACGCCTGTGAGCACCTGAGCCAGGGCATGCCCCTCTTCTGCCCAGAACCCCCGAGGCTCTCACCTTGTGTTAATATTAGTTACCTATTGCTGCCATCACATGCTCAGCATTTTTAAACAACACAACTGTATTGTCTGACAGTTCTAGAGGTCAGAAGTCTGGTACGGGTCTTCTCACCTGCCCAAGATGAAGGTGTCAGCTGGCTGCGCTCCTCTCTGGGGGCTGTAGAGGAGGATCAGTTTTCTTGCTCTTTCAGGGGTTGCAGAATTCAGTTCCTTGCAGTTGTAGGACTGAAGTTCCCATTTTCTTCCTGTAGCTGGGATTCCCAGCTTCTAGGGCTTGCTGAGTCCTGTCTTCCTCCCTCAAGCAATTTTTTTTTTTTTGAGACAGGGTCTTGCTTTGTTGCTCAGGCTGGAGTGCAGTGGTGGGATCAAAGCTCACTGCAGCCTTGAAGTCCTGGGCTCCAGCGATACTCTTGCCTCAGCCTTCCCAATAGCTGGGACTACAGGTGTGCACACCACACCTGGCTAATTTTTCTATTTTTTTAAATAGAGATGGGGTCTTGCGATGTTGCCCAGGCTGGTCTCAAACTCCTGGCCTCAAGCGATCTTCCTGCCTCTGCCTCCCAAAGAGCTAGGATTACAGGCGTGAACTACCATTGCCCAGCCCATTTCTGTCGTGTTAAGCCACCCAGTTTGTGATGCTTTGTGATATCAGCCTCAGGAAGGAAACTGATCCAGGTCACATGGCTCCCCTTGAACTGGTTGTGCTGTCAGCTGACTCTGCCTTTCAGGGCAGTGTTCAGAGTGGAGACTTTCTCTTCTAAATGCCTTTAAGGGCCCCTCTGACTTGTCCTCTGCCTCTCCCTTTGGACCGGCTCCCCCTGCTCAGCACGGCTCTCTCCCATTCAAGCTAGTCCTATGCTTGCTCTGGGAGTCCTGACACCTCCCCTAGGAAGCCCTCCTGGAAGTAGCTATGGTTTTTCATCCACCAGAGCAGTTGCCAGCCCCTTTGTCCTGCCCTCCCCAGGCCACGAGGCCCTGAAAATTTAAAGGACCCACATCAGGTTCTATAGACGATTCTACTGATTGTCCCCCTTCCTTGACTTGAGGTGAAGGGGCACCCTGCCCTGTCTCCTTCCTCAGAAAGGGGCAGACCGCAGGCTCACGGCACAGCCTCTCTGAAAAAATCCTCTGCACAAAATCCTCCCCTAACTGCCCAGCCCCAATTCTTTCAAACCCTGGTTGAGGTGAGGAGCTCAAGGGTTATGAAACCTGGCCAGACTCATGTCTACAAAAAATTAAAAAATTGGTTGGGCATGGTGGCGCATGCCTGTGGTCCCAGCTGCTCGGGAGGCTGAGGCGGGAGGATCACTTGAGCCCAGGAGTTTGAGGCTGCAGTGAGCTGTGATGACACTACTGCACTCCAACCTGGGAGACAGAGCAAAAGTCTGTCTCTAAAACAAAACAAAACAAAAATTCAATGAAAAGAAAAAGAAATCTTCACTGTGGTCTGGCACCTCGTGCTGGTCACTGTGTCTGCTTGGTTGCAATGTCCATCTTAGCATCCTGTTACTCTGGTGATCTGCAACTCTGGCGGTCACTGACGTGACATTGCTGTGTAAATATTCCTGGCCAATGGAGAAGAGGAAAGCTCGCAGCGGGGGAGGAGGAATGGATGAGGAAGGGCCAGGGGGAAACACAGGAGCGGTCTGAGGAGTCTAGGATTGGGGAAACCCGACCTTCAGCCCTTTTGGGGCTGAGAGTGCCCCTAAGGTTTAGCAACCTGAGTGATTGCTTTAAAACCTAAATCAGAGCTGGTCCATCTCATGCTCAAACCCTTCATTACTCTTAGAACAAAAAAAAAATCTGGGCTGTCTTCCATTGCCTATAAGGCCCCATCCCCTCTCTGCCCTCATCTGGATTTTTTTTTTTTTTGACAGTCTCACTCAGACACCCAGGCTAGAGTGGTGCAGTGGCATCATTATAGCTCACAGCAACCTCAAACTCCTGGGCTTAAGCGATCCTACTGCCTCAGCCTCCCGAGGAGCTGGGACTACAGGCATGCACCACCATGCCTGGCTAATTTTTTCTATATATATTTTTAGCTGTCCATATAATTTCTTTCTATTTTTAGTAGAGACGGGGTCTCGCTCTTGCTCAGGCTGGTCTCGGACTCCTGAGCTCAAACAATCCGCCCGCCTCGGCCTCCCAGAGTGCTAGGATTACAGGTGTGAGCCACCACCTGGCCATCTGGATGTTTTCAAAACACACTGGCCTCGGGGCCTTTGCATATTTTATGCCAGCAGAAATCTGGCCCTGGCATTGGCATGGCTTGCTCACTCTCTTTGTTCAGATCTGGGACACCGACTGTCCCCCAGTGTCCCTTTTCCGTGTCTCCCTGTCTCTGTCTCTTCTCTCTCTCATTTGGTAAGCAATTTTATTTTTTTATTATGGTAAAATGTCCACAACATAAAATTTGCCACCATAACCATTTCAAGTACACAACTCAGCTGCATTAAAGTACCTTCGCCATGTGCAACCGTCACTTCTGTCTAGTTCCAGAACTTTTTCATCACTCCGAAGAAACTTTGTGCCCGTGAAGCAGTCACTCTCCAGTCAACTCCGTCCCCCCCACCCCCGTTCATTTTCCTCGTCTTTTATGTTACTAGAACATCCCAGTTATTTCAGCGGGGAGCACAGACGTTGGGGACAAAGACTACATTTCCCAGCCTTCCTCGAAGCTGGTGTCATGTGACTGCATTCTGGCCAATGGCGCGTGAGCAGCTGTGCCGTGGGAATCTTCCGGGAAGGATGAGGGCTTCGCCTTCACTTTTGTCCTTCCCACTGGCCAGAGGGTGGACGTGATCGGGTGTCCTGTTGCTCCATCCTAGCGGTGGTAGCGCAGAAGAAAGAAAGCGCCTGGGCCCCCACCATCCCAGCCCTGGAACACTCACACCCAGATTGTTAAGCGAGAGCTAAATAAAGTTCTTTATTGTTTGAGGCACTGTGAGCAAAAAAAAAAAAAAAAGAAAGAAAGAAAGAAAGAAAAAAGAAAAGAAAGAAAGAAACAAGGCTTCTTTCATCGACCATTGTGG
The DNA here is from genome assembly GCA_028533085.1 of Varecia variegata. Classification (NCBI taxonomy): domain Eukaryota; kingdom Metazoa; phylum Chordata; class Mammalia; order Primates; family Lemuridae; genus Varecia; species Varecia variegata. Next base: position 102,853,548 of record CM052442.1, on the reverse strand, counting down.
GGATTCAATGAAGTAGCATTGACACATAAAGCATCTAGCCTGTGCCTTGTACATAGTAGGTGCTCAATAAATGTTCATTGTTCCTGCACCCCCTCTGGTTTTGGGAAGGAGATGCCCATGGGCCCCTGGACTGGCTTATTAGGGACATCGCTAATAGGTGTATAAAGAAGATAGAACATGTGCCATCCAGGCTCTGTGTGGTGGCTCACGCCTGTAATCCCAAAGCCTTGGCAGGCAGAGGCAAGAGGATTGCTTGAGGCCAGGAGTTGGAGACCAGCCTGGGCAACATAGTGAGACCCCCTTCTCTACAAAAAATCTAAAAATTAGCCAAGTATGGTGGTGCCCACCTGTAGTCCCAGGTACTTGGAGGCTGAGGCAGAAGGATCACTTGAGCCTAGGAGTTGGAGGCTGCAGCAAGCTAAGATCGGGCCACTGGACTCCAGCCTGGGCTCCAGAGCAAACCCTGTCTCAAAAAAAAAGTGGCATCAGTGCAGGTCATTCTTAGTCCCCTCTACCCCATGGTCAACTGGTGGGTCTGATGTGTCCTGGGAGCTGAGCTCTAGGGCTGCACCATTGGTCTCCCTTGTCCTCTGGTTTGGGGTTGGATTCAGTCAGTGGAGGCATCAGTCAGAAATGGAAGAAAGACTGGGGTTCCTCTACAGCCTCCCTCCTGCTGGGGGGACCCTCTCCCTCTTCCTAAGGGAACTTCATTTCCTTCAATTGGCCGCATCCTTTCCTTAAAAACTCCTCCACTAAGCCCCAGGAGCTTGCCACCAGCCCCTGACCCGCCATCAGCCCCATGTGCAGGGCCCGCACCAGTTTCTTGCAAAACTTTTTGATGAACCTGCTCTGACTACTAAGTGGTTAAAAATATCCACTCCGCCCAGGCAATTTTGCTAAGCTCATGTCAGGGGGAGAAAGAGAGACTCCAGAGAGCTCACAAATGAAGCAAATTGCTGAAAATCGGATTTTTACTGTCTTATCTAGGAGCCACATGAGAGGAGAGGAGATTGTAATTTCTACTGGAACTTTCTCACATCCCTGAGTTTGGGGCGTGCAAGTGGTGGGGAACGGGGAGGAGTGGAGAGAGAAACAGAAGACAGAGGCGTGAGAAGAGAGGAGCAGGAAGCGAGGGGAGGAAAAAAATGTGCAAGAGAAAAGGAAAATCATCATGACACATTTGGGCAGAACTGAGAAAGGTACAGGAGCCACCAGGGGCTTTGGGTGCTACAACCCCAGCCAGGGGCACCTTGGGGGCTGTTCCACTTACAAAGCCCCTTGGCCTGCGATGCCCAGTTGTGGTTGCAAAGCAAGACCGTGCAACAGGTAGGGATCACTCGCCCCATTTTACTGACGAGAAAACTGAGGCTAAGAGAAAGGACATATTTAGCTGGGCATGGTGGCGCTTGCCTGTGGTCCCAGCTACTTGGGTGGCTGAGGTGGAATCGCTTGAGCCCAGGAGTTCTAGTCCAGTTTGGGCAACATAACTAGATCCCAATCTCTAAAATTAAAAAAAAAAATTAAAATTACTAACTTTTTTTGTAAAAAAAGAAAGATTCTCCACTTTGATCCAAAAATAAAAAATAAAAAAAAAAAAGAAAAGAAAGAAAGAGGCCAGGCGCAGTGGCTCATGCCTGTAATCCTAGTACTCTGGGAGGCCGAGGAGGAAGTATCGCTTGAAGTCAGAAGTTCGAGACCAGCCTGAGTAAGACTGAGACCCTGTCTCTACTAAAAATAAAAATAAAAAAATTAGCTGGGCGTGGTATGGCACCTGTAGTCCCAGCTCCTTGGGAGGCTGAGGCAGGAGGATCACTTGAGCCCAGGAGTTTGAGGTTGCAGTGAGCTATGATGACAACACTGCACTCTACCCGGGGAACAGAGTGAGACCCCGTCTCTAAAATAAATAAATAAATATGAAAAATAAATAAATTAAGGATCTTGAATTAGGATCATCCTAAATTATCTGGGTGGGGGCTCAGTCCAATGACAAGTGCATCAGAAGAGAAGCGAAGGAAAACAGACAGAGAGACACAGGAGAGCCCCAAACCAAGTGAGGGAGCTGAGGAAATTTTAGCCCAAAATATGCCTCCTTGTCAGAAAAAGTATTTTGAATTAAAGGCCCTTAGAGATCAACAGACCCCCCCCCAAAAAGAACAATTGACTTCCCTTCCCCTCTCTGTTATCTCAATTTATTGCAGGAAAGAAGGTCAAGAATGCAACCAGACCTGGCCCAAAACATTTTATTTTATTTATTTATTTATTTATTTATTTATGTATTTATTTTTTTTGAGACAGAGTCTCACTCTGTTGCCCGGGCTAGAGTGAGTGCTGTGGCGTCAGCCTAGCTCACAGCAACCTCAAACTCCTGGGCTCAAGTGATCCTACTTCTGCCTCAGCCTCCCGAGTAGCTGGGACTACAGGCATGCACCACCATGCCTGGCTAATTTTTCTATATATATTTTTAGCTGTCCATATAATTTCTTTCTATTTTCAGTAGAGATGGGGTCTCGCTCTTGCTCAGGCTGCTCTTGAACTCCTGAGCTCAAACAATCCGCCCGCCTCGACCTCCCAGAGTGCTAGAATTACAGGCGTGAGCCACCACGCCCGGCCCCAAAACATTTTAAACATAATACTTGTCTCTCAGGTTAACTTACAAGTCAATCTCTCTCCCCACCCCACCCCCGCCATTCATTCATCCTTCCTAACAACCATTTATTGCCCCCAAACAGAATTATCTACCTTCCTCATCCCCCCTCCCCTCTAAAGGAGTGTATAAAAATATCTGGATCCCACTGGGATATGTGGTAATCACTCTGTGATTCTCCCCGTGCACACGGTAAATAAACCTCTTTCTTTTATTAATCTGCCTCAGTTGTAAGTTGAGCAAGCTCTCAGGGTAAAGGGGAAGTTTCCCTTCACTCCACACCAGGAACTCCGGGAGCCATCTGATGTCGGAAGAGCCAAGGAAGTATCCCCCCCTAGAGCCTTCGGAAGGAACACAGACCTGTGGACACCTTGATTTCAGACTTCTGACCCCCAGAACTGTTTTCTGTTGTTTGAAGCCACGAGGTTTGTGGTCATCTGTTACAGCAGCCAGGGGAAACTCAGACCTACCTACGTCACTGGGTCATTGTAAGGATCGAATGGGCAAATATATACCCGTGCTTAGGGAAATGCCTGGCACAGAGTCATATGCGATACAGATTTGTTAAATGGATGAGGAAATGTCTGGAGAGCACCCATCACTAGGTACTGGGGGCAAACCCAGCCTGACCCCTGAGCTCATAGTGGCTAAAGCCTAACACAGCAGAGACTGGACAGAGACTGGGCTAGAGGGAGGTGTTCAAAGGGGACACCGCTGAGATTTGCAGGCTGAACAGGTGTTAACAAGGGGAGGTTGGAGGAAAAGGAGAAGGATGTTGCAGACAATGGAAACAGCAGGTGCAAAAGCCCTGAGGCAGGAGAGGGTTTGGTGTGTGTGACAAACAGTGGGCAGACCAGAGTGGCTGGAAGGCATCCAGGAGGGGCAGAGGAGTACAGCATGGGGTTGATGCAGTGGGCAGAGGACAGACCACTCAGGGCCTTATGGACTAGGTTACAATTTTTGGTCTTCATTTTTTAAAATTAAAAAAATTTTTTTTTTTTTTTAGCACTCACCCAATGTGGTCTTCATTTCAAGAGCAATAGGACTATCGCCGTTGTCCATGTGGGGTGTGATGGTGGTTTGGACTAGGGTGGGATTGGTGGCTGTATTAGTTAGGGTTCTTCAGAGAAACAGAACCAACAGGATATACATATAAATAAATAATAAATCCTATGAGATTTATCACAAGGAATTGGCTCACGTGATTATGGAAGCTAAGAAGTCCAATGAGATCTGCCATTTGCAATTGGAGACCCCAGAAAGTTGTTGGTGTACTTCACCATAAGAGAGCTGGTGGTGTAGGGTCCAGCCTGGGTCTGAAGTTTGAGAACCGGAAATGCTGAGGTCAGGAGATCAATGTCCCAGCGCCACAGTCAGGCAGAGAGCAAGTTCAACCTTCCTTCACCTTTTTGTTCTATTCAGGTCCTCAATGGGTTGGAGAAGGCCCACCCAATCTGGGGAGAACCATCTGCTTTACTCAGCTCACCAATTCGAATGCTAATCTCTTCCAGAAACAGCCCCACATACATGTGCATGCAAAAATCATGTTTAACCACATATCTGGGCATCCCATGGCCCAGACAAGTTGACCCATGAAATTAACCATTGCAGCATCTTGAGCCTGTAATCTCAGCCACTCAGGAGGCTGAGGCAGGAGGATCACTTGAGGCAGGAGTTTGAGACCAGCCTGGGCAACATAGCAAGACCCTGTCTCTAAAATAAATAAATTAGGCTCACACCTGTAATTCTAGTACTCTGGGAGGCTGAGGTGGGAGGATTGCTTGAGCTCAGGACTTTGAGACTAGCCTGAGCAAGAGCAAGACCCCGTCTCTACTAAAAATTGAAAAAATTAGCCAAGAGTCATGGCTCATGCCTGTAGTTTCAGACACTTGGGAGGCCGAGGCAGGAGGATCGCTTGAGCCCAGGAGTTTGAGGTTGCTGTGAGCTATGATGATGCCACTGCACTCTAGCCTGGGCAACAGAGCAAGACTCTATCTCAAAAACAAAACAAACAAACAAAAAGTACAGAATGGACTATTGTTCATCAATAAAAAGAAATGGGCTATGAAGCTAGGCAAAGACATGGATGACACTTAAATGTATACTACTGTATGAAAGAAGTTGATCTGCAGAGGCTACATACTGTATGATTCCAGCTCTGTGACATTGGGAAAAGGCAAAATTATGGATTCAACAAAAAGGTCAGTGGTTTCCAGGAGGCCGGGCTCGGTGGCTCACGCCTGTAATCCCAGCAGTCTGGGAGGCCAAGGTGGAAGTATTGCTTGAGGCCAGGAGTTCAAGACCAGCCTGAGCAATATAGCGAGACCCTGTCTCTACAAAAAATAATAATAATAAAAAATTAGTGGGGCATGGTGACATGCACCTGGGAAGGTACTCAGGAGGCTGAGGCAGGAGGATCACTGGAGCCCAGGAGTTCGAGGCTGCAGTGAGCTATGATCATGCCACTGCCCTCCAGCCTGGGTGACAGAGCAAGACTCTGTCTGTAAAAAAACAAAAGAGGCGGGGTTGCCAAGGATTCAGGAGGAGGGATGAATAGGCGGAGTACAGGGGATTTTTAGGGCAGTGAAACAATTCTGTATGAAATCGTAATGGTGAATACATGTCAGACATTTGTCAAAACTCATAGAGGGTGCAACACGAAGAGTGAACCCTAATGTAAACCATGGCCTTTAGTTAATAATAACGTATCAATCTTTGCTCATCAGTTGTAACAAAT
>CM052442.1:102827611-102847667 GCA_028533085.1 Varecia variegata | reverse complement strand
CCTCAAACTCCTGGGCTCAAGCAATCCTTCTGCCTCAGCCTCCCAAGTAGCTGGGACTACAGGCATGCACCACCATGCCCGGCTAATTTTTCTATATATATATTTTTAGCTGTCCATATAATTTCTTTCTATTTTTTTAGTAGAGACGGGGTCTCGCTCTTGCTCAGGCTGGTCTCGAACTCCTGAGCTCAAACAATCCACCCGCCTCGGCCTCCCAGAGTGCTAGGATTACAGGCGTTAGCCACCGCGCCCAGCCATAAGTTTTAAATTTTTTGTTGAGATGGGGTCTCACCATGTTACCCAGACCGGTCTCAAACTCCTGGGCTCAAGTGATCCTTCCCCCTTGGCCTCCCAAAGTGCTGGGGTTACAGGTACGACTCACCATGCTTAGCCTCACAGGGCTAAATTTTATGGTGCACTAAGAATGCGTCTTTAAGGAGTTCATGTTAGAGCGAACATCATGGGTGTTGATCAGAAGTAGAACCAGAGTGAGGCAAATGAAGTGCAAAGATTGAATTTTTCGGCCAAGCACAGTGGCTCACGCCTGTAATCCCAGCGCTCTGGGAGGCCAAGGCAGGAGGATCTCTTGAGCCCAGGAGTTTGAGACCAGCCTGGGCAACATAGCAAGATACTCCCATCTCAAAAAAAATTAATTAATGAATTAAATAAAACTGTGCTATTTTGTTCATCATGGCTTCTTTGGAATTAATCTTGAGTTTTTAAAAATATCACATTAAAATAATATTTATCCTGACTATCAAGTTCTTTGGTGCCCCCTGAAATTTTGCTTCCGAAGCGAGTGCCGACCTTGCGTCACCTAGTTCCAGCCCTGGGGTTTATGGTGTGAGACCATCAGCATGCACAGGAGAGGGCTCAGGGGGGGTGGGGGACCCACAGCCTCTGCTGCCACATCTGAGTCAGGACAGGCTAAGTTCTGCTGCAGTAACAAGCAAACCCCAAATCTGAGGGGCTTAAAGCGTCAGAGATTTCACTTCTTGCACAACCACCCTCTGGCACATTCCTGCTTGCCATGGCAGAAGGAAAAGAAAATACAGCGTGATTCTCACTGGCTCTGAAAGCTTCTGCTCAGAAGTGACATGTGTCAAACCTGCTCACATTTCACTGGTCAGAGCAAGTCACATGGCCAAACAAGTGGGCGGGGCAATGCCTGCTTCCCTTGTTCCTGGAAGGAGAAAGAGCTAGAATATTGGTGAACAGCCCCAATGACCACAGCAGTGTCCCCTGGAGAGGTCAAGGGTATAATTGGTATTGACTCCTTGGAAAGACTGATCATCCTTGACCCACAGGCTGGGGAGTCCTGTCTCAGTCTGTCTTAACCCTCCAGACCTGGATTATTTTTTTAATTCTGGTAAAATACACATAACATAAAATTTACCATCTTAACCATTTTAAGTGGACAGTTCAGTGGCATTAACTACATTCACATTGTTGTTCTAGCAACACCACCATCCATCTCCGGAACTTTTTCATCTTGCAAAACTGAAACTCTACCCACAAAACAACTCCCCATCCCCGCCCCCCGCCCGCCCACACCCCCTGGCAGCCGCCCTTCTACTTTCTGTTTCTGCGAATTTGACTAATTTAGTTACTTCATGTAAGCGGAATCATACAGTATTTGTCCTTTTGTGACTGAGTTATTTCACTTAGTGTCATGCCCTCAAGGTTTCCTCCTTTTGAAGGCTGAATCATATTCCACTGTGTATATATACCACATTTTGTGTACCCATTCATCCGTCCATGGAAACGAGTTGCTTCCAACTTTTCCCTATTGTGAATAATGCTGCTATGAACATGGCTGTACAAATACCTCTTTGAACCTTGTTTCCAATTCTTTTGGGTATATGCCCAGAAGTAGAATTGCTCAATCATATGGTAATTCTCTCTCTCTCTCTCTCTATATATATATATTTTGAGGAACCTCTGTTTTCCATAGTGGCTGTACCATTTTACATTCCCACCAACAGTGCACAAGGGTTCCAATGTCTCCACTTCCTTGCCAGTATTTATTATTTTCTGGTTTGGGGAGAGTGGCCATCCTAATGGATGTGAGGTTGTATCTCATTGTGATTTTGATTTGCATTTCCCTGATGATTAGGAATGTAGAGTAGCTTTTCAAGTGCTATTGGCCCTTTGTCTGTGGCCCGGTATATTAATGATTCTTTTTCAGAGGAAGGAAGCTCAGGGCGTGGGTGCCCTTCTTACCAATGCCAGGGTCACCTGGCCTCGTGGGTGGTGGGCAGACAACCGCATCCCCAGGGACGCCTACAAGTGGGGGGCCAGGGCTGTTGTGGAAACAGAATATCCACCAGGGGATTGCCAGATTGCCATTGCACTTTGTCACTAAGACCGAAGGGCCACACAAAGCCTCAGGGACACCCTTGCTCCTACATCTGGGGCCCCGACAGGAAATACTCTCAGAAAAATGCCTCCTCCCACCACTCAGAACAATTGATGCCATCTGCCCAGAGGGGCCCTTCTCCCCCCCAACTCATGGTGGCACCACTCAGAGGACAATTTTGGCTAAGGCGACGTCACGCCCGCTGCGTGGAGTCGATCTGAGGCTCACGCACGTCATTCATCCCTCCCCACCTCCAGTACTTGGAGCATCTCCACGGACCACAGATTTTTCCTTCAATCAACATTGCTTTTCCTTTTTTAAAAATTGTTAAATGAATGTATTTGGAAAAGAACTTGTATGCCTCCACCACAAAAGGAAACCTGGGCCATTTCCATAAGTAGAAAGTGACAGGAAAAGGACCTATATTCGTAAGGGTTGGGGTGGGGTGGTATTAAATTCGGTTCATGCTGTTGCCTGTTGGAGGCTTGGAGCTGGGAGTAGGGTGAGGAGGAGAGACCCGGGTGCAAAATGTAAGGGTCGCTCAGTCTCAGGGCTGAGCCCGGACTCTCAGCACCCGGCCAGCTGCAGCCTCACCCTCCATTCCAGCCTGGATCAACGAGACTGCTCTCTTTGTTACAAAGAGAGACAAAAAGGAAAAGAAGAGAAAACTGAAAGAGAAAATTGAGGTCTTTAAAGGTGTCCAAGATACAGCCGTAATAAGCTCAGCCTTTGACATTCATTTATTCAACCATTATTGAGCACCGGCTGTGTACCAGGCACTGCTGAGGACTCAGGGGATACAGCCAAGACTGGAAGGAGTGAGTGACAAGAAGAGAGTGGGAGGAAGTGAGGGTGGAGAGGTGACAGGACAGATTGTACAGGGCTTTGTGGGCTGCGGAGAGTACTTAGGCTTTTGCTGTGAGTGAGATGGGAGCCATGGAGGGTTCTGGAGCAGAGGAGGGGCGTGTCCTGACTCAGGTGTTCACAGGTGCCCCCTGGAGGGGGAACCAGGGTGAAGGCGACCAAGCTGGTCCAGGCGAACAATGAAGGAGTCTAGACCCAGGAACTTACCCAGAGCCCACACTCCCAACCCAGTGTAGTAGAGAACACAGGTAGCCCTCTCTCTGCCCCATCTTCGTGACCCTGAGCAGTCCCTCCCTACTCTGGCTTCAGTTTCCCCGCCTGTGAAATGACACAGCTTCCCGTCCCATGCTTCTAAGCATCAGACCCAGGGCTCGGAGCAGGTGCGGGCAGGTCCACTGGGGGGTAAAGAGACAGCTGCCACGGAGGGTCCTGGCTCCCAGGTGCTTCGCAGGGGCCATCGTGGATTAGGAGGACAGGAGAGGACACACTCAGGGCATGAACAGGGCCAAGCGTCAGCATTGACCCCCTGGGGACACAGGGGCAGTTAGCAGAAGCCAGACCCGCCTTGGGGACCAGGAAAGCTGGGTGCGAGTCCCCCCACCAACCCCCCAGAGCCACCCATCAACTTCCCTGTGCCTCTGTGTCTTCCTTCAACAATGACACATAGACAGGGTGCAGAACCAGCGGACAGCTGCCTGTGGGTGAGGATGTTCTAGCTGGTGAGACTTCTTGCCTTGGTAGGTGTTGAATATTTAGAATTCCTGCACACAATCTCACCCCACTGTCTCTCTGGTCTTATCTGCGATTCAGGCTCCTAGCTCTTCCATGTCATCAGGAATGCCCTAGCCCCAGGGCCTTTGCACAGCTTTTCCTCTGCCTGGAACACCCTTCCCCAGACATTCTCATGGTTCCTCCCTCACTCCTTCAAGTCTTTCCTCAAATGTCACCTCTTCTGCAAGTCCTTCCCTGACAGCCCTCTTTAGTTTGGAAACTTCCATCACCCCCTCTTCATTGGCTAGCCTGCTTAATGGTCCCGTTCCTAACGTTTTCCATAATGGTCCTATTTATCACGTTCCTAGTTCCCTCTTCCACTGGAATCTCAGCCCTGAGGGACAGAGGTTTTGGTCTGGCATGTTCACACCTGCATCCTCCAGTGCCTAGAATAGCATCTGGCATGCGGTGTTCGTTGAGTGAGTGCACGACTGTCAAATCTGTAAAAGGGGCCAGGCGCAGTGGCTCACGCCTGTAATCCTAGCACTCTGGGAGGCTGCGGAGGGAGGATCTATTGAGGTCAGGAGTACGAGACCAGCCTGAGCTATAGCAAGACCCTGTCTCTACTACAAATAGGAAAAAAAAAATTAGCCAGGCAACTAAAACTAGAATAAATTAGCCGGGCAGCTGTAGGTTCAGCTACTGGGGAGCCTGAGGCAGGAGGATTGCTTGAGCCCAGGAGTTTGAGGTTGCTGTGAGCTAGGCTGACACCACTGCACTCTAGCCTGGGCAACAGAGCGAGACACCGTCTCACAAATAAATAAATAGAAATGTATTTCTAAAAAATCTGTAGAAGGAAGAGAGAAATACCTACCTCATCTCAGGGCTGTGAAAACATTAACTGGAGGGTAATCTGTGAGCCATGCAGGAGCAATTGGGACAGGTGAGATGCCCAGGGTGGGTTGGGGACACCACCTTGACCCGTTCAGTTTTTTTTTTCTTCTATTGAGGTGAGATCCACATAAAATAAAATGACCCCTTTTAAAGTGAATAATTCTTCCATGAAGTGGGAGTGTGTAAAAAAAATAATAAAAATAAAGCGAATAATTCTGTAGCATTTAGTACATTCCCAGTGTTGTGCAACCAACATCTCTATCTAGTTCTAGTAATATTTTTATCACCCCAAAAGGAAACCCCAGCCCCATCAGCAGTCACTCCCCACTCCCCCTCCCCCAGCCCCTGGCAACCAGTAATCTGCTTTCTGTCTCTATGAATTTGCCTATTCTGGACATTTCGTAGAAATGGAATCAGACAATATGTGACCTCTTGTGTCTGGTTTCTTTCACTCAACATCATGTTTGTGAAGCGCGTTGTAGCATGGACCAGAACTTCATTCCTTTTTATGGATGAATTAAAAAGTTGCTTTTTATGGCAATTGAGAATTATGCCTGCTACGAACATGGGTATACAAATATCTGTTTCAGTTCCTGCTTTCGGTTCTCAAGGGTGTGTGTACCTAGGAGTGGAATGACTGGGTCTCAGGATAACACCACATTTAACTTTTTGAAAAACCTCTAAACTGTTTTCCGCACCTGTCAAAGGGAGACCCCCCCCCCCACAATCCAATAAGCCGGGTGCTCTGGGGGAGGGGGTGGGTTTATTCTTACCAATGTCCCTGGCTCTTGGAACACATCGCTTCTTTCTGGGACTGGCTGTGCGTGACCTTATTTCCAAGGACCCAGAAAACCCATGACAGAGGAGGCCCCCATGGGGAAACTGAGGCTTGGGGAGAGGTTGACCCGGGCACCCAGCCTAAACCCCCTTCCTTCCCTGCAAGTCTGACTGCAGTGTCCCCCGCCGACCCCGCAGAGAAGCCGGAACCCACCCTTAACCGAGCATTAGCACACCCAGCCTGCTGTACCCAGAAGCCTTTGCAAAATGGGGAAGAAACTGAGAGCTGCAAGAAAGTGACAGAAACGCCACCAAGTGTCACACAGTGTTCCCAGCTCAGGACTGCAGAGCTTCCTGTGGGTGGCTGCCAGTTCCCCACCCCCACTGCCATCCCCCAAGCTGTTCCCCTTCCCCAGCTGGCCTCCCCACCCTGCTCCTTCTAATTCGCTTTCCTTCGCTTCCTCTAAATGCTTCTCCTTAAAACTTTTAAACATTTTTAAATTATTTAATTTTTCTGTGGAACCTCAGGTTAATAGAATCAATGAAATAGAAATAGAATCAATAGAATAGAATGAAATAGAATCAATGAAATAGAAATAGAATCAATAGAATAGAATGAAATAGAATCAATGAAATAGAAATAGAATCAATAGAATAGAATGAAATAGAATCAATGAAACAATGTAATTCTTGGGACCATCGCTTTATTTTATTTCACTTATTATTTGTTTTTTTAATGACAGCAAAAGCTAATTCTGCCACCAATAGACAGATCCCATCCTGTGAAGGAGGGGCCAGGTAAATTTATGAATGTACCAAAATTATCACCTTCTTTTTTAGAGACAGGGTCTGGCTCTGTCACCCAGGCTGGAATGCAGTGGTGTCATCATAGCTCACTGCAGCCTCAAACTCCTGGGCTCAAATCATCCTCTCCGCCTCAGCCTTCCAAGTTAACTTGGACTATAGGTGAATGCCACCACGCCTGGCTAATTTTTAAATTTTTTTGTAGAGATGGGATCTCACTGGATGTTGCTGAGGCAGGTCTCTAACTCCTGGCCTCTAGCGATCCTCCTACCTCAGCCTCCCAAAGTGCTGGGATTTGAGCCACCCTCGCCTGGATGTTTTATCAAATTTTTAAAAAAGTTTTCATCCATTTGTTTGTATGCTGAAATCAAATCTCGTTTCGTTTTATTTGCGTGTGAGTTTTTTGGTGAACATAGAGCTTTGGGTGTTTTTTTTTCAAGGTGCTACTATGAAACTGTGACACTGAAAATGAAGATTTATTTTTCCCACTTCCTTCAATACTTTTAAATTAAGAAAAGAATGTGTTATGGGGATGCAGCCATCTCATTGCACGCCCTGAAGTTCATTTTCAAGGATGTATAATATTCCAACCCGTCATGTATTTACTGCTGAGGAAGCCTTAGGTTTTATTCATGTCTTAATGACCATCGTGTAAATGTGCTGCCTTCCTTAAGGAATCAATGATGTTACCCTTTTAAGCAACTTGCCTCTTGGATCCTCCTTAACACCCTAAATCTTAGCGATGGCTAGGAGGGGACAAGACTGGGGGAAACTTTAGGGTCCAGCTGCCTGTGAAATCCCCCTCCAATCCGGCCACCCCCCTGCCGGGCTGTCCCTGCAGCTGCTTATATACTGTCTATTTATAGCCCCACCCCCACCCCACGTCACCAGCCCCCAGCCCGCCCAGTGAGCTCAGCGCTTCCCTGTGGGGAAGGGGAAGTGGGTTGCTAGGTGCTAAGAGTTTGTTTGGGGTTCAGGGTGCCCCTGCAGCTTCCGGAAGGGCTTCATTTCCTAGAAGCTGAGAACATCGAGGTGGCAACTCAACCCCACTTTTCTCCCCGTAGTGGGTCGCAGGGTGAAGGAAGAGGAAGGAATCAGGTGCCAGGACGCCTCCTCCTCCTCCTCGGCCCCTGGAGCCAGCACAGGGCCCGGCCGCCTGGTCCTTTGAGGCATCGCAGCTTCCTGCCTTTCTTCTCTCCTTGTGTTTGGGGTCCTCCCCCATACTCCCATTCTGCTCCGGAGACCCCTGCAGCCCCAGCCCGAGGAGGCTGAGAGGCCTGGGTGGTCTTGGGGCAGGCTGGGGACACACATGTGCCCTGTTTTCTCCCCTCTGCCCCACCCACTCTGCTCCAGGGCTGAGGCCCCAAATAACTTGACTGCTATATTTAGGATCTTGCTTAGCAGATCCAGGGAGCTATAAATATGGCCTAGCTCCGTGCAGCCTCCAAACTCCCCAGCCTGGGCTGGGATGAGTTTAGAGCGAGGGGTTAGCAGGATGCCAGCTGCGCTGGGTGGGGTCTTGCACAAGAGGTCCCCAGCCAGGTGGGCTGGGAGGAACCAAGGTGTCCAGCCTGCAAGAAGAGACAAAAGCGCATTGTGGGCCCTGCCCCGGCTGGAGGGTCAGGGCTGGCCAGTGGCCTCCCACCCTCTTCCCCGTTCTCTGGGGCTTCCTGGCTTAGGGACAGCTGTCTGGTCGCACAATAGCTGTGCCGCCCTCCTGGAGCCAGCTGCTGGGCTCATCCGCATGGGGGCTGCCCGGCCCCTTCCTCTGCCATTGTCTCCCAGCCAGGGGGCATCCTGTTATCCCCCACCTCCACCCGGGGACCCCATCTGACCCCCTGCCTCAGCCCAGCCTTGTGTGGGTGCTGGGCACGAGCTGATGGCGCAAGAAGCCAGTGGGGGATGCGGGGGCAGGACATCGGGGTCCCACGTCCCCTGGTCTCTCTCCCCACCATAGAGGGCAGCGAAGGGAAGATCCCCCAGCTCTGAGATCATCGTTCTTGTTCTTGACTGAGAGTCCACTCCCAGCTACACCCTGCAATGTGTTCACTCCCTCACGATCCCCATGGGCGCCTGGAAAGCTGCCAACTGTTTCACAGATGGAGAAACTGAGGCCCGGAGATGCTACTCCCCTCCCCCATCACCTGCCCGAGACCACACAGCCCAAAAGAGGAGAGGCAGGGTTTGCCCAGGCGTCTGATAAAGGATGGGGAGAGGAGGGGCTCTGTGACTCCACGGAAGTCATTTCACTGCCCTGTGCCTCAGTTTCCCCAACTGTCAATTGGAAATCACAGCCCCTGCCCGCTGGAGCTATTGGGAGGATAAGTGAGTTCAATCCCCAGGAAGTGCTTAAGAAGAGGGCTAGGTACACAGTAGGCACTAGATGAACTCTGTCATCCACCATTGTGATTTTGCTATTGTTGCAGCTATAAAAATAATAATAAATTATGTTAATATAATATAATTAATAAGACCATTGGTATTATTGGCTGAATAATCCCTGGTTCAGCCACTTCCCAGCTGGGAAACCTCAAGCCGGTGGCCCTATGTCCCCCACCCCAGGTGCCAGTTCCCCATCTGACAAATGGGGACTGTGTCCCTGCCTCCCGTCCTTACAGAACAAAAGTCACGAGGTTGTCCAGGGGCTGCCAAATAGGTCACTGGTGCTGGAAGTTCTTCAGGACAGAGGGAAGGAGGAGGAACATATGCAGACGCCCCAGCAGGGCTGGGTCGGGAAGCCTGAAGGAGGCTCCCTTCAGTGGGGAGAAGGGGCCGGATGAAGGGTGTTACTAATGTACATGATTTACCACAATGGAGCCCCTACTTGGTGCAGGCCCTGTGCTGGGCTGAATAAGACAAGCAAAAGTCCTCAGGAGGAACCCTGAGTTTCCTTGGCCGTAAGAGCATTTCAGGCATCAGTGGCAGCCTGTGCAAAGGCCCTGTGGTGGGACCATGCCAGGGTGTTTTCCACAAGGAAAACAGGAGCTATGTGTGGGGGGGGACGGGGAGAGAAGAGGTAGGACAGGGAGGTGACAGGGTAGAATGTGCCTTCGAGATCACGGGGAGCATTTGCAGTTTTGCTCTGAGTGAAGTGGGAGCTATGGAGAGTTCTTGAGCAGAAGAGGGGCGTGCTCTGACTCGGGTGTGCACAGGGGAACAGAATGCGTGGGGTGAAGGCCAGGACACCAGGTCAGGACATGATGGAGCTAGACCAGGGTGGGGCCCAATGACGGGACCATGGGGAGAAGTGACAGGATTCTGGGTCTATTTGAAGGCACTGGACTTGCTAACAGGCTAGATTTTGAGGCGGTGGCGGGTGGAGTGGCTGTCCCTCCTCATTCCTTCCCCAAGCGTGCAGCAAACATCTGGAAACCTTTTCTCTCACATTACCCTGTTCCTTCCTCACCCTGTCCCGTGAGGCCAGAGGGTCAGGCATTTTAATCCCCATTTAACAGACAGGAAAACTGAGTCCCAGGGAGGCTACACCTCCTCCGAGGGTTTTCCTGGGGGATCGGAAGGCAAGAGAGTCGATGGTCACGTGGAGGGGTTGGGGACAACATGATGAACATCTGGAAGAGCCTCCCACCGCCCTGAGGTTCTCCAGACACCAGCTGTCTGACCTGCTGCTCTGCGGCAAGGGGGCGTTGAGCCCTGGGATTTCCATCTGTCTAGGAAAAAAGCCAAAAATCCACTCCGGACCTGGTCTGGCCGTTTCCTACCAGCCTCCCCCCATGTCCACTCCCCTCTCCCAGACCCCTCAGGCCCCCTGGCAGGAGCCTGGAGCTGCACCGTTTCCCACGGCAGGAAGAGGTTAATTCTGGGGGTAGGGGTGGGGGCCATCCCCAGGACAAAGCTTTTTTTTTTGACTTTGGTCATTAGTGACTTTTTTTTCCGAAGCTGCAATCTCCACGTTTCAACTATTACGCACTTCCTACTTGCTTCAGCATTCCTCGATTTTGCACCATCAATCCATCCGTGTAAAGAAAAAGAGACTTAATCACAGCAGCCTCCTTGAAAAACCCTTCTTGTCACCCCAAATAGTAGGGAAACCTAAAAATAAATATGAATATAAGAAACTGTAAACCAAGACTTTGAATTCTAGCTGGATACAGTCACCCGCTAGAAAGCTCAGGGTCACGGAGGCGTTCAAGCCACGTTAGTACCCAGAAGAGACTTTCTGGGGAGAAGCCAGGGGGCTGGACTGCCTGCCTGCCAGTGGACCTCAGCTGGGCCCCTTGTTAGCTGTGCGGGTTCCCCTTTGCCTCAGTTTCCTCCTCTGTAAAATGGGAATCTTAACAGTGCTATAGATGTTTTAGGAGTAAGTGAGTTAAAATAGGCTTTTTTTTTTTGAGATGGAGTCTGATTCCATTGCCCTGAGTAGAGTGCCATGGCGTCAGCCTAGCTCACAGCAACCTCAAACTCCTGGGCTTAAGCGATCTGCCTGCCTCAGTCTCCCAAGCTGCTGGGACTACAGGTACATGCCACCATGCCTGGCTAATTTTGTCTATTTTTAGTAGAGACGGGGTCTTGCTCTCGCTCAGGCTGGTCTCGAACTCCTGAGCTCAAGCGATCCTCCCACCTTGGCCTCCCAGAGTGCTAGGATTACAGGCGTGAGCCAACATGCCCAGCTAAAATTGGCTTAAAAAAAAGAACCAGAACAACAAAGCAAGACCCTTCCTCTCCAAAAAAAAAAATAGAAAAATCAGCCAGTCATGGTGGTGCACACCTATAGTCCCAGCTACTCCAGAGGCTGAGGCAGGAGGATTGCTTGAGGCCAGGAGTTTGAGGCTGCAGTGAGCTGTACTGATGTCACTACACTCCAGCCTGGGCAACAGAGCGAGACCCTGTCTCAAAACAAACAAACAAACACTCAGGACCTGGCCTGGTGCAGATAAACTACTTTCTAAATAAGAGCATTTAAAAAAATTATTAGGTAGCTCAAGAGGCAAGACAGTCATGTGATTTATTCGGAAAGGAAACACCTCTCTCGTCACATGAGTCCCTGGTGATTAACGCAGGGCCCATGATCCCCTGAGATATGTTTCTCAGGAGGGGAAGTTCTGGCCCAGGAAGTGCAGGAGAGTAGCTTCCCTGTGCCCCAAAGTTTCTGTTCTTGGTGCCTGCCTGCCATCCACAGAGGGGCCTTTCGCTCTCCCCCTGCTCCTATTTGTTTTGTTATTTTATTTTTATTTATCTTTTTAGAGACAGGGTCTTGTACTGTCACCCAGGCTGGAGTGCAGTGACACAATCATAGCTCACTGCAACCTTGAACTCCTGGGCTCAGGCGATCCTCCCATCTCAGCCTCCCAAGTAGCTGGGACTGCAGGTGTGTGCCACCACGCCCAGCTAATTTTTAAATTTTATTTAGAGATGGGGTCTTGCTATGTTGCTCAGGCCAGTCTCAAACTCCTGGGTTCAAGCGATCCTCCTGCCTCAGCCTCTCAAAATTATTGGATTAAAGATATGAGCCACCACGCCTAGCCCCCCACCCCTATTTGGATGCTGACCTCTCTGTGCCTCAGTTTCCCTCCTGGTCTACGAAACAGGAGGGCAAAGAAAGTACTGTCAGCCGGGATGCTGGCATTGGAGACTCAAGCGTGCCAAAGCTTTGGGCACAGGTTGAGCCCGAACATGGGAGCCCGAGGCTATTTCTGATGTGGCCTGTGTCCATCCTCACCTCCACCCACCCCCCTCCCGCCCAGTGCCCAGAGTCTGCTGTAAACAGAGGCCCTGGGGCAAGACTGCCCCACCTCTCTGGCCCTCCTTCTCCTCCGATGCAGCTGGCCTGTATACACACGGGGCTGGAGTGTTTGTCAGACTTTCAAATGGTGGAAAAACTGGCAGAGGATTTGGAAGCATGTTGCACTTCATTCTCACTGAGCCTGTTCTCTTTGTGCGTGCGTGTGTGTGTGTGTGTGTGTGTGTGTGCGCGCGCGCGTGCCCCTGGGTCTGTGTTTTTACTGCACTTTCCTGTTGGCTTCCAGCTGCCCCGCCAGTTCCGGGGAGGGCCCTGGGCCAGCAGCTGTCCACCCCCACCTTCATAAAAGCCCAGCCTCGGGACAGCCCACACAGCTGCGCAGCCTGGGGAGACGGGACAGCCCTGTGCCTCCCTTGCTTTCCTTGCTCCTGCCGGCAGCTGGAACCATGGGAGGCGGCGGTGGCAGCGGTGTCTTTCTCGGTAAGAACTTTGGGATCCCACCGGGAGGGGTGAGGGCGCTCCTGCAGCACCCCTTGGTCTCAGCTGAGAAATGGGAGGTGCCGCTGGTGGCTCCAGGGCAGGGGGAAGAAGCCACATGTCAGCCAGGCACCCGTGGGCACATGGAGAGAGGAGCTGGCAGTGCCTGGGCACCCACACACCCCGGAAGGAACCCTGGGTACTCTCAGAGCCTGCTCCCCTGCCTGGAGGGGTCTTTACGCTCCACTCTGCAGCCAGTTTGGAGGTTGCCCCCTAAGAGGGGACACTGAGGCACGGGGGAAGGGAAAGGAGAAAAAAGTGAGGTTGAGACTCCACAGGCAGCTGCTGTTAATATAGATCATTGGGGGAGGCGTCTGGGAGCTGGTGGCTGGGACCCCTTTACTGCGGGGTTCCGCCAATTTGTACCCCAGTGTCTCAGTGGCAGGGGCAGCCCCAGAGACCCCCATTCTTGCTGCCCTAGACCTGGCCAGGCCTCAGTTGTGGCTTGAAGGGACTTTGCCAGGCTGTGGGTTTTGAACTTGACTTCCCCCAAGCCTTTCCCGCCCCACCTAGGGTGGCTCTAACGGTTATCATCAGGGCAGCTCGTTGCCTGAGCAACGGGGCAACAAAGAGTGAAGAAATGACGTTTGGGGGAAAAACCAGGGCTGCCAGGACCACAAGGACACAGCTCCCCTGTGCTGGCCCGGGGTGGCAGGTGTCAGCTCAGCATCCCTCTGGGCTCTGGGAGTGAGGGACAGGAGCCACCGTGTGGGGCACACCTGGTTGGGGGCAGCTTCTGGGTGGTCCCAGGCCCTTCCTGGCTATGTCACTGGGGCTGAGTCACCTCTGAACCTCACTTCCCTCACCTGTAAAATGGAACAGACCAGCCTCCATCTTAGAGGCTCCTGTTGAGGGTTGAGTGAGTTAGGACACGAACTACCCAACGGTTCGCCTAGGTAAACAGGATCTTAGATTATTATTATTATTAACTTCTGGGTTATAATAACTCGCAGATTGGGGGAATAGTCTTGGGAGGTCCTTAGCAGGAGGCGCACAGGGTGACTGCCCCACCCCCACCCCAGGGTCCCCAAGCAGGAATCTTCTTGCTCAGGGCTCCCCCAGAGAACGCAAAGCAGATGTGTCTGGGAGCAGATGAAAAGCCACTTCTCTCCCAGCTCCCGTTTGGGCAGCTTCCAAGGCCCCAGATGGAGGCGGCCTGGCCTTGTAGCCTCAGGGTGTGGGTGGGGAGTCCAGCCCAGCCCAGCCTGGGTGGAGAGGATGGGTGGGACACAGAGGATCCCTGCAGCCTGGGGCCTGGGGCCCCAACCCTTCAATTCCACCTTCCTCTGCCTCCTCTGTTCATGAGAGTCTTCTGGTGTTTTTTTTTTTTTTTTTTTTACCTCCCCTGGGTTCCAAGCCTCAGTTTCTCCATCTGTAGAATAGGCATAAACACAGCCCCTGCCTTTAAAGGAGTTACCTGGGGCTTTGGGAGCCGGAGCCGACAAATCAGCCTCTGTCCTATCCTTCGAGGGATGGTCATTTTGTTGTGTGTCCCGCAAAGAGGAACCGATTCCTGGTGGGCAGGGGAACTAGCCAAGCCCTGTAGCCAAAGAGGAGGAAGAGAGGGATCCCGGCATGAGAAAGTGGAAGGGGTGCGACTGCTGGGAGCAGGTGCAGGCGGGTGGGTGTGGGGTCTCTGCCCTCCACTAGCCCAAGGGGGACCGGGTTTGGATACAGGGACTGAGTGGTCAGGGGACCTCTGGTCTGCAACCCCCACCCTCCCCAAGCTGCGCTCACAATGACACCAGAATCTGACTCCAGAATCCCCCCCCCCACCAAGTCCCCTCCAAGGTCAAAGTGGACTGAGTGGTGAGTCATCCCTCCCCTCAGCCCAGGAAGTGACTCACACCCAGGCACCCTCCAGTCCCCGTCCCATCCCGCTGCCCAATACCCCCACTTGGGGGCTCCCTGGATTACTGGGGTCCTCACAGGGGCTCCCAGCCCTCCCCCCAGGCCCTCCCCGGCTGCTGAGGTGCCGTCCCCTGCTCCCTCCCTTCCCTGTTCCCATCTACCCTCCCCTGTCATCGTTTCTCAGCCTCACTCTGTTGCTCTCTGTCCCCATCTCTCTGTCCCCCCTCCTGTCTCTGTCTTTCTCTTTCTTTGAATTCCTTCTTTATCTCTCTGTCTCTCTTATCTCTTTCTATTTTCTCTCCACCTCTGTCTCCTCGTCTGTCTCTCTCTGGTGAACGGCAAGGAGGTCCCCATCGCCACAGCCCCTGATGACCTGAGGAGGTGCCCCCCGGACACGCCCTGGGAGGGGGGTGCCCCCTGAGCCGCAGGCACAGCAGGAGGGGAGGGGCTGTTCCGCACAAACCCCCACAGGTGCCCACGGCGTCTTCCTGTGTGGGGGGAGCCTGGGGCAAAATGTCCCCACTGGGTCGCAGGACAGGACGTTGCTGCCCACGGCGGTTGTGGGTGTCATGTGTGCACACCTATGTCCCTGAGGCAGGGTGCCGCCGGGCAACCTCAGAGCCTGGGGCATCTGAGAGAACACCTGGTCCAACTCCTTCGTTTTCGCGTGAAGGAAGGATGACAGGAAACACTCAGACGCGCCGGCAGCTTTCACGGGGCTCGTTCCCACGCTACACCAGGAAGTGGATGCCGTCGTCATCCCTATTCTACAGAAGGGGAGACTGAGGCAGAGAGTGGGGAGGGATTTGAACTAGGGCCACCCGGCTCCAGTCTGTCCTCTGAGCCGCTGCCTACACAGCCCCGGGTAGGGAGAGCTGGCAGCCTGAGCGAGACCCACGCGGGCGCGGGGTCCCCTCCCCATTCCCAGGTTCCTGAAAACCCACCCGGAAGGCGCCAAGTGACAGACCCTCTGGCTGTGGGCGTTGGATCCCAGGGACATGCCGATTGTTCACTCTCCCTTAGGGCAAAGGATGGGATTTGAGCATGGGAGGGGCTGGGACCCCCCTTCCCCCAAATGCGTCACCCTTAGGCCTCCTTTCCCACCCGACCCCCTCCCTCTCTCTGTTGCAGCGCTGTGTGTCTTGCTGACTCTGTCAGAAGCCGAATCCCAGAACTCCGGGGGTGAGTCTGCGCAGTCCACAGCCAGAGCCCAGGGAAGGGGCCCTGGACCCCCACCTCGCACCTGGCACCCCTCACCCCTCAGCCCAGGGAGTGAGAGGCCTGATTCAGGGGATGCTCGGGGCTGGCCCCCCCTCCCCCCTCCCCACTTCCTCTAGGGACCACGTTGGCCCTTCTCCCCAGCCCCTGGCGCCACGTCACCTTCTGAGCGTGCCCTCTGCCCCCGCAGGCTGTGCCCAGTGGTGCCCTCCGAATGCCACATGTGTTAACGCCACTGCCTGTCGCTGCAAGCCGGGATTCAGTTCCTCGTCTGAAGAGATCTTCACCGACCCCACGGTGTCTTGTGATGGTACAGAGGCTTGGGGGATGATGCAGGGGCACATTAGAGATTATGAGGCATTGCCCAGCGCCAGTGGGGGACATGGGTGGTAGTTAGGGGCCACAGCCCTTGTCCTTGGGACTGTCATCATGGCCAGAGAAGAGAAAGGAAAAATAAACAAAGGTGGAGAGGTAGAGTGAATAGGTATGGCTTCCTGGAGAGAGGAGTCAGTTCCCGAGGAATCTCAGGCCTGTGCCTCAGTTTGCCCTTAAGACTGAGGAGGGGAATGCTGAGCTTCCTGTCCATCCCCCACCCCGGCACTGTCCACTATGTCCAAATCCAGTGTGCCAGCCAGAGAACTGGGATGCACAGAACTGACCGTGTGGCCTTCAGGAATGGCTTGCTCCAGCTGCAGCACGGCTCAGGATTCTTTCTAAAAGATACTTACTAAGCACCAGGCTTCATGCTGGGGAGTCAGGGTGGGAGTCTCTGCCCTGAGGGAACTCACACCTTTGGGAGGTGACCTTTTGCCCTGTCATGTTCCAGACATCAATGAGTGTGCGCCACCCACGAAGGTGTTCTGCGGAAGACTCGCAGACTGCAAGAATGTGGAAGGGAGCTACTACTGCACATGCAGCCCAGGATATGCACCCACCTCCGGGGCAAAAACGTTCCACAACGAGAATGAGAACACATGTCAAGGTAAGAACCACCGCATGTCTTCCTTCTCCCTGTCCATGAGGTTTGGGGTCGCCAGAGCCGTTCCTGCAGCATCCAAGGGGCAGAGCCCTGGCTATAGGTTCAGAGCCTGGGATCTGAGACAGAACAGCTGTGCATGTACCTGTGCCACCAGCCCAGACAGGCAAGGTGGTTTAACGGTCAAAGACAGATGCTGGGACCGGCTGCCTAGGTCCAAATCCTGATAGCTGTGTGTATGGTACTTATGATACTTATTCAGGAACTGCTGTCAACATGAGATTATCGTAATGTTGTGTTTAAAAACAAAAAGAGTACCTATCTTTTAAAGATAAAAACAGGGGGATGGGGGAAGCAAAAAAAAAAAAAAAAGATGAAAGATAAAACGATAAAAACAAAAGTAGCCTTTGTTAACTGGTGTGACCTTGGACAAGTTACTCCCCTTCTCTATGCCTCAATTTACCCATCTGTAAAAGGGGTGTAATCATGATGCTAAACCTCATAGACCTGCTGGAAATGTCAATGCGATCACAAAGGCACTTAATAGCTGCTGGCTCGCAGGAAGTGCTGCATGAGCGATGGCCGTTGGGCCATCACTGGGTATTGTAATTGATATCATCTGATGCGCCGTCTCTGGGACGGGCATTCCTGGGGTGGGTGGTCAGAGACCGCCGCAAGGGTCCAGTCCTGCGTAGCAGCCACACCTCCTGCCATGGTGTTGCTTGGTGCCACTGGCCACGGTTCAGGCCCAGGAGAAGCTGGGCCTCCACACATCACCAGGCTTTGCCCTCTTTCCAGGGGGAGCTGGTTGGGGAAGGGAGGGGCCTTCGGGCATCCACAGGGGCAGATGAGAGCAGTGGGCAGCTGGGAGCCACGGCTCACCCAGAGAGAGGGAGTTGCTGCAGAGATCGGGGATGGAGAGGGGCAGAGGTGGGTGATGATGAGGCTGAGGCTGAGCCAGGAGGACTCTGAAGGCCACCTTGCTGGAGAGGGAAAAGGGCCCATGGCCCAGGTCCCAGCCCTGCCCCTCCTCCCCTGCATGCAGGCAGAGGGCAGAGGGCAGAGGGAGGGAAGCAGGGGACAGGGCCAAGATGCGTGTATTGGGGATATGCGCCTGCATGGAGTGCAGCAGGAGGCCTCCATCCACCACACTGCTGGTCCACAGGGGCCCCCTGTAGGTGGACATTGCACCACACGCATATGGCTTGGCCAGAGGATAGAATCTTTGTGTGAATCGGGATAAGGCCCCTCCTCTCCAAGTGGACAGAGTCACATCTGGCAAACAAAGAATGGACTGGTTTTCAGCCCCTGCTCATCCCCTTGGAGCAAC
Source organism: Varecia variegata (assembly GCA_028533085.1). Classification (NCBI taxonomy): domain Eukaryota; kingdom Metazoa; phylum Chordata; class Mammalia; order Primates; family Lemuridae; genus Varecia; species Varecia variegata. Next base: position 102,829,648 of record CM052442.1, on the reverse strand, counting down.
ACCCTTGTGCAGTGAGCAACCTACACAACTGTACATCATGATCATAGATTCCTCAGTGTGCCATGGCTGGGCATAGACATGGATAGCAAGAGTGAGGTGACAAAGAGGCCACCACAGACCTCAAGATGGGTGACAGGAGAGAGCAGCCTGCTGATTTGGGGCAGGACCTACCACCTGAGGCTCCAACTTGGTGAGGGCTCAGCAGGGATCTGTCTGTGCCCTCCCCTTAAACCTCAGCACTGCAGGCTTTGCTGCCCCTGAGGGCATGTCCAGCCAGTGTCACAGCCCATCGGCCTATGACAGGCAGGAGACCTGGGGCCACTCCCTTTCTCCTCACCCCACTTTCTCCAGGCATCAGAGGGCCATCTGGATACCTGGTCACCCATCCCTGTCTGAACCCCAAGGCTCGGATCCCTCCACACGGGGACACTTCTGGAAGTTCAGAGCAGCCCCCTGCCCATCTGACATCTAATTACAAAAGGGGGGTTGACATTCAGGATATTTCACAAGCTCACGACGCGGCACGTTCCAGCGCAATATCTGTCCTTTCCGCCATCATCAGTGACTGCCGGGGTGAGACCTGCCCTCACCAGGGTCCACACATGCTGGGACACACCTGGAACCCTCTCTGACCACCCTGGCCGTGATGGACCCGGGACCCCATCTGGAAACTCAGGAGGAGGGAGACTCGAGGGGAGGGCCACCGTCCCCAGCCTGGAGAAGATACCACCTGGCGTCCTGACCGCCTCCTTGGCCACTCCGCCTCCATCCACTTCCCCACCCAAGGCTCTGCCTTGACTCGTGCTGATAGTTTCCTTTCGTGGCCCTGAGCACAGCTCTGATGACCCAGGCTTGGGAGGATGTTGTGGCCGGGTGGGGTTGGGGCAGGGTGACATCGACCCCCAAACACACTGGGAGAGTTAGGTGAAGGAAGAGCTTCCAGTTTCAACCAGACAGCAAGAGAGATCGTCACCAAGGACCGTTGCCCCTGCTGGATGCTGCCCCAGGGGGCCTGGCTCAGGGTCACATCTTGGGCCATCTCCGTGGAGCTGGGCTCTCAGAGTCAGCGTGGATGGGAGAGCGCTGTCCTGCTAGGGCCACCGGGAGAACTTGGCCAGCGAACAGCCGCCCTGGGGGAATCAGGCCAAAGGACGCCACTGAGAGCCAGGACGGAGTCCTGCTCTGGGAAGCAGCATTTCCCTCGCACTCAGTACCTGGGACTTTGCTCTGAATCCGCAGGCTGGGACATGGGAGGCTGCGACACCCTCGGCCCAGCTGGGAGCTGCCGAGGGAGGCGGAGGAGCTGGGGAGGACCCGGGCTGCTTCCAGCCACATCTGGACAACAGAGGGTCTGGGCCACCAAGCTCGCCATGGGACACCTCAGTGTGAATTTGGAAAAGGGTGGCAACAGTGGTGCCTTCTGGATGCTTCCGTGCCAGGAAATGTGGCCGGACCCCAGCGCCAAACGCTGTCCACAGCTGCAGGTGGCCGTCACCCTCTCCTTCCTCTTGCAGACGTGGACGAATGTCAGCAGAGCCCACGGGTCTGTAAAAGCTACGGCATCTGCAGCAACACCCTGGGCAGCTACACCTGCCACTGCCCGCCCGGCTTTGTGCTTGAACCGGAGGACCCAAAGCTCTGCGCAGGTAGCGCCCCGGGGAGACACTGAGGCTGGAGCCCAGGCGGGTCCTGCAGCCGAGGAGGAGGGAGAAGATCCGCAGTTACCACAAGGTCAAGGGACTGCTAAGACCCTGCCTAGGGAGTCGCCTACCAGGAAGGTCCCGCCCACAGGGCAGGGAGGCAGCAGGGCCCTCTGGGCCTGGAGTTCCCTTGTGGATCCCCCAGACCTCACCCCTTCCTCATCCCTCACCTGTGAGTGGAAGAAGGCGTCACTTCCGGTTCTGAGAATTCTGAGAAGCGGAACCATGGCCATGGTCAGGGAGGGAGCAGGCAAGGGTCCTTGGTCAGGAAGTAAGCCCCGTGACTCAGTTTCCCTCCTGGTTTTACCTAAAAACTGGGGACCATGGTCCCTGCTGT
>CM052442.1:102810290-102827111 GCA_028533085.1 Varecia variegata | reverse complement strand
TCTTGCAGGGAGGCCACCATACATTACTTTGAAGGTGAAGTTGAAGGTCACCAAGTGGCGGCACGTGCAATAATGGCCCTTGGTCTGGGCAGTGAAAAGATAGGGAAGGGGGTGCACTGAGGGCAGGGGAGGCCTGAGCGGGTCCGGGCAGGGTTTGACCCTCTGGCTTTGTCCTCAGACCTGAATGAATGCACCTCCGGACAAAACCTGTGCCACAACTCCACCCACTGCCTCAACAAAGTGGGCAGCTATGAGTGCCAGTGCCGCCCGGGCTGGAAGCCGGTTCCCGGGTCCCCCAACGGCCCACCCAACACCGTCTGCGAAGGTCCGTGGCCCAGATCCCACACTGCCGTAGACCCACAGCCAAACATCCGGTCGCACACTCATGGGCACCAACACCCCAAGCAGAAGGAACGCTGGAGGCTCCATGCTGTGCCAGCCTTTTATTCTTTGGAAACTTGACGTGAAAAGATCTGGGCGTCCCGGGAAGGAGCTGGGTGCTGACGGGGAGGTTCGGGGGGACCTCAGGCGGCAGCTGATTAACTGGGAGGAAGGCATTTCAGTGTTTCCACAGCTGCACGTCTGTACGGGGCCCACCTGCTGCGCTCAGGCCTCTCCACTCTTCCCATAACCCAGCGTCCGCCAGTCCAAGGGGGGCACTAACACCGGGAAGAGTGAGGTGGGGACGCGGACAAGAGAGGGGACCCTCTCGGGGCTGGGACAGGGCCTGACCCCCTTCTTTGCGTCCCCAGATGTGGACGAGTGCGGCTCCGGGCAGCATCGCTGCCACGCGTCCACCGTGTGCATCAACACTGTGGGATCGTACAAGTGCCGCTGCCGCCCAGGCTGGAAGCCCAAACCTGGGCTCCCGAATAACCAAAACATCACTGTCTGTGAAGGTACGTTCTGACCTGACCTTAGAACCTCGCCCTCCCCAACACGCACACAGACACTCGCACGCCTGACCAGCCGCTGTGCTGTTCCCTGCAGAGACGCCCTTTACCAACTGGACCCCGCCCCCGGGCATCCACAGCCGGGTGAGTGGCCCCAGCGGGGACCGGGAGGCAGGGAACCCCTGTGCAGCTTGAAGCATCCACCCCCTGCCCTGTGCTTCCCACTTCCCCTCAAAGCTCTCTGACGTCCTTGCCTCCCCTCCCCCCAGAATCTTTCCCGCTTTTTCAACAAAGTCCAGGATCTCGGTAAAGACTTCAAGCCAGCTTTGGCCAAGGACACCATCCAGGTAAGGTCAGGGCCCTGGGGGACCCCAGGACAGTGTAGGGGGTGCTTCACTGTGTCTGGAGAGAGTACTCAACCAGTGCAGGGGCCTCTGGCCAAAGACACACATGCAAACAACATACACACAACACACACAGTAGACGCCCATTACACCCCACTGGACACGCGCGCGCCACACACACACACACACACACACACACACACACACATGCAAGGGTATAATGACAACAGAGTGGAGCAATTAAAAACCTGGAGTCGGGGCCACAAGAGCTCACTGTGTGACCTCAGGCAAGTGACTCCCTCCTCTCTGGGCCTCAGTTTCCCCATCTGTTACACAGGCATGAAAATAGTGCCTGCTATAGTCGTCCTGAAGTTTAAATAAACTAATAGAAGGAAGACTCAAAGAATAGTGCCTGGCAGAGTAAGCCTTATATAGTTTTCACCTGCATGCTTAGCCCAGTAGAAAAATACCGTGAGCCACTTAACATCATTTTAACTTTTTCAATAGCTACATTTTTAAAAGGTAAAAAGAAACAGGTGAAACCCAATGTTAAGATTTTATTTAGGCCGGCACAGTGGCTCATGCTTGTAATCCCAGCACTTTGGGAGGCTGAGGAGGGAAGATCGCTTGAGGCCAGGAGTTCAAGACCAGCCTGGGCCGGGTGCAGTGGCTCACGCCTGTAATCCTAGCACTGGGAGGCCGAGGCGGGCGGATTGTTTGAGCTCAGGAGTTCGAGACCAGCCTGAGCAAGAGCGAGACCCCGTCTCTACTAAAAATAGAAAGATATTTGGTGGACAACTAAAAATATATATATAGAAAAAATTAGCCGGGCATGGTGGCACATGCCTATTGTCCCAGCTACTCGGGAGGCTGAGGCAGGAGGATTGCTCGAGCCCAGGAGTGTGAGGTTGCTGTGAGCTAGGCTGACACCACCGCACTCTAGCCCGGGCAACAGAGCAAGACTCTGTCTCAAAAAAAAAAAAAAAAAAAAGAAAGAAAAAAGAATAAAGAAGATTGTCTTTAACCCAATAGATTCAAAATATTAACCATTCCAACATGGAATGATAAAAAAAAAGCTGAGGTATTTTGATACTTTGTAGTCTTTTTGTTGAACTAAGTCTTTGAAATCCTATGTGTATTTCACACTTCAGAGCTGCTTCAGCTTCATGGCACGTGCCGCGGCTGGACAGTGACAAATCAGAACAGAGCCTGGCAGGCGGCCTGTGCTCAACCAGAGGACTGGGGCTGAGCCCCACTGCTGTGATTCACACGTGCACATGGGATTGCATATACTCGATCCCTGTACTTGTTTTCTGGCCACTGCGTCACCTCAATGATTCCCTGGTGCCTGTGCTCCTCAAGTGTGTCCTCCAGTGGGAGGTGGGACCTGGGTCCTTCAGGCAGCCCCTGCGGTCCAGTGACCGAGTGGCTATGTCACCCACCACCCCCAGAACCTCATTAAGTTGGTGGACGAGCTGATGGAAGCCCGTGGGGACATGGATGACCTGGCCCCTCCCATCCGGCACCTGATAGCCACCCATCTGCTCTCGGGCCTCGAAGAAGTCCTGAGGGCCCTGGCCAAGACCTTGCCTGAAGAGCCCGTCACCTACCGTTCCCCTTCAGGCACAGGTGAGGCCTCATCCTATCCCAGCCCCAGGTCCCCGCCTATATCTAGTGTCCCCAATTTCTACCCCTCTCCCTTCAGAACTGACCCTGATAATTCAGGAGCAGGGGAACAAGAATGTCACCATGGGTCAGAGCCACGCACGGATGCTGCTGAACTGGGCTGTAGCAGCGAAAGCCGGGGACTCGGGTAACAGCAGTGGTCCAGAGCGGGATACTGGTGGGAGAGGGGAAAGGAGCAGCTGGGATAGGGCCAGGGTAAGGTTCAGATTACGGGACAACTGATAACTGCGCCATCGGGAGGGATTCCAGGCATCGTGGCAGACTGGCCAGGCCTGAATTGGGACATCTTGGGAGGGAGGGCAGGAGGGGGCAGCAAGTGTGTCTGTCCGCCAGGCCCCACTGTGGCAGGCATCTTCTCCAGCCAGAACATGGAGAAACTGCTGGCCAATGCCTCTTTGGACCTGGAGCCCAAGAAGCAAGCCCAGCTGGAAGAGACCCATGAAAGTCCTGTCCACGGCGCCCAGGTCAGGATCCTCTCGGCCGTGAACTCTGTCTTTCTGAGCAACACCAACACGGAGAAACTGGCCTCTCCCATCACTTTCGCCTTCTCCCACAAAGTAAGTCCTCAGGTGGGGAGGGGGAATCCACCCTCCTGCTCACCCCAGAGCCAAGGTCTCCATTTCCCCACCCCCGCCCACACTCTGCCCCTTTCTTAAACATGACTCAGGGCCTTTGCACCTGCTGTGTGTGCCCTCTGCCTGGGATGCACTTCCCCGACATGACTCAGTCCTTTATCTGCCTCCAGCCTTCTCATTTGGGCCTTCCCTGACTCTATGTAAAATGACAACCTGGGCTGGGAGGAGTGACTCACACCTGTAATCACAGCACTTTGGGAGGCTGAAGTGGGAGGATCACTTGAGGCCAGGGGTTTGAGATCAGCCCGGGCAACATAGCAAGACCCCATCTCTACACTGGGCACGTAGACTACACTAGCCAGGTGTGATGGTGTGTGCCTGTAGTCCCAGCTACTTGGGAGGCTGAGGCAAAAGGACTGCTTGAGCCCAGGAGCCCAGGAGTTGGAGGCTGCAATGAGCTATGATGATGCCACTGCACTCCAGCCTGGGCGACAGAGCAATGTCCTGTCCCTAAAAAAAAGACAACCTGTACTCATTCCCCACCTTTTACCTGCACCGTTTCATCTTTTTAATAGTCCCCATGGCAACTATTACCTTCTAACACACTATCTAGGTTATTTATTTATTAGCTTTATGATTTATTTTACCCTCCACCCCCCACTTGCATGTCAGCCCCTCAAACGCAGGGACCTGTGTCTGTCCCTGTTCACTGCTGTGTCCCCAAACCTGCTATATACAGTTGGTGCTCAGTAAATACTTGCCCAGTGAAAAGCAGCCCTCCTCGGGCTTAGCCCAAGCCCAGGCCCCAAGAGTGGGCTCCAGGCCAACCTCTCTGACCACCCCCACCCACCCACAGCACGAGACGCCGGGGACTGGGGAGGAGCTCATCTGTGCCTTCTGGAAGGGTGACAGCAACATAAGTGGACACTGGGCCACCACAGGCTGCCGGATGTTGGGCAGCCGGAATGGCAGCACCACCTGCCAATGCAGCCACCTGAGCAGCTTTGCCATCCTCATGGCGCACTACGATGTGCAGGTGAGCAGCCAGGAGGATCGCTTAAGCCCAGGAGTTTGAGGTTACAGTGAGCTGTGATTGCGCCACTGCACTCCAGCCTGGGGGACAGAGTGAGACCCTGTCTCAAAAAAAATAACAAAAAAATGTGAGGTCCCTATCCCATACCTGCCAGCTGGCAGGTGTAGCCAGGTGTAGGCGGGGAAGGGAGGAGGTCAGAGAGGTGGGCCCGTCATTGTTAGTAAAACGGAACCACAAGGAGGGCAGGAAGGCCTCAGGGTCCTCACGGAACCCTGCCCATCGCATCGTGCCCCTAGGACTGGAAGCTGGCCCTTATCACCAAGGTGGGACTGGCGCTGTCGCTGGTCTGTTTGCTGCTGTGCATTCTCACCTTCCTGCTAGTGCGGCCCATCCAGGGCTCGCGCACCACCATACACCTGCACCTGTGCATCTGCCTCTTCGTGGGCTCCGCCATCTTCCTGGCTGGCATCGAGAACCAAAGTGACCAGGTAAGGCCCCGCCCCGCCCTCACCAGAGCGCTAAGTCGGCCAGGCCCGGGAGGAGGCTAGCCCCGCCCACTTCCGGGGCTCGCTCAAAGAGGCGGGCCCTGGAGGCACGTAGCCCCGCCCCTGCCCGGGATCTGGCCCCGCCCACCGTGTTGTGCCTCTTTAAGGGGCGCCGGCTTTGGAGGTGCATGGCCACGCCCCTACTCCTCACTCATCTTCGCTATGGGCGTGCTGGGGGCGGGTCCTGGAAGAGCCTGGCTCCGCCACAGCACCGCCCACCCTCCAGGCCGTGGTCCCACCTACTCCCCTCCAGGCCCCGCCCACCCAGAGACTCTGGCGGAGGATTGGCTCCGGCGGTGCGTGCCCCGCCTCGCGCTGACGTCGCCCCGCCCCTCCGACCCCGCCCCGCAGGTGGGGCTGCGCTGCCGCCTGGTGGCCGGGCTGCTGCATTACTGCTTCCTGGCCGCCTTCTGCTGGATGAGTCTCGAAGGCCTGGAGCTCTACTTCCTCGTGGTGCGCGTGTTCCAGGGCCAGGGCCTCCGCACGCGCTGGCTCTGCCTGATCGGCTACGGTGTGCCCCTGCTCATCGTCGCCATCTCGGCGGCCTCCTATAGCGAGGGCTACGGCCGCACCAGCTTGTGAGTGCAGCACAAGGGGAGGGCCGGGTGCCAGGCCCGGGGCAAGCGGGCAGCGCCACGCACGTTGCCTCGCTACCCTCCACCTCCGTTCTGGGCCTCCTGGGGCGCTGATGGGACCTCTCCCTTCCCTCCCAGCTGCTGGTTGTCCTTTAACCGTGGCTTCCTCTGGAGCTTCCTGGGACCCGTGATCTTCATCGTTTTGGTAACTGCCCACCCCCCACCCAAAGCCCGAGCGGCATGGCCTTTCACTGAGCCCTGCTAAACCATCTTTCTTGCCCTCTAACCCACCATCTATGCTCCCCGCCCAGTGCAATGCTGTCATCTTCGTGACTACTGTCTGGAAGCTCGCTCAGAAGTTTTCTGAAATCAGTCCGGACATGAAGAAATTAAAGAAGGCCAGGTGAGAAGAGGGGGCAGAAAGGGAGGACTTGGAGGTGGTGCTGGTGGCGAAGTGGGACCCCCAGGCTGCAACTGCCCTCCCTGCAGGGTGCTGACCATCACCGCCATCGCCCAGCTCTTCGTGTTGGGCTGCACCTGGGTCTTCGGCCTGTTCCTCTTCAACCCACACAACTGGGTGCTGTCCTATGTCTTCACCATCCTCAATTGCCTGCAGGGCCTCTTCCTGTACTTGCTGCACTGCCTGCTCAACCGGAAGGTGGGGCCTCCAGCGGGGCGTGGGCAGGAGGGATGGTCCCTGGGGCCTGCTTCTCTGACTGGCTTCCTGGGCCACAGGTGCGGGAAGAGTACCGGAAGTGGGCCTGCCTAATTGCTGGGAACAAGTACTCAGAGTTCACCTCTTCCACATCTAACACAAGCCACAATCAGATGACTCGGGTAAGGGGCTGTGCCTGGCACGGGAGTCTTCGGAAGGCACCCTGGTGGGCCTCAGGCCTCACGGGGCTCCTTTCTCTCCAGGCCCTCAGGCCCTCAGAGTCCGGCATGTGAGCCCAGCATGGGAATCCGTGGTTCAGGCCGTGCTAGCAGCTCCTGTGGCTTCAGCAGCTTTTGCACATGCTGAAGACTGTCCTCTCCTCTCCTCCCCCTCTGCTCCCCCCACTGTGTGTGCCACAGAGACGGGCAGCAGCTGTACTCTGGCACCAAACACCCAGGGAGGTGGAAAGTCGGAGCTGCTGGTCCTGCTTCCGGCTGTCTCTTTGCCCCAACCCAGCTGTGCCCCAGGGTGGGACAGGTGCTGACCCAGGGCTGCAGCCCATCGCCCTGGTACGTGCAGCTAGTACTGGGGACAGACTGAGGGCTCTTGCCCAGCCTGGCCTTTTCCTCTCATCTGTGTTTGCTGCAGAACAGGCCAGGGCACTGGGGTTCAACTCCCCTTTAAGCAAAGACTGATGTCAGAGGCCAGGGCAGGGCCCCTGCCTGAGGCTCACGGTACAGAGGCCTGCCTGCCCCAGGCAGCAGGTCTCACTGTTTTGAAGGTTGTGGATGTCGTGTACATTTTTATCTGTATGAATCTTTCAATGTTGACACTTAAAATTAAATAACACATGCATAAAAAAGGTGGCCCTGCTTGCCGGTGTGGGTTTGCTGGCCAGGCTTGTGGTGTCCATGAAATGCCGACAGACAACCAAGAAACAGATGGGATGAGAGCCAGGCTTCCATAATACATATTTATTCTTACACAAATCTACAGCTTTTGAACAAAAAAAAGAAAGAGACCCATCTGGCGCCTAGAAAGAAGACATGAAGCAACACGTGGGCGGCTGCAGGCCGTTGAGGCATGTGGTTACCGGCTCTGCTCAACTGCAAGACAAATGGGGAGGCCAGTGAGTGAGGGGGCACGGGAGGCGTCCTCTGCCCCAGACCCCAGACTCCCACCCTGCCCAAGCCACTTACTGTATGTGGAAATGTCAATTTCCTCTGGAAGTTCTGCCACATTCACTTCAAACCGGTCCTGGACGTCATTGAGGATTTTGGCATCGTTCTCGTCAGACACAAAAGTGATGGCCAGGCCTTTGGTGCCAAAGCGACCTGCACGGGCCACCTGCAGGAAGATGGGATCAGGGTCAGCCCACAGATACCACCCCAGGACTTGAGGGAAGGGATGCCCGGGCACCACTTCACTGCCATCCCAGGAGGGGGGACCCATGGGGCCACTCACCCGGTGCAGGTAGGTGTCCGAGTCCTCGGGCATATCATAGTTGAAGACGATGTTGACTCGCTCAATGTCCATCCCCCGGCCAAACAGATTGGTGGCCACCAGGATCCGCCGCTGGAAATCCTTGAACTGCTGATAGCGTGACAGGCTGGGGTGCAGGAGAAACAAGTGGAGGCCATCAGATAGTGGGTTCCTGGGTGGCACTCCCTGTGGCCTTCGCGGGTGGCGTGCACTCACCGCTCCTCCTGGGCCATGCCGCGGTGGATGGCGATGGCCGGGAAGTTCTGCTCCACGAGGAGCTGGGCCAGGGCCATGCAGCGCTGCACTGACTTAACAAAGATGACCACCTAGAGGGAGGAGTGGCAATCAGGGCCAGAGTCCCCCAAGGCCCACCGGCCTCCCCAGGGCCCAGAACCCTGGGACAGGCCAACGGAAGCGTCACCTGGTTAAACTCTAGCACGTCCAGGAGATCAAAGAGCTTGCGGTTCTTCTCGCTGTCCTTGAGCTTGACGTAGTACTGCTGCAGTCCGTGCAGTGTGAGCTTGGTCTCATCGTCCACAAACACCTCCATGGGCTGTGTAGGGAGGGAGGCGGGGAGGGGCGAGCAGGACTCATTCTTGGGCATCTTGGCTGCCCGGAACCTTTCAGTGAGGATTCCTCTGTGCGATGCATCCCAGAGGGCCTGCTGCACCCAACCTCAGTAAGGATCTTACTACCAAAAGCTGGAGGTCAGCCCTGGTTCTGGCTCAGGTGTGGACCAAGCTTGACTCCCAGTTTGACAAGACTGAGAGGAGGATGGAAGGAGGAGGCTCGGCCAGTCTCCCAGCATCCTTTGTGCTGTGTGCATGGTGTGGGTGTCCTGAGGCAGCCCCAAGCCCTTGGGGAGGGCCAAAGCTGCTGCACTGAGGTCTCAGCCACTGTGGGTGGGCCAGGGTCTTGCCCTACTCACATCCTGCATGAACTTCCTGCAGATGGGGCGGATCTCCTTGCTCAGCGTGGCGCTGAACATCATGCACTGCTTCTCATGGGGCGTCAGGCGGAAGATCTCCTGCACATCCCGCCGCATGTCTGGGTGAGGAGGGCAAGAAACAGGTGGGCGTGAGCGTCTGCCGGACCACGACCCCCACCCCAGACCAGACCCAGACCGCTCCCGACCTGTGCCAGGGAGCCAGTGGCGCCATGACGAGGGAGTGGAGGGAGGGGCGAGTCCCAGGTGCCTGAGGGGCTGGACTCGGGGGCAAGCCGGGGCAAGCCAGCGCAGGCGCAGGAGGAGCTGCAATCCACTTACACGCTGCCAGCGCTGAGCAGCCGTGCCATGCGCCTCGAGCCGCACTTCAGGGAGGGGAGCCTGAGGCAGAGATAGCCGCTGGGGTGAGAGCTGTAGCTGCCTCCCAGGACAAAGCCCATCTCCCACCGGCCCTGCCGGGGCTCACTGAGGGCAGGCAGGGGCCTCAAACTAACCCAACCGGCAGTGGAAGCCACGATACTCCTACAGGTGTGTGCATGTGTGCCTTTATGTCCAGGCAGGGACGCCAGCTCACGTGGGCCCTGTGGTCCCATTCAGTTGGGCTCAGGAGCAGCATATCCCGTTCTGCTAACACTAGAAGGTTCCCTAAGATCACTTATGGGAGACTTATGTGCTGGCCACCCACGAGACCCTCTCTGGGAGCCTTTGGCCTGCTCAGTCAGGGACCACCTAGATGCTGGCTCTGACGTCAGGCGCTGTGTGGGGAGGGAGGGTGTGCTCGGTGGGCCTGGGCAGCCCCACAGGCCCAGCAGGGACACTCACCCAGCTGCTCCAGCATCTTGTCACACTCGTCCAGCACAAAGTGCTTCACATTCTTCAGGTTGAGGCTCCTGTTCCGCACAAGTGCCAGGATCCGGCCCGGGGTCCCCACCACGACGTGGGGACAGTTCTTCTTCAACACCTCTTCGTCCTTCTTAATGGAGAGGCCACCGAAGAACACAGACACCTACAGGGATTGGGAGGGGGATTGGGAGAAGTTGCGTCCAGCTGTCTAGGGGCTGCACACTTGTACCCTACTCTCTACTGGTGCCCAGTCCACAGACCCAGCAGCCCCCTGAGGATGCCCAATAGCCAGCCCTGGCACCTCAGAACAGGAGGCCTGAGAGTCTGCCACAGTGTCAGTGAAAGGCAGCCGCAGCTGGGACTGGTGCAGGCCCCTGGGAGTCATGCATAATTTATTAGGCTTTAAGGAGCATAAACCACCGCAAACCTCAAAGGCAGCTGCTGCCGCCAAACTTGGTAAATGCTGGACGGGGCCAGAGCCAAGGCCAGAGAGGCTGCAGGAGACCACACAGCACCCAGCCTGGCCCAGTCTGAGGGGTCTCACCTTGACACTGGGCATGTACTTGGAGAATCGCTCATACTCCTTGCTGATCTGGAAGGCCAGCTCTCTTGTGTGGCACATGACCAGGACCGTCACCTGTGCAGTGGCAGGAGAGAGGTCCTTAAGGCACTGTCCTAAACCCTCCCCGGCCAGAGCTCACACTGGCACTCCCTTCCTTTGAAGGCCCACACCCAACCGTCGCCCCCCACCCCCACGACAAGAGCACCTGCCACACTGCTCCCCACACCACGGGCCGTTTGCAAACCTGGTCCAAATTCCTGCACCTTCCCAGCCCTTCCCCGCCCCTCGCTCCCTACACCCTCTCACAGCTACCGTGGCCACATAGTCTCCTGACACCAGGACCTACAGTGAGGCCAGGAACAGAAAATGGCTAAGGTTAGACCCAGCCCACCGTGGTGACATGGGCCCCACACTCTAACGGCTTCCCAAGTCTCCACTCTTGGGCTGTCCCTGCACTCCCGCCCACAACGCCAAACATTATTAGCACACCACAGCCTTCCATGAAGTCCCCATCCTTCACAATTTGCGCTAAGAAAACCAAGGCACATGCACCAATGAGGCTGTGCACCTTAGTGTGATTCTTTCTTTTTTTTTTTTTTTTGAGACAGGGTCTCGCTTTATTGCCCGGGCTAGAGTGCTGTGGCATTAGCCTAGCTCACAGCAACCTCAAACTCCTGGGCTTAAGCAATCCTTCTGCCTCAGCCTCCCGAGTAGCTGGGACTACAGGCACGCGCCACCATGCCTGGCTAAGTTTTTATATATATTTTTAGTTGTCCAGCTAATTTCTTTCTATTTTTTTAGTAGAGGCGGGGTCTTGCTCTTGCTCAGGCTGGTCTCAAACTCCTGAGCTCAGATGATCCACTCCCTCGGTCCCCTAGAGTGCTAGGATTACAAGCGTGAGCCACCAGGCCCGGCCCTTAGTGTGATTCTTAAGAGCAAAACACTGGAATTCACCTAAGTTGTCCCCTGAGAGTGGAACACAAGGATGACAACAGGAGATGGCCAGGGCCCATCAAGAACAGCAGTGACAACTGCATTCAGTGTGACTTTACCTTCAAAGACATATACATCTAGGAAATACACACTGAAATGATGGCACTATTTCCAGGAACCGCGGGCACTTTTTTCAAAAAAGCATATGAAAACTCAACCAGTAAAAAAAATTAAAAGCCCACAAAAATAACGTGGGATCAAGAATTGTCACCAGAGGGCGCTATGGCGCCTGCTTCCTCCCCCAAGAGCCTGGAAGCCCACCCACCTGTCCGTTGACAGGCTCAATCTGCTGCAGGGTGGCCAGCACGAACACCGCCGTCTTGCCCATCCCAGACTTGGCCTGGCACAGGACGTCCATGCCCAGGATGGCCTGGGGAATGCACTCATGCTGGACTGGGGGAGAAAGAGAGCATGAGGGACCAGGAGCTGAACACACTCTCTGTGGGGGCTCCTCTCTAGGGGACTGGGGGACCACAGTGAGGGCAGTCAGAAGAGGCCAAATCCAGGGCTGGGTGTTCGCCACCTGGGCTAGAGTGTCTGCCTGGTCAAAGTCCAGTGCCATGCCACCGTGGGCAGCCACAGGCCCCCACTGGGCGGCAGGCACCTCCCTCACCCAGGGCAGACCAAAGGGAGAGCCACTCTAGACAGTCACGGCTGGTCTTGGTGAGAGGACGTGGACAGGGGGTGACACCAGGGAGGCGTACCCTCAGATGGATGCTCAAAGCCACAGTCCACGATGGCCCTCAGGAGCTCTGGCTTCAACAGAAAGTCCCGGAAGCCAGAGCTGTGGATGGAAACATAGGATCCCTTGACGTCTTTCTTAGGGGGAGCCGGAGTGCTCTCTGGAGGAGCCTGGGGCTCTTCATCTTCCTCGTAATCCAGAAGCTCATTTTCCATGTCCTGTTCTGCCATGGTGCTGAGGACAGAGGAGAGAAAGGCCCTGCGAGCAGGCGCAGGAAGCTGATGAAGCTACGACTGTACGGCATTCTGGTCTCTTCCCCTCGGCCGGGCCATTGGCTCCACCTGTGCGACACCCCCAGCTTCAGCCCGCTGCCTCCACATCTCCCCACCCTCCTCCAAGCCTGCCCACCTCTCCCACACCCCACCAACCACACCCAACACCTTCCACCTCCAACGGCTTCCTGTGGCGCTCAACTCACTGCAGCCCTCAACCAACCCTCTCAGCTTGGCCCCTGCCCACCTCAGCCCACACCACCCCAGCCTTGCTCCCGGGCTCACACTCATGGAGCCCCACCCCAAGCATGTGAACCTCCCGCCACCACCCGGAATGCTCTGCTCCCAGGTCTTTGCACAAATGCTTCCTTCTCAACACACAACACACAAGTCTCAGCTCTAACAAACCTGCTTAGACCACTTAGCCCAAAGGAGTCCCCTCCCCATCACTCCCCAAGGACCCCACTGGGCCTGCATGGGATAGGAAGCCCAGAGACTTGGAGGTGTGGTACCAGGATGCTGGAGAGAACTGAGTTTGTGAGGGAGCAAGCAGCTGTCCGCCCAGCCCCGCTTCTGCTATCTGTGGTCTGCACAGGGGAATAATTAAGTGCTCTCATGAAAAGCCTCCCATTGGGCCCAGGCCAATAAAACTAAAGCTGGGATGGTGAGTGGAATTGAATTAATACAAAGCTCGCTCACCTTCTCGCTTTATTTAATCCAATGCATATCAAGTGCCTGCTGGGTGCAAGAGCCCCAAACATGGGGACACTTGTCTTTTGTCCTCCCTCCGGACCCCAGCCTCTGGTCTAGGGGGCAGAAGGGCTAAAGCTGTCCTCTTCTTCCTGAGGCTGGAGGCTGAGGGTCCTGGACCCATTTTCTCTGTGACTTCATCCAGGCCCAGGGATTTAACCACCTCTATGCTGCTACCTCCCAAAAGTTGGGTCTCCAGTGGCAACCTTGCCTCTTAATTCAAGACCCAGTTACCAGCTGCCTCCCCCAACATCCTTGGGGGAACTTGGAAGATGAACTCAAAATGCCTGCTTCCCACACCTCAGAAACAGCAATTCCACTCTGACCTCTCAGTGGCTCTGTATTCTCCCTCCTCAACATCCCTGTCCAACCAGCCAGTGACTCTCATAGTCCCTCTGGCTACTTCTCACCCATGCTACTATGCTGGCCCCAAGCTGCCATCAGCTTTCTTGTGTTTGTTTGTTTAAAACTAGAACAGCCTACCTGATATTCACATGCTATACAACTCACCACTTAAAGCATATAATTCAGTGGATTTTTATAGTCACAGACATGTACGACCATTACCACAGCCAATTTGAGAATAAATATTTAATCACCTCAAAATAAAAAAGAGCCCCTGACTTTTTACCTATCATCCCCTATCCCCCTCCACCTTGGCAAGCTCTAGCCTACTTTCTGTCTCTATGGATTTGCCTACAGAATATCCTGGGTGTTTCAAAGTAAATAGAGAAAAAATAAAAAAGACAGAAAATCAATCCTGGACATTTCACATAAATAGGACCTTACAGTATGTGGCTTTTTGTGTCTGGCTTCTTTCACTTAGCATCATGTTTTCGGGGTTTTTTTTTTTTTTTTTTTTAGACTTGAGTCTCACTTTGTTGCCCCAGGTAGAGTGCAGTGGCGTCATCATAGCTCACTGCAACCTCAAACTCCTGGGCTCAAGTGATCCTCCTGCCTCAGCCTTCCGAGTAGCTGAGACTATAGGTGCATGCCACCTTGCCCAGCTAATTTTTCCATTTTTTGTAGAGACGGGGTTGTCACTCTTGCTCAGGCTGGTCTTGAACTCCTGACCTTAAGCCATCTTCTTGCCTCAGCCTCCCAGAGTGCTAGGATTACAGGCGTGAGCCACCGCACCCGGTCTGTTTTCGAGGTTCATCCACGTCACAGCACATATTAGGACTTCACTCCTTTTATGCTCATCTAGTATTCCGTCTTAAGAGGGTACCCCATTTTGTTTATCAGTAGGACATTTGGGCACCATCATCCCTTGCCTGGATTAAGCCAATAGCCTCCTCATTGGTCTCCCTGTTGCCATGCCCCACCCCTCTCCCACAGCAACCAGAGGGAGCTTATAGAAGCTAAGTCAGAGGACATCACTGCTCTGCTCAAAACCCTCCACGGGTTCCCACTGTGCTCACAATAAACCTCTTCTGAGGGTCCCCACTATGGCCTGCCAGGCCCTTCTGGACCTGACCCTTCTATGCTCAGACCACATCTCCCCCACCATCCCTCACTCACTGGCCTTGCTTTTGCATCTCAACCATCACTTGTCACCTTTGCACTGCCTGGAACGGTCACACTTCTAGGCCTTCTTTGCTCCAGAAGGGCATTTTCCTACAGCCCCAACTGAAAAAGAACCCCTCCAGTCAGCCCTGCTGTCAGTACTGCAGATAAGCACTCCAAAGGGACCTCTGAATGAGTGTAACTAGAATCTAGACCTTCAGGCAGAGTTTAGCATGTCTCTTTATCTGACTCTTGAAACAGGCAATCTGATACTGCCAGGCAAAGACAGGACACGGTCATTTCCCAAGTTGCAGAGAAACAGGAGTCAAAGGTCAGCCCCCCAAAACACCAGACCCTTTTCAGAAGAGAATAGGACTGACGGGCTGAAATGGATGCAGAAGACAAAGCTGGAAGAGCTGGTCAGGCCCAGGGCAAATGTACTTAATTTGCTAAGCAACAGGGAATTGCTAATTAGGTTTCCCAGTCCAGTGACTCAATCAGGAGTTGCCCAAGAGTGCTGTAATTTACTCCACAGATGGAGTGGGAGATTAAGACCAACAGCAAGGGAAAACCAGCCACCAAATGAAAGAAGAGTAAACCAGGTGGCGAAAGAGAGGGTGGGACACTCCACAGGGCTGGGTTATCCCCTGGGGGACACACAGGGGTAGAGAAAAGCCAGAATCGTCTATTCTAGCCTCCAAATCTGGGTGACTAAGAGAATATGTGTATTTAAAGTAAGTTGTTTTGTGTTGGTGGGGACACAAATTTGGGGGCAAACTGAGTTTGGTAAGGCACAAAAATATTTCAGGAAGTGGCTGCACAGGATCTAAGGTTCAAAACAAATTACATCCAAAGATAGGAGATGGCGGGGTCTGTCCCTACCAAAGGAGGTGGCTGTGACGATGGAGGCCCCCGGAGCAGATAACCTTGAAAACTGACACGAG
The DNA here is from genome assembly GCA_028533085.1 of Varecia variegata. NCBI lineage: Eukaryota > Metazoa > Chordata > Mammalia > Primates > Lemuridae > Varecia > Varecia variegata. The sequence continues at coordinate 102,811,825 of CM052442.1, read as the reverse complement.
GATAAGTGACAACCCAGACACGCCACGCGAACCCATTTTTCCTTAAGTGTCCCCAGGCGGGCTTTCTGCTCCGGACTTTTTTCTTTACCGGGGACTCCTATTTCCCACAGAAGACCTTTTTTTGCCCTACATTTCTGGAACCTGAATTCCCTAAACGTAGAGCAAGAACAAGGAAGAGTGGGGGAGGGGGAATGCCCTCGGACCCGGAGAAGCTCGCCCCGTCTGGAAGCTCCGACTTCCTCCACTGCGGCCCTAGACCCCTGCGTCGCCCCACGCTCGAATCCCTCCCAAAACAGCCCCAGGCTATTTGGAAAGGGTTTATTCGGACATACAGCCTTTCTCTCTCCCAGTCGGGGAAGGCCCGAGGGCGGCCATGACAACCCCTCCCGGAAGTGGGCCCCGAGCCTCGCGCGCCAACGGCCGGCTCTTCCCTTGCGCGCATGCGCCCCAGCGCCCAACGGCCGCCACCGAGGGCGCCAGACTCCCCAACCGCCCCGTCCCACCTCATCGCGCGCCCCCTCCTCTCGCTCCTCCCCGCAACCCCCGGCGTCTCCCCTCGCCCGCTCGCCCTCAGGTCAGACATCCTCGCACCGCGACCCCGCGCCAGGGACCCGCCGCTCACCTTCTTCCCCGTTCGCCTCCGCGTGCTGAGAGGAGAGCCGCCCAACTCTGGTTCTCCGTCGCGCGCCTCGATACGACCGCGCTTCCTGCCTCCTGCGTCCGACTGCGGCTCCGCTCACTGGGCCGCTGGCTTTTCATTCAAGAGAAACAGAAGCGGTGATTGGATTCTTCGGGAGGCGTCGAGACGCTATTGGTGGATAGGTGAAAAGAGGGCGTGCCTCACGCCTCGGGTTCATTGGTTACTCTAAAAGTAGGCGCGCCCGAATGAGTTGACTGAGACCGCGCGGGCTGCGCGAAGTCTCGTGATTTGGGCCTAGCCCCACCCCTTGTGGGTGCCGCCCTGTTTAGTACTGGCAAGTGGAAATCAAACGGTTTGCCCGGGGTGTGTGACCCACCATTTTTTTCTTTCTTTTTTTTTTTTTCCCCATCCCCAATAATTGCATTAAATGCCCCACTCTTTGGAAGCGAGGCTTCTGCGCTGAACGCTGCACCCAGAGCTCTCAGAGAGTCGCCATCAATCCGTGGTCTGCGAGGGTCTTCCACGGGACCTGAGTAAGATTGGGAGCTTGCAATGACTCCAGTGCACGGGACATCTTGCACTACTTGGATTTCTGTCACTATAATTTTGTCTGTTCTTGAATTTCACATAAATGGGAACATGCACATAGATTGTCTTCTGTGTGTGACTTCTTTTGCTCAACAAACGGTTTCTGAGATTGGTCCATGTTACCAGGCGTGTCAATAGCTCGATCTTTTTTATTGTTGAATAATAATCCATCGTGTGGCAACACCTGTATAGTTTATTCATTCACCTGTTGATGGCTCATTGATCGTTTCCAGTCTTTGGCCATTGTTAGTAAAGGTTGTACTGTACAAGTATTTTTGTGAACATAGTTTTCTTTTTCTTTTCTTTT
>CM052442.1:102735041-102809790 GCA_028533085.1 Varecia variegata | reverse complement strand
GCCCGGCCTGAACATAGTTTTCATTTCCCTAAATACCTAAGAGTAGAATGGATGAGCTTTAGTGGAGTAAGACAGGTTTCCTAAGTGGTTATTCCATTTTCCACATTTTTTTTTTTTCCTTTTTAAGAGACAAGGTCTCGCTCTATCACCCATGCTGGGCTCAAGTGATCCTGCCACTGCAGCCTCCAGAGTAGCTAATTTTTTTTGAAAAGTTGGTGTCTCACTATGTCGCCCAGGCTGGCCTAGAACTCCTGCCGGCGAGTGATCATCCCAGCCTGGGCAACACAGTGAGATCCTGTTTTTAAAAAAAATTTTTTTAAATTAGCCAGGCGTAGTGATGCAGGCCTGTAGTCCCAGCTACTCAGGAGGCTGAGGCAGGAGGATTGCTTGAGCCCAGGAGTTTGAGGTTGCAGTGAGCTATGATGATACCACTGCATTCCAGCCTGGGCAACAGAGTGAAACCCTGTCTAAAAAAAAAAAAAAAAATCCATGGAGCTGCACACCGAAAGATCTGTGTACTTTACCACAGGTAAAATGTACCTCAATCAAAATAATTAATAATTAAAAATAAAAGAAATAACACATTGTAGTTAAAGTGAAAGTCACCTGTGTTCACTACCCCAATTCCATTTCCCTCCAGCACAGAAAAAATATCTTTAAAATAATGATATGGAACAATTACTGCACCTCTGCTCTGTGCTTTACAAGAAATTATAGCCATTTGTCACTTAATGACAGGGAAACATTCTGAAAAATGCGTCCTTGGTGATTTGGTTATTGTATGCACTTACACAAACCTAGATGGCATAGCCTATATGGTATATAGCCTATTGTTCCTAGGCTACAAACCTGTACAGCATGTTACTGTACTGAATACTGGAGGTAATTGCAACACAACGGTAAGTATTTATGTATCTAAATATATCTAAAGATAGAAAATGCACAGTAAAAATATGGTATAAGAATCTTATGGGACCACCGTTGCATACATGGTCCATCATTGACTGAAATGTCATTATGCTGCCCTTGGCTGTAATTCATTAAGCCTTTCAGCAACCCTATGAGGTAGAGGCTGCTATTATCATCCCATTTTACAGATGAAGAAACTGAGGCACAGAACAGCGAACTCTGACTATTAGCATGTGGTGATGTCAGGATTTGAATGCAAAGCAGCCTAACCCACCACCAGGCTATGCAGGCTGTGCTCAAACATGCTACTTTACACACGTTTCCAAAACTTTATATATAGTTTCACTTTATGTTTCTTAGTAATGTATATAAATGATATCAGACTGTATCATTTATTTTGCTTGTTTGTTTGTTTGTTTTGAGACAGGGTCTCAATGTCTCACTCTGTCACCTAGGCTAGAGTGCAGTAGCACCATCATAGCTCAGTGCAACCTCAACTCCTAGGCTCAAGTGATCCTCCTGCTTCAGCCTCCCAAGTAGCCAGGAATACAGGCACATGCCACCACGCCTGGCTAATTTCTTATGTTTTTAAGGTTTTTTTTTTTGTTTTAGAGATGGGGTCTCGCTATGTTGCCCAGGTAGGTCTGGAACTCCTGGACTCAAGCAATCCTCCCAATTTGGCCTCCCAAAGTGCTGGGATTATAGGCATGAGCCACCGCGCTCATCCTGTATCATTTATTTTCTATTTGCTTTTTTTCCTTCTCTTTTTTCCACTTTAAATCAAAAGCTAGAAATCTATTTGCTTTGTTATCCTCCCTGAACATGGTGTTTTTGAGATAGCCTTGTTGATACATTTAGTTTCAAATAAATCTACTCCCATTTCTTTCTCTGGCCCCTAGTGGTGGACACTTGGTTCGCAAAGAACCTTATCTTTTGCCCAACACAATCCTCATTCAGTTCCTCCCCTGAGAAGAATCCATCAGTGTCTCTTGCTATCCTCAAGGTCAAGTCTAAACTCCATAGAGATGCTGGAGTCTCCCTGCCCTTACCATCTGAGGCATTTGGAGCCTGTCTCCTCATCCCAGGCTCCTGAGCACTAAAAACTCCAGCCATACCCTGTGATGCTTGGTTTGTTCGTCCATTCATCCTGCAGCAACTTATTAAGCATCTACTATGTGTTAGATTCTGTTTTAGGAGCCAGGGACCCAGCAGTGAACAAGACAGATCTTTTGCACTCAGAGAGCTGACATCCTGTGGGAGAGACAGACAAGAAACAAAATAGTAGAGAAAATTTGTTAAAATTTGCAAGGAAGAAAGATCAAGCCATGTGAGGGATAGAGGTTGGGGCTTGTTTTAGGTGGGGATACAGTCAGGGAAGACTTCTCTAAAGAGGCGACATTTGTGCAAATATGGAAATGAAGTGAGGAAGAGAGAATGCCAAGATAAGAAGGAAAAGCATAAAAGGCAGAGGGAACAGGCAGTGGAAAGGCCCTGAGGTTGAAAAGGTTCAGCACATTTGAGGAGCAGCAAGTAGATGCCATATTGTGCCAGCTTTTCTTACTCATCTTTGTCCCTACAGTTCCTTCTAACAGATACCCTTTTTCTCTTTAACCGACTGGCAATTTTCTTTCTTTTTTCTTTCTTCCTCTCTCTCTTTCTCTCTCTCTCTCTCTCTCCCTCCCCTCTCCTGCTTTCCCTCCCTCCCTCTCTTCCTTTCTTTTAGAGGCAGGGTCTCACTCTGTTGCCCAGGCTGGAGTCCAGTGGTGTGATCATAGCTCACGGTAACCTTGAACTCCTGGACTCAAGGGATCCTCCCACCAAAGTGCTGGGATTACAGGGGAGAGCCACCACACCCAGCCCCACCTGACAATTTTGTAACTTGTCCTTCACAACTCAATCCCAGTGCCACCCCCTCTGGGAAGCCTGTGCTAGCTTTGTCCTTGACAGTGGGATGGCTGCTTCCTTAGACCTCCACAGGCCTGGAATACCCTTCACCTGACACCTCACATTGTGTCCAAGCATTCCTTTCACAGAGACTGAGACAGCAAAGGTACTGTGCAATTTCAAGAGAGAAGTACCATTTAAAATAAATCAAAAAGGGCCATGGGCTAGCAATGACAGCATATGGGAAGGTCTCTCAGTGGAGGTGACATTTGAACAGAGAAACAGAGAACTAAATGAGCAAAAGCAGCCAGCCTTGGGGAAATGTGATGGAAGAATATTCAAGACCAGATAACAGCCAGTGCAAAGGCCCTGTGGTTGGAAGTAAGGTGAGAATATTTGAAGTCCACAGTGAAGGACAGTGTGGCTGGATGGGGGTGAGGAGAATGGAGTGGCTGGGTAGGTGGACAGAGAAGCCTACCTGACAAGACCACCTTGTAGACCAGGTGAGAGGTGAGAAGTTTTTCCTAAAACTGCCAGGAAGCCGGGGGCAGGTTTTCCAACAGGAACAGGCAGTGGTGTGATGTAGAGTTTCCAAGGCCGCAGAGTGGGTTGCAGCTGTAGGGATGCGCTGGTGCAGTTATCATATTTTTCTGAGATTATACAACTAGTCTTTTGTTTCCTCCTTTAAAGCCCACAGTGCAACTTTGTTTCCAGTGCCACCGGAGTCCCCAGTGGGCATCTATAAATGTTTACTGAGTAAATGAATGCTGGAAGGTTGGAGTGAGAATTTGGCAGGTTTCCCCAGCTCCATCCAAGGAGGCAGCCTGGAATCTGGCAGGCGGTAGAGGGCGGGTCCCTGGGCAAGGTGGTTCCTGCCAACCCATTCCCTGGGGCTCCTGGAAACCTCGCTCTACCTCGTCCTCCTCATCTGTAAAATGGGTGGGCTGGAGAATTAGAGGGAGATGCCACATTCCTCAGGGCAAGGGCCATAAACTTGATGATCAGGGAAAGGGGCTCCTCGGTTTTCTCATTTGCAAAGCAGGAACAAAAGAACCAACTTACAGAGTACTTTAATTCAGTCAACAAACATTTGAGGAACAGCTAGAAGGCCAAAGTGGCTGGAGGGAGTGAGTGAGAGGGAGAGGTTGGAGGAAGTGAGGGCTAATCTTGCAGGGCCTGTGGGCTGCAGGGAGGACTTGAGCTTTTTGTCTGAGTGAATTGGGAGCCATGGAGGGTTCTAGAGAGAGAGAGGAGGGACGTGCCCTGCCACAGGTGTTCACAGGCTGTCTTGGGCTGTAGTGGGAACAGACCATGGAGGAGATCAGAAGAGAGAGCCACAGTAGGGGCTGGACCTGGTGAGGGCCGTGGAAAGGCGAGAAGTGAGCAGATTCTGTATGGGTATAATTCTTCCCCTCTTTCTTCTCTTTTTCTCTGTTAAAATCCCCCAAAGAGTTGCTCAGAGGAAAAAAGAAGAGAGAAAACACCGCGCCCTGGTCTCTGGGACGACGGAAACCCAGCAGAGCCCTGCGTAACCAAGGTCCTCGCAGCCCCCGGCGCTTTGGCGGGTCCCAAGGGCGCCACGGTGCAGGCGCCGCCGCCAGGGAGCGCTCCCCGCCGGGAGCCCCGGGGACCGAGGTTCGGCTCCCTTGCCGGGTTTCCGAGGGAGTGACGGGTCCGACTGCAGCCATGAACCAAGCTGCAAGCTCCGGAGACCCCAGAGAAATTCCGCAGAGGCCTCCACCCTCCAGTGGGGCACGAGTCTGCATTTACGGAGCGCCATCTGCATGCAGTAGCCCCCCAAAAAGAGGCTGGTCCCCATTTTGCAGCCGGGAAAACTGAGGCTCACAGGACCAACAGAGTCAGGAGCTAAGTTAGGGTCGTGATCCCTTTTAATAATGATGATAATAACATTAAAGGTGACAGCAGGGCGGGCGAGGTAGCTTACGCCTGTAATCCCAGCACTCTGGGAGGCCGAGGCGGGAGGATTGTTTGAGCCCAGGAGTTCAAGACCAGCCTCAGCAGGAATGAGACCCCATCTCTACAAAAAATAGAAAAATTAGCTGGGCATGATGGTGCACGCCTGTAGTCCTAGCTACTCGGGAGGCTGAGGCAGGATCCCTTTTGGAGGTTGCAGTGAGCTGTGATGACACCACTGCACTCCAGCCGGGGCAACAGAGCCAGACCCTGTCTCAAAAAAAAGAAAAAAGAAAGAAAGAAACGACAGTAGCTAACATCTTTTAAGAGCCTAGTGTGTTCTCAACACTTGGCATGCACTGTCTCATTTAATTTTACCAACACCCAAGAAGCGGGTACATCCTTTTTCCCATTTCGCAGACAGAGGAGGTGTTGAGATTTGGGGCTCCGTCAAGGCATGGGGCGCTGGGATTTGAACCCAGATCCGCCCAGAGCTTGTCTCCAGGCAATGGGATAACTTTTAAGCCCTTTAATGGGGGACCACGGGCCCAGGCGGCCTGAGCTTGCAAATGCATGGGGAATTAACTATTGTTTTTGGTTTTAGAGGGGTCCCTGGAGGCACCAAGGCCTCCGCTGCTCCTGGCTGTAACGGGGCTCATCCTTCTTTTCGGGGTCCCGCTTGCTCGAGTGGGGACCCCTCGGTAGAGTGCGGTGGTCGCGGGACCCAGGAAGAGGCAAGAAGGGGAACAGATGGGTGCTGTCGGCTCCACGCAGGGAGGGGGCTTGCAGGCGGGACCCCGCAGCCCCGGGGGCCGCTGGGAGCCCCGCCCCCTGGGCCCCGCCCCCTCCCCGGGCGCCGACCTCTGGGGTCACGTGACCGGGTCCGTCGGCCGCTGGGGCCGGAGGGCGCGGCGCGCGGACGCGGCGGCCTGGCCAGGCGGGGCAGGAGCGGAGCAGGCCGGAGCGGGCCGCGCGCCGGGGAGGGTCGCGCCGCGCCCGCCCCCTCCCCGCCCGGCGCGGGGCGCACGCGCGCTCCTCTCGCCGCCCCTCCCTCCGCGCGGGGACCCCCCGGCGGGCGGCGGGAGGACATGGCCAGCGACGCGGTGCAGGTAGGCGCACTTGTGTCCGTAGCTGCGGGGCGGCCCGACAGCGCCGGGGACCCCGGCCCGCGCGCTGCCGGGCCTCCCAAACCCGGGCGACGAGGGCGGGGGCCTCCGGAGCGCCCGGCGCCCCCTCCTTGGGCCGGGACCGTGGAGCCAGCACGGCCCCCTTCTTGGCAGGTGGAGGTACGGATGGGTCTTCGGGGGGGAGGGTGCTGTCCCGGAGGCCCCAGCCGCACTCCCCAAACTCGGCCTCTCCCCGAGAATTAGAGGGGGCGCGGCGGAGGAGGCTCGACTTCGGGTGTCTCTGGCTGGCTATGCGTCCTGGTGCCTGTCGCAGCCCCCACTGATTCTCCTCCCCAGCGTTGGGTGCCTGGCAAGTGCCGCTTCACCTGGGGCAGGTGTCTGGCGCGGTGCCCCAACAGGAGAGGTGGCCACCTGGCCCGCGCCCCTCCCCCTCACAACAAAGCTCCAGCCACTCTCCGCCTCTAGATTGAGGTTTATAATGGTCTGGGCGCCACCCAGATTGGCACCTGTTGGCGGAAGTGCCCGAGTCACTTCATTAGGTCGGGGACTGGGAACCCCACTGCCATCCTCCAGGCTGTCAGGTAGAACCATATCCCAGGTGGAGGGTGTCCGGGTCAGCAAGTCAGGGATGCTCCCATCTCTAGAATCCTACCTTTATGCCATGGGTGGCAGTGCAGGGCTGGGTCACCCCCACAACACACAGACACACGTGACTGGCTGCAGCTTGCTGCCCAGCCAGGTTGTTCCTGTGCCACCTGGTGGGCATCATTGCCTTGGACTCACCTTCCCCATCTGTGACAAGCAGGGCCAGGGTGACCTCCAACCTCCTTAGGTTCGGTGACCCAAATCTGAGACATGTCTGTGCCTCTGGTGTCCCCATTAGCATCTTGCCATCCAATCCATTGTCCTGTGGTTGTTGTGTAACCGGGTTCTTGTCTCCTTCTGCACCTGTCCCGTCCCTTCTGTGTCCCCCCCCATGACCCCCTGTGACCGCCCCCACCCCCAGCCCTGCTGATGGCCTGCCAGCCTTGCCGAGGAGCTGGGCGTATCTGGTGTTGCCGATCACACAAGGTCAGACCTCGGGGCTGGGATGGACTGGGGTCCCTGCCTCCACCCCAGGCCCAGGGTGGGCTGTGTGGGAACCCCCCCCTCCCGGCGCATTCATACACTTGGTATGGCCCACACATGACCCAGACAGGCTGTGGTTTCTGGAATGAGGCTGGACCCATGCCCTTTCCATCTCTTGTCCACTGTCCTCCTCCCTCCTGGTCATCCCTTTCTCATGGCTGCTTGGGCCTGCCGCCCTGTCCCTCTGTCTGTCCCGACATGTGCCTGTCTGTTCTGTGTCCGGCAAACGGATGTCCTGTCCAGATTCCGGAAACGCCCAAGGCATTGAAATCTCCGGATGTGGGGGTCTAGGTCCCTGGCTGCTCTGGGAAGAGGGGGATTCTGGGAGGTAGGCCCTCCGGGTCTGGGGTCTCCTGCTCCATGGTGGGAGACAGAGGAGCAGGGATTCCCCAAGGCCAGGCCAGGCCCCTGATTGCTGGCTTTGCCTTGTGGCCCTCAGGTGACCCCTTGGCCCTGGGTAGAAGTGAGTCACCCAAGGGAGGAGGACCCAGGAGGCCCAGCCTCCCTCCCTCTGTGCTTTACATATTCTCAGGCTCCGCTGCTGGAGGCGGGACTGAGGGAGGCTGCTCCTCCTCCCTGCCTGGACTTCCCCCATTTGAGCTGGCCCTGCTCCTGGCTGTACCCTGCTCTGCCTGCTGGGGACGGGGTGGGGGGAGTGGGGGGGGTGGGGTGGTGCCTGGTTGAGTGAGGGTGGTACCAGGTGAGCCTAGGTTTAAATCTCAGTGCTGACACGTCCTTGCTGTGCACCCTGGGCCCAATGCCTTCGTCTCTGTGAGCCTCGATTCTGTCATGGGCAAAATGGGATTAATAGGATGTTCATGGGGGGAAGAGATGGAGACCTGGCCAGCACTTGGCAGGCAGGGCTGCTGTGAAATTGTTCCTGATAAGCATCATGGTCAGCAGCTTAGGGTGTAAGTCCAGACCCATGCCCTTACCCCAGGGCCTCTGAGCATCCTGAGGTTGGGGGCTGGATCATTCTTTGTGGTGGGGGCTGCCCCATGCACTACAGGGTGTTGAACAGCATCCTTGGCCTCTCCATCTAATAGATGTCACCTCCCCACCCCCAGTTGTGACAACCAGAAATATCTCCCGATGTTGCCACATTGCCCCCAGGGGTGGGGATGAAATCCCACCTCTGTTGGGAATTGCTGTCACCTCTCTGAGCCTCAGTTTCTTCCTTACCTGTAAAGTGGGGAGAATGACAGCAGCTACTCAGGTGTATTAGGATTGGTAGGTTGATGGGGGTGATGCTCTTGACCTGTGGTAATACTCCATTGGGACAGCTGCCCCCAAGATCAGTCAAGAGCCAAAGGACACCTTTCCTTGTCTATGAAATAGATTCTCACAGCTAAGGGCAATAATGCACATGGGGCATTTCCTAGCCAGATTTTGGATTCTGGGTGCTCTTGTTTTAAATTCTGGCCCTGCCTTCTTTCTGCTGGCTGTGGGACCTTGGAGCAAGTTACATGACCACTCTGGGCCTCAGCTCCCTCATCTTAACAATGGGGTGATAGTAGCACCCATGTTATGGAGTTGCGTTAGTTGACCTGGATGAAATTTGCAGTAACTGCTATTATTCATACACACGGTCCCTGACTTAGGATGGTTTGCCTTAAATTTTTCAATTTTTATGATGGTGCAAAAGCGATACCCATTCAGTAGAAACTGTTCTTTGACTACCCATATAATCATTCTGTTTTTTGCTTTCGGTATACTATTCAATAAATGACATGAGATATTCAACTTTATTATAAGATAGGCTTTGTGTTAGATGACTTTGCCCAACTGTGAGCTAATGCGAGTCCTCTGAGCACATTTAAGCCCAGGCTGGGCTAAGCTGTCATGTTCAGTAGGTTGGGTGTGTTTTGGTTTTGTTTGTTTTTTTTGGTAGAGATGGGGTCTCACTATGTTGCCCAGGCTGATCTCAAACTCCTGGTCTCAAGCGATCCTCCTGCCTCAACCTCCTAAAGTGCTGGGATTACATGCATGAGGCACCACATCCAGCTGGTTAGGTGTATTAAATGTGTTTTCAACTTGTTATATTTTCCACTTATGATGGGTTTATCAGGATGTAACCCCATCGTAAGTTGAGGAGCATATGTGGTTGTACTAGAGCACTGGTATGTGCTTAGCAAGTGGTTTGTGGGCTGCTGGTTTTGGGGTATTCTTTTCCCACGCACCCCATTGCTGTCTCCTAATGGTGATGGCCTCAGGGAGATGCCACTGGGCTGGCCAGGACCCTAGACCTCTGAGCTATGGTCAGCAATAGTTGGCAGCTAGACTGAGAGGAAGCAGGAAGTTGGGATAGTCTGTCTGCAGGAAGGGGACCTTGCCTCTGCAGAACTGCCTGTTCTGACCCTGAAGGGGAAGCTGGGGACAAGGGGTGGGCGGGAGGTTCTGGCCACAGGGACATGTGCAGGTAGTGGCAGGGCTGGAGACCCATGGGAGCATGAGCACGCAGCGGGGGGCCTTGGGCCTTGAAGAGTGTGCATACATGTGTGCACATGCGCACATGCATGAGCATGTGGGTTGGGTCCACTTGGGCAGGTGGGAGTGTGTATCATATAGGTTCTAGAGTGACCCGTAGATGCACTCATGGCCATTTGCAAATAAGCGTGTTCTCGGTAGGCATGGGAATGTGCACACCTGGGCACCCATATTCCAGGCACTTACTGCAGGTGTGGGAGTGTGCACACACTTGTGAGCCTGTGTTCCAAGCACAAGCCCATATGTATGTGAAAGTGTGTGCATGCCCAAGTCAGCCACTGGAGCCTGTGTACCCTCGTGGGAGCCTGTTTACCATGTACACATGATGGGCATGAGTGTGCATACCACACACACCTTGGGCATCCTCTCGGGACAGGGAACAGGGCTGTCCCTGGGTTTCCTCTGGAGGAGCAGCTTTGGCCCTGGAGGTGGGGCTGAGGGCAAGGTCTGCTAGATGCCCCTGAGCCTCAGAGCTGGCCCCGCGCAGGGGGTGCTGGGAGCTGGCAGGAAAGAGGAAGTGGCGGCCAAGAGGCCCTGGTGGGGCCGAGGTTCAGGAAGAGGGCGGGGCCCTCAGCCTGGACCCAGGATGGCGGAGGCTGATCCCCCTTCAGAGCAGGAGCTGGAGGTGGCGGCTGGGGTCCCTGTGGGGGTGGGCAGAAGGGGACCCTAAGCGGCACAGGCAGGAGGCCCTGCCCTGGGTAGCTCTCAGTTTGGGACCGAGGAGAGGGGATGGGGTGGTGGCCTCATACTTCTCTGGAGGATAAAAATATCTGGGGCCGTTTAGGGCTCCCAGGTTGGGGAAACAGAAGAGGAAGGAGATGGGGCTCTGTTCTTTAGGGTCCCAGTTTTAGAAGGTAGGAAGAGGGAAGATTAGGCCTTCCCCAGGACCCCATAGTTTGGGGGTACAGCAGAGAGGAGACAGGGCCTGCCTTTGGGATCCCTTAGTTTGGGGTGCAGCTGAGGAAAGGTGAAGCCTGCCCTTGGGATGACGCAGTTTGAGGGTGCACCAGAGGGAAGGTGGGGCCTATCCTCAAGACCCCCTAAGTTTTAGGGAGCAGCAAAGGAGTCCTCCCTTGGGGCTCCACTAGTTTGGGGGGCAGCAGAAGGGAGACAGAACCCAATGGGGGAACACAGTGGTGGGGTGGGTGACAGGGCCTACCCTCCAGAATCCCACTACGTAAGAGATAGGGAGACAGGGTCATGCCTGTGAGATCTCCTAGTCTGAGGGGCCAGGGAAGGAAGAAGTCCCTGACCTTGGGACCTGCCAGTTTGGGGGAGTCAGGAATCAGGAGCAGGGCCTTGTCTCACCTCCAAGTTTTGGGGGTCAGAGGAGGTAGAGCAGGACCCATCTCAGGAGTTCCAGTCTGGGGCAGAGGCTGGGCCAGGCGGGCCACATGTGGTCTACACCCTGGAGTCCCCTGACCCTGTCTGTCCCCCACAGAGTGAGCCACACAGCTGGTCCCTGCTGGAGCAGCTGGGCCTGGCAGGGGCGGACCTGGCGGCCCCTGGGGTGCAGCAGCAGCTGGAGCTGGAGCGGGAGCGGCTGCGCCGGGAGATCCGTAAGGAGCTGAAACTGAAGGAGGGTGCTGAGAACCTGCGGCGGGCCACCACTGACCTGGGCCGCAGCCTGGGCCCCGTGGAACTGCTGCTGCGTGGCTCCTCGCGCCGCCTCGACCTGCTGCACCAGCAGCTGCAGGAGCTGCACGCCCACGTGGTGCTGCCCGACCCTGCCACCACCCAGGGTGAGCCCGGCCCCCACCCAGGGAGCGGGACTCCAGGGGTTCCACTGCCCAGGGCCTCAGTTCCTCAGGGAGGGACACACTGAGACCCACACAGCCACCAACACCCAGACGACACCCAAAATGCACACACCATCACAATACCTAAAGACACAGCCACACCAGCACCCAGACAACACCCAAGATGTACACACCATCACAACACCTAAAGACACAGCCACACCAACACCTGGACAACACCCAAAGACTTATATACCATCACCCGGACAACACCCAAGATGTACACACCATCACAATACTTAAAGACGCAGTCACACCAATACCTGGACGGCACCCAAAGTGTATACACCGTCACAATACCTAAAGACACAAACAATCCCCAGATAATACCCAAAGACTTACACACCATGACAATACCTAAAGACACAATCACATCAACACCCAGACAATACCCAAAGATGTGCACACTGTCACACAAATACTGAGAGACTATCACTCAAATACTCAAAGACTCACACAATGACACCAACACCTAGATGGCACCCAAAGACTCTTATTTAATTTCCAAAAATTTTATCTGTTTTTTAATTTTTAATTAGGATAAAAACTATACATGACATAAAATAATAACTTTTTTTTTTCTTTCTCTTTCTTTCTTTTTTTTTTTTTTTGAGACAGAGTCTCACTCTGTTGCCCGGGCTAGAGTGCTGTGCAACCTCAGACTCCTGGGCTCAAGTAGTCCTCCTGCCTCAGCTTCCCAAGTAGCTGGGACTACATGCATGCGCCACCATGCCTGGCTAATTTTTTCTGTATATATTATTAGTTGTCCATCTAATTTCTATTTTTAGTAGAGATGGGGTCTCGCTCTTGCTTAGGCTGGTCTCGAACTCCTGAGCTCAAACGATCCACCCGCCTCGGCCTCCCAGAGTGCTAGGATTATAGGTGTGAGCCACCGCGCCCGGCCAAACTTTTTTTTTTTTTAAAGAGATGGGATCTCACTATGTTGCCCAGGCTGGAGTGCAATGGCTATTCATAGGCGTGATTTTTGTGCACTATGGCCTCAAACTCCTGGGCTCAAGAGATCCTCCTACCTCAGCTTCCTGAGTAGCTGGGACTACAGGTGTGCGCCACCATGCGTGACCAAATTTACCATTTCTAAGCATGCAGTTCTGTAGTATTAAGTATATTCACATTGTTGTGCAACAGATCTGTAGAACGTTTTTGTCTTGCAACCAAAGACTCTGACACACAGTCATGCCAACACTGGACAACACTGAAAGACTTACAGTGACTTACTGTCACATGGGTACCCAGAGAAAGGCACACACAGTCACACCAGCACCCAGACAACACCCAAGGACTTAGACGCCAGCGTATGAATCCCAGAGACTCTCACACATCGTCATGACAACACCCAAAGGCTTATATCCCGTCACCCAACACCCAGAAAAAGACACATAGACGACAGCCACTCTTGCAAGCAATCACAGCAAACCCCAGAGATTCATGCACACAGCCACCCAAGCCTGACAGGCACAGTCACATCAGCAGAGAGTTGTACTCACAATTGGACAAGGCCTGAAGATGCAGCAGCACTTATACCAACACCCGGCCCTTCCAGACATGTGAGCACCAGCGCCGTCCCATCAACACTTGGGGACAGAGTGCAGCCAGCATCCAGAATCTCATAGTCATTTCTGTACCATCAACACTCCGGGACAGGGTGCCACCCACAGCTGGCCCCATGGGAGGCTGGGACGGTCTGGGTATTGGGGACCACAGATTCACTTTGCTTGGTTTTAAACTTCATGTAGATAGGGTCACATGGTATCCTCACCCCATCCCATGTGCAGTCACACTGCCCTCCAGAGACTCACATAGACACATGAGTCTGGCTGTCCCAACACCCAGAGACTCAAACACACTCATACCAACACCTGGAGATCTGCACTCACAGTTGTACCAACAGCCAGAAACGTGTGCACCCCAACACCCAGAATCTCGGTCATTGTAACACCTGTCGTCTCACATAGTCACACCCCGTGGTTCACAGATGGAACCGCTCCCACACTCGTGGCTCACACACAGCCATGTAAGTAGTTGGGGGCCTCCCACGCACCATCGCACTGGCACCAAGGACACACACACGCGCACACACACACGCTCATTCATCCTGGATCCTGTCCCAGCCCCGAGCGGTTTTCCTGGGAGGGCAGGGTGGGCGGACCCACTGGGCGCTGGTACCCCTGCCTTCCTGTCTCCTGGCCCCAGCTGGCCCCATCTGCCCCTGGGTTTTGGGGCAATGGGCAGACCAAGGTGACGACCATGGTGATTCTCTCCCACCTGTTCCCTCCAGATGCCCCCCACTCCCCTGGAGCAGGCGGCCCTGCCTGCTCAGCCACCAACCTGAGCCGTGTGGCAGGGCTGGAGAAGCAGCTGGCCATCGAGCTGAAGGTGAAGCAGGGTGCGGAGAACATGATCCAGACCTACAGCAATGGCAGCACCAAGGTGGGGCAGCGCCGAGGGCACACGTCACATGTGCACTCACACCTGTGCATGCGTACGCTCACCTGCGCTTGTACACACACGCACAGGTGCACACCCACTGCATGTGCACACACACACCTGCACAGCTACATGCCCCCCCACATGCACACTCACTGTATGTGCACATACCCACCTCACAGTGTACACACCCACCCCACAGTGTACACACCCATCCACATGTACGCACCTACTGCATATGCACATGCCTGCATATGTGCGCACAGCCCTGAATGTGCACACATGCCTGCACATGCACACACCCATCAGTGTGTGTACAGACACACCCACACACATGTGCACCCATTACCTGTGACACATACCAGCTTGTGTACAAGCACACATGTATGTGTACCCACATCTGTACATATACCCACAGTGCAGTGTACACGAACATGTACACACCCACATGTGTGCACTCATCCACCCATGTGCCTGCACACACAACTGCAGATGTGTGCACACACCTGTGCAGATCACAGGCTTTGGGGACAGGGTGTTGCCTACAGCTGCCCCCATGGGAGGCTGGGATGGTCTGGGTATTGGGGACCACAGATTCACTTTGCTTGGTTTTGAACTTCATGTAGATAGGGTCACATGGTATCCTCACCCCATCCAATGTGCACAGTTGTTGCTCTGGGAATGCCCACCTCGAGTCCAGGATTCCTGGAAATGCCACAGCTGTCACCTTCTGTGACTTCCATGTCAGGGGCTGGGGTTTTGCATTGGTGCAGCCTTGGGGACCAGATGGTTCAGCTCTGTGATGAGGTGAGGACTCTGGCCCCAAGAACACTGTATCTTAGGTCTCGCCAACTGAGACACAGTGCCTGTGTGCCCGGCATATAACAGGCACTAATATTAACAAATATGCTTGCTGAACAAATAAAAATACACCCTTAGATCTGGTTAAATGTTTCTCAACCTTTTTTTCATTATTGTTCCCCTAAGGAACCTTTTCTGACATTTTTTTCCTAATCACCCAATGTGGTAAAATACCCATAAGATAAAGTATACTACGTTAACATGTTCAAGCACACAATTCAGTGGCATCTGGTACATTTGCAATGTGGCGCCTCCATCTAGTGTCAGAGCATTTCAGCACCCTGAAAGGAAGCCCCGTACCCATGAACAGTCGCTGCCCATTTTGCCTCCCCCATAAACCACTAATCGGCTTTCTCTCTTTATGGATTTACCTATTCTGGGCATTTTACGTAAATACACATGGGCTTTTGTATCTGGCTTCTTCACTCGGCTTAATGTTTATGAGGTTCATTCACATTGCAGCAGGAATAAGTACTTCATTCCATTTTATGTCTGAATGATATCCTATTATATGGATGTACCACATTTTCTTTATCCCTTTATTATATAATGGACATTTCGGTGGTTTCTGCCTTTCAGCTATTGTGAGTAGTTCCGCTACGAGCATCTGTGTACAAGTATTTGAACACCATCCCATGAAATGTTAACACACACACACACAAAGAAGATAATAAAATACAAAAAGAAAAAAAAAATGTTAAAACAGAGATCAACCATGTATCTCTTTGTGCACATCTCTGCATTGTACACAAAAAGAATAAGAGTTTTTCACCCCTCAAGCACCAATTTCTGCCCCCTAGGGGTAACACTGAACATGCATAGAGAAGACGTAATGTCTTGCAGTGTCTTATCCGAATGTTAACACGGCACATACTTTCCCTGCTTCATTTTGGAAAGAAAAAAAAACCGGCTCAAAGTGGATAGAAAAAATCCACAACTGATTTTTGGCACTTGTACCCACACAAGGTTGTGGGCAGTTCCCAGATGTAGTCATATCTTGAATCCTGTGCACAAATACCAGGCACCCTCAGAGGCTCCCTGACCGTGGGGACCTCTCACCCACGTGCACGCCATTCTAACAGCTAGTGTGCGTGTGACACCTGCTCTGGGGCAGGCAGGGCTCCAAGCTCTATGCACAGACTAGCCGGTCCAGAGGGGGTCGGTGATGTTAGCACTGCCATTCTGCAGATGAGGAAATTGAGACCCAGAGAGGTTGAGTGGCTTGCTTGAGGTCACAAAGCTGTTAAGTGGCAGAGCCAGGATTCAAACCCAGGGACTACATCACTACACCCAGGAATGTATAGAAGAACCCACACAGAAACAAACATATAAACACTCTGTCCCATAGTCACCCAGGACCTGTGTGGTATGGTCAGCAGTGCCGGTGGCCAGCCCCCAGCACCCCTGCCTTCCTCTAACAGCCGGTCTCTGCCTCCAGGACCGGAAGTTGCTGCTGACAGCCCAGCAGATGCTGCAGGACAGTAAGACCAAGATCGACATCATCCGCATGCAGCTCCGCCGGGCCCTGCAGGCTGGCCAGCTGGAGAGCCAGGCGGCCCCAGAGGAGGCCCAAGGTGAGTGCCTCGCCCTGAGACAGGCTGACCTGCATCTCACCTCACCAGGCTCAGTTTCAGGCCCTGTAAAGGGTCGCTTTCTGGGGCAGGGAGATGGGTACTATGACTCACTATGTGACTGGAACCCATTTGTGATCCTCTCTGGGCCTCAGTTTCCCATGTGTCCCAGGCAAGGTTTCGACTAGATCAAGTGTTGGCAAACAGCCCTCAGGTCAGATCCACCTGCTGTCTTTTTTTGTAAGTAAAGTTTTATTGGAACATCACCACGCCCATTCATTTACTATAGTCACTGACTGCTTGTACACTGTCATAGCACAGCTGAGTAGTGGCAACAGGCTATGTGGGCCATAAAGTGAAAAATATTTACTGTCTTGAGCCAGGCATGGTGGCACAAGCCTGTAGTCCCAGCGACTCAGGAGGCTGAGGCGGGAGCATCATTTGAGCCCAAGAGTTGGAGGCTGCAGTGAGCTGTGATTGGGCCACTGCACTCCAGCCTGGGCGACAGAGCAAGACCCTGTTTCTTAAAAACAAAAACAAAAACAAAAGAAAATATTTACTGTCTTACTCTTTACAGGAAAAAAAACCCGTGTGAACCTCTGGACTAGATGGTTACCTTGTCCCCTGTCACTTTGGCCCCTGTGTGTGTAGAACTGTGGGCGTCCCTGGCGTGTACGTGTATGTGTTTACATCTATGTGTATGAATGACTAGGGGTGTCTCAGAAATTGAACATGTTAGGATTGTCAACGTAAATTTGTGACAGGACTGTGGTACGTTGTGTGCAGGGCTGTCTGTATCCATACTACCCATGTGTGTCAATATTAATGTGACTTTGACTGTGGGGACCAGGAGTTATATGCGTACCCTAGTAAAGATGACAGTTTGTATGTCACTGTGAGAGGTAGCACAGTGTCAGCTGTTGGTGAGGCTTGTAACTTGGAGGACAACATATGTGTCTTGGGGAGTGTGTGTCAGTGCAACTATGTGATTGTGTGTCTGTACTGTGGGTACCCACGTGGGCTTCTTAGTGACTAAGTGTGATGGTATGATCACGTCCTGTGTGGTGTTATAACCATGGGTGACTGGGTTGCTTTATCCCTAAAAGTCCCAGTGACTGATTAAGCATAGTATGACAACAGGCCTAGGGATGAGAGTGCGACTGTGTTTGTAAGATGACATGGCGGTGAATATCCATGTTGTCCCTGTAACTCTGTGTGTGCCTTGTTAGTATCTAGGTGAGTGCCACACACCTGTGGATACAGTGTGACTCTCTGTGACCAAGGTCCAGGGTCTGAGTAGGGGTCATTATATAAAATAGTGAGACTGTCCTAGGAACGTACAGCCAGAGGTATGATTGATGGGTGACAAATTTCCTACACGTGTCTAACAGTATGTCCTCATCCCTCTCCCTGAGCCGTTGGGTGGCTGAGTCCTGTATTGGGCTGTGGTTGTATCCCTGTGACTTCACACTGGGTGTGACACCCAGTCTTTTTCCCTATGACATTGACTCTCTGTGCCTGTGGGTGTCAGTGATGCTGCCCTGCCTGTGTGACAGTGTGGTGGCATTTCTACACCTGCCCCTATGCCTTAGTGTGATTATGTTCTTATGATTCTCTCTGGGCTGGAGTTAGAACCCTGGGACTTTTGCCTTAGTGTAGTTCTATCCTTTTTCTTGACCCTGTGCTTGGGAATAATGGCTTTTATGTGCCTCTGTCCTTGCAGTGGTATGCTGTGCTTGAGGTGACAGGGCTGTATCTGTAGGACAACAAAGTCTGACCCATGTGACAGTGTCCCTATATGGCAGTGTGACTGCATCTTTGTGACAGAGCATGTGTTCCTCTGCCTGCAGGTGACAGTGTGCATAGAGTGGTGACAAAGTGGTAATGCCGTTGTATCCCTGTGGGCGACAGTGTGACAGTGTCTGTGTAACAGTGTCTGTCTTAGTCTGCTCAGGCTGCCATAACAAAGTCCCACAGAGTGAGTGGCTTAAACAACAGACATTTATTTTCTCAGGGTTCTGGAGGCTGGCAGTTGTAGATCGAGGTGCCAGGAGTTAATTCCTGGTGAGGGCTCTCCACCTGGCTTGCAGACAGCAACCTTCTCTCTTGTGTCCTCACACAGTGGAGAGAGAACTCTGTTGCCTCTTCCTCTTCATCATCATCATCTTTTTTTGAGACAGGGTTTTGCTGTCATCCAGGCTGGAGGGCAGTGGTGTGATAGTAGCTCACTGCAGCCTCGAATTCCTGGGCTCAAGCAGTCCTCCTGCCTCAGCCTCCTGGTAGCTGGGACTACAGGTGCACCCCACCATGCCCAGCTAATTTTTAAAAAAACTTTTCGTAGGGACAAGGTCTTGATATGTTGCCCAGGTAGGTCTTGAACTCCTGGCCTCAAGCATTCCTCCTGCCTCTGCGTCCTAAAGTCCTGGGATTACAGTCTTGACCCACCATGTCCAGCCTCTTCCTCTTATGACGCACTAATCCCTTCATGAGGCATCCCCCTGCCCAATGACCTCATCTAACCCTAGTCACCTCCCCAAAGCCCCATCTCCAAATACCATCGCATTGGGGATTAAAGGCTTCAATATATGAATTTGGGGGACACATTCAGTCCCTCATAGTGTCCCTGTGGCTGATGCCATCTGTGTGGCAGTGTGATTGTATGTCTGTGTTTGTCCAAATGCCCATGGGTGTCACTATGCATGGCTGACAATGTAACTGCGTGATAGTGACTGTTCAGTGGGGAGTGAGATGTGTCAACATGTGTATGACAGTATGATTTATGTCCCTGCCCCTGGGGGCTATAGTCCCTGGGTGAAAAACGTGATGGTATCTGGGTGACAGTGACTGAATCAAGATAATGTGACTGTCCCTGTGGGTCACAGTGTGCCTGAGGCTTTCCTGGTGCTAATCCCTGGGAATGAAGAGGGACTGTGACAATTTGTCTATCCCTAAGGCTGGCTTGATAGTATGCCTCTATGTCATTGCTTAGACTGTCCCTGTGTAAGAGGGACACTGTCACCCCTTGGGTGTTGGGTGGCAGTGTGACAGTGTCACTGTGACCGCCCCTTGGGAGAAGTGTGATGCATCTTGGTGATGGTGTATCTATGGTCAGTGCCTGCTTCTGTGGATGGCTGCGTGTCTGGGACCAGGTTGGTGGGGAGTGGGCTGCAGGCTAGCCTCAGTGCCCCATATGCCACGCTTACAGGGGGTCCGGACCTGGGGGCTGTGGAGCTGCGCATTGAGGAGCTGCGGCACCACTTCCGAGTCGAGCACGCTGTGGCCGAGGGCGCCAAGAACGTGCTGCGCCTGCTCAGTGCGGCCAAAGCCCCGGACCGCAAGGCAGTCGGAGAGGTGAGGGGCGGGGCCTTGGCGTGGGGGCGGAGCTTCTGTGAGGGTAGGGCCTCACCTAGGGGTGGGGCCTTGACCTGGGGCCTTGCCTCCGCCACGCCGGGCCACTGTGAAGGGCGGGGCCTCAGCAGGGCGGTACTTTAGCTTGGGAAAGGGCCTATACCGGGAACAGTGCTACTGTGAGGGTGGGGCCTCAGCGAGGGGGCGGGGTCTCGGCGAGGGATGGACCTCAGTGAGGGGTGGGGCCTGGGCCGGGGCCGAGGCCTAGTTTTCAGGACACCGGGGAGGAGCCCAAGTTGGTTTGAGGTTAGCCTGGGGGGTGGGGAGGGGCAAGCCCCGCCCCGCCCCTCAGCCCCTCCCTGCCCACCGCAGGCCCAGGAGAAATTGACGGAGTCCAACCAGAAGCTGGGGCTGCTGAGGGAGGCCCTGGAGCGCAGGCTGGGGGAGCTGCCTGCCGACCACCCCAAGGGGCGCTTGCTGCGCGAAGAGCTCGCTGCGGCCTCGTCCGCCGCCTTCAGTGCTCGCCTCGCGGGGCCGTTCCCCGCCACGCACTACAGCACCCTGTGCAAGCCCGCGCCACTCACAGGTGGGCCTCGGACCGGCCCCTCCCCCGGATCCGGATCTCCACTGTGCCAGCCCTGGGCTCCCATCCCACTGTCCCTTCCCGTCTCCAGTAGACAGCCCCGTGAGGCTCAGACTTTCCCCCATTTCTCCTGGCAGATTCTGGCCTTTTGTCCCTATCTCTGCTCCTCTTCACTTTCTCCACTCCTCCCCACCTGGTCCTGACTTTTTTCCTCCAGGGACAGTCCCCCAGCCCCACCTCTTTCTCAGAATCTGCAGCCTGGAACCTCTGACTGCCCCCCTCTAGGCCAGCCAGCCTATCTTGCTTAGAGCCCTCAGCTCCAGCCCCCCCAGGCCCCTAGCCTGTCTCAGACCTCAAATCAGCCCACCAAATCCTACCCTGGCCTCCCTAGTCCTACCTTGTTCCTCCTTGCCTGGCTCCCCGGCCTCTGCCCTGAATCTCTCTTCTGTCCCTAAACCCCAGGATCCAGAGCTCCTCCCCACCACCCCACCCCACCCAAAACCATTTGTCTCATATTCATACATCCGGGTACAGACATCCCTGCCACAGACCCCCTGCCCCACCTTGGCTGTCCCTCCCTGGCTCCCACTTGTACCATGGCTGTTTCTGAGGGTGCTTCTACCTGCAGGCCCCTCCCCCTATGCTCCCCATGTCCCCCCCCAGCCTGCCCGTGATGTGGCCCCCTGCTGAACCTTCCTCTTCTGCAGGGACCTTGGTGGTTCGAGTCCTGGGCTGCAGGGACCTCCCAGAGACCATCCCCTGGAACCCTTCACCCTCGGTGGGGGGACCTGGGACCCCAGATGGCCGCACCCCCTTTCTGAGCCGCCCAGCCCGGGGCCTTTACAGCCGAAGTGGGAGCCTCAGTGGCCGGAGCAGCCTCAAAGCAGAAGCGGAGAACATCAGTGAGTCATCGTGAGCCCTGAGGGGTGGGGTGGGGTGGGGTGGGGTAGGGGGTCCTGGGATGCTCCATATTTGTAATACTTTAAAAAATAGGCCGGGCGCGGTGGCTCACGCCTGTAATCCTAGCACTCTGGGAGGCTGAGGCAGGCGGATTGTTTGAGCTCAGGAGTTTGAGACCAGCCTGAGCAAGAGTGAGACCCCATCTCTACTAAAAATAGAAAGAAATTATATGTACAACTAAAAAAAATATATATACATATATATATATACATGTATATATATAAAATCGACCGGGCATCGTGGCACATGGCTGTAGTCCCAGCTACTCAGGAGACTGAGGCATAAGGATTGCTTGAGCCCAGGAGTTTGAGGTTGCTGTGAGCTAGGCTGACGCCATGGCACTGTAGTCCGGGCAACAGAGTGAGACTATGTCTTAAAAAAATAAATAAATAAATAAATTAGTGATAGAAAAAATTTTAGAAAAATAAAAGCATAGTCTTGGCTGGGCGTGGTGGCTCACACCTGTAACCCTAGCACTCTGGGAGGCCGAGGTGGGAGGATCACTTGAGGTCAGGAGTTTTGAGACCAGCCTGAACAAGAGTGAGATCCCATCTCTACTAAAAATAGAAAAATTGGTAGGGTGTGGTGGTGCATGCCTGTAGTCCTAGCTACTTGGGAGACTGAGGCAGGAGGATGGCTTGAGCCTAGAAGTTTGAGGTTGCAGTGAGCTGTGATCATGCCACTGTAATATACCCGGGGCGACAGAGTGAAACTCTATCTTAAAAAAAAACAAAAAATCAAAACGATTTCAAAGAGATAGTTGTATATTTGTGTTCATAGCATTGTTCATAGTAGCCAAAGATGGAAGCAACCGCAGTGTCTACCAGCAGATGAATGGATAAACAAAATGTAATAGCCAAACAATGGAATATTATTCAGCTTTAAAAAGAAAGGAAATCCTGTCACATGCTGCAGCCTGGATGAACCTTGAGGACATTATTCTAAATGATATAAACTACTCACAAAAAGACAAATACTGTGTGATTTCACTCATATGAGGTCCTTGGAGTAGTCAGATTCATAGAGACAGAAAGTAGAGTGGTGGGTGCCAGGGGCTAGGAGGAGGGGGACCGGGCAGTTAGTGTTTAACGGGGACAGAGTTTCAGTTTTATAAGACGAGAAGAGTTCCGGAGGTGCGTGGTGGTGATGGTTGCACAGCAGTGTGAATATATGTAATGTCATTGAACTGTACACTTAAAAATGATTATGGTGGTAAATTTTATGTTAGGTGTATTTTACCATAATTTTAAAAAAACTAATACATATGTACAAAAAAGTGAGTATAGGAAAAGATTAACAATAAAGCAACTACCCATGTTACCACCACCCAGGTTAAGAAATAGGATATTGCCAACTCTCTGGAAGCCCCTTCCCCAATTCTAGCCCCTTCTTCTGTCATAGACTTGGCTACTGTCCTGCTTTTTATAGTTTCCTGGCTTTTCTTTGTAGTTTTTACCACCCATGTATGCATCTCAAACAATATGGTATCATTTTGCCCGGTATTTGAACTTTATATAGATGGACTCATACAGAATGTACTCTGTGTACTGGCTTCTTTCAGTATTGTTTTGGGAGACTCATTCATATTGTTGTGCAATGCCACAGGATTCGTATTTATTCCTGTTTAATAATCCATTGTGTTAGTCTGAGCCATGTCAAATTGCCTTTTTTTAAGGTAAAAAACAGTTGAATATCAGCAAATTGATACTTCAGCTACTAAGACTGTATCACGGTTTATATATTAATTCTCCTTTAATGGTCAGTAGGCTGTTTCTAATTTGGGCCATTATGTAAGCATCATATATATGCATCTGCTAATGTACACCTGCATGCATTTTCTAAGGTCAGTCCTTAGGAGTATATTGCTGGGACTTCCATATGGAATAAAAGTGAACTTGGATCCCTACCTCACACCATATGGAAAAAATCAATTGGATTAATGACTTTAAACATCAAAGGCAAAACTTTACATTGGCAGAACGTTATGGAGGAGAGGATTTCTTTAAAAGATACTGGAGACCTCTCCCCACCATTTTCTGATGAACTCCCCTTAAACCCCCCATTTCAGGTGAGGTCAGCACTGTGCTTAAGCTGGATAACACAGTGGTGGGCCAGACGTCCTGGAAGCCGTGTGGCCCCAACGCTTGGGACCAGAGCTTCACCCTGGAGCTGGAGAGGGTAAGCTGTGTTGGGGGACCATAGGGCTTAGAGGAGGAGGAGGAGTTCTGGGCTTCAGGCACCCCAGGTGAAGGCCATCTTCCTTCCCCCCGAGGCCCGGGAACTGGAGTTGGCTGTGTTCTGGCGGGACCAGCGGGGCCTGTGTGCCCTCAAATTCCTGAAGTTGGAGGATTTCTTGGACAATGAGAGGCACGAGGTGCAACTGGACATGGAACCCCAGGGCTGCCTGGTGGCTGAGGTATGGCCCAACCCCTGACCCTGAGATAATGCTTCTTGCTTTCCCTGCTCCCGGTTTTCTAGAAGGGGAAGATACCTTTTTGATTGGTGTGTGAACCTTGTTAGAAAAGTACATCTAATTACATCAGTGACAGGATCTAAGATTCTTGCTCAGGCTGGTCTCAAACTCCTAACCTCAGGGGATCCTCCCACCTTGGCCTCTCAGAGTGCTAGGATTAGAGGTGTGAGCCACAGAGCCTGGCCCCCATGCAGAAATTCTTACATGGTCTGATAATCAAGGACCACTGAAGAAAGGAAGAGGGAAGAGAGTTGACTTCAGATGGTGGGGCAGTGAAATTGTTGTTCTTGTATTAGCAAAACTGTCCTAAACCAAGTAGAGGATGGTCGTGGGTGGCCCAAGGGGCAAATTCTGAAACATTGCTACTTGCCTTCAAGGTTTACTCATAGCATTTTGTTTTGTTCTTATGCCTCTACAAAAGCACCATCCGATGGAACTTTCTACTGTTCTGCTGTTGATGAGCCTACAGTAGTTGAATTCTATTGTATATGCAAATGTTTTATATCTGAAGTGTAGCCAGTGTGACCAGGGAACCAAAGTTTTAATTTTACTTAAATTTTAAACAATTTAACTTGCCACATGTGGCAACCATATCAGACACTGCAGTTCTGTGACTTCAGCACCTTCTAAAAGTTGTATTGGAGGCTTGAGCCTATAGTCCCAGCTGCTTGGGAGGCTAATGTGGGAGGATCACTTGAGTCCAGTTCAAGACCAGCCTGGGCAATAGCAAGACCCCATTGCTACACAAAATAATTTTTAAAAAATAAGCTGACCATGGTGGCACGCACCTGTAGTCCCAGCTACTTGGGAGGCTGAGGCAGGAGGATCCCTTGAGCCCGGGAGTTCGAGAGGCTGCAGTGAGTTATGATGACGCCACTGCACTCTAGCCAGGGGGACAGAGCAAGACCCTGTCTCTTAAAAAGAAAAAAAAAGTTATGTTCGAGTTGGGAGAATTAAGCTAGACCTGTGGTTTCCCTTTGTGGGTGGGCACCAGAATCACCTGGGAGGCTTGTTGAGACAGAGTGCTGGGCCTCAGTCCCTGGTGTTTCTGGTTCATTAGGTCGAGGGGGGCCTGAGAATATGTATTTCTGTCTAGCAAGTTCCTAGGTGATGCTGGTCTGCGACCACGCTTGGGCAGCCAGGGTACTACTAGGGGATGCAGATGTGTTTGCTGGAGTTGCAGGTCGCTCTTGTTGGGTCAGACCCCTCCCTGCCTCTAGAGGGTGGTCCAGTCACTTGCTTCGTGCTTTCCAACATGGCACTTGAGGAGGAGTGTTCGTTTTATGACCCTTTCCTGTGTCACATGCTACTCTGGGGTTCAATGTCATAGTGTTCAGAACCTCGAAGACACTTGGGTGTGCACACCTGTGCTCCTAAGGGCTTCCTTCCCCCAGGTCACCTTCCGCAACCCTGTCATAGAGAGGATCCCTCGGCTCCGACGGCAGAAGAAAATCTTCTCCAAGCAGCAAGGTGAGGGGGATTTTTCCTGGTCCGCCCCTCCAGGGGGTGAGGCCAGGGGTCCTGGGAGTGTCACAGAGGGTGACACCTGCCCCGTGCCCCTAGGGAAGGCGTTTCAGCGTGCCAGGCAGATGAACATCGATGTTGCCACGTGGGTGCGGCTGCTTCGGAGGCTCATCCCGAACGCGACAGCGACAGTCAACTTCAGTCCCGGGGCTTCTCCAAGGTCTGAGGCCCGGCCTGCGGGGTAAGGAGGGAGGGCCTGCGGGTCCCAGCTGCCCCCTACTGCCTC
This sequence comes from Varecia variegata, assembly GCA_028533085.1. NCBI lineage: Eukaryota > Metazoa > Chordata > Mammalia > Primates > Lemuridae > Varecia > Varecia variegata. Next base: position 102,784,551 of record CM052442.1, on the reverse strand, counting down.
CTGGGGTGCTGGGTCCCAGACACACGTTCCTCCCCTCTGCTGCAGTGACATAGCGGTGGAGAAGCTAAACCTCGGGGCTGACTCAGACAGCTCGCCCCAGAAGAGCCCTGTGAACACTCCTTCCAGCCCATCCAGCCCGGTGAGCATCCCTCCCCCACCTCCGTCCTCTCCGCCTCTAAGCCTGGCCTAGGTTTAGGTGGCATCAGTGGTCTTGCTCCTGGCTCAGAGACCACCAGGAACTTCCTTGGGGTTGCACAGCGTGTCTCCAGCAGAAACAGGGCCCAGTTCTCTAATCCTGGTTAAAAACACGAGCCCGGGAGCAGCCCGCCTGGGTCCCCATCCCTGCCCTGCCAACGCCTGGCTCTGAGCCTCAGCTCTCCAGGCCTCAGTGCACCACCCCGTAAAAGGAGCACGTCTAAGACGAATGCTGACGATGGAAGTCCAGATTGCGGTGTTTTCTCAGCAAGGGTTACTGAAAGGAGGGAGACACAGGGAGCTTGCCCGGGTGATGGAAATGTTCTTCATCTTGATCTGGGTCAGAGGTCGGCACACTTTTTCTGTTAAGGCCCAGATAGTCCCTGTCTGCGGCATGGCCTCAGAGCAGCTGCCGGTGACACATACACGAAGGGGCTTTTCTGTGTTCCAGTGAAACCTTATTGACTCGAACAAAACCAATGAAAGTTCGAACCAATGAAGTTTGAACATCAGAGAACAATTATAGGTGACAAAATATTCCTTCTTTTGATTTTTTTCCCAACAATGAAAAAAAGGAAAAGCCACTGTTAGCAGGCAGCAAGAGCCTGTCTTTTTTTTTTTTTTTTTGAGACAGAGCCTTGCTCTGTCGCCCATGCTGGAGTGCCGTGGTGTCAGCCTAGCTCACAGCAACCTCAAACCCTTGGGCTCAAGTGATCCTCCTTCCTCAGGCTCCTAAGTAGCTGGGACTACAGGCACTCACCACCACCCCCAGCTTTTCTTTGTTTTTTTTAATTCCCAATGATCCACTATCATTTCCAAAAGACCCTGTCTTGAAAACAAAAATTAATTTTGATTTTTTTTCAGTTATATGTGCTTATAGTATAAAGAATTAAAGCTAATACCAGTACACAGATAAGTACAGTTGACCCTTGAACAACACGGAGGTTAGGGGTGCCGACCCCCATGTAGTTGAAAATCCGTGTAATTTTGACTCTCTCAGAACTGAACTAATAGCCTACTGTTGATCGGTAGCCTTACTGATAACATAAACAGCCAGTTACCATATAAGTTATTCATTATGTGTATTATATGCTGTATTCTTTTTTTTTTTTGGAGACAGAGTCTCACTCTGTTTCCCAGGCTAGAGTGCCGTGGCGTCAGCCTAGCTCACAGCAACCTCAAACTTCTGGGCTTAAGCGATCCTTCTGCCTCAGCCTCTCGAGTAGCTGGGACTACAGGCATGCACCACCATGCCCGGCTAATTTTATATATATATATAGTTGGCCAGATAATTTCTTTCTGTTTTTAGTAGAGATGGGGTCTCGCTCTTGCTCAGGCTGGTCTTGAACTCCTGACCTTGAGCGATCCACCCGCCTCGGCCTCCCAGAGTGCTAGGATTACAGGCGTGAGCCACTGCGCCTGGCCTATGCCGTATTCTTACAATAAAGTGAGCTAGAGAAAAGAAAATGCTATCAAGAACATCATACATCCCAGCTACTCGGGAGGCTGAGGCAGGAGGATCGCTTGAGCCCAGGAGTTTGAGGTTGCTGTGAGCTAGGCTGATGCCACGGCACTCTAGCCCAGGCAACAGAGTGAGACTCTGTCTCAAAAAAAAGACAGACAAACAAACAAAAAGAACATCATACATAAGGAAGAGAAAATGTATTAACTATTCATTAAGTGGAAGTGGATCATCATAAAGGTCTTCCTTGAGGTGTTCTCTTAGTTAACATGGCGGTCAGCTAACAACCTGGGAAGGTGACATTTGAATAAGGAAGAGGGAGGAGCCACACCAGTGTATGTGAGAGGAAGAGTCCGGGAAGATGGCACAGCCGTGCAAAGGTCCTGGGGTAGGAATGTGCCTGGTGTGTTCTGTGCATAGGGACGGGGAGAGTGTGGCCAGAGGAGAGTGAGCGAGGGCACATGGGAAGAGAGGTGAGGACAAATTGCTGAAGGGGCAGATTGTGTGGGGCCTTGGAGACTATTTTGGTTTGGGGGGGATCCCTGACTCCCCTCACTCTGGCCTTCTCTGCCTGCTGCAGAGTTCCCCGATCCGGGAAACTACCACCACTCCCGAGCTGTCTTCGGAGACCCAGGAGACCCCAGGCCCCGCCCTGTGCAGGTGACACCCCTCCCCTAGACCCCCACTCACCACCCCTGCCCAGTGCCCCCAGCCCCACCAGTGTCCTCTCTCCCACAGCCCTCTGAGGAAGTCACCCCTGACCCTCGAGGATTTCAAGTTCCTGGCGGTGCTGGGCCGGGGTCACTTTGGGAAGGTGAGGTGGAGGGCAAGGGGTTGGGGGGCTAGGAGTCCAGACCCCCGGGACCAGGGCCAGCCACTAAGACCACCTCGCTTCCCTGTGGTTCCAGGTGCTGCTCTCCGAATTCCGGTCTAGCGGGGAGCTCTTCGCCATCAAGGCTTTGAAGAAAGGGGACATTGTGGCTCGAGATGAGGTGGAGAGGTAGGGACCTGCTCCAGCTCTCTGGGGACCTCTGCTTTCTCTTTGGAGGAATGAGAGACAGGGTAGTCCTTCCTCGGAGATGCAGGGAGAGTGAGTCATAATGGTCACTGACACTTACTAGCCTTGTACTCAGATAACAGTTCTCAGAAAGCAGTTATTCATTTGTTCCCCCGGCTGCCCTATAAGGTAAATGCTGTTATTGTCCCCATTCTGTGACAGCACAGAGATGTTAAGCAGTTTGCCCAAGGTCACACAGCCAGTAAGCAGCAGGTCCGGGATTTGAACTTAAGGTCTCAAGCTCTGAAGTCTGTGTCCTTCATGGCGCTACCACACTGCCTCTGTTGTGGGGTCAGGCCCTGGGTTCGAAACCTCAGGCTCCTGCTCTGTGAAAGGCGAGTAATAATGCCTTCATTGCAGGGTTGTTGGGTGGATTAAAGGAGAGGAGGCATCTGAAGCACTCTGCACAGAGTGTGACCCCTGTAAACACTTGGTAGAGGCACTGAGATTGTCCTTGGTCTTCCCAACATCCTTTTGATAATCAGGAATCCAACTCAGAAAGGCTTCAACAAGCAAAGGAATTTATTGGTCTGGATCAGAAAAGTCTAGGGGTTTTCTGCTTTCAGGCATGGTTGTATCCAGATGCTCACATGACGTTTCTCGGTTTCTGCTTTCCTTGGTATGGGCTTTGCCTGGAGTCCTCTTGTGGGGACAGAGATGCCCCCCACCCTAGTAGCTTCAGGCTCATTCAACAGCTTTAACACTTCTTCCTAAATAATCCCAGTGGAAATCAGTAGGACTTGGCTTGCCCATCCCTGAACCAGTCTCTGGCCAGAGAGAGATTGGCTTGGGCCTCATGCCCACCCCTGGCAGTTCCAGCAAGAGAAGTCGAGGGGCTGTTATTAGGATGGTGGGTAGATTCTGGGGGCCTGTTTAGCAGATGAGGCTGCCAAGGCTCAGAGATATTAAGCAACTTGCTCAAAGTCACACAGCAATGTGAGGCCCTCAACAAAAATATCTGTGGATTGAGGACTCTGGGGAGTATAGGAATCAGAGGTAGCGGGCAGCTAGTCTCTGACCTCTACCCCGCTGGCCTGCCCTGCCCTGCCCAGCCTGATGTGTGAGAAGCGGATCTTGGCCGCGGTGACCAAGGCAGGACACCCCTTCCTGGTGAACCTCTTCGGCTGTTTCCAGACAGCAGAGCATGTGTGCTTCGTGATGGAGTACTCGGCCGGTGGGGACCTGATGCTGCACATCCACAGTGACGTGTTCTCTGAGCCCCGTGCCATGTAAGTGTCCCATCCCCCCCCCACCGGCCCAGGCCCCTGCCTCCTGCCCCAGCACACACAGGACACCATGGCGCTGAGAGGCTGGCAGCCCCCTCAGCCTCTACCCTCGGGTCCCACCTCCCCCAGCTTCCTGGAGCTTTGAGGGACTGGGGAGTTCTAGAGGATGTGGGAGCCAGGCTTCTGTGCCCCTCCCCCTTGCTGGGTGGCCCAGGACCCTCACACTCCAGCCTGTTTCTCTATAGTTTTTATTCAGCCTGTGTGGTGCTGGGGCTGCAGTTTCTCCATGAACACAAGATTGTCTACAGGTATGTGTGCGCGTGCATGCATGTGCATGCTCTACCCACTGCAGCAGGGGCAGGGGTTTCTGGCAGGGCCTAGACCCCCCCCACTCACCCCTCTTTACATCCCACTCCCCCCCCCCACCGCCCCGATACCCTGCAGGGACCTGAAGTTGGACAATTTGCTTCTGGACACGGAAGGCTACGTCAAGATTGCAGACTTTGGCCTCTGCAAGGAGGGTAAGGGGCTGAATCTGAGCGGCCGGTGTCTGTCCGTTAGACATAGGAGCAGAGAAGGAACGGAGTCTCTAACCCTACTTGGCGTTACCCCCACTCTGACTCTTGGACATGGCAGCCCACGTGTAGACAACCCCAAGCTGGGCTGAGCAGACTCCTCCTGCTCCCATAACCTCATACGGCCTTGCTGCCTCCAGGGATGGGCTATGGGGACCGGACGAGCACATTCTGTGGGACCCCGGAGTTCCTGGCACCCGAGGTGCTGACCGACACGTCGTACACACGGGCTGTGGACTGGTGGGGGCTGGGCGTGCTGCTCTACGAGATGTTGGTCGGCGAGGTGAGGCCCCAGGCTGCCCCCATGACACACACATCTTGTGTGTGCCTGGGATCCCACTGGAACCTGCGTGTGCCCAGGGTGGGATCAAAATCTGCCCCTGCCACCTGCTGTGTAACTGGGGGCCGTTGGCTTCACAGCCCTGGGCTCAGTTTCCGCATCTATAAAATGGGATACTTAACTGTCCCATGTAAGCCAGCACCATTGACAACATGCAGATGAAGCGGGAGCCAAGGGCTGGTCGGGGCTGGGAGTGAAGTAGCCAGAGGAGGGGCCTGATTCGCCCGGGCTCTCCCTGTGCCTAGTCCCCGTTCCCAGGGGACGACGAGGAGGAGGTCTTTGACAGCATTGTGAACGATGAAGTCCGCTACCCACGCTTTCTGTCAGCAGAAGCCATAGGCATCATGCGAAGGGTGAGGACCCCTTACCAAGGTGGGGTGGGCCTGGGGAGGGGCTCCAGGGCCCAGAAGGGGACAGACAGATCTTGACACTGTGTTCTCTCCTTCCAGCTGCTGCGGAGGAATCCCGAGCGGAGGTTGGGGTCCAGCGAGAGAGATGCCGAAGATGTAAAAAAGCAACCCTTCTTCAGGGTAAGGCTTCGTTCCCTCCACCCCAAGGGCCTGGTGATCCCCCAGAACCCAGCCATCACCCCCTCCAAGGCCTAGTCACTCCACCTCCAACATTGTCCTGTCCTCTTGGTACCATTTCCTTCCCCCTCCTCATCTACCCCAACCCCACCATCCCCCCCTTCCCACTGCATTGAAACCCTACATCCCCGCTTCAGGTTGCCCTGTGCATGAGCCCAGCCTCCCACCCATGATCCTTCCAGAGCCCCCAGTCCCCTGCACCCCTCTTTTCCTCTCTCTTGTGAGGCATGCACCCCCTGAGCCTCCCAGGCTGACCTTTGCCCTGCACCCACTCCCCAGACACTGGGCTGGGACACACTGCTGGCCCGGCGCCTGCCGCCGCCCTTCGTGCCCACGCTGTCGGGCCGCACCGACGTCAGCAACTTCGACGAAGAGTTCACAGGGGAGGCCCCCACGCTGAGTCCGCCCCGCGAGGCCAGGCCCCTCACAGCTGCGGAGCAGGCAGCCTTCCGGGACTTCGACTTCGTGGCCGGGGGCTGCTAGCCCCCCCATCCCTCCCCTTGCCCTGCCCCCGCTGCCTGAGAGCTCTTAGTTTTTAAAAAGGCCTTTGGGGTTTGCCCCTTCCCTGCATTCTCGGTCTCTTGTGTGTGTAGGGACTCGGGGTTGTGCTTGGTTGGGGGGGGGGCAGGAGGATGGGTGGAAGTGGGAGTCAGGAGTGACGAAGGGACATTTGAAGAGGGTCAAGGCCGGGTGGGGACTCGGGACTGTTACTGTGGTGGAGAGCGTAGGTGAGCCGCGATGGGAGGGGGCGGGGGCTGGAGTTGTGGGGTGGGGGGCGTCGGGGCTGCGAGGCATGGTGGGGCATGGTTTGTGGATAGGGTTTTGGGACTGTGTTGGGGGAGCTTAAGGCCATAATGAGCAGAATGGCTGCGGGAGTCCGTCCTGCAAAACTTCTCACTCTGCTCCCGGCAGAGCTCCCCCAAGTCCCGGCGCGGCGTTGTGCGCATGCTTGGCTTCCCTGAGACCGAGCGTCCGGGCTCTGCGCCCTCGCGCGGTAAGTCCCGGAAGTGCACTCGCCCCGGAGGCGCACGCAGCGCCTCTGACGTCCCCGCGCGGCCACCGTGGGTGCTGCAGCCCCGACGGGACACACGGTCCTGGGCTCCAAAAATGGCTTTATTCCTCAAAGGTTCTGCACTGCGGACCTGGGGCCAGCCTAGGGTGGGCTGGCTTAGCCGTTCGGCCTTCGAGCGCGCTTAAAAGTGGCTGAGGCCACTGTGCCGGGAGCTGCGCAGGGAGCTGGCCTCCCAGGTGCCCCAGGTTAGGCCCAGCCCAGATGGGCCGCCCTTGGCGCGGGCCCTTGGGTGCAGGAGGCGAAGCAACTGGCGCAGCACGGCCTGGCGGAGCAGAATGTACACCCAGGGGTCCAGGATCTGGTTCCAAGACGCAAGGCGCACGGCCAGAAACAGCGGCCGCTGCAGGGAGCTGGAACTCCAGCCCCCGACGGCCAGCACCACCAACACCTGCCGGGAAAGCCGGTGTGAGCGGTGCGGTGGGCGGAAGAGAAGGGCATGGGCGAAGGGTGGGGCTGGGGTGGGTAGGGACGTGACTGGAAGGGGAGGCTGGGAGGAGGGGCGGGCGTCAGGGGGAGGGTAGACGGGGATCTATGTGGGAAGGGGCTATGGAAAGACGGGTGTAGAAGCAAAGGCTTCAGTGGGGGAGGGCTCTGGTCAGAAGCCCCAGGTATCCCGAAGGACTTGGGACTCAGGGGAGAAGAGAAACGAGGGGGTAGGGTGGAGGAAGGCTAGGGGATGAATGAAGCGTGGGGACTTAGAGGGGCAGGGCTGGAGAGGGGGCCTGTGTGGGTCGAGGTGGGCTGCAAGAACCTCAAGAAGGAGGAAGAAAGGGGGCTGGAAGGAAGGATGGGACTTCAGAAGCACAAGGCAAAGGCCTGGCTCTCCTGGCAGGTGGGGCCTCAAGGGGGCGGAGCGTTGGCCGGGCAAGGGACAAAGGCCCAGGTATCCTAAGATGGAGCAGAGTGGGAGGGGCCGAGGAAGGCTCAGGAAGGAGCGTGGCTCGCGGGGCGGGCGCGCCCCTCACCAGCAGCGGGCTCCAGCAGATGCACGACACCACCATGATGCCCACGAGCTGGCCCACCATCTCCACGTCGTGGGCGCGAGCTCTGCGTGCTGAGCCACCGCCCCGGTAGCCGCCAAAGGCGGCGGAGGCCGAAACGATGGACGAGGCGGACGAGGCGGAGGCCGAGTGGGGTCCGCGCGACCCCCAGCGACGGCGGCTGTCGGGGCCGGAGGCCGAGGGGAGCCGTCCGGAGCGGCGGCGCCAGCGGGCGCGCAGCAGGGCCAGGCCGCTCAGCGTGTTGCACGCGAGCGCGGCCAGGAGCGCGGCCAGGCCGAGGCCGGCGAAGAGGCCCGCGAGCAGCGCCTGGCGCCAGCCGCCCGACGGGCCCAGGCCGATGAAGCACCAGGTGCCGGGGTACTGCAGCTCGTAGCGACCCACGCGCGCCAGCGGCAGCAGCGCCACGGCCAAGGCCACCGCGGCCAGAGCGGCCAGCGCCAGGCGCGCGCGGGCAGCCGAGACCCGGGCCGCGTGGAGCAGCGGCCGCGTGACGCCCACCCAGCGCTCCACGGCCATGCCGCAGCCCAGCAGCAGCGGGCACAGGCCGAAGAAGACCATGCAGCCGCCCAGGAAGTGGCAGGCTCCACCGGCCGGCGCGCGCCCCGTGGCGTAGAGGCGCAGCACCAGCGCGCCCGGGATCACGTGGCCCGCCAGGTCGGTGACCAGCAGGCTGGCGACGAACAGAAGGAAGGTGGCTGCTGAGCGGCGGCGCCGCAGGCGGCCCGCGGCCTGGGCCAGCAGCGCCAGCGCCAGCACGTTGGACACGGCGCCCAGGGTCATGGAGAAGATGGGCAGCGCGGGCGACGCGCCGGAACCGCCCGACGGCGGCACGGCCGACGCGTTGGGGATCCCGGACGCCGCGCACGTGGTCACCTCGCTGGCCAGGCTCAGGTTGAGGGGCCCAGAGGGGCTCATGTCAGGTGCCAGGGGCGCTAGGTAGAGGAGAGGAGGGCCAAGTGAGGCTGGGGGAGGCCCCAGGCGGTGCCATCTCGGATCATCAGGGCCCGTCGGACTCCACGGGGTTCTTCTGCGGCTCCTCTGCCACTGGCAACTCCACATGACCTTGGCCACTCCTTTCTGACCACCTCCTCCTCCTCTGCCTCTCACCACCCCATCTCCTGCTCTGGCACCTTGCTCTCCCCTTCATGGGTCCTTGCAGCAAATTTCTGGCCCGTGGCCCTATCAGACCCTGCCATCCCATCTCTCACCCTCACCATGTCACCTTTATTCCAGTCCCATCCTTGATGCCCCCAGCCATGGGCACATCTCTCCCCTTGGCACTGGCTGTCTCCCCATAGCCATGTCCCTGTCACCGTGGACCCTCCTCTGACCCCCATGGTACTGTTGATGTTCTCACGGCCCCATTTCTGTCCCCATGCCCCATCTCTGTGCTCCATTGCTGTTACCCAGGCCCTACTCCTATCACCTCTGCCTCCACCTGGATGCCTACGGTTCCACCCCAACTCCCAGCCCCAGGACCACCCATTCCTTTGTACCCTGGTGGTGAGGGCTGAAAGTGCAGAGGTGCCCACAGGCCAGATGGGAAGGGAAGGTGGACAGACTTGACAGATGGGGGCTGAGAGCCAAGGAACACAGGATGGACAGACTGAGGCAGCCACCGCCGTCTCTGCATGCCCTCCACTCCCACCAGAGACCCTTGTGTGCCCCAACCTGCTTACCCGGCGCTGCCTGGGATGCTGGATCCCCATCGCCCGCCGCTGAGCCCCTGAGCCTGCCGCACTGGCCGCCCCGCGGTGCCTGCTGCGCCCGGGCTCTCCAGCAGGCCGCTCCCTCCCTCCCTCTTCCTGGGGCGGCTCCTCGGCTCCTCCCGCCGCCCTTCCTGGCCTCCAGGGGCCGTTCCACCAAGCCCACGCCTGCTGGGAACCTGCAGTGGCAGAGACCCCCTCTCTGTGCTCCTGGCAGTGGGCGGGGGCCACTCAGGGCCCCAGATCCCCTCACAAGGAGGGGGGCTCCCTGGGAGTTGGCCTGGTCCCCTGTGACCAGCTCCCAGTGTGGCAAGAGCAGCCCCCTTCCCCCCAGGCACTCGGGCTTCTTGCCTGCCTCATTAATAAAGCGGATAAAATCTAAACACTGGAAAATGTGAGCATCGCCTGGGGCAGGCTGGGGCGCCTGCAGGGGGTGTTGCTGCCCCCCCACAGCCCCCCGCGGGGCTTTGGTATTGGGGGGGCTAACCCTGTGTGCTTGGGGGCAGCAACGCCCCCTGGCCTGCCAGAGCCTCGGTGGATGTCGGGGTGGGTGGTGGTGGGCAGAGCCTCGGGTGGACTGGCTTGGGCCGGGCCCAGCCTGGCCAGGGGATCCGCCCACTATTTACACAGGGGCTTAAGCCCAGGCCAGGGCCACAGCGAGTCATACCAAGTCATACCCTGCGAGGGGAGGGAGAGCAGTCTGCAGGGGGGGCAGGGAAATCAGGAGGCCCGGCCGACCAGGGGACTCTCTTCCCCCAGCGTCTAGATCCTGCTTTAGGATGGGTTCAGTAACACCTGGACACGTGTCCCAAGCCACAAAGACAGTCACGCCCTTAAGCCTGGACACACAGCTGCTGCCTCACCTCCTGCCCTGGAAGTAGGGCACACATAATCTCACACTGAGACACACAATCATCATTTGAGAACCTGAGTCCTGGCCTCTGTTGCATCTTGTCCCCATCTCAGCAGCAGCCAGGTGCTGCCATCACATCCCTGAACTCAATGAACCTGTCACCCCCAGCTACCGACTTCTAACAGCAGCCACTTCGCTCAACATCCCAAAGTGCAGCTCCCTGGGAAAGCGCCATGACATGACCCTCCCATCACACCACTTAGTGCTGGGAAATGGAGTGTCACTTGGCACCCTAAGACATGTACAATCTTTACTGCTGAGTGAGCCCCATGGTCACCTGGAGACTCTTCCCCCAACAATCCAAGACAGGCCCCATGAGGACACTCTCTACACCCAAGACACAAGGAGTAGCACCCCCTGAACACCTGAGATCTAGCTGGCCACCTCTTTCTCCCCTCAGAAATGTTAACTCCCTGACACACACATGCCCACACTTCTGGGTACCCCTAGACCTAGCCATTCACCCCCACCCCAGAAACAGCCACACCCTGAGACATCCACTCACACCCCTGGACACCCCAGACAAAGCCAATCACAGCCCTGGACACCCCAAGACCCAGCCACACTGTCACACTCCCCACCACCAGGCACTGCCAGTTATACTCACGAACACGGCTGCCACATCCCTTACCCGTAACACAGATACAAGTCACAGCCCTCCCGCAGCGTGGGCACGGGCACAGCTCTGAGCACACACAAGGAGCCCACGGGTGCCCAGGGATGCCCCGAGTCACGCTGACAGCAGCTCCCCTGTCCCACCCCATCCCATGAACAGAACCGCAGACCTGTGTGTGAGCCAGCCCCAGGTGCACCCCATTCCCCCTTCTCTGTGGCCCAGCAGTTCCCTGTTGGACACGGGGAGCAGGCTGGGCTCAGAATTCCCTGCAGCCTCTCAGCTTCCCCCCCCACCCCCAACATTCCTGCGGGAGCCTCTGGCCTGGCTCCCCTCACTTCAGTCCTCTCCGTTCCTTCCAGGTCTGGCCAGGGGCCCACCCCCCTTCCTAGGATCCCCCCTCCAGGATGAAGTGCCTTGTCAAAACAAGCACGCTGGGTTCATGTCCAGTGAGAAGCATCGTGCCTGCATGTCCAGTGTCAGCTGGGGTGGGGTGGGGACTGCACTGCAATCTGCGCCCCATCCCTCCGGCCCCACGGGTGGGGCTCTGGCAGGCCCGAGGCGCCATCTTTCTTTTTTCCAAGCCAGGCCTCAATGCCCTGGTGCACCCACCCCATGGCTCCAGGTTGTCACCAGCTGTACACAACAGCCTTGTGCCCACTGTTCACAGAGGGCGTGGTCGGGTGAGAGGCCTTGTTCGAGAAAGGGCTGGATTTGAACCCTCAGTAGGCCAGGAACCTTGGGTCTTGCCCGGAAGCCTAGTGGCCCGCAGCCAGGAGGAACAGTGGGAGGGGGTGGGCGGCCCAGGGCCAGCTTCTAATTCAATTTGGAGCTGAGGAAGATGGATTTCAGCTGCCACATTCTTTCCCAGCCCCGGCCCCACAACCCCCAAACCACACAGGTCCAACAGCAGATAGATTCTTTATGTTCAAGACAGCAAATTCAGATACAAAAGCCCACTGCCGTCACACCTCCCTCCCCCCTGCTCTGGTCCCAGGGTGGGCCTTGAGGGAGAGATGGCGGGGGTGGGGAGGAGGTTGGGGGTTCACAGCAGACTCCTTTCAAATGTGGAGGTAACAGACTCCATGGGGATGGGGCCGCGGTGGAAGGGGAGGGTATTATTGCATTTGCTGGGGGGGACACCCCACCCCCGTATTCCCTGCGTCAGGAAACTAGGAAGGTCACCACCCCCAAACAGAGCCTGAGGCCCCAGGGAGACATAGAGGGACCAGTTTGGCAGCTGATGGCGGAAAGTGTAGAAGGCGGGGGTGGCTGCCCAATTTGGCCAATCCCTCCCCACGCCTGACCCGGCTGAGGTAGGTGGGGAACAGGGCAGGGGGGCCGGGAACCCCAGCCAGGAAGGGGGTGGTACCGATAGCAGTGGGGCAGGGGCCAGGCTCCACCTCCCTGTGTATGGCCCTGGGGCTGCTGAGCTCGGCCCAAGCCAGACACTTGGGTCTGGGCCCCGGTGTCCCCTCTGGGGGGCTCCTAACCAGGCTGGGCCCAGGTCATCATCCAGAGGTCCAGTGGGAGTCCTAGTAGCGGCCGACCTTGGCGTCCCCGATGGCACCCCAGACATCAAAGACGAACTCATCGGGGAAGGCAAAGTCACCAAGCCGTTCATCCAGGGCCTCAGCCAACTCATCTGGGTTCTTTTTGTCCTTCCCCAGCTCTACCATGGTGGCTGCTGTTGAGGGTGGGGACAGAATGGAGGCACAGATGGCCCTAGGGGTGGGGGGGCTCAAAGGAGACTCAGCCCCCACCAGACCTAGAACCCCCTCCCCAGACTCCCACCCATCCCCAGACCCAGGGCCCGCCACTCACCCAGCTCCGTGTCCCTGATGCCCATGTAACTCTCCAGTAGGTCATCGACCTTCTCAATCGCCTTCTCCTCAAAGGCTGAGGGCTGAGGTGGTGGTGATGGGGGGACAGTGACATCATCATAAAATGAATTAAGTAACTGTACTTATTAAGTGCCAGGTGCCCTGTCATCACTTTACACAAACATACTTAGTCCTCACAACAACCCTGTGAAGAAGGCATGGGTGTTATTATCATCCCCATTTTACTGATGGGGAAACTGAGGCCCACTTGCCCAAGGAAGGTCCCTGGGAGGTGGCAGAAGTGGAACTCAATCCAGATTGTCTGCCCAGAGCCCCTCAGCCTAACAGGTAATGCTGCCCCTATGGAAGCGCAGGCATGGGGGGAGCTGGGTGACTCACCAGATCCTCCACCGTGGCGGGGCCCCGGGATCGGAGCCGGAGGGTCCCTCGGCCAGTGCCCAGTTGTGAGCCAGAGCCGGGGCGGCCACCCCCCGAACGCTGGCTGATCATGTCTGCGGGAGGCAGGGAAGGGGTGAGGATGGGGGAAGCTCGATTTCAGCATGGTCTGGGCAGGAACCCAGACATCCTGGCCGTAGACACCCACCCCCCAACCTTCTCTGGAGGGTCAGAGGCTGAGGCGATCCCGGGAGGGTAGGCATGGCATGGATGTGGTGGGGGGACGGCTGGGGATCAGGAATGGGAAATACTGCAGGGGAGATGGGAGGAGCCATTTCTGCTCTCTTCTGAGGGACAGAGGGGCTGGGGGCATGGGTCTCCAGCTACTGTCCTCTCGCCAAGCAGGGCTGTGTGGGGCCTAGGGGGTACGGCGGCTGTGCCACAGACCAGGCCTACCTGCCCAGGAAAGTGACTGAGTCCCCCACCCCCACCACAGGGGCCTCGGGCCCATTCCTGAGAGTTAGTGAAGCCAGATGGAGAAGTGGGGGAATGGCACGAGGCAGCCAAGCCTGGCTTCTCGGGGCTGGGGGCTGGCCAGGGGTGGGGGCGCTTGGCTGGGCTAATGGCTCCTGGAAACTGGGTGTGGGGGCAACTTCCTCCTCGCCCCCGCCCTTCTCCCAGGTTGGGCCAAGAGCCAGCACCCCCTCCTGGAGCAGGGCGGAGCGGCCCACCTTCTCTGCGGCCGGCTGGGCTTGGGCGCCACCTGCTGGCAGCTCCCAGTACCACAGCCTGATCCCACCCAAGCAGACTGGCTTTGGAGGTCCAGGTGGCAGCTGCCCCTCACCAAAGGCCTTGCGGGGCTCCGTGAGCTTCAGCGTGAAGGTGCGGCCCCGGGGCAACTCCTTGAGCAGCCGGGCCACCTCGTAGTGCCGGCAGCCCAACAGGCTCTGCCCGTTGATGGCCTCGATCATGTCGCCCACACTGATGAGCTGGATGTGGTCAATCACGCTGCCCTCCTTGATGCGCTGTGAGGACAGAGTCATCAGTACCTGTGGCTCTGCCCTGGGTCCCATGGCCCACCCTTGCCCCCAGGCCTCCAGAGTGCCCTGTCCATCCACCTTGATGAAAGCATAGCCAGCCCCATTGTCCGTGATGGTGAGCCCCAGCGCGTCCTCCGACTTGAACACCTCCACCTCCTTGCGTTGCCCCTTGACGTGGGCAAAGATGAAGTCCTCCAGGCCAATCTGGCCCCCCAGCAGCTTGTCCATGTCCACTTTGTGGGTGTTGAGGGTACAGAACATCACCTGCAAGGGCGGGAGACACTCAACCCTCACCTTTCTCCCTTGCCCTTGGCAAACCATCACTTGCCAGGGAAAGGAGGAGTTGGGAAAGGGCTGGGGGACTCCGTCCCAGTGCCTGCCCACTCCGAGCCAGGGCAGGGCGGCCCCCATTAGCATGCCAGCTATGAAGGGACAAGCATTTCTGTGCTAGCAAAAATTTACTGCTGTTTCCAGGGAGCAGAGCCTGACACATAGCAGGTCCTCAGTGAATGCTTCTGGAAGGCACAGACCTTCACCCTGCTCACTGAGACCCCAGCAACTACTTCCTGCTCAATCCCACTGCTGCCCTTCTTGCCACCCTCCCTCCCACCCCCACAGTCTTTGGGGTCAGGTGTCCCAATGCATCATTGGAAAGTACATCTTGCATCTGACCTCTGGCCTCCACACTGGGGTGCAGGCCTCCCAATTGCCTTATGGGGAACTCAGCATCCAGCCCTAGCTATCAGCTCCCACAATCCATTGGAGTGCAGGCCTCCCATTGCCTTATGGAAATTCAGCATCCATCAGTTCTGCAGTCCACTGAGGTACCGAATCCCAGTACCTGAGAAGAACTCAGCATTCAGCTGTGGCCATCAGCCTCCCACAATCTACTAGGCTACAGGTCTCCCAAGCCTTTAAGGAAACTCGGCATCCAGCCCTGGCCATCACCATCCACAATCTACTGGGGCACGGGCCTCCCAGTGCCTTATGGGAACTCAGCTTCTAGTCCTGGCCATCAGCCCCCACAGTCCACTGGGGGACAGATCTCCCAGTGCCTGATGGGAACTTGGAGTCCAGACCTGGCCATCAGCCCCCACAATGCACTGGGGCACAGATCTCCCAGTGCCTGATGGGAACTTGGAGTCCAGACCTGGCCATCAGCCCCCACAATGCACTGGGGCACAGATCTCCCAGTGCCTGATGGGAACTTGGGAGTCCAGACCTGGCCATCAGCCCCCACAATGCACTGGGGCACAGACCTCAGCAACTGCAGCTCCAGCATCCAAGCCCTAGCTCACGAACAGAGTGCAGGCCCAGGCCGCTAGCGCTGCTGAGGGACCCTGGTGCCCAGCTCCCCAGGGGGTACCTCTGCAGTTGGCAAGCGGAAGGCCTCGGCAATCTTGCCGTACAGCTCCTTGACGTTGGTGAAGCCCTCGATGCGGCCAGTGGGACTGCCGTGGGCCAGCTGGGTGTGGAACACGAGGCGGGGCCGCAGGGCTGGGGGTGGAGGGGGCAAGCCCATTTGGGGCCCCCCTGCCCCACCTCCGCCCAGGGGCCCCAGCTCCCCGACGCCCAGCCCACCACGGCCTGGCTCAGCCTCCTCATTTTCTACCAAAGGCGGCGCCTTTTTCCGCCGCCCCAGTCCCAGCGGCATGAGCAGCAAAAAGTACGAGCACGTCCAGAAGACCTGCAGGACAGAAAGCGGGGCTCAGGACCTCGGTACCCCTCCCTCACTCGTAGCATCAGACAGGCCCAATGAAGTATTCAGAGAACAAACTCGCCTCAGTTCAAATCCTGGTGTCGGTATTTACACACTTGCGCAGAAAGCAGTAACAACAGCAGTTAGTATCTATTACACCCCATGCTAACTCTTGTGACCTTCCTTAATCCTCACCCCACACTGTAATGGAAGGACCACATTATGCTGTAATCATGCCCATTTAACAGAGGAGAAAATGGAGGCTCAAAGCAATTTCTCTTTATTTTTCTATCACTCATTAATGCTGTGGGCAAAAAATTTGATTCTTCCCTCTTCAAAGCACACAGGTGATGGCACTTCCTGACGCTCTTGTGACTGAGCAGGTAAATAACTAGTTCTGGCCAATGGGGCGTAAAAGGAAGCAACATATGACACTTTTGGGCTAAAGCATTTAATTGCTAGAGTGTGGGCCTCCATAACTCCATTTCTCTTGGACAGAGTGAGCAGCCACATTCCATACGGTGGCGACTCAATCAGGTCACACCTTGAGTGATGACAATGAATGGAGCTCACCCGCTGAGCTGCAATGGAAGTGTAGCAGGAACCAAAAATAAACTTTTGTTGAGTTCAGCCACTAAGATTTTGGGGTTGTTACTACAACAAAACCTGTCCTGATGGACATACTTTTTTTCTTTCTTTTCATTCTCTATTTCTTTCTTCCTTCCTCCCTCCCTTCAAACTTTTTTTTTTTTTTTTTGAGTATTTAACATATTCCACATGCCATTTTATTTTATCTCATTTTTTTTGAGACGGAGGTCTTGCTCTGTCATCCTGGCTAGAGTGCAGCAGCATCATCGTAGCTCACTGCAACTTCAAATTCCTGGGCTCAAGTGATCCTCCTGCCTCAGCCTCTTGAGTAGCTGGGACTACAGGTGCATGCACCACCACGCCTGGCTAAGTTTTGTATTTTTAGTAGAGATGGGGTCTCGTTCTTGCTCAGGCTGGTCTCAAACTCCTGAGCTCAAGTGATCTTCCCACCTCAGCCTCCAAGAGTGCTAGGATTACAGGCGTGAACCACCGCGCCTGGCTAATGCACCATTTTAGATGTTGCGTTCAGTAAGACAAGCAAGATCCCTGAGTATGGCCACCACGTGCAGTTACACAGCTTGTGCACTGTGCACTAGACCGAGGTGGCAAGTGGGACTGAAATTCAGCCTGAGCTCTGCCCGCTAACCTACATTCCTTGGTGTGGTGTGGTCTGCCGGGAGGAAGAGCTACCTTTCTAATATACTCACAGGTGCTATATAGGCTAGCTGGGGCTCTGTCCAGGCCCTCCCAAAGTGGACAGTCCAGAGAGAGAGATGCATAGTTAGCAAGCAAATGTGTAAATATCTAACACAATTTCTAATAGTGCTAGGAAAACAATAAAGCAAGACAAGTTCTACAGACAAGGTCAAGGAGGGCCTCTCTGAGCAAGTGAAGCTGAACCTCAGAGCTGAATCACAGGAGAAAGCACCCATGCAAGGCTTTGGGGCAAGAACATTCTGGGCAGAGGGAACAGCCAGTACAAAGGCCCTGGGGTGGGCATGTGCTTGGCATATTAGAGGAACAGTGAGGAGGCCCATGTAGCTGGAACAGAGTAAGTGGGGGACAGAGGGAGGAGGTAAGGGCAGGAAGGTAATGGTGTTGCTATAGTTTGGAGATGGTTTGTCTGTTTCCACCAAAAAAATGCATGCTGGAATTTGATCCTTAAAGAGGCAGTGTTGGGAGGTGGGGCCTAGGAGAAGGCGTTTGGGTCATGGGGGTGGATCCCTTATGAATGGCTTGATGCTGTTCTTGAGGCAGTGAGTGAGTTCTCTCTCTCTTGAAGCTGGATGAGTTCTCAAGGGAACAGATTAGTTCCTGAGAGAGCGGGTTGTTATAAAGCCGGAGCACTCCTCAGGTTTCCTTGTCTTTCCGTGTCCACTTCCCCTTTGACATTCTCCATCATGCTATGATGTAGCAAGAAAACCCCCTCCAGAAGCAGTGCCATGCCCTTGAACTTCTCAGGCTGGAGAACTGCAAACTCAATAGATCTCTTTTCTTTATGTATTAACCAATCTTGAGTATTCTTTTATAGCACGACAAAATGGACTAAGACACGAGTAGAGCATGAAGGGCCTTTGAATCTCAGGGAGGAGGTTGGCTTTTATCCCAAGTGAGGTGGGAGCCATGGAGGGTTCTAACCAGAGGAGGGACATGCCCTGCCTCAGGCTCACAGATCAGCTAGGAGCCCAGTACAGCTGTAGCAGAATGAACAAAGGGGAGAATGTGACGACGGGAGGGAAGAGAGGTGACAAGGACAAACTGCGCAGAAGCCTTACAGATTGGGGAAGAGTTCAGATTTCATTTTTAAGTCACACATCCAAAGTCACAGAGGATGGATGTGTCCCCAGGTCTGCCTGACTCCCCAGCCCAAGTGCATAACCACGAAGCTATCCCCTAAGTGACGCCATCTCTTTGGGCTCCAGATGCCTGGTCTGCAGATGAGGATATTCCAGCCACCTTGCCTAGTGGCGGTGAGGTTCGAATTACACACCGGATTATATTTTTCTGTGAAAAGGGGACTTCCTGGTCCCTCCCTTCAGATTGTCTCTTCCAGGGGGCCAATCTGGATTCAGTTGAGCCCAGCTGGCTGTGCTTATCCTTGGGCATCCATGCGTTCATGCATTTGTTCATTCATTCATTTGCTTGTTTTCTAACACCTCCTCTGATATCACCTGCTCCGGCCCCATTATCACTCACCTAGACTAGGGCAGTCGCCTCTTGCGGGTTTCCTGACTTCCACGTGCACCCCCCACAGCTTCTTGTTAAGACAGCAGCCAGAATGACCCTGTAAAACATAAATCACATCACTTCTGTCTCTGCTCTGACCCCTCTCAGGGCCGGTACCTCACTTGGGATAAAAGCCGATGTCTTCCACAGGGCCCACGGACCCCAAAGGACTTACCCTGTTACCTCCCAGCCCTCACCTCCTCCCACTCTCCCCCTTGCTCACTCCCTCCAACACATCAGGCAGTCTAGCCTCAGGGCCTTTGCACTGGCTGTTCCCTCTGATATACACCTGACTCATGACCTCACCTGTTTCAGGTGGAATATATATTTCATTTATACCTTGTTCATTGTCTGTTTTCTGAGAAGACAAAGAATTCTGTCTTATTCATCCCTGTATCCTTAGTGCATAGAACAGTGCCTGGCACATAGCAGATGCTCAATAAATACTTGTTGAATGAATGAGTGGATGAATGATCCCATTCATTCATTCATACTCACTAGCCCGCCAGTCCCTGTGCTTGGCTCTGGTGAAATAAGGGGCATAGGCTATAGTCTCTGTCCTCAAAAGGGTCTTCTCTCTCCAGCAAAAGTGCAACCCCCACTCTGTGGTCCCCTCCCAGCCTCGTGCTGGGCACATAGTAGGTGTTTCATCTAGCCATGAAGGCAGGGACAGCAGCTCCCACTTCTTTCATTGTGGCTTTGATGTTCACTACCCTGATGAACAAGGATGCTCAACACTTTTTTATACATTGATCAACCATTTGGATGTGTCTTTCTGTGAATGGCCTGTGTAAGTCTTTGCCCATTTTCTTTTTAATGCATGGCCTGTTTTTAATTGCAAGGCCTTTTTTCTTACTGATTTGTGCTAACTCGTTACATGTTCTGGACAATAGTCTTTTTTTTTTTTCTTGAGACAGAGTCTCACTCTGCTGCCTGGGCTAGAATGCCATGTTGTCAGCCTAGCTCACAGCAACCTCAAACTCTTGGGCTCAAGCGATTCTCCTGCCTCAGCCTCCCGAGTAGCTGGGACTACAGGCATGCGCCACCATGCCCTGCTAATTTTTTCTCTATATATTTTTAGTTGTCCAGCTAATTTCTTTCTATTTTTAGTAGAGATGGGGCCTTACTCTTGCTCAGGCTAGTCTCAAACTCCTGACCTCGAGCGATCCTCCCACCTCGGCCTCCAGAGTGCTAGGATTACAGGCGTGAGCCACCACGCCCGGCCGACAATAGTCTTCTATTGGTTCCCTCATCTCTCTATCCGTAGCACCCATCACAGAGTCTAGCACACAGTAGGCACCGAATATTTGACAACAATAAATTCTAAATGAAAAAACCAGTACTCCCCCTCAAGTTATTTCATCACATTCAATGATGCTAAAAAAAAAAGAAAAAACACAATTCTCATCATCCTTCACTATCCCCCTCGCACCCCTCTGGCTCTACCCACTGGGAGGCATGATGCTAAGAAGAGGAGACTGGAATCTCGCTTCATTTTTATTAGTTGTGTGACTTTGGGCAAGTGTCTTAACCTCTCTGAGCCCCAAGGAAATCACGCATGTGCCCGGGACAGTTCCTGGCCCACAATAACTGTGCCATAAATGTTGGTGACTATTGTTACTATTGCTACCTCTACTGCCTGCCAGTCAGTCTCCAAGATGCCTTCTTTTCCCCATTGTCAATCCCCCATCTCCTTACTCTCTCTGCCCACACCCACTGCCCCGGTTCAAGCCGGCTCCTGTGTCCTCACCTGTGAAGGGGAATAACAGTAGTGAGGAAAGTGGGGGATTAATGAATTTGCCTTCCAGGCCATATGAGGCCTTGCAGCCTGGGTTCGAATCCCACTCCTGCTCCTTACCAGCTGCGTGGCTGTGCACAAGTCACTTCGCTTCACAGGGCCTCTGTGTCCTCATCTGAAAAGTAGGCAGAATTCTTGTCCCTCAGGGTGCTTGTGGAAATGCGAAGAGATTATCAATGCAACTGGCCTAGCACTCTGCTCTAGACTCCATTTAAGGAAGCTGTTATTATTATTGTCATTGGTATTGTTGCCTCCTCCCCTTCCCAGCCCAGGAATATCCCAGCCCTTCCTGCCTGCCAAGGCCTACTCAGGCCAACTCCTCCAGGCAGCCTTCCCAGCTTGCCCCAGCCTGTTAGAACTGCCCCTGTGGTATAGACAGCTCAGGCCCATGAACTTAATTACATGCTGTTCTAGCAGAACTCTTGTCTTCCAGTCTCAGGCTGTTATTTAACTTCATGTCTCTATTTTAAAACGTAAACCAGATGGCATCACTCCCCTGCCTGAAAACTTACAACGGTTTCCCACCTTCCAGATGAAAAACTCCAACCTCCATACTCTGACCCACAAAGCCCTGCAGAATCGTGGCTCTGGCTTCGTCTTCTGCCCAGACGCGCTATTCCAAGCTTGGTCCAGCCTCAAGGCTTTTGCCCTGGCTGTGTCCCTTGTCCAATCGCTGCAGGGCTGGCTCCTTTTATCATCCAGACCTCAGCCCAAGAGCATCCCCTGCCCACAACTACTCTGTCATGCCACTCCCTCATATTTTATTCATGGCACTTAACACAATCTGAAATTATCTTCTTTATTTACTTGCTACCTTGTCTGTTGCCTGTTGCCCTCCCTACCCCCCATGAGAATGCCAACTCCCCAAAAGCAGGAATTTTTGTCTTTTTTATCATATTCTCTGTGCCAAGAACAGTGCCTGGCACATAGTAGGTGCTCAACAAGTATTTGTAGAATGAATGTGGCTTATGTCCTCATTGTGATTACTCTTGGAGCCCCCCATCCTCAAAACAGCCCCTAAACAGCCCCCCATCCTCAAAACATGCCTGCTGTGGGGTCACTAACTCTCATTGCCTCCCCACTTTCCCTGTCTCCCCTCACACCTGAGCACAGCGATAAAGAAGAGCAGCTTTAGCCTGGGCACCGAGTTTGTGGGCTGGAATTTCAGCATCCCTACTCCATCCTT
Organism: Varecia variegata; assembly: GCA_028533085.1. Lineage (NCBI taxonomy): Eukaryota > Metazoa > Chordata > Mammalia > Primates > Lemuridae > Varecia > Varecia variegata. The sequence goes on along the minus strand of CM052442.1, from coordinate 102,763,048 downwards.
GGGAAGGACCTTACAGCCACACAGAAGCCCAGCAGGGGGAGCAGGAAGAGTTAGGGAAGGGAGTTCCCGGGAGCTCCCATAAGGTAGTGGAGGTTGGGGGACACCACGCCCAGACTCCCCCTTCCAGCAAGGTATTATTGCTTTGGAGAGAAGGAGGCCTCTGATTCACTCTTGAAAAACCGGCTCCTGGGTATTTCCGGGGAGAACGCCTACTGCCCAGCCTTGGCCCCTGCTGCCTAGGGGACCCAGTGGACCCAGGACCCCAGCATCCTGGCCCCCTGCCCATCTCCCCTGTGCATGTCACTCTCGTCTCAGGTATTTGGGCCTTGCCTTTCCATTTCAGGAGAGAAGGGAGTGGAGGCAGCTTCCTGTTTGAGCAACTGGTGTCTGGCAACCTCTGGGGGTTGGGAGGGGCAGGGGAGGAAGCAAAGACCAGCAGGTGTGGCCCAGATGGCGAGTATGAGGTGGGGACGTGGGGAGGTGGGTGGGAAGGGGCTGGTCAGGAACACTGGGGCCATGGAGCCACTGGGCATCCAGTCTAGTGGTCGAGACTCCAGTCCTAGACTCCGAGGCATGAGTTCCAGTCCCGGATCTGTCACTGACTAGCTAGCTGTGTGACCTTGGGCAAGTCACTCCACCTCTCTGGGTCTGCTGCCTCACCTCTAAAAGAAGTAACACCACGTCCCATGAGGTGTTTTGATTCAACGATCCGCATGGTAAATGCGTGACACGGAAGCGCTCGATAAATGCTAGCTGGGGTGAGTTTCTCATATTGTTATTCTCCAAAGCTTGGTCCTCACTGCGTACCCCCAGGCCCTGCGGGGTTCGGACGCGGTCAGATCGTGGGGGAGGTGCCCGGGCAGGGGTCAGAAATACCGACCCCGCGCCTGTCCCCGCCGGGACGGGGACTGTCCAGAGGGAGGAAGGGGGCAGGGGCTCGGCACGGCTGGAGACCCCTGCCCGGAGGCGGGAAGGGAGCTGCCCCGCGGGGAAGGGGCCTCGGACATCCCCGCTCCCAACTCTGGACCTCCAGTCGCGTTCACGGGGCCGGCCCCACCCTGCACGATCGGCCGGATCCCCGCGAGTCCGCGCCCCCCGGGGTTCGCGCTGGACCCCCCACCGCGGGCGGCCGCACCCGTCCCGCGGGGGCCACTCACCTGCGCCGCCGCCTCCCCGCGCGCACCCGGCTCGGCCCCTCCGCAAACTCCGGCTCGGGCCTCTCCCGCAGCGGCGGCGGGCGGGGCGGGGCCGACGGCCGCAGCCGACCAATCAGCGGCGGCGGCCCGTTGCTCTCGGCCAATCCGCGCCTCCCCGCTTCGGGTGGGAACGACGGACACATTCCAGAGGGATCCCTCCGCCGCGCCCGGCTTCCCGGCGCCCCCCGCGCCCTGGCGAAGTGGGCCGCTCCGCCCGCCCAGGCCGCGGCGGCTGTACCACCTAGCGACCGCGGAGGGGGGGGGTCAGCTGCGGCTGCCAATCGCCGGGGAGGAAGGACAGAGAGCGGCCAATGGGAACCTGGGGCCCCTGCACCACGTGCTGTTGGCCGAGTGTCAATTTGGGGTGCCCTAGGTGGTAAGGGACAGGGGACCGTGGGAGTCAGGTGACCGAGGCCGAGTTTCGGGGAGAGGATGCGAGCTCCTGACGTCCAGGGAAGTGGGCACTTTAGGAGACCTGCGGGGGGTGCCTATGGCAGCTCCCAACCCAGTTCCCCGCCTGGCCTTCTCTGCCCCAGCCGGGCCATCCTCTCACGGATGAAAAGATGCATTCATTCCGGGCGGTCAGGCGGGGGACCGAGATGAATAGGGAGGGTCCCGAGTGTCCCTGCTTCCTGGGGTATACAATGGACAAAGGCATCCATCCATCCATCCATCCATTCATTCATTCACGCATCTAATATTTAATGTACCCCCTGCTCCGTGCCAGGCTCTGTCCTACCTCTACAGATACTTCAACGAATAAGCTGAGTGTGTTCCTGGTAGAGGGAACAGCGTGTGCAGAGGCCTGGAGGCCAGAGAGATACAGCACACTTTAGAATGGTGCAATACGGTGGGAGCTAGCAAAAGGCACAATGTGGAAGACGAGGTGAGATAGTCTATTCACTTGTTTCGTATGTGCTAGGTCACAGAAGGTCCCCACCCAGCCTCTGCCTTCAGGGAGCTGACCTTCCATGGGCCTGTTTCCTTCATCTGACTGCGAGGGTAGAAGCTGAGTCTCTCTTGTCAACCACTCACCGCCACCCCACGGTGGCACAGAGCAGGGTCTCGGCAAACCTATCTGGATGAATGGACCCGGTAGAGTTTATGAGGAGATAATCACACTATCAACAGGTTTGGCTTGTAACTGGGATTTCTCAGGCCAGCGCAGGTCCCAAGAAATAAAGTCACAAATGCACCTTAAGCGGGCCAGGACACTCACTTCCCAGGACAGGTGAGATTTCCTTGTTCTAGTTCAAATCCAGCCACTTGGGCAGCTGGGGCCAGACTGGGAGGTCGCTGTGTGTTCTGGGAATTGTAGTTCTTGGAGGCCTCTAATTGCTGCAGCTGTGTTCAAGCCTACTTGAATGACTGACTGGCTCTTTGCAGCCCCTGGGGTTAGCTGCATCTCAGTCCTGCCAGGACAAACAGAGGCAAAAAGTGAAAGGGAATATTGGGCTATGAGCTTATCCATTGAGCGCTGCCTGGCTGGCCCCACCCAGCTGGCAAACACTGAGATTGCTCTGGCAGGCCAGGCAACAGGCACAGCTATTGTCCCTCCCTTCCTGTTCTGCTGACCTCTGCCACCTGCACTGAGCGATCAGTTGCCTTGGCTGGGCCAGCGCCCTCTGTGGGACTGTGCCCACTGCCCTGCTTGCGCCTGGCCTCTGAGCTGCCCCTTGCACACCTGGAGAGGGCAGGATGCAGGGCCTTGGAGACAGCATGACATGAGCTGCAGAGTCCTAAGCCAGAATTCACCTGCCTCTTGTTAACTGATGAGGAAGTGCCCAGAGAGGGGGTGATGGAATTGCTCAAGGGCACAGAGCAGCGCTGGGTACCTCCGACCCGATTTTATAGCTCAAGAGGCATGCCTGAAAACTGAGGCCGGGAGGCCCAGTGGGTGAGGAGCTCAGACTTGAGTTCCACCTCTGCTCCTTTGGGAAAAAAAAGTTTTCATTCTGGAATGCCAACTAGTACATGCAAAACGAAAGTTTGAGTTAGAAAAATCACCATTTTATTAGCTGGGCATCATGGTGCACGCCTATAGTCCCAGCTACTCAAAAGGCTGAGGCAAGAGGATCCCTTGAGCCCAGGAGTTTGAGGTTGCAGTGAGCTAAGATGATGCCACTGCACTCTAGCCAAGGTGACAGAGCAAGACTCCATCTCAAAAAAAAAAAAAAGAAAGAAAGAAAGAAAGAAAAAGAAAAATTGCCATTTTGCAGCCACCAATGGAATAATTGATTGAGGGCAAGGCTCATCAGTGGGGAAGTGGATATTCACACAGTCTCAAAGGGTTAGCCAGTGGCTCAAGGATGCACAGCAATTCATGAGTTTGGAGCCTTAAAACCCAGGACAGGAGACAACCCTCTGGGGGATGAGTCTACTTTCTTCAACTTGGCACCTGGCCCTGAGATGTGGGGGACATGGAGTACCAAGGAGGGACATTGATGAGGGACATAGCCCTGACCAGGGTGATCCTGGTGCAGGAGGGGTGGCCCTAACTGGGCTGAGTCTTGGGGCCTCAGGTTACAGCCCCAGCTCTAGCACCTGCCTTTGACTGCTGGCTTTTAGGAAGTCACAGTGAAACCCGGCAGCAGTGTAGGTCACACTATTTTCTGGAGGGCCCTTTGCAGCAGCAAAGAGAAAGAAATGGCGAAAGCAGTGATAATAAAGGCTGATGAGTGCTGAGCCCTGGCATGCATCAGCCCTTCTTGAACTCCTGAGTCGTGTCTCTCGCTTGCTTTCTCTATGAGGATGTCTCGGGGCATCTCAAACCGAACCTGTCTGGAATTGAGGTCCTGACTGACACTCAAAACCTGTCCTTCACCCCGTCTTCCCCAGCTTGTTAATGGCAACGCTATCTTTCAGTTGCTCCAGCCCCAAACCTTGGAGTCAGCCCTGATTTCTGCCTTCCTCTCACAGCCCAGCTCGGATCTATCAGCACATCGTATCAGTGCTACTTTCAAAAATACATCTCAATGCCGGGCACAATGGCTCACACCTGTAATCCTAGCATTTTGGGAGGCTGAGGCAGGAGGATCACTGGAGCCCATGAGTTTGAGGCTGCAGTGAGCCATGATGATGCCACTGCACTCTAGCCTGAGTGACACAGTCAGACCCTGTCTCAAATGAATGAATGAATGAATGAATAAATAAATACATAAATAAGGCAAGCAAGCATCTCGAATCTTTCTCCATCACCTCCTCTGCCCCCACCTGCTCCAACCCCATCATGTCCCACCTGGACGGGGGCTGTCTCCCTGGTCCTCTGGCTCTGCTCTTCCCAGCCACAGCAGCCAGAGGGCGCCTGTGAGTACCTGAGTCAGGTCAAGTTCCTTCTCTACTGAGGACTCCCCACTACCCCCCTGCAACCTGGAAGCCTCGTGTCTTCCAAGAACTTGTCCCTGTGAGTTGCAGCATTTCTTCTGGAGTCTGGCCTCGCCACGATGGTGTCCAGCATAATATTCCCAAAGATAGCTGGGGCCCCGTAAGGCAAATCACCCAGGTCCTGGCTCTGACTTACTGGAAAAAGCAAATCTGGCCGTGTCCCTCCTGACTCAAACTCTCCCAACTGGCAGCTTCTCTTCTGCTTCAGGCATGCAGGGCCTGGCCTGTCTCATCTCTGGACATACCCTGCCTGGCCCTCTCCTGCTGTCTCTGTTCCAGCCACACCCAGCCTTGGGGAGGGCGTGCGTGGAGAGGCCCACAGTTGGCAGGTTAGCCTTGCTGGGTCCATGACCTTTGTCTGCCTACGAGGCACTCGTCCCCGGGTCTCAGCTCCAGTGGCCCATCCCTGAGCCCTGATGAGCTCCTGTCCCTTGGCCTGGGTGCCCAAGGCCTGCCAGACCTCTTCCCCTCCAAGCTCTTTGCTTATGGGAAGTACCTTGGTCAGTGTGATCCTTGGAATTTTCCCCCAATCCCAAACAATATATTCACATCCCAGAACCTGTGGATGTGACCTTAACTTGGAATAAGTGTCTTTGCAGATGGAATTAGCCGAAGGCTCTTGAGAAGAGATCATCCTGGATTAGGGTGGCCCCAAAAGCCAACAACGTGTGTCCTTATGAGAGATAGAACAGGAGAAGACACAGAGACACACGGAGGGGAGGGCTGTGTGAAGACGGTAGTAGACATTGAAGGGACGCATCTGCCAAGGACGCTTAGCTAAGGAAGGCTAAGGATGGCTGGAGCCATCAAGGCCAGGAGAGAAGACCCATGGATGGATTCTCCCGCAAAGATTCCAGAAGGAATTGATCCTGCCGACACCTTGGTTTCAGACTTCCGGCCGCCAGAACTGTGAGGGAATAAACTCTTGTTGTTTTAAGCCATTCGGTTTGTGGTCATTGATGATGGCAGCCCTAGGAAACAGAACCCTCTCAGGTCTGTGTTTCCTAGGAAACTGAGTGTCACCAGGCCCCCCCCCTCCCCCCCGCTGTCTATGTTTGCTGTGCAATGGATCTCCTGGGCCTAGCACTGAGCTGTCACTCAGGAACTGTACCCAATGACTAACCCACGAATTGTGAAATAGAATAGGAAATAGCCTGTTCTCTTGGAGCCAGAGCAAATATCCATTTATCTCTGGTGGAAACTGGAGGAATTGAAGCATGGGGTCCCTGACCTGGGGGGACCTCTGGGAGACCCCAGGGCTAGATGGTCTTTCCTCTGCACACTCCCTGACATGAATGGTCATAGGACAAACGTTGCAGGTCCTCTTGTCTGAATCACTTTGTCACCTAATTACTCATTTAACAAATGCTCAGAGGCTCAGTTCTGGGACAAGTATCACTCTGAGCTCTGGTGATGCAGGACATAAAGACATGGTCGGTGGTGACCTCAAGGAAACTAAGGGTTGCCATGGAGGGGGACATTTTGGAATGCTTCCCTGAGGTTGTCTCTCCTCCCCTCATGACAAGAGGGAAGGTGTCCGATGGAATAATCCCAGAGTTTGAGAATTCAGAATAAATCAGACACCACTTCCTCTTGGGCCAGCGAGGAGTCAGCAGACCGTGAACATGTTTTCAGGTCTGTAGGAGAAAAGATGAGTACGTGTTCTTTAAGGCTTGGATTTTAGCAGAAAATATAGATGCTTCTTGTGTGTGTTGTGCTATTTTGAGATGGAAGTTTGGTTCATTGAGATTTCAAGAGACTGATGACATATCTCAGGGACTTGAAGTTATCATACGACAAAATAACACAAACACTCCCCTTGCCCCCACCACAAGCACAGGAAAACTAAAACTAAAACTAAAACAAAACAAAACCAAACCCAAAATTCTTGCAAGCTCCCACATCACCCAAAGGAAAGGCCAAAGTTTTCTCTGCAGCCCACAGGCCCTGAACCTTTTTATTTTTATTTTTATTTTTTTGAGACAGGCTCTCTGTCACTCAGGCTGGAGTGCAGTGGCATCATCATAGCTCATTGCAGCCTCTAACTTCTGGGCTCAAGTGATCCTCCTGCTGGGGCCTCCCGAGTAGCTGGGACTACAGGCACGTGCCACCATGCCTGGCTAATATTTCTTATTTTTTGTAGAGGTGGGGTCTTGCTATGTTGCCCAGTCTGGTCTTGAACTCCTGGCCTCAAGCCATCCTCCCGCCTCAGCCTCCCAAAGTGCTAGGATTACAGATGTGAGTCACTGTGTCTGGCTGGCCCTGTACCATTTGTATTGTCACCTCCCTGCCCTTGTCTCTTGTCACTCTCCTCACTCATTCTGCTCCAGCTCTCTGGGCTGCTGGGTGTTCCTTAAACAACTCAGGCATGCTACTGTCTCAGGGCCTTTGCACAGGCTGTTCCCTCTGCCTGGACCACTCTTCCCTCAGTATTCACACAGCTTCCTTATGACTTCCTTCTAGTCTTTGCTTAAATGTCACCATTCTCAGCAAGGCATTAAAATTGTACCCAACACTCTACACACAAGTTTCGTATTTCTCCATTTCAGCCATCCCTCAGTATCTGTGGGGAACTGGTTCCAGGACCCTGCAGATACCAAAATCTGTGGATGAGAAGTCCCTTCTATAAGTCATACTTGCATGTAACCTACTCACGTTTTCCCATGCACTTTAACTCATCCCTCGATTACTTACAATACTTAATACAATGTAAATGCTATGTAAACCGTTGTTACACTGCATTTTAAAATTTGTATTTTTTTTATTTTTCTGTTATTTCTTTTAGAATTATTTTTGATCCATCGTTGGTTGAATCTGAGGATGCAGAACATATGGATGAAGAGGGCCAACTGTACTCTCATCCTATCAAGCTTATTAGGTATTTTGTTTATTTATTCTTATTTTCTTTCTACTCCCACTTAACCATCAGCTCCGCAGGGACAGGACGTTTTGCCAGTTTTGTTCACTGCTGTCTTCCCAGCAGCACAAACAAGGTTAGCACAGAGTAGGCGCCTGATAAAGGTTTATTGAACCTACCAGTGCTAATTACGTGATGGGCACTGTGTCCTTATAAAATATAATAAGAATAGCTAATATTTAAGGAGGCCTGGGGCAGGTTTTCTGCTAAGTGCTTTCGACCTGTTTGCTAATGTTAATTGCACCTTGCTCTGTTTCAGGTCTGCATGAAGTGCTTCTCAGGGATTAGCTGTCTGTCTGAGTTCTCACTCTTGGTGAGTGAGCAGGTAGAGGCTGTTATGTATGATTAGTTCTATTACATATGGTTGGAAACTGAGGCTCTGAATGGTTTTGTCATTTGAGGGAATGTAGTGAGCAGAACTTGGATTTGGCACCAGAAACTAGGTTTTTGTTTTTTGTTATTTTTAGAGACTGGGTCTTGTTCTGTTGCCTAGGCTGGAGTGCAACGGTGAAATCAGAGCTCACGGTAATCTCAAACTCTAGGGCTCAAGTGATCCTCCCCTCAGCCTCCCAAGGGGCTGGTGCTACAGGTGCACAACATTGTACCTGGCTGATTTTTTGTAGAGATGGCGTCTCGCTCTGTTGCCCAGGCTGGTCTTGAACTCCTGGCCTCAAGTTATCCTCCCGCCTGCCTCGGCCTCCTAGAGTGCTGAGATTACAGGCGTGAACCATCGTGCCCGGCCAAGGAGCTGGGTTCTTAATCCTTATGTTCTTTTGTTTCCTGGATGCATTATCTCACAAACACTTTTATGAAATCTATACTTTCATTTCATAAATCTTTTTTTTTCCCCTGAGACTTGTCCAAGATGCACGTTCATTTCAAAGGAGGTCACTAAGACTCAGAGAGGTGAAGTCATTTGCCCAAGGACACACAGCAACAGAATGAAGCTGGGATTCGAACCCAGGTCTCCCCGTTCTGGAGCCTGATGCTGTTCTGCTTCTGTTGAATGAGCAGGTTGTCAAGTGGAGGGATGGGAGTGCACCTGCTTGAGGTATGGCTTCCTCCAGCTGGGTGAGGGCCAAGGCTTGGGCTCAGCTTCTCAGCAGCTCACCTGGAGCTCAGCAAAGAACACTGACCCCAAAGACCCGACTCAGCTCAGTCTTTGGGATTACAAACTGTGGGCTAAGACATTGTCACACAAGGGTGCAGTGATGATCACAAAAACTGGCACACAGTGCTTGTTCTATGCCAGTACCTCCCTGGTGTGTGTGCACATGGATGCACAACTGAATCTACATATCTTGAAATCCCTAGAAACCTAGTAGTATTCTTATGCCCATTTCACATTTCAAGAGACTGAGGCACAGAGAGGTTAGGTCACTTGCTCAAGGTCACACAGCTAGAAAGTGGTTGAGCTGGGACTCAAACCTGAAAGCAGGAAATGAGAGGAGTCAGAGGCCACCAAACAATGAACTGATCTGCACACCCACTGAGGTAGGCCTGACAGAATTAAAGGTGTGGGTTGATAGGAATGAGGAAGCTCCTTATTTTCATGATATGTGAGAGAAAAAAATAAGCGGAGTGTATGGTACGCACCATTTGTGTAAAAAAAGAAAAATGTATTCCATGCAGCCTCTCAGGAAAGGCACAAGAGAAACTAGAAGCTGTTTCCGGTTTGTGGGTGTGGAATTGGATGGCAGGGTGGGAGGGAAGATTTTCACTGTATACCCTTTCCAGTTTTGTATTGTGATTACAGTCAAAAAATAAAACTGAAAATTAAGAAATTATGCTTATGGTTATATAAGCACAGACTCACTCTCTTGGAGAAAGCACAAAAAATGTTTAAAAAAAAAAAGAAAAAGTCTATGATGCCACTACTTGTCTATAGGAAGGGGAACTTCAGGCCAAGGGGAAGAAGGGGTGGGGGGCTCAGCTTCTTGCCACCGGCCGAATGTACATCCCAGCACTCTGGGAGGCCGAAGCTGGAGGATCACTTGAGGCCAGGAATTCAAGACCAGCCTGGGCAACATAGTGAGACCCCATCTCTACAAAAAATTTAAAAATTAGCTAGGTGTGGTGGTGGGCACCTGTAGTCCCAACTACAGGCGATGCTGAGGTGGGAGGATCACTTCAGCCCGAGTTTGAGGCTGCAGTGAGCTATGACGATGCCACTGCACTCCAACCTGGGCAACAAGGCAAGACCCTGTCTCAAAAAAAAAAAAAAAAAAGTACATTTGCATGTTGTACTGTGTTTAAATAATATAAAAATGAGGAACACTGCTGGTATGATGGGTTAGGATACAGGGGGGTCAGAGAATAAGGCAACTCCTCACGTATGGACGTGGAAGGCGCTCCGAGACACACTAGAGAGGCAGCGTGGGAAAGTAAAATAAACCCACGGAAGGAAGGCCCAGAGTGGGAAGGCGAGGTTTGTGGAAGCACAAAACCAGGCCAGGTGGTGGCCCCTGAGCAAACACACACACACACACAAAAGCAAAGCACACCTGAGGGAAGGTTGCTTGGCCATAATGTTTGTGGAAGTTCACAGAACCGTACGCACACCGAGGCTTCGTGCACTTCTGTTCGTGGCACTTCAGTCTGAAGTTCACAGGAACCTGCTGCATAATGGAGAGACCTGGGGGTGACCCCAACTGAAGTCAGGGCCAGTTCTGCAGGAAATGTCATCTCTTTTGGTATGATCCCTTTTGGCTCCCATATTCCAGGGGCCACCATTTCACTAGGATGGCACCTCCTGGCTTACCATGGCTGCTCTTCCAAGTGACCCATGCATTATACTTGGTGAAAAGCCCTGCAGACTGCGCTATCCAATAGGTGCCACTAGCCACATGCACGTGTGGCTGCTGAGCGGCTGAAATGTGGCAGCAGTGTCTGAAGAACTGAGATTTTTATTTTATTCAATTTTTTTTAAGAGTTTACATTTTAAAAAAAGATACAAAGAACATTCTTTGGACAGGGCTCCCCCTAGACTGTTTCCAGTGGTTAAATTGTTTCAGTGGGAAAAGAAAGCAACTCTTAAGTTGACTTTGTACAGTGTTATTTAAGTGCTCACTTTAAAACATTCTGTAGTAAAGTAGCAATACACCGTTTTAAGCCTGTGTAATTACTTACCTTATAATCAAACCAGTTCCTTAAAAAAAGTTAGAAAATAAAAGCAGCTTCGGTGGCCTGTGAACACCACGAGGGCAGGAAATGGGTTTTGTCCAGGGTGGGACCGGCCCTGGACTGGCTCCCAGGCAGCTGCAGTCCTAGTTCTGGTTTGGCCAGCACTGCTGGCCACCCAGCGTATTCCAGCAGCAAAGGACTGATGGGGAAAGATGAGGGCAGACCCTGCCCCTCCCCTTGGCCCCAGTGCCAAGGTCCCGAGGCAATCGGGAGCCCACCAAGACAAGAAGGGGAAGTACAAGCTGGCTCCTGCCCACTACTGAACTCTAGCCTCAACCTTCACCAAAAAAATGAGCTTCGAATCCACTGCATTTGAGTCTTGCTGGGTTCAAGTTTTCTAACCCACACAGGGCCAGGAAAGGAGACTTGTCTTCCCCTTCCAGGGCTCCTGTCTCCTGCCCAGCCCTCCCTCCACCTCAACTGCCTTTGGAAGGATTCCCAGGTCCCCACCCCAGCCCCAGAAACAGCAGAGCCCTCAAACAAAGTCGCAGGACCGCTCCCCTGAGGTTTAGCATCAGTCTTTAATGCTGTCACGCTGCATATTGACAAGTCACACACTTTGGTCTCATATTGGCAGTGGCAACTTACAATCAATCTAAAAGTCTGAGTACCAGACTAGCCTCCAGGGAACAGACATTTGTTCCAAACCCCTCCCCCCACAAGGTTTCTTCTGAATTCCACCATGGCCCTAATACAGAGAGCAGCGGCTGCGTGGACTAGTTTCATTTGAGTGCACACCAATTTTACACGGAATTATAAAAACATATTTACAGACGTTCCACAGTGCTCCTGTAATCAGAAGCAAAGACCCTTTTATCAAAAGGGATTATATCTAGGGCTGTGCAAAATTCAAAAGGATCAGATCCCTTTGAAGAAGTCCAGAGTCCATGAGACAAAAACATTTACCTGGGCCACCGGTAAGCCACAGGTGTGCCAAAAGATTGCCTTACAGAAAAGGAAAGAGTGTGACCCATAAGTGAGCACATTCATTTGCACCAGAGCCAGAGGTCAGGAGGTCCCCCTGCTTTAGCCAAGCTCCTGGACCCCCGAGGGAGAGGGGGCTGTGCGACTCACTGGAGACTGGCTCCCTTGGTCCTGCTGGAACAAGAGGTATTGCTTGTGGGCGCTGGCCAGGCAGTTCTGCAGAAATAAGTTTAGGTTCTCAATTTGAGATGGCCAAAGAGAAGATAAGATTCTTCAAGGGAAGAGCAAGATGTGGGAGTCAAATACAGAACAAAACACAAACCGATCACACAAGAGAAACCAAGTGTGCACAAGGGTCTGGCAACTGAGGCAGCAGGTCGACGCCACTACACAGGGAGGGATCAAGTCCAGCTGCTGGTCTGCCTCTCGCCCCTGGGTGGGGACTGGAGAAGGAGGGCGTGGGCCCCTCCTGGGAGAGCTGTAGGACCCAGTGGGGCAGACTGGATTGCCTTTTCCTGCTGGTCCCACTGTCTGCCGCCCTATTGCTCGAAAAACCACTTAAGTCTAGTGCACGACTTTGAAAGATTGTAATATATTCTCTGGAAAACATTCAGCAGTACGAAAGCCCTCCCTGGGCCCTCCCACCCTCTCATGGTTCGCAACTGGTAGAATGGTCCAGAAATCCTTCAGCTCTGGAAAGGTCCCTGGTCAGTCCTTGGGGAATGCAGGCAGCTATATCGGAAGGACCTGCTCAAGTATGGTTCTTGATGTCTGGGGAATCCTTTCCGGGAAGATCACTTCAAACTCAATAATGAGGTCCCCACGTTTCTCAGGAGTTTTGGGGAGGGGGAGGCCTTCTCCAGGAACTTTTCGCCGCATGCCAGGCCTGATGACATCTTTGAATACGACAGGTATGGTCTTGCCCTCCAGAGTAGGGACGTTTACTGTGCAGCCACACAGAGCCTTGGAAAGCAAAGGGACAGCATTAGATGGAGAATAGCATTAGGTGAAAAATAGCTTAGGAAGCTCAACTCTCGCCCAGAGACTGTTTGGTGTAGGGGTAAGATCCATCAGGCCTCTGAAACTAAGACCCTGCTCCCAAATCTGCTCATCTGCAGGGAAGCTCTGGAAGAACAGAGCCCTGGTTGGTGCCATTTGCTGCTATGCCCCAAATCTAGGATGCACTACATGCTCAGAAACATTTGTTGAGCAAATACTGAACTGCTTCAAAAAGCAGCCGTCTCCCTCCACAGACACCACACCTCCTAGCACCTTACCTCCCGCAGGCTGATTCTGGCAGGATAAATGACATCAGAACCATCTCTCTTGAAGATATTGTGTGGCTTGTCCTTTAAAACAAAGACAATGTCAGCTGGAATGTTGTTGGAAGTCTGGTCTCCTTCCTTGGGGAAGGTGATCTTGGTCCCTTCTTTCCACCCCTTCTTCACTTCGATGGTCAAGATTTTGTCTTCGTTTCGAATGCTCTTTCCATCGGGGTTCAGCCGCTTGTGGGAGATTTTCATCTTCTTGGTGCAGCCGTTGTAGATCTCTTCAAGGGAGACCCTAAGGTCGTGGGTGACGGGGGGATCTTGCTTCTTTCGGGTGGGTTCTTGGGCAGGGCGGGAGCGTCCAAAGTTCATGTTGGGGAAGCCACCCATGCCCATGGGGAAGCCAGAGAATGGGTCATCAATGTCCATGCCTTCCTCCCCATTCCGCTGCCCAAAAAAGGTGTCAAAGGGATTTCTGCCACCGAAGAGCTCAGCAAACATGGCATGAGGGTCTCCATGGAATGTGTAGCTGAAAGAGGTACCGTTAGCACCACCGCTGCTACCGCCACTGGGGCCACCACCCTTCAGGCCTGAAAAACAAAATTGGAAGCTGTCAGATAGCTAGCCAGGAGCTTCTATCTCTAGGAGCTTCCTTTAAGGGAAAAAAACTTGGAAACCATGGGGGAGGAACTTTTTTTAGCCTGTCAGGGAAGAGCAAAGAACCCCAAGCTTTTACCTCCTACTGCAGCAGCAGAGACAGACCTCTGCAGGCACTTCAGCCTGGCATGACAGTGGCAAAGGGCTCAAGCTCTGAGGTGGCCACCTCTAGGTGCTACCCAGGCCCTGCCACTTCTCGACTGATCCACCCTCCTCATAATATTACAGAGCTTAAGAAAGACTCACTAAAAGAGTTGGCTAAGAAAGATGCAATCCAGGGTCAGCTTTCAGTACGTGTTTAGTTTAAATACTTTAGGACGAGTGACATGACATGTGAGGACAGTACAAATAAATGAAGATAGAAGACAATCAGAGAATTTCCAACTTCTCACACCCTACCATTCACTGTCACCATCCTTACATAAAAAGTCAGCTCATTTCTTAAGATCAGGCCCAGAAGCCAGTGAGAGTCATCAATGGGCAACTGGACAAGAAAGCCTCGCTTCCTTCGGAAGGGCCACCCTGCTGGGGCCGGGCAGAGGCGGGCGCGCCGCCTCCTGCACCTGGATGGCCGCGGTTGGCGCCGCTGCCTTCTGCGTGCCTGGCACGGGGCTAGATAATCGCCTCCCAGGGATTACCTCACTGCACTCTCCAGGGCCCGCGAGAGACCGGCGCCCCGTCCGCAGCCTCCCTCACTCCCCGCAGGTTGTGCCCGACGCCCCGCCTTGCAGCCCCTGGCGGCCGAGCCCAGGTGAGCCCGAGACTCTCCCTCCACGCTCAGCCCAGCTATCCCCGTCCCTGTCTCCGTCCGCACCGCACGCCGGGGCCGCTCCCAGACGTGGGAGGAGGCGCCCGGGGAGGGGCATCCCCAGACATGCTAGAAGCTTCTGGGCGAGTTGCGCGGCCAGGGCTCCTCCCCCCATCGGGCCGCCGCCAATCTGAGGGCGGAGGCCCGCGCGGCCGGAGCGCGGGGGCTGCTCGCTCCCCGGGCCCGGGGAGTCCCCCCTGGAGGGGCCGGCATCGCGCTGCCAGCGTGCCTCGGTTTCCCCGCCTGTCAAACGGCAGGGCGCGCCCCCGGCCGCGCGCGCCCGCGCACGCACCTTCCTCTCCGTAGCGGTCGAAGATCTCGCGCTTGCGCGGGTCGCTGAGCACGTCGTAGGCCTCGGCGATCTCCTTGAACTTCTCCTCGGCGCCGGGCTCCTTGTTCTTGTCCGGGTGGTAGCGCAGCGCCTGGCGGCGGTAGGCCCGCTTGATCTCCTCGTCCGACGCGCCGCGGGCCAGGCCCAGGATCTGGTAGTAGTCTTTGCCCATAGCCCCCGCCTGCGGCCCGCCGCCCAGCTGTCGCCGTCCTCCGGCTCCGCCGCCGCCCCGTCCCGGACTCTATATACCCGTCCGGCGGAAGCTTCCAGAGCCCGCCAGCCCCCTCCAGAACCTTCCGCCCCGCCCCCGGCGCCTTGCCGGCCAATCGTCACCGCCCAGTTCGCGACGCGCGACATCCGGGGCGGGGCCGCGCCCCCAACGGCCACCCGCTCGGGGCCACGCCCCTTCCCGCTCTGCCCTCGGCAACGCCTCATCGCTGCGCGCGTACTGGCCTGAGGAGGCCCCGCCCACCCTCCGGGGCGAACCAATTGCGACGTTCTCTCACTACCTCCGATGACCCGGCCCGCCACGGGCTCCGCCCCCTTCCTGGAACGCGAGGCTCGGGTAGGGGGCGGGGCTTGGGACAGCCACGCCTCTTCCCCGGGAGACAGCAAACCTGCCAGCCACTTTGTCAGGGTCTGGGGGTGGTGCTCTAGCAGGGTGACTGTCGGCAAGCCGCCTTACCTCTTTCTGTCTCCGGTGCCCTCTTCTAGAATATGGAAATAAAAGTCCACGCCTGCTCTCTTCTCCCGGCTGTGGGGAGAATGCCATTGGGAGCCTCAGCACTGCCAAAGCTCACCCCACCCCCCAGGAGGTCTTCTCGGACCCACCCCTCGGCCTTTCACTTTATGGCCTTCTCAAGGGCACTTGCCACCAAATCTGGAATTATCTTGCTCTTTGGCTTTCATACTAAATGTCACCTCCCTCCTCGGCAGGGCCTGTGTCCTCCTGTGTGCGCTGGGTCTCCAGTGCCACTGTCTCAGTGGACCATTCGTAAACATTCCCTGTACGCTGGGGCTTCTCCTCTCCCAACTACCTTTATGACTTGGGGGGACGTGGGTGTGTCATGCACCTCTCAGGACCTCTGTTTCCTCATCTGTGGGTGACATGATCCCATTTGGCTCTGAAAGCCTGGTGTGCCTGTGGTCGTAGACACGGCTGATGGGAAAAGGAGGCTCAGAAAGGGGTTCCCCCTGGGAAGGGCCTAGGCACGGGAGGGAGGTTCCTGGAGGAACCGCCTGGGAGGTCAGACAGCTGGGTTTCATTCCCGGTTCCAGCATTTCCTGGGCTGCTTGACCTTGTGTTGGTTACTTAGCCATCCTGAGGCCTTAGCTTCCTCATCTGTACAATGGGGCTAGCAGTGGCACCTGCCTCCGAAGGGCTTTGAAGTTTACTCATGAAGTTTACATGAGTCAACATTTGTGAAGTGCTCAGGACAGGCCTGGCACAAAGGAAGCTTTGTCAAAAGGGGTGACTAACAGTTTTGTTTAGTGATGGGTTGCGCAGCCACCGCCCCCGTCCTGGCAGCATCGCAGGTAAACGTTTCCAGTGGCTGCTGCGCTTGGACAGGTGGGGACTCCTGAGAAAAAAGACCATGGCTTCCCCTGCTGCCCAGCAGGGGAATTCTGGCTCCCCCTGCCCATTCGCTGACCCGGTGGTAACTAGCAAGGACTCTGGACTAGGACACACACTGGATGGGGCTGGGGCTGAGTGCCCACTGGCACAGCACAGCAACCAATCATGGGGGGAGAGAACTTGCTAGTTAAAAACTTACATAAATAACTAGCAGGAGAGTCATCATTATGGGGAAAAACCCAAAGCTTGTGGACTTCCTCACACTTATACGCTAGTATGCTATAATATAAATTTAATTTAGAATTATAGATATGGCAGCCTCCAAAGACCTTAAGATGGCTCTGGGTGGGCCTTTCTGGCTGTACTAATGTTTCTCATCACACTAGTGGGCAACATCTTGCCAAAAACACTGGGCAAGGGATGTCTTTGTGTTTGGGGGCAACCCGAGGGCTGGGAACTCCCCTGTCCCTGAGTGAGCCTGGGTCATGTTCAGGAATTTTTTTTTTTTTTTGAGATGGGGATGTCGATATGTTGGCTAGACTGATCTCGAATTTCTGGGCTCAAGCGATCTTTGTTCCTTAGCCTCCTGAGTACAGGTGCACAAGCCACCATGTCCTACTCACATTCAGGAAGTTTTAATTATTTAAACAAACAAAGAAACAAACAAAACAAAGTAACCCCATAACTCTCCTTATGGATATGGTGCTTTGACCTGGACTCTCACTGGGCACTTCAGAATATTACTAGAAAAGTGACCTCTAGAGAAAACTCAGCAGATCACACTGGCATTCAACTTGGAGAAGGTGTGATGGTTAGTTTTTTGCATCAGCTTGGCTAAGCTCTAGAAACTACTTATTCAATTAAACACTGACCTAGGTGTAGCTGTGAAGGCATTTTGTAGATGTGGTTAGGTTAACATTGACATATAATTACTTGACTTTAAGTGCAGGACATGACCCTCAATAATGTGAGTGGGCCTCATCCGGTCAGTCCAGAGGCCTTAAAAGCAAACACTGAGGTTTGCCTGCAGAAGAAGCATCAGCCCCTGCCCAGGGTTCAGAGTTGTCTAGTCAACCCCTACAACCCTACAACCATGTAAGTCAATTCCTCAGAATAAATCTCTTAATACTAAGACACACCCCCTACTGGTTCTGTTTCTTTGGTAAAACCCTGGCTGACATAGGAACCAAGCAGGTGAGTCTGGGGTCGGTTGCTTTAGTTCAAAGCCTGGACCCACTATTTACACATTTTCTGCCTGTGTGATCTCTCAGAGCATTATGTCTGTCCTCCATGAAATGGGGAGAAGAGTAGATTTTACCTCCTTGTGTTGCTATGTGGATGCAGTTGAGAAGGGGCCAGGAAATGACATATGACATTATAATAACATCTAACACTGACGTGGCCAAGCCTGTTCCAAGTGCTTGATGAATATTAACTCATATAATTGTCACGACAACCCTATGAAGTTAGACTATCATTACCCCCATTTTATAGGTGGGGAAACTGAAGCTCTGAGAGGTCATGTGACTTTCCCAAGGTCACCCAGTGAGTAAAATGCTGAAGTGTTTAGCACACTGAGTGCTAGTGACTCAGATGATCATAAAACCTTAATTTCCAAAAAAATTGCATTACCTCTGTCTTCAACTTTTCATCTGTTCATCAAAAAGACCTTGAAAAGCACAACAGCCTTATGACCCAGCAATCCCACTCCTGGTAGGACACCCATGTGAAATAAAAACCTATGTTTATCTGTAAAAATCCATGAGCGAATGTTTACTGAGGCTTTATTAATAATTACCAACAGCCAAACCTAAATGTCCTTCAATGGATGAATGGATAAACAAACGTGATCCCATTTGGTTCTGAAAGCACATGATGAAATACTATTCAGCTATATACAGGAACGAGCCATGAATACAGGAAACAATGCACATGAACCTCAAATGTATTATGTCAGAGACTGTGTGATTCCATTTTATATGACCTTCCAGAAAAGGCAAAAGTATCGGGACAAAAAGCAGCTCAGTGGTTTCCAGGGGCTGGGATCTGCTACAAGCAGGGTATAGGAGAATTTGGGGGGACGATGGAAATGTTTTGTATCTTCATTGCAGTGGTAGTTATATGAGTGTATATGTTCGAACTGCAAACTAAAATGGGGGACTTTTACTGTATGTAAATTATACCTCAATTAAAAATGCGGAGAAAGAAAAAAACCCAAACAATCCAGGCAAGACAGGATAGAGCTTGAGAAACCTCTCTCCAGGGCTCCTGACTTAGCAGAAAGTTGCTAACCAGCCCGGTCTTGTCTCCTCTCGGATTCCCCTCCCCTCACACCCCTCTGAACCAGCTCATCACACACCCAAAAACAAGCCAAGCCAGGTTTTAGGAAAACTAAGATCCTACCTTATCTGCACATGGGAAATACAAAAGGAGGTTGTGAGACAAGACACTACCAAACACATCAGATCTTCGCCATCCGAGTGACCTCAGGTTCCCCCAAACCCGAGGTCCCGGGAGGCCTGGATCATCCTTTGAAGCTGCCATTGCTCAAGACCTCTCTTGAGGTTTGCCCCTTGGAAATTGCTTTAATAAAGGAGCTCATTAATATCGGCTCAGCAAACACCAAATGGATCTACCAGTCGCTATTATGAATCAGCCACCGTGCTGGGGATATAAGGACACAAGCAGGATCTAGCTGTCCCTACAGACAGGCACTGTCAGGGGGCCACGTACAGTGTTGTCAGTGGTTTAAACAAAGAGGCCAATCTTCATTCTGAGGGTGGCTTCGATTTCTGCTGCCAGCCTGGTTACTGGAAGCCTGATGAGGCAAACCAGGGGTTCTTTGCGCCTGCAACACCCATTGGAAACACAGGACAATTCTACTCTGGAGGTTGGACCTTGCCTTTCTACGAGCTTCTTGTGGGTGAGGAGAAGGTGGAAACTATTTGTATGCCCCAGTTGGCACATGGCACAGTGGTAGTGCAGCGATGATTTGGTGTCTGTTGAGTGAGTGTGGGGCTCATAAAAGCAGTCTCAAAAGGGAATTTCCAGAACGTTCTGAGTTTGTGGGAATATGTGTGGAATCCCTTCAAAATGACAACTATTTGGACACCATAATGCCCTATATAGCTGGAACCCAGTGACAGAAGACTCACCTATTCACATCAGAAAAGTTAGAAATCAACAGAACTGGCAAATTAGCAAAATGTGGTGGGATTTTAGGGGTTCAACCCTGCCCCCCAGGCTCCTCACAATTAGATACCTTAACCCTAATTCAGCTTGGTAGGATTTTAATTTGTGGCTTCTGAATAAATAGTCTCCCCTACCCCTAAGAAAGGCAGGTCTGACAGGACACAAAGAGCCTCAAAACTGCTGACAGAAAAAGATCTTTACTTTTGAAAGCACAGTTATACCTTGATGTTTTCACCTATTTTTGTCCAGATAGTCCCAGTGACAAAGATGATAAGTTTCTGAAGACCACAGCCTTGGCTTCCTTTACTCAGAGACAGGGATCCCCAAAGGCTACAGCTCCAGAACTTTCCAGAACTGAATGTGGATGACTAAGTTCCAAGCACTGACTCACTCACCCCTGCCTCAACCCGTTCCCCTGTGAATCAGCGATCTACCTTTAAGGACCTTCTCATGGTGTTCCTGATGCCAGACCTCTGAATTCCGGAGGGTTTAACAGTTGAAATGTCAGGGGCAGGATCTGGAAACAAGAGAAAGGACAGGAGGTGAAGAAGTGTGCCAGGTCCTGTCCGAAGTCTTCAGTGTGTGTGTGCATGAGTCCATCTGTGTGTATGTTTGTGTGTGCATGTGTTGACACTCAGTCTCCCCTGCCAGCTCATGACAGAATAATCAGGTGAATCTAAACATGTCATGACCCAGACCAGCACTGTCCAATAGAAATGGTGTGGGAGGGACAACTGCCAGCCACAAATGCAGCCCCTTGCCTATGATATTAAATGCCTTAATAAGCACGTTAAAAAAGTAAAAAAGAAGCCAGCCTCGGTGACTCAGGCCTGTAATCCCAGCACTCTGGGAGGCCGAGGCAGGTGGATTGCTTGAGGCCAGGAGTTGGAGATCAGCCCGAGCAAGAGCTAGATCCTGTCTCTACCAAAAAAAAAAAAAAAAAAAAAAAATTAAAATTAGCCGTGCATAGTGGCATGCCTGTAGTCCCAGCTACTCTGGAGGACAAGGCTGGCGAATCGCTTGAGCCCAGGAGTCAGAGGTTGCAGTGAGTTACAACAGCCTGGGCAACAAAGCAAAACCCTGTCTCAAAAGAAAAAAACAAAACAAGAAAAAGTAAAAAGAAACAGGGAACTTAATTTCAATAATGTATTTTAATCCAATATATCCAAAATATTCTCATTCCAACATGTAATCAACATAAAAATTTATTAAGGACTTTTTTTTTTTTAGATTCACCTTTTTGTACTAATTCTTTGAAATCGGTGTAGTTTACACTTAATAGCACATTTCAATTTGGACCAGCCACGTTTCAAGGGCTCACAAGCCACATGTCCCCAGTAGTGACCATACTGGACAACGGTAAGCAGAGATAAACGCGGGCCCCCTGTCCACTGAGCCGAGCAAGGTGGGGCGGGGGCTGTCATTAAAAAGGGCAGAGAAGACACCCCCAGAATGGGGCTGGGGCTCAGGATGCAGGTTGGGGGGGGTCCCAAGGAGCTTTTCGCCACTCCATTTCCCTTTTCCTTCCTTCCCACTCACGACAACGGAGTTCCCTCGCCCTAGCAGCCTCGCCATCCAGGCGCCCCAGCCCGCGCCCCCAGCCCCTGGTCTTCTCCTGCTGCTCCTCGGGTACCCCCGAGGCCGCCCACCTCGGAATTCAGCCTGTCGCGCTGCCAGCCATGTGGACGCTGCCCTGCCTGTCATTCAACTTCTTGCTCCCGCCCCCCGCCTTGTTGTAACCGCAGCTTACCTCGGTTTCCACAGCGACGCCACCAGGGGGCGGGGCAAGAGGGCGCGCGGAGCCGAGGCCCCCTTTTGATTGGTGGGTGGCCAACCCCTTCTTTTGGCCACTCCCGCCCGCGCTCCGCTTCGCCCCCCTCGTTAGGTCCCGCAAGCTAATTGGTCAGTCCGTGGTGCGAGTGGCAAGTCCTCGCTCAGACCAGTCCCTCGGGGCGGGGACTAAGGTGGGCGCCCCGAGCGCTGATTGGCCGGCAGGGCGCGCGCGACAGGGAGGGGCGGGGCGGACGCGGAGCCGCGGTTCGTCTGGCGCAGCTGTCGCGAGCGCGTTAGGCGACCCGTGCTGTGTCGCGCGCAGGTAGGCAGCAACAGTAGCGGCAGGAGCAGTATCCGCCCTGTGAGGAAGCCATGAAGCAGTATGAGGTAAGAAACGAGAAGCGGGGACCAGGCGGACGCCGCAGACCCCATTCTTTTTCCTTCTTCACGGGACCTTGGGACCCCGCTTTCTGGTACTGTGAGAGCCGGACGGCGCAGGCGCAATGGGCGCTTGTTGCGCCCCGGGCCGTTCGTAAATCCTAGTGCGCATGTGCCAGGGAGGTATTTATAAATTTGCAACCCAGGCTGTTTTGGGGGTGCCTTTTCTTGGGGTCTCTGCAGGGGCTGGGAAGCCTGCAGGTTCCTTGCAGCTTCCCCCAGGGGAAGACTTCGTCTTGGAATCAGCGAGGGTGTGTGACCCTTGCTCCGGATCCGGGGGAGTCTTGCACAAACCTTGCACCATGTCGCCGCCTTTGGCGTTGGAAGGGGCTTTGCAATCAGTCTTCTTTTATACGACCTTTGGACCCCTTCCCTCGGCCCGGGACGTCCCCGAGAAACTTGGGCGGTGAGGCAGATGCAACGCCAAGGCTGGCTTCCACCGGACTGCGAAGCTGCTCTTGCTTTCTGGTTATCTAAGAGGTCATCTCTGTCAGACCCTGTTGTGTCACCAAGAAGAAATCTTATACCGCCTACATCCACTCTTGAAGACTTGAAGTCAAGTCTTCTGACTCCTAACTTGGGTCTCTTTTTCCCTTAAGACAAAGTCTTGATGCCCTTATCACCCTAGCTGATAATACAATGTTAATATTTATCATTTAATTATTGCTATCTTTTAAATAATTATTTTTTTTTCTTTTTTTTTTTTTGGAGACAGAGTCTTGCTGTCTCCCCGACTAGAGTACAGTGGACTCATCATAGTTCACTGCAACCTCAGACTCCTGGGTTCAAGTGCTCCTCCTGCCTCAGCCTCCCGAGTAGCTGGGACTACAGGCGTGTGCCAGCTGTACCCAGCTAATTTTTAATTTTTTTTTTTTTTTTGGTAGAGACAGAGGTCTCCCTCTTGCTCAGGCTGGTCTCGAACTCTTGAGCTCAAGCAATCCTCCCACCTCTGCCTCCCAGAGTGCTAGGCTTACAGGTGTGAGCCACTGAGGCTGGCCTTAAGTAACTGTTACTAAATAATTAACTATTATTAAAATTCAAAATAAGAATAATTTAGCAATTGCGGCCGGGCGCGGTAGCTCACGCCTGTAATCCTAGCACTCTGGGAGGCCGAGGCGGGTGGATCGCTCAAGGTCAGGAGTTCGAGACCAGCCTGAGCAAGAGTGAGACCCCCGTCTCTACTAAAAATAGAAAGAAATTATCTGGCCAACTAAAATATATATAGAAAAAATTAGCCGGGCATGGTGGCGCATGCCTGTAGTCCCAGCTACTCGGGAGGCTGAGGCAGGAGGATTGATTAAGCCGAGGAGTTTGAGGTTGCTGTGAGCTAGGCTGACGCCACGGCACTCACTCTAGCCCGGGCAACAAAGCGAGACTCTGTCTCAAAAAAAAAAAAAATAAATAAATAAATAAACAAGAAGAATAATTTAGCAATTGCATACTCTTGTGTTAGTGAGTTTCTGTTACCTTATTTTCTTATCCTCACAGCCCTAGGAGGTAGGAGACTATTATTATTCCCATTTTTGTGGATGAATAAAGTCTGAGAGATGTCAAATGACTTGCTCAAAGGTTCCTAGCTAGTAAATGCAGAACAAAAAGAGGAACTCAGGACTCCAAAGTCACTTCCTAGCCACTGTGCCATCCTGGTCTTTGAATGAAAGCTAGCAGGTCAAGAGATTTCTTGTTCCCCCCTCCCAAATTTTAAAAATTACGATAAAATGCACGTAAAAGTTGCCATCTTAACCACTTTAAGTGTACAGTTTAGTGGCATTAAGTATGTACGCATTGTCTTGCAACCATCACCACCATCCATCTCTGTATATCATCTTCCCAAACTGAATCCCCATTAAGTACTAACTCCCCAGCCTTTGGCAACCACCATTCTACTTTCTGTCCCTATGAATTTGACTACTCTGGGTACCTTATATGAATAGAAGGAAAGATTTTTTTGCATTTGTTCCCATGTTGAAAACTACTGCCTCTGCCTGCCCCCTATATTATTATTATTTTTGGAAATCTACCCTGAATCTTTTGAAGACTTTAATCCAGAAATTCTGTCATTTTTGACATGCTACCAAGAATGAGGAGGTAGGATTCTATCATCTCTAATGTGTCGTTCAACTTTATCATTCTAGAATAAAGTTCTAATACGGTGTTCCCTCTCGAACTCTGTCACACTGGAGAAAAAGCCATGTTCAATTTGAAAGATGCAGTGTGGGAAGAGCCACATGGCATTTTGCAAAACGTAGTTTAGTTTTGCTGGTTGGCCGTCTGATAAAGTAGGACCCTGAGGGTGAGTACTTTTGTTCTGGAAGCTGGGTATAGCGAGAAGGCCAAGACTTTGACTAGAGAACGTGCTCTCTCTTACTTAAATCATTTCTTTCCCAGAAGGAAGAGGGAGATTCAAACTCACTATTTAAAGTGACCTTGGAGGAAAAAAATAGTTATCTTGGTGCGTTCTTTGTTATCATTCTCTGCTAACATTTGCCAAGTATCACTCTGGGGTGATAGCTACAGAGTTTCTGGATGGGAGGAGCAGTTGTCTTCCAGCCCAGTTGGCGTAGTAAACAGATTCGTTTTATTGCCAGTGTTTGTTGCAGGCCAATAAAAACAGAAGCCATGCTTTCACTCACATTCAACAAACAGTTTGAGAAAAGGTTTCAATTATCTACATCAAAGCATATATTTCTGTTTGGGATTAAGTCCATCCTCCTACCCTCAAGCAACCTCCAGTCCACTGAAAGGTTAGTCCCACTCAAAAGACATTCTTAGCGCCTGGAGAAACCTTGGAGATTATGAAGTGCAATTTACAAGTGGTGGAAGTAATGCTCAGAAAAGCCAGGACTTGCTCACTGTCACATAGCAAGTTAATGTCTGGTTGAGGACTGATACCATGGCAGTTAAGATTCCAGCTGGAGGGGACCTTTGTTGCTGTTTAGGTAATGGTTTCATATCACTGCCAATCTCAAGTGATCTGAGAGGAAAAATCATCCCATCTGTGGCCTAATTGAGGTGAAGCATTTAGAACAGGTCACCCCTAGGCCTTGGCTGAAGCTGCCTCCTTGGAATGCCAAATCAGGCCTTGGGATTGTGTTCGGGTCAGAGCTAGGTTGATAAGAGAACTGTTTATCCTACTTACATTAGGCTACTGGAGATTTTTTTTTTCTTTTTTTATTGCTGTTTTTGCCACTACAGATGAGACTCAAAGTAATGAGCCCAGTAGCAGCTGGAAAAACAGCTACTGTATCTTGTAAATCAGCCTGTTAATTCCAGGGAAAACCAATCCCTCTTCAGCCTCCAGGAGCCCAGCTCATTGCCCATTTCCCGCAGCCAAGTAGCCAAAGGCGAGGAAGCCTCATCCTCTTGGGGTCCCCACCACTCTCATTTAGGATCTCTGTACCCTCAAAAGGGTAGCTCTTCTGGTGTCCACCTTGCAAATAATCCTAGACCAACATAGTACCTTGTCTCAGGCAAGTTCTACTTCAGCTTCTTTCACAGGAATAAATAGGAAACTTCTGGAAGTAAAGTTCTAGCCAAGAGGCAATTGTTTCGATACAAAACTAGATAAGGTAAAAGTTAAGGAGAAAGTAGACTTGTGTGTAATAGTGTCATAGGTGTGTGGCCCTTGGGCAGGCCTGGGGTTGAACCCTCACACTGCCACTGCCTCAGGGCAGGTTAGTTAGCCTCTCTGAGCCTTTCTGCTGCTGCTCCTTGGAGCAAAACCCACTTGATCATGAAAGCAAGGGCTAGTTTTAAAGAACACTACAGAGTTGCTAGAAATACAGCATCCAAGGTTATGCATAAAAGGGGAATTGCTACATGGAGCTCTGGTTCATTCATTTTGACTGTTGTGCACAGTTCTATGACAGGAAGAAATTCTGGTTTGCTTTGCCCAGTTCTTTCATAAATCTCCAAACATGTTAAGTTGAAAAAGCAAGTTGCAAAAGATTTTATCAATTTTAAATACGTATCAAAGGTGACTTCTATGTATTGTTTATGGATGCATACATAATAAAAGGTCAGAAACATATGAGGATTATTCTGTAGTTAGAGGAACTATTGCTTGGGGTGGGGGAGATAAGGAGGGATGATTAGGTATGTCTGTTTTGTTTTTTTGTTTTTTAAAAAAGGAATCTGAAGTAAATAGAGTAAAATATGAATTTATGTTAACCTTGGTCGGCGGGATCCTAGGTGTTGGTGTCTGTTTTCTGTTCTTTTTTTTCCTCCTGAATTTTTGTGTCCTTTTGAAATAGAAGGTAAGGGATAACTAGGGTTTTTTTTTTCCTGGCCATTGAACCCCTGTTTTTAGTTCTCTTTGACTTTTTAAATTTTATTTATTTATTTTAAATTAAAAAATTAAAAACTCTTTATTTTTTTCTAAAGAAAATCTTTCTTTTTTCTTGAGTTGCGTGACGTATCTCTTTGACTTTTGCACGTTGCATCTGGCGCCTGTTTGCAGGCAGGTGTTGTGTTCTGAGATCAGAGACCACTTGAACTCTTCCCTCATCCATCCCCTTCCGCACCCTGCATCGAACAGACCTTCAGAAAATGCTTTGGGATTGATTTTGCACTTGTGGACAGGATGGAACCCTGGCTGTGCGTCCCTCTTCCTGTGCTAGCTTTTCGTTGCTGGCTAAGAATAATAGCTGGGACAGTTCATGTTTACTGTGTCTTTCCAAAAACCCTGAGAGGTGGTTGCTTTTTGTATCCCTGTTTTGTGGACAGGGAACCTGAGGCCCAGAGAGGTGAGGGAACTTGCCCAAGGTCACGTTGGGGTGGAGACAGGATCTGGACCAGGTCTGTCTGCTTCCCTGGCAGTGGAACAGTTATGGGTCCCATGAATGAGCACCTGATCTGGTGGGAACTGGTATTCTACTTTACACATGAGACTGAGGCTCAGAGAAGTAAACTAAGCTGCTCAAGGTCAAGGAGCCCAGCAGCAGTGGAGCCAAGCCATGGCCTGGGTTTGTCCGACTTCAGTTTTGTCCAGGCCTGTGACTTCCCTACTGATGCTGCCCCAAGGCAGCGTATGGCTGTCCTGCTCTATTCTGAAGACAGAACATCCCCACAGGGAGGGCGGGGTGCTGTGGGTCCGTGTGGACTGCTGGCAGGAGGTCTTTCTCCCTTTGCCCTAAAATTGGGTGGGCCGTCCCGTCCCTTGGAGTGAGGGCAGGATTGGGACTGGCAAGTCACGAAATGTGGTGTTGAACTTTAAAGCCCTTCCCCATGTTAGCATGCTTCATGCCAACATCCTGGGGTGGGGCAGGGGGGGTGTCTTAGGCTTTCCAGCACCCCACAGGCCTCTTGCTCTGAGCAGATGGTAATTCACTTGGCACATTCTCCTGGTATAGAGTGCCTTATGCTCTGTAGCTCTGGACTTCAGCCCCTCCCTTGTGGACACTCAGAGTCTCAGAACCTTGGGCTTGAGTGAGCTCTAGAACTCTTATGGTTTAACCTCTGCACTCTACAGATGACGGACCTGAGACCCACAGAGGAGGGCCTTGCACAGGGCCACATGCCAGACCCTCTTTCGGTTGGGCAATATTTGGGATTGATACTCTTCCTGGGAAGATAGCAAAGCCTGCAGAGCCGGGCTCAGATCCTTAACTGCCGCCGACAAGGTGTGGAGCCCATGAGCAAATTCTTTAGCCTCTCAAGCCAGTTTTGTCATCCATAAGATGACACCCGGGATGTGTCAGAGCTGGCTCGCATTGGCTCTAATTGTGTGCATCTTTCCAACCCTGTGTTCAGGGACATCAGGTTATATCTTGAAATGGGCCAGGGCAGGGTATTTACACTATGGAAAGTGGCAAATGCTACAGATCAGATCAGGCCCTTCCCTCTCTCCAGCCTGTTGTTGCACGTGGACCAGCACCACTGGGGACGGTTGTCACTACCTCATAGGGTTATTGTTTCAAGGGGTTCTTGGTCTGGTGAGCGTTAGATGAACAGATAGATGCCTAGGAAGTGTCAGCTCAGTGCCAAGCGCTTACAGCAGCTAACATTTAACAAGTACTGCGATCCTACTCACCCCTGGATGCAGTGGGGCATTTGTGGAGACAGCAGGTCCCAAGGCGGAGGAGGTGGGGCCGAGGCAGAGGAGGAAAAGTGGGAGATGAGTGGTGGGTTTCAGTGTGCAGCAGGTGGGGCAGCTATTTCAGTCGTAAGGAGTGGGGGGACTTAGAGTCCTCCTGGTTCCAGCAGAGCCTCTTGACTAACTGGTTCCTGAGGAGAGAGAGAGAGGAGGAGAGTTGACAGACTCAAGTAGGGGTCTTGCTTGGGGAGGAGCTTGCAGCTGTGATAAGGCCGTTGGGTTTGGTTGGGAATCCTGCACTTTCACTTTCTTACTCAGGCCTGTCT
>CM052442.1:102722642-102734941 GCA_028533085.1 Varecia variegata | reverse complement strand
ACTGATGGGGAAACTGAGGCACAGAAAAGTGAAGCGACATGCCTGTAGCTAGTGAGTAGCAAAGTCAGGATTCTATTAGACCCAGAGTGGCCTTCTCTGTGGTTGGGCCCAGGTGCTCTCGGGCTGGGGGAGGGATGAAGCATGTGGTGGTGAAGGACTTGGCCTCTGGAGGCCACTGCTCTGTCCCCGGGACAGTTATCTAACCTGCTGGAGTTCAGTTTTCTCAGCCATGCAGCCAGGATAAGGACATCTGTGTTGGAGCCACTGGGGGGTGTGAAGTGCCCAGCACACCGCGTGGCCCACAGTCAAGGCAGACATCGTTAGGCGGGTGAGGACAGATCTGCATCTCCAGGGCGCTGAAATGGTCTCTGCGTGTGGCCTCGTTTGAAGGCCTCGAAATCAACACTTGCCAGTGAACGAGGCCAGTCAGGCGCCAAGAGACGGACTCATGCTAAGTAATATGCCCAGAAAATGGAGGAAGGAGCCCAAACGTCAGTCTGTCAGTTTCGATCTAATAATGTCACACGACACGCAAGTCACATTTTGGGATGATCAGCTCTTTCCTACCCCGTGGGAAGACCCTTGGCGGAGTGAAAGCAACTCAGAACCCACTTTTTTAACCAGTTGTGACAAAGAACCATCCCAGAAAGCAGGTGCTGAATGAAAGTTGGCCTGGCCCTGGGTGCCACCTCACTCAGAAGCAGGCCGCTTCTGCTTTTGCCCCCTCCCTGCCATCTGTCCCCCACCCAGCCGCAGCCAGGGGGTCTTTTCTCATGTAAGTGGGAGGATCTTAGCATGCCATGGCTCAGCCTCCCTCAGAAGGCTTCTTGTCGTTGTCTGTCCCCTGCTTTCCTCTCTCATCTTTCCCTGCTGTCTTTCATCTCCACAAACACCCATGGCCACTGTCCTGCCCTGAGCACACGCTGTTCCCTTGGCCTGGCATGCTTTTCCCTCTGTTTTTCTCATTCCTGGCCCTGTTTTGTTACTGAGAGCTCGGCTTCATTGTCACCCAGAGAGGCCTGCCTTGACCATCCTGTGCAGAGTCTGACCCCCCGCCCATCTCCCCAGCACCCCACTCATCTCCATCAGGGCGCATCCCCGACTAGGGCTATGTTTTCACATGGGTGCTTGACAGGCTTTCCGCCTCGTCTGACTGTGGGTTCCGGGGAGGCAGGAACTCTGTGTTTTGTTCCCGTGGCTTCCCCAGCATCTGGCCCAGTGCCTCCTTGTAGAACGAATGATTCCATGAATGGGATGCGTCTTCTCTCTGTGGGTCAGCCTCACGTGAAGCAGAAGGACAAGTGTGGCGCCTGGTCTGGGGACCTGGATGAGTCCAGTGTCTCATGTGTGGGTTGAGGCAGCCTCGTGGCCAGTCCTGAGTGGTCCTGACATAGGGGAACTGGCTTCTTATGGCCCTTTGGCCAGGGCCTGGGGCCTCCCTGCCTGTGGCTGGCCTGTTCCGCATGTCACCTTCCTCTCACTGGGGCCATGCCGAGATGCGAGCTGCCAAGACGGCACCCGGGCCGCCCCTCACCAGGCAGCTGGGGACAAGTTCTGCTGGTCCAGGTGTCCTCCTGTCATGGGGCTCTGCCTGTCTGTCTCGTAGCTCATCACTTATTCATTAGTTCATTCGTTCCAACATGTTTTTCCCTCTATACTTACCACATGCCAGGAGTAGTGGGATGAACGAACCACAGCCTCTGCCCCCGAGACCTTTTCATTTAAGCCAAGGCCTGAAAGACGAGGCCTTTGAGGAAGTGGGGGGGGAATGGTGTCCTAGGCAGAGGGAAACGTGTGTCGTGTGCAGGTGCCTGGAGGCCAGGCTTTTTGGGTGTCTGATGTTGACAGATGAGGTCGATGGGGAAGGGCTTTGTAGCCACCCAGAGAGACCCATGGAAGTTCATCCCGAGGTTGACAAAAGTCCCTTTGCTGTTGATTTTATCTAAAGGTTTAACTATCAGAGGGCACTTTAAGTCCTTATGGGGTCCTCATGTTATAGTGTTTGTCATGTAAATGCACAGGGCAGTTGTTCCTTGTTCTGAGAAGTGGGCTGTGGATGATGTTTGGGGCTTCTCGGGAGGAGAGGGGCTCACCCGCCCCGTCACATGGTTCGTTGGAGATGGGCCACTAGTGTTTCCCAGCCCTGCGAGGGATAAAGGCCCTCTCAGTAGCTCTGTAGCTGTGCCAGACTGGCAGGCTGGCATGGCCCTGTCCCTGTCCTTGCTCGAACCAGGCCCTTATGTAAGCAGAGCCCACTGGCCATTCACTGACTGCCTGGGAGACTGCGGGGCTTTGTGTTGTGTCCTGGGTCCTTCTGAATTCTTGTTTTCTCTGTCTGAAACTGAACAGGGAGCACTGGCCTGGGCATGTCAAGTCAGGCTGGGACTGCCAAGTTGGGGGTGGGGGTGGGAAGTTAACCCAGCACTGGGGCTTCAGGAACCATCAGGAATCATCGAGAAGCTTGAGGGGGTCACGGAGCTGGGCCTCCAGGAGACACTATTTCCTGGGACACCGCAAAGGTCTAGCACATAATGAGATGGGTGGGTGGAGCTGCCGAATCAACGTTCTCAGGAGCTGGGTGGGGCTAGAGGATTCCATCAGAATTCTTGGGGAGATGTGTATAGTCTTAAACAGTATATTGTTTGAATGCTACTCACCCCAGAGAATGGTTTAACAAAATCTCCCGCTGGGCTCAGGAGATCCACAGAGGACAGAGCTGGTGGTGGGCTGGGTAATCCCTGTGCTTGAGTACTGGTGCTGGGATGGCTTTGGGGAGGTGGCTCTGTGGTCTCAGCTCGAATGTGACAAAGTGCCTCCGACAGGCGCCCCCCGACCCACCCAGGCCATAGCCATCCCCTGTCACCTCTCATGTCTGAGTTCCTTTGTGCACAGCACTCGGCACCTTCTGATAACGTGCGTATTCGTGTGAGCCCCTGGCTCTGCCCTGTAATTCCCGGTCCCAGGGAGGGTGTCAGTGGGTTCCTGTGGAATGAGTGATTATGTGAATGTCTGCTAGAGGCCACTGTCATAGCGAGCAAAGTACAGGGCAGGCTCAGGCATTCAGTCACTGCAGCAGATGAGGAGGAGGGACCTTGCACGTGTGTGGGGTGCGTGGCCGTCCTCTGGGACTGGCACACCCGACTTTGAGTGCGGTCCTGAGCCTGTAGCGTCCTTGACTGCGTTCATGTGGGCTCTTGCTCTTCCCTGAATCTGGCCTCTTCTCATCTTTTGACACTTTGGAGAGTGGCCATTCTTCTCCCTTTTTTTTTTTTCTTTCTTTCCCTCTTTTTGACCCAAAGTTACCTGAACTCCTGAGTTTCCATGTAAAGCTAAGATGGGATCCTGTGGGATGCCCCAGGCCACAGTCAACAAACCCCAATAACAGTCCCTTGCAGGCCCCTCCAGGTGCATTCTGAGGACTGAGCTGGGAGCTGCATGTCCCAGCTCACCTGGGGCCTCTGTGGGTGGCATGTTGGGCTGAAGCCATCCCCGGTCTGCCTGGCTGGGCCTGGGAACATGCAGTGTCCAGGGAGAGAGTGTGGGGAGGACATCGGCTCAGGACTTCTGCATTCCTTGTCTCTCATTCGACCGTTTCGTCCTCTGCCCTCCTTTCCATGCTGGGGGCAGAGCTGAGGGACTTCTGAGGCTTGCAGGGCCTTGGCCTTCAGAGCTGCCCACAGATACCAGCTGCTGGTGGGACAGCAAACACGGGCATCTTCCCTGACCCCTCTCTCAGCAGCTAGAGCCACCGTCTCTGCTTAATTTACCTTTCCCTTTATAGACGAGACTCAGCCTGCTAGGCTTTCCAGAAGCCCTGCCCACCTGTGCCGAAACCCTTTCACTTGTTGTAACCACTCCCTTCATTCCAGCATGCATAGCTTTTCCCCTCCAGTTGTAACATTCCTTAAGTTGAGGTGCATCTTATGATAGACGTATGTATGTTTTATTGATGCATAGTTGATTTTTTTCCTGAAAATTGATGGCTTGTTTGGAATCAGTGGCGCCTCAGGATCCAGGAACTAGGGTGCCTTTTTCACCACTTCCCGCCCCCACGCCCTCCCTGGCCCAAGCCTCGGGGGTCTCTGGCCTGGGTGGTTCACTGAGCCTTTCACCGCCGTCTGTGCTGTCATGTTAGCTTCCCTGCTGTCCCTCTGCCCCTAGCCATGAGGATCCTTCTAGAAACCAAACCAGCCTGTGGCACTCCAGCAACTTCCCACTGCTTGTGGCTGAAACCCCCAAAGCGCTGTCTTGGCCTCTGCTCCAGCCTCTTCCTTATCCTTGGCTGCTTTCCCTAAATCCCTCTGCTCCAGCCGCTGGATGTTCCAGAACCCTGCCAAGCACCCATGCTGCCTCAGGGCCTTTGCACTGCCCCCCAGGGAGCCTCACACTGGCCCTTGGCTCACATTACACTTCCTGAGAGAGGCCTTCCCTGACCGCCCCTGTGGCCCTCTGGGCCCTCTGCCCTGCCTCTCCATGGTGCCTGGTACGTCCTGACCTCCCATTACATAATAGATGCTTTGTCTGCGGTCCCCTTAAGCATGAGCAGGCCCCGGAGGTGGGGGGGCATGGCCACACTCAGCTGTGCTCACTGTTGTGTCCCGGAGTCTGGGACACTGCCTGCACACTCCTGTTACAGACCTGTCTCACTGGGGACCGAGTCCCGTTCATCCGGAGCCCAGCACCCAGCACAGGTCTAGCACATCCAGGGGCTCAGTGAGTGTTCGCTGAGTGAATGGAGAATGAGAACTGCTCAGGGACCGGGAAAGGCTTTTGGGGGTTGCAGATGGCCCTGCACAGAGTGGAGCTCAGGCTGGTCTGGATTGCCTGAGCTCAAGCTATCCTCCAGAGTGCTAGGATTACAGGCGTGAGACACCACGCCCACCTGACTCTGTTCTTTCTCTCACGCCTCATGTCCCAAAATCAGCACATCCCTTAGTTCCGCCTTTACCATACGTCTGTAATATAACCACTTCTCATCAGCCTCACTGCCATTGCTGGGCCTAAGGCAGGGGTTGGCAAATTTTATCCGCAAAGGGCCAGGTGGTAAAGGTCTTAGGCTTTGCAGGCCACTCGGCCTCGGTGGCAACTCCTCCACTATGCTGTTGTAACACAGTGGCAGCCGTAGATGACAACCAATGAGCATGGCCTGTTCCAATAAAAGTTTATTTATGGATGCTGAAATTTGAATTTCACTTAATTTTCACGTGTCATGATACAGGTTTCTTTTAATTTTACTTTGAACCACTTGAAAATGTAAAAACCATTTTTAGCTTGCTCAAAAACAGGCAGCGGACCAGAGTTGGCCTGCGGGCTGTAGTTTGCCAAACCCCTCATCTGAGCCATCATTATCTTGACAGAATTATTTCCACAGCCTCTCATCGGGCTTCCCTGCTTCCACCCTTATTCCCCCAAGATCTGGAGGGGTCCTTTAAGAACTCAAGTCAGGTCATTGCTCTGCTCTGCTCAGAACTCTCCCTGGTACCCACCTTACTCAGAGTAGAAGCCAAAGTCCTCACTTGGCCTATGAGACCCTGCATGGCCCATCACCTCCCTACCCTCACCTCCCCCTCCGTTCCCCTTGCTTGCTCCCTCCAGCCACACAGGCCTCCGTGCTGTTGCTGGAGCACCTGCACCTCAGGGCCTTTGCACAGGCCATCGCTCTGCCTGGGTTGCTCTCCACAGATACCTGAACCACTCTGTCCTTCTCCCCTTCAGGGCTTGGCTCAGAGTTCCCTCAGGATCCTGGGCTCATGTGAGTCACTGCCTCTGTAGCTGGGACTACAGGTCTGTGCTAGCACGCCCAGCTTTTGACCACTTTATGTAAAACTGTACACCTGTCTCCCTTCATCCGCCACTCCCTATCTTCTCTTCTTGGTTTTTTCCATGTCACATGTCACCTTCAAATATATTAATATTATATTTAACTATTTCATCGTCTCTTTTTCCCCCGCTCAAATGTTAGCTCCCTGTAGACAAGGATTTTTTCCTTTCCTTCAGTGGCTGCATCTCCAGATCCCTGACCAGTGCCTGGCATATGTCAGCGAACAAACGAGCCTCAGTTTCCTCATCTGCAAAGGGGGATTAATGGGAAAGGAGGTAATTCATGTCGGGGATGTGCCTCAGGGCCTGGCATGTTGTGTGCTGGTGGGAGTGCTGGGAGGTGCAGGCTGCTGCCGTGTGTGTGAGGCTGGCCACGTGCACCCGGATCCGGCTGTTTGGCAAGCTGAGCTCGCAGGGCGGACTCACCTGGCTGCTGGACTCAGTGGTGGGGATCGCCTTGGTGAGCTGCTCCTGCTCCTCCAGTCAGCCTGTGTCCGCAGGGTTTGGAGTCCCTGCCCCTCGTCCAGCTTCCTGCCCAGAGACAGAGAGACCCAGCTGTGGTCACTAACTAAGACCCAGCGGGTGAGGACAGGGGTACAGATCTGGGCCCTCCCCCAGGGGCCTGGGCCTGGGGAGTTGAAAGTGAGTGTCAGGGACAGCCCTGGAGGAAGGAAGGGCAGTCCCCAGACTAGAGCTCCCTTAGGGCTGGCCCCGGCAGCCATGAGCATTCAGTTCTAAGGAACAAACAGAGATGGGGTCCTGCCCCCTGGAGCTTTTCACCCAAGTGTCCTTAAGCTGGTTACTTCTACTCCTCGAGCCTTGGTCTCCTTGTCTGTAAAATGGGTCACCATGCCAATCTAACGGTGTCTGCGTGAGATGGTGGGGGCTGAGTGCTCGCTCACACACTGCCTGGTGGTGCCTTTGGAGGGCGGTGCGGAGAGGGAGAGGGCGATCGTGGAGCTTGGCCGAGGCCCCGCAGGAGTAAGAGTTTCAGGCTGCCTCCAAAGGGCAGGGGCCTGTTCGCGGAAGGTAGCCCAGGCGTCCATCTGTCACCTGGTGGAGCTTTTGAAGCTGCAAGTGCTGGCCCTGCCATCAGAGTTTCTGACGCCTGTGTCTAGGTCACGGCTCTCCAGGTAGGTCTAATGGGCAGGCCCTCTGCCACAGATGCCACAGGAATTCCTTCTAGCTCCCAAGCAGCCCTGTGCGTGAGTTCCTCTTACGAACATACCCATTTACCAGATGGAGAAGGTGAGACTCAGACAGGCAAGGTTGGTGTGACACTGTTCCTTCTTGGCCAGCATTGGGGATACCGCCCACCCCCGCTTTTCCAGGCCTGTTGGTCGAAAAGATGCAGGAAGCATCACCCCAGCTGCTGACCCCACCTGGGCCCCTCTGGTATCAGGAGCTGACAGGCCATGTGCCTTGGCATTGCCTGCATGTGGCCGGCGGGCAGGGCTCCCTGGAGTGTACTCACTCCAAGTGTGAGTGGGGTGGGCGAGCCTTCTGGATAATCGGATCCAGGGTTGTGTTTCTGCTTTGGTTTTCCCTTTCTCCGTTAGCATGTAGCTCAGCTCTCCAGGGTGGAGGCGTGCTGCATCATGGGAGCTTTGGGCACTCACTTCGGCACTTCCAGGCACTTGTCTTGGGCAAGGGCTTCCTCCTCTTCAAGCCCCGGTTTTCTGAGCCACCCAACAGGTGTCACAGTCCTTAGCTTACAGGGCCTGGGCAATGCTTGGGTCCTTAGCACAGTTCCACAGACTAGATAAGCATCTGACAGACATCACTCTTGGCGGCTCACCCAAATGAAACAGGCTCGAGTGGTGCCGCTCTGGGTGGGCCAGCCCGCCCTGGAAGCCTGAGGGTGCAGCCTGCAAGCACCCAGAGAGGCATGTGGGCTGTGGTGCCAGGACGCTGCTGGTCTAGAGAACGCCGGGCAGGCTAGGGCCAAGACCCTGTCCTCTGATTCCTCACTGTGTTCGGCGGGTGTCTTCATCTTCTGACTCCTGTGGTTGCATTGACCAACCCAGGAGCACATGGGCATCTGATGAGTGTCCTCTGAGGCTAGATTGCTGCCTAGTTGCATGGGGCTCTGCCAGGCAGGAACAGCAAGCCCAGATTGTCCTGGTCTCGGGCTACCGCTGCCTCTGCACCTGGCCCTGGCCCTGGCCCTGGATCTGGGAGCCTAGGGACATTGTTGTTCAGGCCCTGGTGCCTCTTGTCTTGCCAGCAGGGACAGGAGACAGGAGCAGAGTGGTCAAGGGCCTGTGTGGGTGGGTGGCCAGCATCTCTCAGCCCTTCCTACGCTGGGTAATGTTCTGTCCCCACTGTGGCACCCTGGGGAGGCTGTCACAGCTGCCCCCTCGACACCACAGAGAAATGAGGTCACAAGCCGAGGCCACCAGGGAAGGAGGTATTTCTGGCCGAGCAGGTGCAGCCTGTGCTGACTTCCTGGCAGCTGAGCCCAAGGTCTTCTCAGCAATCCTGGCATTAGCAGTGTGACTCAATATTTCTGGAAAGTGGCAGGGAAAGGGAGCTGAAAGTGCCGAGGTGCTGAGCTGTTGAGGCGAAGTCCCCGTGAACGTGCACAAGTCTCTGTACTTGCGCACGGTGAGGTGGCTGGTGCCGTGCTGCTCAGGGCAGGCACGGTGGGGCCAGACCTCCACCCTCCAGGCTAGGCAGTGTCTCCACATTGAGCCCAGGCAGTGGGTGCAGCAGCTCTCGTGTCTGGTGAGGCCATGAGTGCCCTGGCCAGCCAGCTGAAGGACCTGTCAGGCCCTTTTGTCTTTGCTGAGGTCCCCAGGAGCACCAAGCAGGAGTGGCATCCCCAGCCACCCCTTGTGCCCCAGCCTTGGGGGAAGATGCTTCCCACCAGGGAGTGCAGTCCTCTGTGGGGTCCAAGAGAGCCTGCTGGAGCTGTGTGCTCAGAGGCGGGGTGTGCCGCCCTGCACCAGCTCTGCGTGGGGGCCCCAGAGGCCTGCATGTTGCAGGGGGGTGGCCTGGCCTTGAACATGCACGCATGGGTGTCCGGGCTCTGCTGTTTACTGCCAGGTGACCTGGGTGTGCTCCTTACCCCCTGGATCTCAGCTTCATCATCTATGGAACAGAGCTAATGGCTCCTGCTCCCTCGGGCCACCGCTGGGGTGAAAGGAGAGGCATCAGGGAAGCCACTGCAGTTCCAGCCCCGGACAGGGAGCAGGGAGTAACTGTGGCCGCTGTTCCCATCCACAACCACTGGGCAGGTCCCGTCTTAGCACACACAGAGGTGCAAGTGCATTGGCTGGAGGTGCCAAGCCAGGTCTTGTGATGTGGACTCTGCAGCCAGTGAGGCCACTGAGTCCTGTTTACAGATGGGAGGGGCCTAGGGGACATCAGGCCCCCCTTGTTTGTAAAGACGGGGAGGCTGAAGCTTGAAAGTCCTTCTGGACACCGGCGCCTGGACCGCGTGTGCCAGGCCTGCCTGGCTGCGCCTCTGGGGTGGTGAGCAGGAGTTGCAAACTCAGCGCCTCCTGCCTGGGCTCGGGTGTTGCCTGCTTCTCCCTCTGGGGCTCAGCCCCGGACTCCCCACACATCTCACCCCCACATCCAGACCATCACCAGGTCTTGTTGCCTCCACCTTCACAGCCTCTCCAGGATGTGACCACTTTTCACCCCGCCACAGCTCCCTCCTGCTCCCTTGCCCTGGTCTCCAAGCTCCTGCCCTCACCTCTGCAGCCTATTTCCCCCAGCAGCAGTGGCCAGTGGGCACCTGAGTCAAGTCAAGTCATGTTCCTCCTCTGCTCAAGAACCCTCCATGGCTCCCATGTCACTCAGAGAAAAAGCTAAAAAAGTTCTCCTTGTGGCCCACAAAGCCCTGCACAGTCTGCCCTGTCTCCTCCCTGCCCTCACCTCCTCCCACCCCCTCCCTCACTCACTGTGCCCTGGCCACACAGGCTTCCTTCCTGCTCCTCAAAAATGCTAAGCACGGTTCAGCCCCAGGACCTTTGCACCTGCTGTTCCCTCTTCCTGGACCGTTCTTCCCCCAGATATGCTCATGGCTGGTTCCCTCACTTCCCACTGGCCTTTGCTTGGATGCCCCTTTCTCAAGGAGGCCCTCCCTGACCACTCTAAGGTGGCTATCCTCCCCACTCCCCTTTCTGTTTTGTTTTATTCCACAAGTCTTGGTGACAAAGCATGCCACTGTTGTCTGCCCCCGCCCCACTGCTCCCTGCTTCCCTGGGACGCTATAGGCATGGGCTTGGTTTTGTTCACTGCTTTGTCCCAGGGCCTGGAACTGCCTGAGGTGTGGGAGGAAGGGAGGCAGGAATGAATGAATGTATGAATGCAGGACAGTGGCTCCCTGAGGTCTCTTGGCTGGTGGCAGAGCCAGGGTTAAGGTCCCATTCTGCACTGGAGCTGTCCCTCTGACAAAGGGCTTTGGGACCATCCCTGAGGCGCTTGCTGCAGGTGCCTGTCCAGCCAGTGGGAGCAGAGGCCACGGCCACAAGGGGGCAGTGGAGAGCGCCACAGCCTCTGCTGCTTGGAGCCAGTCATCCTGCGGGTGACCCTGCCTTGGCCACCCGTGTATGTCTTGCTATTGTTAGGGTTTGGGTTTGCTGTCACCAGCTAGGTGGGGTGTTACTGCACCAGCTCTCTGACCCTGGTGTCCTATGAATGGGCCCCTTCAAGGCCATGGCCAGGGTTTCAGGAGAAGGGCAAGGCCTGGCCGTCTTGTGCATCTGGCACAGCTATTCTGCTGCTACTGATCAAATAATATTTACCACCAGACTGGGCATGGTTATATACTTTCTTTTTGTTATCATCCCTGTAATTCTTACAAGTAACTCTGTGGCCTGGCAGGTGGGGACAAGCCGCTTTGCAGATGGAGGTTCAGAGAGGTTGGGTAACTTGTCTAGGGCCACACAGCCAGGAAATAGGTGAGTCTGTGCACCTGGGAAACGTGAGCACAGCTGAGGAGGCAGGTCCACCACTGGCCCCCCCGAGGCCTCGCCTTCCTCGGGAGGGGGCCACTGTGCCTGTGGTGCTGCTTTCAGGGGCCCAGGCCACGTAGAGCCGGTCAGCAGGTTGGAGTTACCAGTGAAGGACAGCCCAGCTTCCCGGGGAGCTGGAGCCCCTGCAGCGTGGTCGGCTGACCCTTTCCCTCTGTGAGGGTTGCCCCAGAGCCAGGGGGGAGGGTCTGGTAGTCAGAGTGCTGCTGTAGGGTCACCATGGGTGGGTGTGTCTGGGGGCCTCCTAGAAGCCCCTTTGGAATGAGGTCTTCTGCAGGCAGCCCCTGCATCTGGGTGCCGCCTTTGCTCTGGGGTCTGGCGTGGTGGGCAGGGCCCTCCAACATGTGGTGAGGGAGGAGTGGGGGAATGGCTTCGGCTCAGGGAGGCAGAGGGTACAACAGGTAGGGAAGGGAGGAGGGAGGGGGCTTCGGGGCCTGACCTGTGTGACCTTCTTCCCAGGTGCTCCCGAGCTCAGCTCCACGCTGGGCCCTGTTCTGGGTGCTGGGAAACGGCCGGGCATAGACGGTTCCTGCCCTCAGCAACTGATGGTCTAGTGGGAAGCAGATGGTGAATGTCTGGAGTCACTATTTTAGGTAGAAGCCTAGAAGGGCCTCGCTGGAGACCTCAGGAGGAGAGGGTGGAGCCCCGCCCGTGGTGTCAAGAGAGTGTTCCAGGCAGAGGGGACAGTCAGTGCAAAGGCTGTGGGCCTCTCCTGCGGGTTCATGACTGTTCTGTTTTTCTGCTGCTCTGGTTTGCTCCTCTGCCAACTGGGGACTATCCCAGGAGCTCTGGCTCCCCAGCGGCTCTGGGCACTGGCATTAGCTCAGAACAAGTGCTCAGAAAGTGGGAGCCCTTCTTTCTGCTCCTCCTACTGTCAGTAAGATCTTTGTCATCACAAAGACGTGGAGACTGGGCCCTGCTGTTCAGTGGTGGCTCCCCTCTGGGCTGGGGCAGGTGGAAGCCTGGCCCCTGAACCCCTGCTGTGGAGTGGGCTTCAGGCCACACCCCTTGTCCTGGCCCTTGGCCCTGCCCTGACCTTGTGCTACCACGAGTTGCTGTTGGTAGCCTCCAGGAGAGAATTCCAGGCTAGTGGAACTGTCATTCCAGAGCCACTGGCCTTTGCCCCAGCCTTCGTCCTTGTCCTCTGCCAGTGCATTGTGTCTGAGGCAGCAGGGCCACACCCTCTGCCTGCAGCCAGTGCTGGGACCTTGCTCAGGCTGGTGACCCCTTCACAGGCCTCCCTCCATTCATCCGGAGCGTCTCCCTCTCCCAGCTTGGCCCTCCCTGGGCTCCCTCAGGAGTGCCCCCCACTCCCTGTCCTGTGGCCACCTTCTCCCAGGGACAGCCCCGAGCCTGCTGCCCTCTTCTGTGCTCAGGACCCGCTGCCTGGGGCTCTGCTTAGCAGCTGCCTGTGCCCTCTGGCCGCAGTCTTGGGCGTCCCCTGGGTCCCCCTCACCCTCTGCTGGCCTCAGGCCTGGGCAGGTGTGTGTGTGT
>CM052442.1:102624336-102722142 GCA_028533085.1 Varecia variegata | reverse complement strand
GTTGTTCAAGGTTCAACTGCATATAAAAATATACACAAACACCCCCTTGAGTATGGGTATATATTTTTGTAGGTGATTGGATTAACTGATGGATAAATGTGGAGGGGTTTGGGGAATAAGAAAGGAGAAAAGGGTTAAGTTAAATACTGAGCATCCCTAAGGAGCCCTGGGGGGCTGGAGGCGCATCCCCACCCTTCAGGCTCAGGCCCGGGCTTCTGAGTGCAAGCCCCGCCCTCATTCCAGCCCCCAAGCAAGGCCCCGCCCCACTGCAGCCCTTCGGCGTTAAGCCCCGCCCCCACCCAGGGGCGGTGTACTTTACAGTGAAAAGATGAGCAGAAGCAGCAACTGTGACAATTTCTTCCATTTCTAAGAATGAAGGACATGGCATGCAGCTGTAAAAGAGATGAGAGCTTGTTAAAAATGAGGCAAAGCTAATGGTCCATTATTTCCTGAGAGGTCTCCCACAGTTTATCAAGTTGAAGAAATGAGCACTGTGCTAGGAGTCAGGAAGTCTGGGCTTTCATCAGATATATTCACAAATTTGCTGTGTGAAGCAGAACTAGTCACTTCCTCTCTCTGGACTTCAGTTTCCTCTTCAGCTGGGCTAGACAGTTGTAAAGGCCAACCCTATGACCATGGTCAGAAACTCAAGCCTGTGTTCGTGCGAGCCCCTCGCTGCAGTCTGTACCAGCAGGAGGGCAGCCCCTCCCCCAGCCCTAGACTTCCTAGGAGCCCCCTGTCCCAAGACATTCCCCCCTGAATTCTGTGACCAGCCACAGCCAGAAGCCCCTCACGGGCCCAGGGCCCTGAATGGGGCCAGCAGTTCTCAGCCCTGGCTCTGCTGAGAACCGAGGAAGCCCGAGAGGTGCAGGTCGACTGCAGAATTTTCCGCAACAAGCTGGCAGGCCCACTCCATTTCTGGCTGGAAGCTTTCCTGAAACCGGATGCATCCATTTTGCTCTGGATCCATCGGCTGGCTGCCGACAAAGGGAAGGGGTGCCTCCCTTTTCCCCTGGGGCCCTTTCATTTCTACCCTTCTTCACTTTTCCCCCCGTCCCTCTCCTTCCCAGCTCACTTCCTCAACTCAGTCCCCTCATTCGCCTTCCACAACTTCTTTCCCTTTCTTTCCACCTCTTCCCAAGTACTCTCCCAGCCTCCAGGCCTCACTCGGACTCTATTTCTGACACCCATGGTCAGCAACACCGTTCTTTTGGCTGGGAAAGCAGGGCCCAGATCTCTACGTTGTTGAGGTTCCCTTGACATTTCCACTCCAGGGTCCAGGTAATCCGCCTCTTTTCCTCTCCTTTCTCCCTGTGGGCCCTTCCTTGCTCTTCTCCGTCCACATCCTTAATGACTCCCTGCCCATCTTGGCTGTAGTTGGCAGGTGTACAGTCTGCTAGGGCCATAACAAAGCACCACACACTGGGTAGCTCCAACAACAGAAATTTATTTTCTTACAATTCTGGAGGCCGGAAGTCCAAGATCTTGGTGTCAGCAGGGCTGGTTTCTTCCAAGGCCTCTCTCCTTTGCTTGTAGATGGCCACTCTCCCCCAGCCGCCTCCACGGTGTCTTCACGTGGTCTTTCCTCTGTGTCCTAATCTCCCCTTCTTACAAGGCACCAGTCATACTGGATTAGGGCCCACCCCAGCGAGCTCATTTTAGTTACCTCTTTAAAGACCCTATCTCCAAATATAGTGATACTCT
The DNA here is from genome assembly GCA_028533085.1 of Varecia variegata. NCBI lineage: Eukaryota > Metazoa > Chordata > Mammalia > Primates > Lemuridae > Varecia > Varecia variegata. The sequence continues at coordinate 102,720,438 of CM052442.1, read as the reverse complement.
GTGACACTAAGGGTTAGGACTTCAACATAGGAATTTGGGGCAGACACAGCCCAGCCCCTAACACAGGAGTGATGGCAGTGGTGGTAGAGGGACCACGGGCTGGACACTTTCTCCCTGGGGAGGCACGCCGAAGGCAGGCCCCTGCAGGCCAGAGGGCATGGTCAGCAGGACCTTCTGAGGTTCTGTCCCCTCAGCACCCCAATCTGATGCTCCCACAGACTCACAGGCACCTGGGCTAAAGGGATTCAGAAAGAGATAGCCCTAAAAGAAACCAAGCATCAGGTAAACCAGAAGTTTAATAAAAATGAAACAAATTACAACACAGTGGGTTGGCAACAGTCTGATATGTTGGTCAGCTTGACGTCCCGACCCCTGTGGGTTCTGGGAGGTCCCAGGATTGGTCCCTCACACCCAAGATTCACTTTACTCACTCGCCTCTGTCTTCCTGGTGTGATTTGTGACCAGGCTGGTTCTGAACTCCTCACCCTGTGAGGAAAGTTGCCCGAGCCTGACCTTCACCCCACGATGAAGATGATGCTCCTTTATACTGTTTTCCTCAGTACACGCCTCACCCCAGGTTCTGAGGGTGGCAGACGGAGAAAGCCTGTCTTATGGAGAGTTAAGAACTTTGGGGATGCCGGAGCCTCCTCCACGGCAGACAGCCACAGCTCCCAGGGCCTCCTGGCTCCCTTGCAAATTCTTCCGAACTCCGCAGGCCCATCTCTCTTGCAAAGTGCTCAGGGTGCAGAACACACTGGGTGCTGGTGACGAGCCAGGTCTGAGGGTCTGCACAGAAGGGAGCCCTGCTGGGCATGGACCTCCCTGGCGGCCACCGCAAGCCAGGCCAGTTAGGAGGTACTGCTCCGCCTCCGGGGGTGGAGGGCTTTCCTCTTGGCGATGTCCTCCTCAGTGTCACTCTCACAATTCCTCTGCGGGGGGGAAAAGAGAGGGGTCCAGGAGAGGAGGTCATGAGATGCCAGGAATGGGGTTATGCTGGGCAACAGGGGTTGATCCCTGGGCCAGGGGCCTACAAGCCAGGGAGGTGGGTGTCGAAGGGAAGCCTGTTGCTCCATCCAGAGGCCAGTGGTGGGGGTGGGGGAGCACCTGCAATGAGGCCAGACCAACTGCCTAAAAGCAGGTAGAGTATCTAAGGGACACCAGGCATCAGGAGAGGCCAAATTGTCATAGTGAAAATGATGTCTGGTGCCCTTGGTGGCTGCCACATAACTGAGACCACAGGGGTAGGTGGTCTGTGGGCAGACAGGTCTCCCGAGCTCAGCCTAGAGAGCATGCGAGGGGCGAGTCCCAGGTTCCTCCCCACACTCGACAGCCACACTCATACCCTTCTTCTTTGATGGCCTGCGCTGCATCTTTAGCAAGGCCTACTGTGCAGTTTTTTCAGGGAAATGACTTCTGAGTTCCAGTTTTATGAAAGAGGAAGAGAGTATAAAGTACAGTCTGTCAGCTCCTACATGGCTAACCCAGAGCCAAGGCAGCCATGTCTTTTCATTCAGGTCACACGGATATAATGAAATTGCTAAAATTATTAAAAGATGTACTAATTCAGAAAGACTTACATGAGTCATAAAAAAAAAGTCTGTCCCATCCTGGCCAACACAGCAAGACCCTCTCTCAATAAAAAAACAAAAAAATTAGCCAGGTGTGGTATCATGTGCCTGTAGTCCCAGGTACTTGGGAGGCTGAGGTGGGAGGATCGCTTGAGCCCAGGAGTTGGAGGCTGCAGCAAGATGTGGTCGTGCCACTCACTCCAGCCTGGGTGACAGAGCGGGACCTCCCCCCCTTCTCTCTCTCTCTCACACACACACCAATCTGCTGTCAGATGTTCAATCCAATGCTTCCTAAACAAAAGGACCTAGCATTACTCTTTTTTCTTTTTTAAAGGAAAGTCCCTTTGGGAAAACCGTCTAACAGATGTCTGAGACCCAGTCCTTTTCTACTTCTAGACCTGATGGTGCTTGCTGAATGTTTGAGTAAAAAGAAGACTCTTTAAAAAATGTTTGCTCAAGGACAACAGTTAGGAAAGAAATTCTTTTAAATTACTCTCTGGCCCTCTCTCCCCACTGCCTACATTCTGTCAGGGCAACCGAGCCGGGGGCTCGGCCCGACAGCCGGACCCACTGCCTGCCACTCGCTCGTCCTGGGCCTCCTCTCTTTCTCCCGGCCTGAGCCAGCTGGAATTCCAAGGTCAAGATCAACTTTAGCCAAATACATCCTAGACTGAGCCCGGCTATAACAATAAAAATAACTCAAGCTCTGCTGAACGGCAACTTTTAGCATGAGTCAGAGCCACACAGTGAAAAAGTACGCTGTCAAGATCCGGGATTCTCAGAGGGAGGGAGGTCCAGTCCCTTTTACAGCAGATGAGGAATGCGGCCAGAGAAGGCACAGGGCTTGGCCAGAGCTGCACCGTTGTTTCAGGCCTCTGGAGCCATAAATCCTCAAGTCCTGGCAAGAGCAAGAATAAATAAGAGCTCAGGCTAAAGAGACCCTGGGCTACGTGGGGGGCGTGGGGAGCACAGCATTGTGCACCCTCAGGCGGCACAGGACGGACTGTCCGTCCAGCTCAGGCAGCTGCCTTCCAGCCCCTTCCCGAGTGGGGAGTCACCTTCTGTCCTGACCAGTGCCATCCCAGACACTTCTGGGCCCACACCACATACCCTGAGCAGGGGGAGGGGCTGTCCAGGGAATCCCTGCCAACTGAAATACTAACATTGGCACTGCATTTTAAAGTTTACAGGAGGATTTTAAAAAACAACAATAATTGCTGACACTTATTGAGCACTGACATGCCAGGCTTTAAGAATATGTCATCATTTAATCCTCAGGAACTATTATTAACCCTATTTTACAAATGATAAAATTTTAGCACAGAGAGGTTAAGTAATTTCCTCAAGGTCACACAGCTAGTAAGCGGCAGATTTGTATTTTGGCAGTCTGGCTCCAGAGGCCACTCTCTTCACAAGTACATTCTGTTCTATGCCTCCCATTTTAAATGCATGTAAAACTGCAACAAAGTAATCAAATATAAGACAGCATCTATTATTATCATTTATAGTGGTAATCAAAAGCAAACAGAAATGGAAAAATTGAAATAGCCATGTAAAGCTACCATTCTAAAGCAGATTTTTGGACTGTCAGAAAGAAATTTTGGGTTGTCTATGGAACTCATTCTCCAGAGTCTGCAGGGTTCCTGGTGGGCTACCGGTCCTCAGGCAGAGGCTGGAGGGGTGGGGTGGAGTGGCAGCAGCAGTCCCTCTGAAGTCCCACCTGGACAGGGTTCGAGATCCTCCAGAAGATCACGCTGCCCCATCAGAGCCCCCCTCCCGGCACCACCCAGGGGTCCCACGAACACGCATGCCTCTGATGATCACACTCCAGCCTTCAGGGAAGAGGACAGGGCCAGCAGAGCTGGCTAGAAAGAGTTGACACCCACCTGCCTTGGGGGAAGAGGGAGCTCTCCCCATCCCTGAGCTCCAGGCCACCCCGGAATTCTGCCCAGAACGAGGACACAGCCTTTACCTACCAAGTTCTCATCTGGCCTCAGGTGCACCTTCTTCATCAGCGAGCGGGTGAGGTGGTTGCACAGGGAGACGATGCTGAAGGAGAGCTGAGGGAGGCAGAGAAAAGGAACTCCAGGTGACAACCTGCACCGAGACCCAGGAGACAGCCAGGACTCCGCCTGTGCCCCCTGCCCCCCACCGCAAACCTGGACACACCTTCCACCGCCTGCGCACATACTGCCTCTTGAAGTTCTCCAGGTTGACCACGGACTCCCTGCGCACCATGGCTTGCTGGTTGTCCACTGGCTGGGAGACAAAGCAGAGCGTGGTGGCTGATGCCGAGTGGCTTCGGACAGCAGCCACCGCCCTCCCCACAGAACTTCCAGCCACACATCCGCCATCCTTGGCCTGGTCCTGGCACCTCCCCACCAGGGAAATGGGAGCCGCACAGTGAGGGTGACAGCTACAGATGCCCCTGGTGCCTGAGCTATTATTACCACAGCCAGACACACACGGAGGCTTGGCTGGAGGCAGGGCTTCAGTCACGGATCACTTTGGGGACAGGGCCATTTTACAGCAGTCTGGGAGGTCCCCTGTACACTGGGATGGTTCTGGACTTAGCACAATGGATGCCTTGTTGGAAAAATGCGCATTAATACTCCATTAAAAAATAAAGGAAATAGGGGCTTTGATGGAGGTCAAGAGGAGACAGGACGTGTAGTTGCTTTTCATGGCCTGACAGTCAAAGCTCAGCTCAAATGTTGACTTATCCAAGAAGCCTGGCACGGCTCTCTGAGCCTCAGTTTTCTCATCTGTAATATGGGGACAATGATATCATGTCCTGGGGTTGTTAAGGATGAAATGATTGTGGGTATATAAAGCACTTAACCCAGTGCCACTTAAAAAAGAGTAATAAATTACCATTAGCTTTCCTGTCTTCTCCATTCCCTCTTGAATTCCTCCCTTTTATTAAAAAAAAAAAAAATAGGTTTTCTAGATCAAGAGATGGCTTTCAAGGGTCCTGGGAACCTCCTGAAATGGTCTGCAAATTTTAGTGTATATATTTGTATGTGAATGTTCATAGCAGCATTATTCAAAAAAACCAAAATGTGGAAACAACCCAAACATGCATCAACTGATGAATTAACCAAATGTGCTACATCCATATAGTGGAATATTACTCAGGAATGTTATTAATAAAAATAAATGGAGTCCTGATACATTTTACAAAACAAACGAACCTTGAAAACATTAGGTTAAATGAAAGCAGCCTACATAAATGTGTCCGGAATAGGCAAATCCACAGAAACAGAAAGAAGATCAGTAGTTGCCAGGGCTGGCGACAGAGGAGAATGGGGACTGACTACCAAAGACTAAGAAGCTTTTTTCCTGGAGTAACGCAAATGTTCTGGAATTAGATGCTGATGATAGTTGCACAACCTTGTGAATATGCTAAAAACCACTGAATAGTACATTTTAAAGTGGTAAATTTTATGGCATGTGAATTATATCTCAATAAAAAAACGTTTTAGTGTGTATGTACGGACAAGCATTTCTTCCGAGGACAGTTATAGCTTTTCAGCCCTTCTCAAAGGACCCTGCGACTCAAGAAAATGAACCGCCCAGGATGCTCCACAAGGCCCCACGCAGCTGTTTTTCTCTCTGCTCAGACAGCCTTCTCACTGCAGTGCCGCCTGGGTGAGCACAGAGGCAGCCGTCGATTCCCGAGTGCTAGTCTTGTCTCCTAACCACTTCCAGAGTGTGCCCCTGCCTTGTTATTTTTCATCACGGCACCAGGCACCAGAAGGAAGCCAGTCCACTCTGCTGGCCACACTGCTCTGGACTTGGCACCCTCTGGCAGGAGGCCCGTGCCATGGCCACCTCACCCCATCTCCCTGGAAGGCCTCTAAGTGTTTCAATGCCCAGTTCAAGTGTGACTTCCCCCAAGACAACTTCCAGAAAGTAACATCTCCCTCCCCGCCATGGCCAAAGCACATGTGTGCTCCTTTCTTGTGTATGGCACCTGTCGCAGCCTTGCAGAGGAATCATCCCACCACTGGGAAACAACTTGAGGGCACAGAAGCTTCTCCATGTCTATGGCAATGCCCCCTGCCCCACTCTCCTCCATACCCAGAACCTACACCAGTTTAATAGTTTTATGGTTAAACTGGCTCCCTGAGCTGCTGAGGAGACAAATTGGAATGAAATCCCAGGACCTGGGAACTGCGCACACCCATTGCTGAGAGGCCCAGGTCACGTGGATCGGCCCAGTGGTAGCACTATGAAAGGGAGTCATGACACCAGGGCTCCCACGGCCCTGCCCAGGAGCCAGGGAGACGCAGAGTTCCGTGGGGCCGGGGAGCAGGGGACATATGCAGTCTCTGCATATCACCTACCTCGGGATACTTTAAGTCACCTCTAGAGTACTTACAATACCTAATACAATGTAAATGCTATGTAAATAGTTGTTATACTGTAGTTTTAAATTTGTATTTTTTAAATTTTTTTTCCGAATATTTTCAATCTGTGGTTGGTTGCACCTGAGGCTGTGGAACTCTCGGACGGGAGGGCCACTGTATTTGTCTTTTGTCAGTTCCCTCTCCTGCATACCGCCCAGCTCCTGCTATCTCCTTCCTAGGTGATTAGCACCCTCCCAACCCATAAAACACTTCCACCTCTAACTTCACTGACTCTGCAGTTCCCTCTGGCATGAATGATCTTTAAGCCTAACCCTTGCAGGGGCATTTGTACCTCACAGGACAGTTTGATGAGGTGGGACTAGTAGACTCTGGGAGGGAAGGGACCTCTTTTTGTCCACTTACTGACTGGAACCCTCGCCTGGGAGAGAAATAGCTGAATCCACAGCTGGAAGGTCAAATGCAAACAAGAGGGATCAGGTTAACAAGAATCCCAGGCCAGGTGCGGTGGCTCACGCCTGTAATCCTAGCACTCTGGGAGGCCGAGGCAGGAGGATCACTCGAGGTCAGTAGTTCGAGACCAGCCTGAGCAAGAGTGAGACCCCCCGTCTCTACTAAAAAATAGAAAGAAATGATCTGGCCAACCAAAAATATTTAGAAAAAATTAGCCGGGCATGGTGGTGCACGCCTGTAGTCCCAGCTACTCAGGAGGCTGAGGCAGGAGGATTGCTTAAGCCCAGGAGTTTGAGGTTGCTGTGAGCTAGGCTGACGCCACGGCACTCTAGCCAGGGTGAAAGAGCGAGACTCTGTCTCAAAAAAAAAAAAAAAAAAACAAAAACCAAGAATCCCAGCCTCCTGCTGGCCCAGCTAAAATGTCAGGTGACACTGTTCCCAGAGGCCATTAATGGGAGGTGATGCAATTGCTTGTAGGGCCCTGCCTATATGCCACAGCAACAGCATGAGACCCGAGGAAGCCACCCAGGCCGTAAATCTGTCAGGCTGGCCTTTCCTGATCAATGGGCCTCCCTGGTTGCTAAGAGGCTCACCAAATGCTGATGCTGTCATCTCAGCCTTGAGTCAGAGAGATGTCAATTCCACAGCAAAACCCCTTCCCAGAAGAAACGTGGCACAAATACTTTTGATTAAATCGGGGATGTGAGGGGAAGATGGAACGATGTTCCATCTTCTCCTGACCCATCCTTCTTTGCAAACAGACAGTGTCCACCTCCAAGCCTTGTGGTCCATCGGTGATACCAGGGAGCTTTGGGCAAGTCTGACCAGGCTCCTAGGAGTGTGTTTGGTGTGTTGGAAAAATGTCAGAAAGGGAGGCAAGAGAACAGAAAGCTGTGGCTGTAGTCAAGTTGTGTTCATGCGATGCAAATGCCTTTGAAAAGTCCACTGGGGCTTGCTAGGCCAGTACCGACACCCACAGAGCAGGGAGAGGAAGCAGCAGCCATCGCTAAGGCATGAAAAAATACTGGCTTTACAGAAGAGGAGCCCCGCCAAGACAATCTTCTCGACATACTAGGCCTCCTTTAGAAACTGCAAGCAGATTGCAACTCTCCCAAGCTCCATCTGTGCCAGCTCTCGAGCCCCACGCTCCAGTGACAGCCAGGGGCACCCTCGCACCCACTTTTCTTTCCCACCCAGGACTGTCACGCTTGGTCTCACCCCTTTCTCTCTCTCTATGGAGTCTCTATAGGTGGCACCTCCACCTCTCTCCTTTGCTGGCTGTTTTGATGGCTGGAGCCTGTTGGCCTCACCTGCCTATTTTCCCAGGAAAGGAGCACATGAGGCTTGTGGGGACCTGAGTCTCTGTCTTGGCATAAACAGGTGGGGAGGGCTACAGAAAGGCTGTGCGCCTGCAGGTTGTCCCCTACAGCAAACACGCCAATGGAAGGAGGAAGGAACGTCCCTTTCCTAGCTCAGCCTGGTCTCACTTTTCTGAGTTAGGTCCCCAGCATGGCTATATTCTCTCTTTTAATTCTCTTCTCTGGGACTTTCAGTTTTCTCAGCAATTTTTTGTCCCCAGGAAAAGCTTCAAAAGTTCTTCCTCCTGTACTCTTACAAAGCCCGAGAGACTTGAGAGACATAGCCACCAAATGCCACATGTGGACTGTGTTTGGACCCTGAATTGAACAAATCAGCTGTAACAGGACACCCCTGAGGACAGCAGGGACACGTGAGTATGGACGGGTATCTGGTTGAGATGAAGTAATTATTGCTGATTTTGTTAGGTGTGATAATGGCACGGTGGTTATTTTAAAAAGAAAGTCTTGGTTGGGTATGGTGGCTCATGCCTGTAATCCCAGCACTTTGGGAGGCTGAGGCAGGAGGATCACTTAAGGCCAGGAGTTTGAGACCAGCCTGGGCAACATAGAGAGATCTTGTCTCTGCAAAATATAAAAAATTAGCCCGGTGTGGTAGCATATGCCTGTAGTCCCAGCTACTGAGGCAGGAGGATCTCTTGAGTCCAGGCTTGAGCTATGATCACACCACTGCACTCCAGCCAGGGTGACACAGTGAGACCCTCTCTCTAAAAAAAAGAAAGTCGTTAGCAGAGATTCATGCTGAAGAATTTAAGAGTTAAATAAATCTGAAGTTTGCTTTAAAATACTCCAAATTCTCCAGAGAAAAGTAATGGGGGAAATGCATGCAGAGGACTGGCCATGACTGGACCCCCGGTGAAGCACGGTGACAGGTGCATGGACTTCCCTATACTGTTCTCTATGCTTTTGTGTAAGTTTTGAGAATTTTCCTGCTGAGAAGACCATAACAAAAAATCAAAACCAAAAACTCTCCCTCTTTTTAAGCTCTGTAATCTCCCTCTCTTTAATTTCCACTCAACCATTCCAAGTTCCTGACCCCAACCTGGCCTCATCCCCACCCCTTCAAATTCTCCTTGCACCTTCCTCGTGGGGATATAGCTTGGGGTGGGGGGTGTCAGGGGTGGGGAGCCCATCCCTGGGGAGGCCTCTGCTCTCTGCTGCCCTGCCTACCCTTTCTCAATCAGAACTCCTTCCCCTGTTTTCTGGAATCTGAGGTAGCTATTTTATCACTCACCACAGCCTTTCCCATCTCCCAGTTGGTTGGGTCCCCATCTGCCCCAGACACTGAGTCTTTTATTCGGGTTGTCTTGTCCTTATCTGTCACCTCCCCCCCTGGAGCCAGAGCACAATCAATGTTTGTTCAACTGAGCTGGCCCCTTCTGCAACTTGAATATGCCCACTGCTGGGTCTCCTCTCCAGAGCAAAGAATCTTCTCCACAGGCCAAGAATTTCCCAGACAAAGGAGAAAAGGCCTTCAGTTCCACAGACATTTACAGAAGGTCGGCAGTGGGGGTGACAGCTGGGCACAAAGCCACCTCCAACACGGGCCGACTGTGCTGCGTGATGGAGTTGAGGTGGGAAGCCACCACCTTCACAATCACCTGCAGGGGACCGGGAGGACAGGCGGAGGGGGTCACGGAGGAGACCCTGGCTCCTCCTGTCATCAGTCCTCTGCCTTCATTGCCAGCCTCCTGCGGCTGCAGAATCAGTGATTACCAAACCATCCCCATCCTTTCTGACACAAAGTCGGGCAATCGTAAGCTGTGAGCACCGGCCTCGGAGATGGGACAGGCTGCTGCCTTCCCCACGGGCCCATGCTCCAGCTTCCATGGGAATTGTCATTCAGGGAGATGTCACACACTCACCTTCCCCTCCCAAACAGCCCAGGATGGTGTTTGAACAGAGCACAGAAGCTGACCTTTGATTCGCAGTCTGGTGAATTAAAAATCCTCCATGACGGCAGAGGGAAGGGGCCTGTACTCTTACAAAGCCTAAGAGACTTGAGAGACGTAGCAACCAAATGCCACGTGTGGACTGTACTAAGGGTATTGCAGCTTTATGTGGGGGGTTTCCTATGAGACTCCCCATCTTGGGCTTTTTTTTCCATTCTTAGTGGTCCACATAATAGTGATGCATCTTATGATCATGGCTTCTCATATTTGATGAAAAAATTACTGTTACAAATATTACAGAGCCTTCTTCCCTCTAGCACCAGTGACACCTCCCACTCCCCACAGCCCGTCCCGCCATCGTTAGCCTGGCCCTCAACACTGCTGCTAAAATGCCAGCTGTGGGCGTGGGGAAGAGTTAAGCAGGTCCCCTGGCTGCACCCACTGGCCTCCGTGGGCTCCCCTTGGCATTAGGTTGCGATGCCAAAGGGGAATGGGAGTTCAGCTGGCCAGGTGGCAGGGAAAGGCCACAGCCTTCTCTGATTTCCCTGAGAGACTTGGGGGCATTTCTCAACTCTCTTTGTACAGAAAAAGGTCTGCTCGTGACATGTCTAAATGAGAAGCGGTTGCCAATGACTGGACACAAACGCAGAGAGGATGATTTCACTGCTGTGAGGAAAACCACTTGTGGCTCTGAGCCCAGGCTGGGGGCTGACTAGCTGGGTGACTACAGACGAGTCCTGCCCTGTAAAATGTTGTAAAACAGTGGCATCAGGTGGTTCACCTCTGGGGACCCTCTGAGCATGAACAGCATGCAACTGGTTCCACAATTCTCCCTCCGTTTTCCCAGCTTCCCTGATTCAAATCAGCACCGACTCTTACTCTTTTAGTGCGTTTTATTTTGACCTTCGCTAGACAGTTTGCCCTGCGTTGCTCATCAGCCAGTGGCTTCCTCTCCTTGGGAAACCTGGCTGTGTGAAGGTTAAGGCCTGTTGACACGGCCAAAGGGACCTTTAACGTTTGCAGTGTCTTAACACCAAACAAGCACACGATGCCCTGTGACAGGGCAGGTAAGACCTTGGAGAGATTGTAGATGGGTCAGTTGTACCAATTCTCTTGGGCAGGATGCAGGAAACAGGTTTTTGCCATCTTGCGTTGGTTCCAAGATGCACATTTTCAGATATCTGAAATCAGGAGGCATCTCCCAGTCAATGACACTCCTTAGTGTCAGCCTGGAGTGAAGGCAGGTGCCTCGGGAGAGGACTGAGGGGTTTTTGCCAGCCATCTGGGGCTGCCCGGCCTCGGACCGTCGGACATTACATTTTCTGCTTGCTGTTCTTTTGGATCACGCTACGCAAATGCAGAAAGCAAACCTGCATGTGGCTCCTTTCCTCAGGGGAGGACTTTTCATCCCCACCTAGTGACAAGGTGGAGACACACATGTTTCCTTGCGTTCCCTTTCTGCATGGTGGCTTTGTTTTTCATTTACCCCCTCACTAAGGCAGGTACTAAGGGTATCGCAGCTTTATGTGGGGGGTTTCCTATTAGACTCCCCATCTTGGGCTTTTTTTTTTTTTTCATTCTTAGTGGTCCACATAATAGTGATGCATCTTATAATCATGGCTTCTCATATTTGATGAAAAAATTACTGTTACAAATATTATATATGATATTTGAAATTGTCCAGCATGCTAATAGAAAAGGAGATAGGATTTTGAAAAAATGGTTTCACGAGATCAAACTTTCATGTCCTGTCTTAAATCACTTCCTGTCTGTGTCACTAACTGGGCATTCCCCCTTTAGCACCTGGGACTGCTTGCTGACTTGCCCAGGACCCATCAGTAAACTTCCCATGACTTCTGGGATAAAGGCATAATTCTTTTTTCTTTTTTTGAAAAGAATCTCACTCTCACCCCCTGCTAGAGTGCAGGGGCATCATCATAGCTCACTACAACCTCAATCTCCTTGGCTCAAGCAATCCTCCTGCCTCAGCCTCCCCAGGAGCTGGGACTACTGCTCCTGGCTAATTTTTCTCTTTTTAGTAGCGGGCAGGTCTCGCTCTTGCTTAGGCTGGTCTCGAACTCCTGACCTCAAGCAATCCTCCCACCCTGGCCTCCTAGAGTGCTAGGATTACAGGCATGAGCCACCGCGCCTGGCCAAGGCAAAGTGCTTTAACACAACCTAAGCCCTGCTGCTCCTGCCTCCTCTCTGACCATGTCCACACCATACTCCCACTTGCTCCCCTCCAGTATTTGCAGCCTGCCAAGCCCCCTCTCATCACAGAGCTCTGGCATGATGGCTCCATTGGGAGCACTGCTCTCTCCCTGGCTTGCTTAGCTGATCTCAGCTCCAGCCTCACTGCGTCAAGGACACCTCCCCTGACTAGATGAGACCCCTACTGCAGGCTCTTGCAGTGCTGCATGCTTGTGTTTCATAGCATGTGTCCCTTGTGTGATTCTTGATCAATGTTAGAATCCTACACCGGACTGAAAATTCCATGAGGGCAGGAAAGAGGCCTGTTTTTACTCAACATTGTATCTCCAGAGTCAAGTTGAGCGTCTGGAAGTTGGTAGGTGCCTGATCGTTATTTGTGGATGGATGGATGGATGAGTCTGGGCGTAACCTGCCTCCACAAGCAGAGTAAACTGAAGCCCGGGGCAGTCAGGAGATGCAGAAGGAGCAACAGACTTGTCATCAGAAGGCCTCCATTTCTGCCACAAATGATGTGACCTTGGGCAAATCACATCCTCTGTTTCCTCATCTCTAAATTGGGAATAACACTTACCCAGCCTCTCTGGCAGGGATGTTTTGTGAAGCCACAAAGGCACTTTGTAACTACACAGTCTGCTCCCCCCACCCCCAAGCTTCTGGCACAGCACGGGCCCATACCCCCTGCTGTGTCTACACCGGCTGGCTGGCCCCTCCTCCAGGGAAAGGGAGATGAGATCTTAGAATCCTCAGGAGCGGTGCTCACAGCTTTGGGTCATAAAGAGACCACGAAGCCTTGTGCTTCCCAATCTTTATGTCCACTCTCTTCAAAAACCCTCAGGGAACTTCTTAGACCTTCAGGGCCCAGTGGCCTGGGCACAGAAGAAAAGGAACTCCCTGGTGAGCTCCCTTCGGTCTTCATTCTCACCCAAAGTTAGGGGCCTTAGCCAGAAGGGGGAAGGGCAGAGAAGGGGGCGATGCTGCTCCTGGCCCCCTGCTCTGCAGGCTGGTCTTCAGCCAGGGTTGGGGCTGGGTAGGAACAGTGACGGCGCCTTCTGGGACACGGTTCCTGGGCCAGTCATCTGCAGGTGTATGCACTGCACCTATACCTGGCAGAATACGTGAACTCGCTTACTTCACCTCTGGGATCTGAACTTTAATATTAAGGCGGATATTTACAACAAAGCCCAACTACTTCCTCCCATATACCTCATCTTAGAGATGGGCATTTCGGGCTTCTGTTTCATCTGTCCTGACTAGCTATGAATGAGCCTAAGTCATTTCCCCTCTCTGAGTCAATTTTCTCATCAGTTACATGGAAATAATAATACCACTCCCCTTCCTATCTCAGAGAGTTCTTTTAAGCATCAAGCGAGGTCACTGACATAAGTGCTTGCTAAGTGAAAAGTCAATCCAAATGGAAGGTAATACTGTTTTCTCTGGGCATTTTAAATCCCCACTTCTGTAGCAGGAAAGCACCAGGCTAACTTAGTTATCCCTACTCAACTCAAATGTTGCCCAAGATCTGCACTCCAGAAGGCATGTAGGCAGGACGTGAGATGTGAACAAATCCATTATCACAAATCAATCATCCAGCAGCTCCCCAGGGCCAGCCGTCCTCCCTCTGGAGAAGGGTACACTAAGGGGTATTTATTCTCTAATTGTTTCAGCAGCTTGCCTGCCCTGCCAGCGCCCTCTCAGGAAACCAGATTGGTGAGGGGAGGTGCAGAATGAATAATGAACCAGCACCTCTGCGATTCTGGCTTCTGTGGAGGGAGGGGGTGGAAGGCTACGCTACAGACACACACCCCTGCAGGATAATTAATTCTAGCTGGATGCCGCAGCAGGGCGGATGAGAACATGCTTCCGCAAACCATCCAGGACGCATCCCTGACGGGATTCTGGTGCTCAGAGCTTCCAGCCGGCCAGGACTTCCTCAGTGCATGATCTGTCCAGCACCTCCGACAGGGATTCACCGGTGCCCCGGTGGAACACAGAGCCCGGGCCGTCTGAGCTCCCACTCTCCAGCTGGAAGCTGCCCACCAGTTCCTGGATCCACTGTAGGTCTGTTGAGAGCTCCTCCCTCAGAGCCTCGAACTGGGCCTGCAGATGGTCCAGTTTCCTGGCCATGCCTCCAAGGCTGGCCCCTGCGGCCTGGATGTCTTCTCGCAGGAGCTTCTTCATGGACTCCACCTTGCGGAACTCATACTTGAGCTGGGACAGGTCGTGTCGGGTGCGCTCGTTCTCCTCTTGGTACCAAGCTTCCTTTTCATTGTAGATGGAGACCAGGGTCTCCACGTCATCCTGGATGGTGTCATGGGCCCCCGCCAGGGCACGGCATCCCTGGTCCACCCGAGCAACCTCCTCCACCACACGGGCAAAGCGCTCGAAGTTGACATAGGTGTTGTTGCGGGGCATGCTGGAGTGGCATTTGAGGGTGTACTCTCTCAGGTGCTTGGTCTTCAGCTGGGTGGGCTCTGTCTTCCGCTGTTCAGCGGCTCTGACTTCTCCTTTTGACTGGTGGGTGTTCAGACAGAAGAACCAGAGTGTTAATTTGCCGCATGCCCCCAAGGGCAGTCCGAGGTGCAGGCAGAAGGCACACACGTGGCCTCTTTGGCATTCGCTGCATGCGTCAGGCTGTGGGGAGAACCAGGGTGGGACGAGCACCCCCACAGGCCATAAGAAAGGTCGAGAGGTGGGGGTGCTGCCTGCATGCTCACTTCAGAGGGGTCCACGGCCATTAGAGAGGGTTTCCACACGCACAGCATTTAAGAGACGCTCACGCAGACAAGCAGGCTACAGCCAGGACTCTGCAGGCACCCGCTCAAGGGCTGGAGCACACGAGGCTGATGCAGGGAGGCTGAGGAGCATCTCCGAGGCCTCGGCAACACTCAGCACACTGCAGGAGCAGCCCAAGAGACTCCAGAGCTCTGCACTCCAGGCCCACCCACACTGGAGGGCCCTTGGCCTTCCCCATCCTTCAATGGGCAGATGAAGCTGATCTCCCAAACTACTCCAGCCCTCCCAGTTCTCCATCTTGCACAGGTCTCACTCCTTCTTATCTGCATGCTCAGACCATCCTCCCTGGCCTTCTCACTTAACAATTAAGATGAATGGGACATCCTGTGACATCCTTGGGTGCACACAGTTAGCCAGTCAGCAGAACTAGGGCCAGAATCCTGGTCTCTGAGCCCCACCCTCCCAAAGTGTGTTTCACTAGACTAGACTTGAAGACCTTCTGAAAAGCCAGCAGTTGGAGGCTCAATTGCAAGGTGAGTTAGGCAGGGATTTGCCTTTTTGCCCCGGCAGTCCCCAGAGGGAAGAGAACTGCCTTGACGGTGGCTGCCTCTCTTCCCTTCAGAGTCCTGTTCCTGAGGCCTTGTGGTGCCTGAGGGAGCCCAGCGACTGATCTGAGTGTCATCCTTGAGCCTGAGCCCCAAGAGTCAGAAAGGAGCAGCCCTGGTTACAAAGTTGGGGTTTTTAATTGCCATCGATCTCTCTACAACTGGGAGTCCTGATTCTTGCTTTGAGAAGTGGTAGTGACACATCCTCCAACACAGGACACTTTGTAAGTTGGCCCCAGAGAAAAAGGTTTCAAGTGAGGTTTGTGAGGGTTTCATTTCATAAGTTACCTGAACCTGTGAAACGCAAACTTAAAGTAGCATAAACCTATTTGAACAAGCCTAGGCCCCTTGGGGGCCCTGACTAGCTTTCAGCTGTGCCCAGGGTTAGTGTTTCAAGCAAAGGCCTTTCCACAGGCCCTCTGCACCTGGCTGCCCCAGCCAGCCCTGGCGACAGAGCAGAGACCCCTGCCCACTGGAACTCGTGGCTGTGCCCTTACCGTGATCCAGGGGTGTCTGAGAGCCTCTTGGATGGTGAGCCGTTTCCTGCAGTGAGGATTAGAACACAGTGATGATCCACGAGGACAGAAGCTAGGAGCAACAGTCGCCATTCTCACTCTTTTTAGACATTTTGGCATTTTTTGACCATTGCCATCAAACCAGTATAATGGAGGATGCAGAGATGGACAGGAATTGGCTGCATGCCCTCCAGAGAAGGTGGTCCAGGCAGACCCCTTGGTAGAGGGACCTTACTACCCAAACCCTCACCTTCAGGCCCAAAGCTGAAAGGCCTAATACCACACTACAGGAGAGTCATAAATGCTCTGCTGAGCTCCCAGAATCCTCTGAAAGCCAGCTCTCCATCGCTAAATCTCTGCTCTCTGTTTTTCTGTTTGCCTCCCCGATCCCTCTTCTGCCCTTTGCTGCTCTGTACTCAGGCAGGTGACCCTACTTAGCACTGCCCCAAGACTGAGAGGACATGGCGGTGTAGTCTGTGGACCTTCCCACCCGCTCCATGCAGGCCATGCTCTGGGCACGCAGCACCTACAATTACCTGCCTGCCTCCTTTGTTGACCCCACAGCCACAGGGCTCACCCTGGCCCTGAAGAAGGGGAAGGATTAGCACATCTCCCATCCTCCCCTGTACTGACCTCTCTGCGTCCACCTTCCCCCACTGAATCCCAACCTGAATTGGCTTGAGACCCCTGCTACTTTACCTTTTCAAATCTGAGTTCCAGGTGCCTTTGGGACAGACTGCACAAGATAATGAGCTCTAAGGAAACCCAGGCTGACTTCCAACACACACACACACACACAGTCATTTACATTTCAGCAGGAGAAGAAAGCAGAAAGACTTTAGCAAACAAGTTGAATGCCAAGTCTCGGCCAGTCCACACTTCCCAGCACCTGCTCGTATTAGACGACAATGGTACAGATGACAGCTGTGGCAAAGCAGGGACAGACTGATGCATCTTTGAGAGAGGTGACAGGCGGGGTCAGTACCTGAGAAGTCAGTGACTTTCTCTATCCTCTTACCGGGTCTCTTTAACCAGAAGCTTCCTAATGAAGTCCTTGGCCAGCTCGCTAGTCTGGCTGAAGAATTCCTCATCGAAGTCGTAACTCACCGCCGTGATGTTTGCCAGCGTTTCCTGCTTTGTGTCTCCCAGGAAAGGGGACGCTCCACTCAGGCTGAGCACAACAGAGAGGAAACCACATGACTGTGGGGAAGTATATGGAAATGGGGGTGATGGACTCGGGGAACCCCAACCTGTACTGTCACACGGGGCTGGAAGGCTCCCAGCAACACAACCTGCCCCGTCTGGGCAGCCAACTGGCAGCCTTTTCAACTGAGCCCAGTTTGATACACTGTTGAGGAGCTCCTACTAAGTACCCGACAAAGACAAATTGTGCCTGCAAGGGACTCAAAGCTGAGGAGAGACAAACGCAGAGACATGGTTCCTCGCAATCCCTGGCAGAACAAAGCAGAATGTAACAGGAGGCGAGATAAAGGGTGGGGAGCATAGGAAAGAGGGGAGCCGTGCAGCTCCATGGTGGCATCGACATTTGCATCGGGTGCATCCTGAAGAATGGAGAGGCCATCAGCATTCGGAGAGGGGGACGGAAAGATCGTCCAGGCTGAGGGGGCAACTTGAGCAAAGCCCAGGAGGTGTGGAAACAGAGGAGCCACTGGGCACTAGAAGAGTCTGTGGGGCCCCCTCCCAGGGATTGTCAAAGATGTGTCCATCAAACAGTGACTCCCGAATCTGCCCTCTCCTGACTCGTATTCCAGTTGCTCTGGGATCCTCCACCCAGACGTGCCACTGTCCCAGAACGCACTGTGCCCAGACCCCACTCAATGCACACCCCACTTCACAAGAGTCACCTCGGACTCTTCCTTCTATTTCCTTGCCACATCTAACTGGCCAGAAGTCTCGCAGGCCACATTTACTACATGTCTCTTCAAAGTCACTCCCATCTCCACTGCCACTTTCTTAGCATGGTGGCGGCTAGGTGCACTGGAAAAACTTTGAGATTTAAGTCCTGGGTTTGAATCCCAGCTCAACCACTCATTAGCTGTGTGAACTCAACCTCTCTGAGCTGCAGTTTCTTCATCTGTGAAATAAAGAAAATAAAAGTCCCCATCTCACATGATTATTGGGAAGAATAAATGCATACAAAATGCTTCATGCATTCTTGGCCCATACAAAGGGCTCTGGAGTTAATGGCCATTATTATCGTCAACGTTAGAACACAAAGAACCTTCTATGACTCCCCATTTTCTCTATAGATCCCATCTAAACTCCCGAGCACAGCATCAGAAGTTGGTTCCTACTTCGTGCTCAGTACATTTCAGCCACACTTACCACGCTCACCGTTCCTTTCCTCATGCGGTTTCCTCGGCCAGCGCAGCCCTCCCTCCCTCTCCACCTGGGGAATTAACTTCATTCCTGTCCGTCCCCTCTACTGTGCAGCCAGGGCCGACACCCTCTGCCACAGCTCGGGGGAACCCACCAGGCCATCCAGAGCTCCCAGGCCAAGTGCTGCTGGGATAGTCGGAGAACTGGTTTACAGGGGTTGTTGAGAGGATGATCTGGTGTCCCTGCCCGCTCTGGGCTGACTCTCATATCCCCGTGTGCTGAAAACATAGCACTTTCCATGTGTGCCATGAGGGGAAAACGGTTGGGAAGCACAGATGGAACGAACACTTCCTAACCCGCTGTGTACGTGCCAGAGTCAGGCTAGGAAATTTGCACACGTTGGCTAGCCCTCACAGCGTGCCTGTGGTGGGAAGTTTGTGATTCCTATTTTTCTGATGAGAAAAACAGGCACAGAGTTTAAGTACCTGCCCAAGGCCACAGGGATGGAAAGTGACAATATCATTAGACTCCAGCCCCAGACAGAACCCACTACGCAATGGAGCTATGCAGGAAATCTCCGCTTAGGTAACTGGATACTTCAGGGACGGGAAAGGAGGAAAGAGAAAGGAGGAGAGAAAATGTGCGAGGAAGAAAAAGGGATCTGGGGCAAGCAAGGGAGAAGGAGAGAGAAAGAAGAGGCAAGATCGCGGAGGGCACAGGCGGCTTCAGGGCAGTCCTGAGGCTGTCACAGTAACCCTCCGTCTGGGGGAGGCACGGCAGGGAGCCCTGGCATTCCACGGGAGGGATGCAGACACAGCTGTGCGGGATGGAAGGCCGGAGCTGCTCTCCTGGGATCCTGCTCAAGCTCAACCCCAGGATCAAATGTAGGAAATGGAGCTCACCCCACTTAGCCTCAGGTTTGCCGTGTGGACTTAACACACCTGGCTTAGGATGGGTGCTCCGTAAATGCCTGCCCCTCTCTCATCCCTCCCACTTGGCCCAAGGTCGGAGCCCCAGGATCAGGGATACTCACAGGATGTAGGTGATGACGCCTATGCTCCTGCAAAACAGAGAACAGTCAAGTCAGGCCACCGGGCTCCGGTCCCAGGCAGCCAGGGACCCCCACATGGATCTCAGGGGAGGAGATCACCAGCTTCCTCCTTGGCAGCCCCTGGATGCTGCCTTAACCTCCACACTCCTCTGTCCAGCCTGGGATGCATTTGAAGTCACGACGCTCTGGACACTGAGTCCAGGGACCCAAGTTCAAGATCAGACTCCTGCACTTGCAGGCTCTATGACTTAACACTTATGTACTTCTTTCTCCTTATAAAATGAGGATGATCATGACTACCTCACAGGACTGTTGGCAGGATTTTAGAAAGCCAGGTAATGAAGGTGGTTCACTCATTAATGAATGAACTGTAAAGCAGTGCTCAAATGAAACGCGCCCTGTGTGTGCAGAGAATCGATCACTGCCCAACACAGTGTCCCGAACACTCGAGGCTCTCTGTGACCACTTGGTTGACCAGCTGACTGGGCTACTGTCACTATCACCTTTATCCTGGCTGCTTGAGAATTCTGTGGTAAAAACCTGTCAGGTGCAGGCCCGGGGCTGAGCCTGCACCTCCACCTCTCCTCTCCCCTAGCTCCTCCACTGCTGACAAAGCTGTGACCCAGCCTCAGGTCCAGACCTGGTGGCCTCCAGCACACCTGGACCAGCCACAGGCTCTGAAAGGTGAGTGTGGAGAAAAGGGTTTCACAGTCAAGGGGACGTCACCCCAAGCGGGCTCTGAGGACTTCTGCCCTTGGAAGGACCCCTCAGCCACCTGGGTGGCTTGTGCACTTACCACATGTCGGCCTCCAGACCCAGGGGCTCATAGTTCACAATTTCTGGAGCTGAAAGAAGTCATATTAACGAGTCAACAGGAGTGTGAAAAGGAGAGGAGATGATCATAGGGAATTTGGCACCAAATGTCTCCATCCTGACTCCCCCGTAAGGAAAATCAGAGCAGCAGATGGAGATAATCTGCATCTAAGAATTTTGAGGAAAGGAGTTGCTATGGCCCAGATGTTTGTGTTTCCTCAAAATTCATATGGTGAAACCTAATTGCCCATGAAACAGTATTAGAGACGGGGCCTTTAGCAGGTGATAGGTCATGAGAGTGGAACCCTCACGAATAAACGAATGTGCTTACACAGGAGGCCAGAGGGAGCTTGTGTGCCCCTCCTGCCCCAGGAGGTGCCACGTGTGAAACAGAGAGGGAGCCCTCACCAGACTCCAAATCTGCTGGCACCTTGATCTGAGACTTCCCAGCCTCCAGAACTGTGAGCAATACATTGATTGTTTATAAATAACCCAGTCTGAGGTACTCTGTTATAGCAGCCCGAAAGGACTAAGACAGGGGTTGCCTGTTTTCCTGGTAGAAACCTTTACAAACAAGCCTTGACAGTGAGAAAGAGGGAAAGCACATAAAACACCTAAAAAGGGAAGAGGGAGGTGGGGAGAGGAAGGTGCAGGAAGGAGAAATGGAGCCCCAGAGAACAGGCCTGCTTTAGAATTCTGCGGTAAAAGCCAGTCAGGGCAGCACTGGAAGGTGACGGAGAAGAAACGGTGGCAGAGGAGGAATCCACCTGCCTCTGAGTCTGGTCTGAAAGAGGGTACCTCCCACCTGACGGGCAGGAGGACATTTTTGGGGGCCACTGATTGAGATGATGAGCTTGAGGTGCTTGAGGGCACCAGGGGAAGATGTCCAGGGGCAGGCTATGGGGGAATGGGCCAGAGCCAACAAATTTGTCGTCATGAATGTACAGGTAGAAACAGGAGCTGAGCCAATGATGCGGCGACCAGGAGTGGGGGCAGAGTGTAGGAGAGAAGCCTCTACCGAGGAGAGGACTGAAGTGGACCAGGCGCTCCCAGAGATCAAGCAGATGAGCACTGGAAAATAAGCTCTGGATTTTATACTCATTGCAGCACCCAGAGTGTCCAGAAGTTGGAAAGTGGAGAAAAGAGTGTAGATGACCCTTTTAAAAAGCTTGTTGGTGAAATGGAAGTGAAAGAGAGGACAGTAGCTTCAGGAGGAGGAGAAGGACTGAGCCTGTTCAACTGCTAATGGAAAAGGTGGGAGAAGCTAAGTTTGCTGATCTGGAACACTAGCAGAACCACCGCATCCACAGGGTGTGTCTACCATCCCTCCTGCCTCCCCACACGTCAAGACACAGGGGACCACTGTCCTGGTGTCACTCACTTTTTAGCTTTATAAAAGTGGCATCATACTGCATGTGATCTACAGTCACTCGAATCACTTGATTTTTTTCACTCAACATTATGCTTCTAGTGTTCGCTGAGTGTTCATCCATGTTCTTTCATTTTCACTGCTCTGTAGTCGTTCATTGTGTGAATATACATCATTTTTTAGTCATTCTCCTCTTAGAGATCGTTTGGATGGTTTCCGTTTCTTTTGTTACTGGAACAAAATTGCTATGAACTTTTTTGTATGTGCCTCCTGATGTGCATGTGAAAAACTTTCTTTAGGATAGTGACATTCAAAGTGTGGTCCACAGGCACCGTCTGCAGACTGTTCCTGGTCCAGCAAGATAGGTGCAGAAATTGGGAGTATGCATTTAGAGACCCTTATAGCAATTTGGCATTGCTGTGACAGCCAAACTCTGATCATCTTTCTAGGAATTTATTTTCATTGTATTTTATTAAAATAGAAGTCCAGGACAGATTGAAAATTTTACAAAAAGAAAAAAGTATAGTTTGAGAAGAACAACTCACTTTCCAGTGTTAATCTACTTGAGATATATATATATATATATGTCATCTATGTGCTTTTGTCTATTTTTCTGTGTGTGCTTTCCTTCTCCTTTCTTGCCTTTTTTTTTTTTTAATGGAGATTTTTGGTTAGTTTTCTTATTGTTTTTTCCCCCAACTTCTTTTTTTTAAAAATGGCTACCCTTGAAATTTGACTACAGATACCTAACAAATTGTAACATAAATCAGCATTTTGACTCTCCTCTAACAACCCAAGAACGTGAGAACACTAATTTCAAACACTCTGTTCTAGCTAACATTATTTTCTTCCGTTTTTAGTTCTGTCTGTTTTTCTTTAACCCCACAATTAAAACTTTATCATCATCATTTTAGACAGCAAATGTTTACATTTACTTAATGTTTACTAATTTCTTTGCTCCTATTACTTCTTGCTTTGAGATCTCCTGTCAGAGTTCATTTCCTCAATTCAGAAGTACATCTTTTACATTTTGGGAGACTGAGGCAGGAGGATTACTTAAGGCCAGGAGTTTGAGAACAGCCTGAGCAAGATCAAGACCCTGTCTCTACAGAAAACAGAAAAATTAACCAGGTGTCGTGGCATGCACCTGTAGTCCCAGCTACTTGGGAGGCTGAGGCAGGAGGATCGCTTGAGCCCAAGAGGTTGAGGTTGCAGTGAGCTATGATGATGCCACTGCACTCTAGCCAGGGTGACAGAGCAAGATCCCATCTCAAAAAAAAAAAAGAAAGAAAGAGAAGTATATCTTTTAGAAGTTCTATTAATGAAGGTTTATTGGTAGTAAACTCTATTTTAATGTTTTGGGGGGTTGTTCTTTTTGTTTTTCCTAAATATTTTACCCTTATTCTTAAAATATAATTTTTCTGGGCACACAATTATGGGTTTTTTATTTTTCCTCAGCTCTTTAAGATAACATTCCATTGGCTACTGGCTTCCATTGTTGTTTTGAGAAGTATGTTGTCAATCTAACCTATTGTTCTTTTGTAGGTGATCTGTCTTTTCTCTCTGGCTGCTTTGTCTTTGGTACCCTAGCTTCGCTGTAATGTGTCTAGGTATGCATTTATTTTTTTCCTGCATGGTATACATTATGCTTTGCCATCTGTGCATGGATGCAGTTCTGAAAATTCTCAGCCATTCCCCTCAAATATTGCTTCTCCTTTATTATCTCTATTTCTTCCTTTTGGGATTTCAAAGAGCCCTATGTTAGGATTTCTTTTTTTATCCTCTTTTACTTATCCTTTCTTTTATATCGCCATGTCTTTGTCATTCTATGATACTCTAATTTTTTTCAGCTCAGTCTTTCAAGTCAATTCTCTCTTCAGCTGTGTGCAATCTGCTGTTTAACCCATTCATTGAAGGTTGTGTTTTGTTTTTTTGAGACAGAGTCTTGCTCTGTTGCACTGGCTACAGAGAAGTGGCATCATCATAGCTCACTGCAACCTCAAACTCCTGGATTCAAAACATCCTCCTGCCTCAGCTTCCTGAGTAGATGAGATTACATACAGGTGTGCACCACCATATCCAGCTAATTTTTTCTATTTTTTGTAGAGATGGAGTCTTGCTCTTGCTCAGACTGGTCTCAAACTCCTGATCTCAAGCCATCTTCCTGCCTTGGCCTCCCAGAGTACTAGGATTACAGTCATAAGCCATTTTACTCAGCCTCATTGAGTTTTAAATTTCAACAATTATATATTGAATTTCTTTTGAATTTTTAAAAGCTATATCTATCTGGCTCTTTTAAAATTTTGCCTGGTTATTTTTGACATCTCTTCTTGCTTGCTCATTCTTGTGATTCTACTTTTTGTTTCTATATACATTCTACTTATTTTATAGTCAAAAGTTGATCATTTCAATGTCTTATGTCCTTGAACATCTAAATCTTGCTAATCTCTGAGTGAGATGCTAATGTGTGCACTTGCCTCTAGGAGGTCTTCCCATTTAATTTTTCTTTTTTGCTGCTCATAGCTCCAGCTCTAATTCAATTCACTAGCTTTTGGGGGTGGAACACGTGGTGCTGAAAGTTATTATCTTTAAAGATTTCTCATTTCCTATAAGCCCAGAATTTCGTTGAAATTTTTTTTCTCAAGAATCCAGTTTTGTAATGGGAGATCATTTTGTCAACCACACTACTGAAAGCTGACACTAACTTTTTAACCCTGGCTCTCAGGTTGAAATTTCAAAGGAATGGTGGGAGTAGGGGAAAGTGGTTGTAATCTGTTGCTCAGGGATCTTGGGAAAGAAAGTCATCATAATTTAGGCAGGGGCTTAGAGAAGTTGCCCTATATATCTGTAAGGTGCAAACAAAACCATACTGGCTACCAAGAGCCAATGATGTGCATCTCTTCCCAACTGTGTATTCAATTACAACATGTTGGTATCTTGAAACTGGCCAATGCTGTAAACTAAGGATTTTTTTTTTTTGAGACCTGATTGTTAGACATTTATCAGCATATTACTGGGAAAAATCCTCTACAGTCTAGTCCCACTCATCGATAACCCACTCATACCAAAAGTCTGGCGTGAACTCTTGGCTCCATTCAGAGTGGACAGTGACTTGCCCCTGATAAATGCACTCATTCTGGTCTTACTCTTATACTCTTGAACCTGGGATGTGTTCCTCCTCCACCCTAGCTCACTTCCCACCCCGATTCAGAGACTTCTCCCACCCCCAACAGCAGCCCTTTGCCCCTCACTGACTCAAGGTCATGACTGATCCCACTGACTTTGCCAGTGTGGATATCTTGCCTGAACAGTCTTTCAGAGCTGTCTTATATGACTTGCTTTACAATTAATCACATCCTGTCTTGCAACACCCATTCCATTATTGCTCTGAATTTCTAGTTGAACTATTATTACTTAACAATTGCTATAAACTTAACTGATAAACATGCATTTTTACCACATGTGAGGCAGCAACTGCTCTCTCAAAATTCTGATGTCTGTGTCCCAGGTTTAAGTTGGCTCTGCCACCAACTTGTGACCTTCAGTATGTCATTCTGAATGTGGCTCACTCAGTGCACCTTGCAATAAGTGAAGAATAATCTTGGTTGACCTTAATTAATATCCCCCAGCCCTCCATTTCCACATTAGTTAAACTAGACCAGATGATCTGAAAAGATCCTTCCAGTACTCTTATTTGGTGGTTTGATGTCTTGTTTCCACAACTAAACTGCAAGCTCCTTGAGGGTCTTCTTAGAGAGAAAACCAGGTATAACAGGAGTGTAGGCTTTGATGTTGGCCGTATCTGTATTTGAATCTCAGCTCCTCCACCTACTGGTTGTGTTGCACTTGAACAAGGCACTTAATGGAGAAAATAAATCTGTTCATGAAGCCATTTGAGGATTAACTGAAACAATGTCTGTAGCATGCAAGACACAGCGCCTGGCACATAGCAAGGGCTCCCTGCCCTGAGGTCTGTGGGGTCTCTGTAGCAATATTCCATAGTGATTGCAGAGCTAATATATGTGGCTTGAAAATCCAACAGGATGGAGGGTCTGACACTCTCTGTTTTTCTTTTTGATTAGACTGTGGTCAGAAGCTTGAGCGCCTAGATTTTGAGAAGACCACACCTTCCCTCCACCTCTTAGACCACTCCAACTCCCAAATAGATGGTGGTTCTATCTATTCCTTTCCCCTCTGCAGGGCTGTTTCTTCATGACTCTCAACCTCCAGCCCAAGCCATAAAAGAGGGCTTCTAGGGTGCAGGACAGGCAGGGGACTGGGCCAAGGGTGAGAGAAACAGAGGGAAGAGAAAGCAGCCAGGGCTCCACTGGAGCTGGGCACCCCCATGCATGAAGAAAGGCCAGGCACACAAGAGAGGTGAATAGTTACAGCTGGCAGATGGCTTCCTTTTTCCTTTTCAGGAAATCAAGCTATTTTAGAGAAGGTTGAGTTTATGGGAATATAAGAGGGTGAGGCAATTAAATCTTCACAATAAACTCATCTAAGAGGAGGAGGTGGGGCCAGCTCTGGGAGGATTTAACCGTGCAAAGGCCTGTAGCCCTAAGTGTATACCCCCACCCCAAGCCCCAGTGGGTGCTCAAAGTCTGCACCTGCACCCTCATGCAGAGGCCCAGCAAGGCATTTCCTTCCCCACCCATTAGGTTTCTAGGGGATGTCCCCAGGCATCAACTCTCAGCCTAGAGGCCACAGCCCTGGACACAAGTTTGTTCCAGGGATTTCTCTACCTTGATGCCAGATTCTTGGCCTGAAACTCACCAACAAATTCTGGCGTCCCAAAAATGCTCTTAAATTCAACTCCATCTTCTATTTCATGAGCCAGGCCAAAGTCAATCAGCTTGATGTGTGGAATGGGAATATTCTTGTCTAACAACATAATGTTTTCTGGCTGGAGAACAAAAAAAAAAAAGGAAGGAAGGAAGGGGAAAAAAAAAAGGTGGTAATTAAAGCCCTGTTTTGTGTTTTTGCTTTGGGGTGCGGTTTGGGTTTTCTTTTTTAGGAGACTAAAACAGCATAAACTCTTTCTTGTTTTTGTGTCCTCAGTCTTCCCCTGTGAACTCAAAAACAGGCATAGTGCTGAGGGCAAGGCCTAGGTTTTACCAAATCTTTTGCTAACAGCATAACTGAAGCCTTCAGCTTTAATCTCCCTTCTGTCTCTGAGTGGCAGATCCCTTTAAGGCAGTGCCTCTGTTTCCTGATCTGTCAAATGAGATACTTGCAGCATTTCCTGTAAACAAAACTGCCACCTCTGTGTGAGTATGATGGGGACGGGGCATCGCAGCTCAGCCTCGCCTTACTCGGGCTCACTGACCTTGGTCTTCCTGACCACCCCTTTCCCCCGCCTGCCAGCTTCCTGTTGACAACACTCCCCTCCTCTAGACTAACTGCGTGGCTCACATTTCTCTGTGTTTAACTAATTTTGGCCCTCAGCAGGACACAGGGAAAAAAATGCACCCAATTTCCAGGGAAAATACCAGCTGCTCAGGCTATTTGCAGCCCAGCAAACAGCTGCCAGGTCTGACACAACAATGCGGGTTGGTGGGGGTGGAGGGACAGCCCCTCGCACATCCCAGGAGCCTGGTCCTCACACACCTGGACTCCCGGTGAGGCCAGAGCAGGAACCGAACTGTCCCTTCTCACTCCCACCCAACCACTCAGATGATGAAGTGGGTGAGCAGCTCCCTCTGCTTCACCCTCTTTCTCCCACTCCCCACAACTGTCCTACACTCCATTCAGAATGGAATGTCTGAAAACACATCCACACTAAAATGTGTACACAATGTTCACAGCTGCTTATTCACAATAGCCCTAGAGTGAAAACACCCCAATGTCCATCAGCTGATGAATAGATAAACCAAATGTGATACAGCCACACCACATACAGTATTTGTATGTGAATACTATTCAGCCATACAAAGGAATGAAGTCAAACAAAAACAAAAACAAAAAGGAATGAAGTACTGACACCTGCTACAGCAGGGATGAATCTTGAAAACAGTATGCTAAGTGAAAGAACCAGTCACAAAGATCACATATATGATTCCATTTATATGAAATATCCAGAACAGGCAAATCCATAGAAACAGAAAGTAGATTAGCAGTTGCCAAGGACTGGGGGAATGGAGGAAGGGGGAGTGCCTGCTAACGAGTACATGGCTGCTTTTTGGGGTGATGAAAATGTTCTAAAGTTGATTCTAAAATTATCCTATAAATGACTATGGTGTTGGTTATATAACTTCGTACACTGCATACATTAAGTAAGTGAATTGTATGGCATGTGAATTATATCTCAGTATAGCTGTTAAATAAATGTTTAAGAAAATTAAATATCCTGTTTCTCAAAGCACCGAAGGATTTCCCACCTTGGACTTTGCCCACACCACCTGCTCCGGGGCTACCTGGAAGGCCTTCTTTCTGTTCGATCTCTGCCCACCGAAATCCTAGCTGGGCTCCAAAGTCTAACTCGACCCACCTCATCCTTGAAGACTTTCCTCAGAAGCCCCAAAGCTCCCCTACCACCACCAGGAGTGAGTCCTCCCTCCCCCAGGTCCCTTCAGGCTTATTTGAACATTTCTGTTATGACATTTCGCATGCTCTCCCTTGCCCAACAGTCCTTTGCTGTCTTTGTCCTAGCCCCCTACCAGAGCTGTCCTCAGCTGGAGGGAGGACTCACACCTTTGCATCTTTGCCCCTGCAGTACAGAGCACAGCGGGTGGCTCCTAGCTGTTAGCTGAGCTGATACTGCATCTGGACTGAAGCCTTACCCCAGGTGCCCTGGCTCCCTGGAGTCTCTGTGACCTCCCAGCTGGAAACTTTCACTCAAGGGAACTGGTTGAGGCCCTCCCTTGCTTTTTTTTCCCCCCTTAAAAAAATACACACACATATACACACACACACACACATTTCCTGTCGCATTTTTTAAGCTTGTTTATTCTTCTTCCCCTCTGGAGATTACTCTCAACATTATTTTGAAAATGTGTCAAAGTCTTTTCCGAAGGCAAAGCAGATGCTTAGGCTCTGCAGCAGGGAGTGAGGGTGGGGAGGTCAGTAAACAGTATCCAGGCAGGTGGCCCCACTCCAGTGCCTCAACCTAGCCCGCTGGTGGCTGCACATGGACCCCAAGAGTCCTAGCACCCCATGCAGTGAGCTGCACCCTCCCTACTGCCCACCTTCTCCCAGGCAGGCAGCCACTCCCTCCATTCTTAGGAACTTCTCCTGTCCTCTAGAGGAAAGGGCTGGAGACCCCTCTCTAGGGCTAAGGGACAAGGGCCCAGGCCCTGTTGACCACCACAGCTCAGGGCTCAGGATACCACCACACAATACACTGACGGGGGAACCACAGTGGGCAGAGGGGGACACACCAGACCTGGTGATCCGCAGGACTACGGGGAAGCAGGGCTGAGGCGGGGAGGAGAATTGAGGCCGAGATTTCCAAGGCAATGCTGCCTCAGGGAGGTGAGAAGGCTCCTAGCCCCACATCCGCTCGCCTCTGTGGCCCACAGCCCAGGGGAAAGAGCTCTCCACTGGCTTAGGAGAACCTTAGGGCAAGGCCACGTTTTGTCACATGAGTCTCATCTGTCCTCAGCCCCACCCTAAACCTAACACAGAGCAGGTGATCTCTCTGCTTGGAACACTCTCCCTGCACTACCCCCATCCCAAACCTGGCTAATTCCTCTTCACATTTCAGTAAAAATAGCACTCCTCCAGGAGGCCTTCCCTGCTCCCCCCATGCCGTGCCCACCACCTCCTCGGTTCCCAAAATACCCTGTACTTCCCTACTGCAGTGCTTCTCACACCGTCGAGCTGATCTGCTTACTTACCTGTCACCCTCCACTAGGCTGACAGCCTGGCATCCACTAAGTGCTCAATTAACGTTCCATGAGTGAAGACAGGTGCCATTTATGAAGCCCCTACACTATATAGGACCTAATGCTAACTAAGCACGTGACATACTTTGTGCTTCATTGAACTCTCTCAACTACCTTATGTGGTGGATGTTATCACTCCTCTTTTACAGAAAAAGAAACCAAGACTATAACACCAGCTCACAGACACGGGATTTTAATCTAATCCATCAGACCCCAAAGCTTAAGCTCCTAACCACTAAGTGATCCCCCTTCCTTGCTTCTCAAGGCTCTTATCCATCTGTCCCAGGGAGAAGCAGGAATGTCCCTTGGGCCTGGCAACCCGGGGCAACCTCGTCCCTGGCTCTGGCACCTACTTCCCACCCCCAGGATGCCTTTTCTTCTGGTGATGTTTTCACACAGGTGAGTAGCCCCTGACCCCAGCCCTGGCCTGGCCCTCAGAGCCTCAGGAGCTCTTGGGCTGGACGTCCTCATTTCAGATGAGAAAACAGAGGTCCTGGCCAGGTACCCAAGCTGGGTCTGGGTAAAGGGATGTGGCCTGGGGGGTTCAGGCTGGGAGGTGGCTGTGGGACAGCAGGAACGTTCTGTCGGGTGATCAGGGCCTGGGTTCTTGTCCCCACCTCACACTCACTATGAGGGGCATTGGGACCAGACACACCTGCAGACTCAGACCTGCCCTGACTGGGAGTGAACAGGCCATGGGCTCCCTGCCTCTGAACGATGTTTCTGGTTCCTTCCCAGGCCACCAAGGTGATTCCAAGGCTGTCCCAGGGATTTGGACCCCCATATCTGCAGCTCCTTCTTGCTGTCCCAACCTCCACTAATAGCCTGATGATACTCTGGAGGCAGGGCAGAGACTTACAGCATGTTTACCAAGTGCTGTAGATTGCTGTAGCACATTTACACTGGTGCTCTATGTGATCCTTGCAGCCACCCTGAGTGCTAGGTACCATTATGAACCCCATTTCACAGATGGGAAAACTGAGGCTCAGAGAGCTAAGTGATTTGCTCAAGGTGCAACAGCTCATAATGTCAAAGTTGGCGGCTGGCAGGGCTTCCCCAGCACTTGTTACTTTCTCCCCACCACGTCACCCCGCCTGGTTAAGTATCTTCCATGGCCCCATTGGCCAGCGGAGAAAGCCCAAATGCCCTGCCTGATATTTGAGGCATCCCAGGCACCAGCTGCCCCTGCCCCCTGTCCAGCCTCACCACCCATCACTTGCCTGTACCTGCCCTCTATCCCCTCAGGGTGGGTATTTCCACCCAGAATGACATCTCGGTTCCATCCTTTGCTCTGGCTGTTCCTCTGGCCAGGAATGCCTTTGCTACTCCTCACACTTGCAGAGCCTAATCCCCATGACCCCTGCCTCCTCCTACTCCCTTACTTGTCAATGAAGATTCCCCTGACCTTGTGCTCTAACCTCAGCACAGATGATGCTTGCTGGCATCCTAAGCTGTAGGCTGTCTCTCATACGTGATGCCACTTTCCTAGGTGGTGGCCCTTTCCATGGGAAAATTCAAATTGGTTTTAGGGTTCCGGGTATCCCCTATGGTAGATATCTTGCATCCTGCACTTTTCATTAATATTTGCTGAAGTGAACTGAAAGAATCCGGAGCCAGAGACCATCCACCACCACTAGGGGCGCCAGAGCGCACTCCTCCCATAGGGCTGTGATAGGGCTGGGTCAGGAGGGAACGGCACTAAGAGAGGGCCCAACAGGTAGCCCAAGGGCCAGCAGAGCAGCAGTTCCCCAAGGATTTGGTCTAAGCCTCTCTGCTTCCTCTCTCACAAACAGAGCTGAGTGGTGAAGAAGAGCACGAGCCTGCGGATGGGAAACCGCATTCCAGCTTCACCACCCAAGCTGTGTGAGCTTAAGCAGGCCACTTCCTTTCTATGGGCCTCAGCCCTCCACCCCTAAGTCAGACACTGGATGACATCCAAAGCCCTTCGAGCTCGAGGCTCTGCAATTTCAAGGTGGCACAACATCCCAAGCTGGATGGGAAAATCCACTCTTTTGGGCTCTGGGCCCCAAGCAGGACATGTAAAGGCTCAGGCCTCCTGGCCCCAGGTCAGGAAGGAAGAACAGGCTGCTGGGCCCAAGCCAGAGCGCCCTCTGGGGTAGTATGATCCTATCCATACTCCCCGCTCCTATCATTCTCCTCCAGTTTTATTTACTTCAGCCAAATACTTCACCCACACACCTGACATCACCTCCAAAGCACGGCTGGAGGCAGGAATCACATTCCTGTAGCTGCTGCCACTGCCTACCTAGTTCAGGGCCTTGCAGCTTCCACCAGGAGGTTGATCTGCCCTCACCTGTCAAAACAAACCCATCCAGCTCAGCCCACCAGGCAGGAACCCGTGGGAGAGGCCAATGTGCCCCTTCATGTCCTGGTGGATCTGGCCAGAGGTGCCTGCTGTGGTGCCAACTGGACGCTAGTCCTCCGGGGAAGACCCGTGTCCCCAGCACAGCACGCCCAGGAGCCTGTGCAGGATGAAGTCACCCTCAGGGGGATGGGTAATAAAGCACAAAGGACGGGGGCTGGGTGTCAGGTCTGGGTCCAAATCCCAGCTCTGCCACTCACAATATGAAACCTGCGCAAAATCACTAGATCTCTTGGAGCCTCGGTTTCCCATCTATAAAATAAGGACAGTATCTACCAAGGCGTAGGGTTGTTCTGAGGATTCAGAGAGATGGTCCATGTAAGGAGCAGCACCCAGCAAGATTTCAGATAACAGTGGCTGTGTTTGTTCATTCTTTTCTGGGATGCAGCATTAGCAGTCGTTCCTGGGAGCTCAGACAGAACCCGGCTGAATCACCTGCACTCAGTTGAGGGATGTGCCCTTTCACACACCCACCTCCTCCTCCTCCCCACTCCTCTTCTGCTTCCTTCCTCCTACTCCGTTTCACCTCCAGACTCACAATGTTGGGGCTGCAAGGGACCTCAGAGATCATTTAGTCCCTTCATGTTGCAGGGCAGCCCAGAGAGGTCAAGAAACTGCCAACATCACTGAGCAAGGAGCAGAGCCCAAGTCTGCTGATCTCCTGCCCAGGGCCCTCTCCAAGTACCTGTGTGGCCTACCTGCTGCCGAGTGAGGACTGTGCTATGGGGACAAGGAAGCTGCCTGTGCACCTTCACTGGCAATGTCAGGCACAGCTCAGATTATTCAGGCAGTGCTGGGCAATCAGAGGAAGCAAAGCCACCTGCTACCGGGCCTCTGTGGACGGCTGTCCAGGGTACTATGGCTCCCTCTCCTCCTGGCACACTGTCGATGGGACCACAGGCAGCCCCTCCCCACAAGTCTCCAGTGTAGCCCATGCTCAAGATCCACCTTAGCCTGGCTAAATAGGCCCTCTTGCCCTCCTCCGACCTCCAGCCAGCTCCCTCCCTGCTGTCCCTGCCACTGCCTCATCACCCCACCGCACTCTGCAGTTCACCCCGCTGGAACACCCTTCCTGACAAGCTCCTTCTCCCCGTCACCTCCCAGCTCTGACACACTCACACCTGAATGTCTTCTGTAACCCCTCTCCCCTCTGACACAGAGTTAGCTATTCCCACCCAAGGGCCTGTGTGGCACCCTGTACATGCCTCTGTCCCTACATGTCCTGTCCTCACTGTGCTAAAGCCGCATGAGGGAGGACAGGGGCCTTGCCTCTCATTTCCATCCCTAGCACCCGAGTGGCTGGCGTTGTAGTACGTACTCAGCTACTGTTTACTGGATAAATGAATGGATGAACCAACAAAGTCACATATGCATCTCCTGCACATCCTGCTTTTGGAGAATCATAGATAATGGCTAAGGGACAGGTCTTGGAATCTGGGTTCAAATCTCAGTTCTACCACTTACCAGCAACCTGACACTGTGCAAGTTACTTAACCTCTCTTAGCGTAGGTTTCTCCCCTATAAATTAGGAAGAATAATAAAATCTAACTCAAGAGGGTTACTAAGAGGATCAAACAAGGCACATAAAGTAGCCCGTAGTTATCAGCTTTGTGAATATTTCCTTGATTATCTCTCTCCCTTCTCAGAATGAGAATCTTTATCATCTGCCTGTTGAACTCCTACCCGTCTTTCTAGGTCCTGCCAAAATCCTCTCTCAGATGAAGCATCCTCTGAATGTGCAGCCCGGCCCTCCTTCCGTCCTCCAGCCCTACTCATGCAGCAACCTCAATGACCGAGACTGCCAAGAGCTCCGAGTCTTGCCTCCCCCACTAGATCACACACTTGCTGAGGGCAGGGCCTGCTTCTTCCCCTCCTCCTGTGCTCCTCCACACACCCAGCCTGGCAGTTCATGTAGAGCAAAATCTGTAGCACTTCACAGTTTACAAAGTAGTCATACTCATCTCATTTGATCCTCGCTCCGTGAGGCAAGCACTGCCATCACCCTGTTTTCACAGGTGAAGAAACTAAGGCATGAGAGGTGAAGTGTTTGCCCGGCTGGTAGGCAGTGGAGCTGAGATTCAAGTGCAGGCTGACCCAAATCCTGGGTGCGTTCCACTCCCCCACATTGCCTCCCTTCTTCCAGTTGATGCAAGAGTGCCTTCTGGGGTCACCCCTGCCTGCCAGCAAAGTGTGCCTCTCTGACCCGGCTCTGGTGCTTCATCAATTTGCCGCTCAGCTCCAGGTTTTTCCCAGAAAGCCACAGCTGTGGCTTAGGGAAGGGCCTGAACTCAGATGCACTTGCATTTGCTAAACCACAGCCTCTGGCCACTCACCCACTGCATGGCTCTGATCTCCCGCTGCCCTGCTGGGTAAAGCAGGAAAGAAAACCACTGTCTACTCTGCACGTTCTCGTGGGATAGAGGCAGAGAAATAAAATATCACTTTCAAGGCCATTCTAGGACCACTGGCTTTCAACCTGGGGCCAGTCAGCGCACTGGCACTATGGTCTATGCTCCACAAGTAGCAGTTGCTGTGGGCTCTCCCCGCACACTCCTTTATCAGACCCTCGAAGGCACCAGGTGAGATCAGGATGGATGTGGCCTCCATCTAACCAGTGAGGAACCTGGGCCAATCCAGGCATTCTAAGCCCCAAGCTGTGCTCTGGGGGCCCCCATCTGTGCTAACTGTGCATCACAATCCCCTGGGGACAGTATTAAAAACACCAAACCAACTAAATCCAACTCAACCGGGAGTAGGGTTCCAGAATCGGAATTGTAAAGCTCTGCAAGGAAGTCAAAATCAGTCAGTGTTCAGTGTGTGCAAAACCAGTGTTAAAGAGGGCTCTGTCATCAGACACGGGTTTGAGTTCCACTTTTTCCCTGTGCTAGCTGTGCAACCTTGGCAAGTCACTCATCTCTCTGAGCCTTGGGCCCCTCATCTGCAAAATGGGAATTCTTCTGAGGGGGTTCTGAGGAGGCACAATGAAGCCCTAGGAGCCCTCTAGGAACCTCCCCTTTCCATAAAATGGATGAGACCATAGGGCCTCCTTCATAGGCTTGTTGTGCGGGTAAAATGAGTAAATGCATGCAGAGCATTTAGAGAAGAGCCTGCATGTATAGTAAGTGCTCAATAAACGCTGGCTGCCATTACTATTATCACACCACTGCTGCCGCCACAACACTTCAGCCTGGGTACAGCACCGTCCTGTTTACAAAACGCTTTTGCTTACAGGGTCTCAGAGAACCAGGGGTGTGTTGGAGCCTACTGGCTCATGAGAGTGGATTGGTAAATTTGCAGGAATTTTGTGAGTTAGTTGTTAAACAGGGCTATTATTAAAAATTAAATTATATAAAACAAAACAAATTATGTTAAAAACTATAAATACTTAAAACTTGTAACCTCCTTTTAAAACATACATAATTTAGAATTTCCATGTTAAGTTATTTAAGCTTCTGTGTCTGTAGCCCATACACCAATACTACGTAATGGTGTGCTGCCGCACACCTCTTCCCAACTTCAGCAAGTGACATCGTGTTGATACCTTGAACTCAGCCATGGTGGGTGTATTTTTACCCTGGAAATGAGCAAACTCTACAAATCAAGGCTTGACTTATTGCCTTCTCGAGTCTAGACTTAAAGTTGATGGGCAAGATTACTTAATAACACAGATTAAATGTAAAAGGGTGCCGTGTCTATAGCCATTGTTTTGTGAATAGCACAGAAAATAGAGGAAGTAGTCTTTCAATATTCAAAAACTATTGTTCAATTCAGCAAAGTCATGTCATGGAACAAGTGCCAACACATGTTTTCATTGTTTCATTTTCACCTTACTTGTTAATGTAAACAAAAGTATCAACCAACATTCTTGTCAGAACCACACTCACTTGTTAGCTGCAGCCATAGTTGGCTGTAGATACAAGAGTTTGGTAGGTGGCCGGGCGTGGTGGCTCACGCCTGTAATCCTAGCACTCTGGGAGGCCGAGGCGGGTGGATCGCTCAAGGTCAGGAGTTCGAGATCAGCTTGAGCAAGAGCCGAGACCCCGTCTCTACTAAAAATAGAAAGAAATTATCTGGCCAACTAAAATATATATAGAAAAAAATAGCCGGGCATGGTGGCGCATGCCTGTAATCCCAGCTACTCGGGAGGCTGAGGCAGTAGGATCGCTTAAGTCCAGGAGTTTGAGGTTGCTGTGAGCTAGGCTGACGCCACGGCACTCACTCTAGCCCGGGCAACAAAGCGAGACTCTGTCTCAAAAAAAAAAAAAAAAAAAAAAAAAAAAGAGTTTGGTAGGAGCCAAGGAAAGTGTACTGTGAGAATCAATTGGCTATATGGAATTTACAACAAAAATTATTATATATGTTTTATTATTTGTAAATTGTGTTACAAACCTTTGTAACAATCAAATTTATACACTTACGTGTATACGTTTGTGTGTGTGTGTGTATGAGTGATGAGTGTGTATACATAATTTTTTTTTTCCCCAGAGATCTTGCTGTTATCAGAATACCCACTGCACAGAACCCCAGTAAAGTAGGTTACTGTCTGAGTTTTCCGATGAGGAAACTGAGGAACAAAGAAGTTAAGTAATTTATTCAAGGCCACACAACTAATAAGTAGTGGAGCCAGGTTTGAGCCCAAGTCTTCTGAGTGCCAAGATACCTGCTCTCTCTACCTCTAAGAGGCTTCCAGAATTAGATTCCTTCATTCCTACTGAGATCAGCTGCAGCGGCAGCGCTCATGGTGGGGCAGTGAATGGAACTTAATAGGCACTGTTTGAACACGGGGTGCTTCAGTGGAGATCAGGTCTGGGCAGGGGTTCAGAGTGGAGGGCAGTGGATACTGGGGAGGAGCAAGAGGCCTTTGAACACCTAACCATGGTGGGGAAGGAAATCAGAACAAAAGAGTGAGAAGGTATTGCATTTTTCAGTCTTCTCATTTCAAAAATGGGGATCGTGACAATTAGTCCAACCCATATCAACCTTGGTTTTGAGACCCTGGGAATTCCACAGTGTCCTGCCATCCTGTGAATCTGCCCAGCCTACTGGCTGGAAAATGCCACCTTATTCCTCTTTGGATAGTTCCGTGCCCACCTCCCTTTCTGAATCCCTCTGGAGGCAAGAGAGGAACAGGGAGAAATGTGGGCCAATAGGAAGGCTAGCTTGAAATTCATCACCAACAATTGTAAAGAGCTTTGGAGTTTTCAGGGCCCTTTTGTAACACTGATATATCCCTGGTCCCTCACTCCACTCCTGTGGAACAGGAAGAAGAGGCAGTATTACCTCCACTTTCAGGCCAGGAAAGGTCAGAGGCATGACCTTCCCAACATCATACAGCAGACGTGGGACTCAAATGCAGGCTCAACCCCCAGTCCTCTCCTCTTTCCACTAGGCCACGTGGCCTCCTGCTGAATCAGCTGGTTGGTTCAATGCCCCTCGTTACAAAGCATCTATTTCAACTCTTATAATAGTTGCTCTCCACAGTTTAATTTTTGCCACATTTTGTTATCTTTCCCTCAACCATTCAGGAGTTCAGTGTCCTCAGTTCATCTCTCCTCCAGGTTACCCTAAGGAGGCCTTGCAGTGGTTGATGAGGCAGCTGGCATGTATTTCCAAGGCCCCAGGCTCACAGTCTGATCCAGGGGGCTGAGATGCATGGGGACCATCAGTGTATTCCAAGGCTGGGGCACAAGCTAATCCTTGAGCATAAGAGGAAACAGGGTCTACCCCTCAGAGCACACCAAGAGGGCAAGGAAAATCAGGAAAGACGTGTATAAAAGCTTCTAAAGTGAAGGAAAATAGTTTGACGTAAATGTGTGCTGCCTGGGTTGAATGTAAAGTGAAAAGCAGGGAGAAATCGTGAAAATATTGAAATAGTGTTTTTTTATTTTTAAGACAGATTCTCCCTCTGTCACCCTGGGTAGAGTGCAGTGGCATGATTATAGCTCGCTACAACCTCAAACTCCTGTGCTCAAGTGATCCTCCTGCCTCAGCCTCCTGAGTAACTGGGACTATAGGCACACATCTCCATACTTGGCTAATTTTTCTATTTTTGGTAGAGATAGGGGTCTCCCCCTTGCTGAGGCTGGTCTTGAACTCCTGACCTCAAGTGGTCCTCCCTCCTCGGCCTCCCAGAGTGCTAGAATTACAGGTGTGAGCCACTATGCCCAGCTGAAAGTCGTACAGTTATCAGAACCTTAAAACACAAACATACACATACTTGTGTGTGCACCATTACCTGTTCATAAAAAGCTGGAGAAAATACACAAACTATTAATAATTTTTTTGGAGAGTCTGGGATAACTTCTTTGTATATTTCTATATGCTTTTTATAATAGCATAAAAGATCATCAACATTTCTTTTAAAGTTTATGGGGTATCGTCAATTGATCTTTTCCCCACATTATTATTATGGCCACTAACTGGCTACTCTCTCCCACCCATCCTCTCCCTTGCCAGGAGAATTTTCTTACTAAATCAGAAATCGAATCATGTTTCTCCACCAACTAAAGGTCTTCCATAAATTATTGTTAATTTTCTTAAGTGTGATAATAGTACTGTGAGTCAGTAGGAGACTGACCTTAATCTTGGGCAACATGTATACACTGATGATATATGTATGTATGTGTGTGCGCGTATGCGCTTTTTATATGTTTTTCATTTTTAAGGAGAGAAAGAAGTAAATCAAATGTGGCCAAATGTTGAATGTAGGGAGAAAGTGTAATAGTGCCCATTGTATTCTTTCAACTTCTTCAAATGTTCTGAAATTTTTTCCAATAAAAAGTTTCAAGGGAAAAAGCCATCTATGGCTGTGACTGCCTACAGAAACTCTTTGACCTGGCCCTGAACCTTTACAATCTCACCCTAACCCATCTCGCCAGCTAAATCTCTGCCAAATCTCACCTCCACCCCATGCCTCCAGGTTTTAGCAGGGAAGAGTTTCATTCTTAAGTTCTTTCAAACACATGCATATTCCATAGCAATTAATAAAATATAAATTAATTTTTTAAGTATGAGGGATACCTTATTAGAAAGAGAACACAATTATTAGAAAGAAAAAACAGTGTTACCAGATGAGAAATTACCTGTGTAAAGAATACATTTGTGGCACAGTACTGATCTTTCAATTAACCGTGTGTAAAGGCATTTCCTAAGGAAGTAAGATATCTGGACTGTGAATCCAGAATCTGGTGAAATAAAATCTGGTGACCCCCAGCTTTGCTTAGTGTTTCCTCACTGGCTAAGTTCAAGTCCCAGCCCTATCATTTAATACCTGTGTGATCTTGGACAAGTTACTTAACTTCTCTGAATCTCAACTGCCTTGTCCGTAAAAATCTCAATACCTTGTACTTCTACAAGGATCAAATGAGAAAACAGATGTGAAAGCATGCCGTATTCCAGACAGTTCCTGTACATTTAAAGTACTATCACTATATTTCTTATGAAAGTTTTACCAGCGGACCACATCATACCATGAACATAAGAACAGCCCAAAGGATGATTTAGGGCATAGAGGAATTTGGATTTGGGGAGTATCTTGCTCAGGAAGGAATTCACCCCTCTTAATACTATTTATATAAAGCACAAGCCCCCTCAGAGTTCTGGGTTCCTGGCTTGCACACAATTTTAATCAATTCTTACAGCTTGTTTCCTAGCTTAAAATACCATCAGACTTGAGGACTATCTTCCATTTCTGGGTTCTCAAGTTGGATCAGGCTCAGGAGTAGGGGAAAGGACACACCCATACTCAGAGGGGAAATGCCCAAATCCAAAATAAACAAAACCACACAAAAATGCCCTCTGTAAGGCCTTTATGTTGGGATCATGCACCAGGGTGAGGCTCCTGGGAGGTACTGAGCCCATTTCCGGGTGATCTGTCCTGCGGAAGGCACGTCTGCAGGCAGGTCTGGTGCTACCCGGGTGCTGAGAGGCAGGCAGCCCCAGTGTTGCTTCCATCTACGTCAATACAGGGCAGTATCATCTGCCCCACCACCTCCACCTCCCACATCAGCAGGCCTTTCTGCGGTGAGCGTACAACACACACCAGGATGGTCTCCACTCTGCTGAGGCAGAGAGCTCATCCCTTGGACGTGGGCATTTGTTGGTGAGAATTGGTTAGCTTTTATTTCAGACGGTGTCCCCACGAGTATCACTGTGCCCATCTCCCAGGAGATGGTGGGCCCCTGGAAGGCTGGTACCACAGCATGTTAAAGTTTGTCGCTCTACCCCATGGTATAGGGTAGGCCCTCAGTAATTGTTCACATCAGTGAATGGAAATCTGCCTGCAACCTCATTTGCATTTTCCAGGTAAGACATGAAAGGGCCTTAGGCATCCATGTGTTTGGTATTCACTTAAGCATCCATTCTTTCTTTCATTCATTCATTCAACACTGAGTGACTCCCCATGTGTCAGGCACTGTGCAGCAGAAAGTGACTCAGTGACAAATGCTCTCAGCAGAAGTTTGTACAAAGGGCAACAGAAGCAGAGAGGCAGGTTAGTTCTTAGTTATGGTTTTGGGAGATGGCAGGGATGGCAAAGGCTTCCCAGAAGAAATGTGATTTCTGCAGGGTCTCTAAGGGTGAGCAGGAAGTCCGTGAGCAGAAAAAAAGGAAGAGCAGCAGCATCCTGGATGGGAACAGCATGAACAGAGGAGGAGAGAGGCCAGAACATGCATCTGTCATTTTGCTGCTTGGGGCTAGTTTTTTAGAGTGGGGAAAGGTGGATGCAGCCAGAACCTGGGGTAAGGCAGTGCAAGAAAGGCCTGAATGCCACGCTGAGAATGGGTTCACTTATCCTAAGGTGAGCAAAGACCCATCACAGATTTTTGGGCAAGAACATGTCATGATCTGTTTTTACCAAGACTGCTTATCTTACATTAATTTGTCCATTTGTCTGCTCTCTGCAACATGGCGGAGAACGGAGACCGTGCAGTAAGCAGGAACAGAGCCTGGCTGTCCCTAGCACAATGGCTGAACACAAGAGGAGCTTATCAAATAGCAGCTTGAGGAGAGCTCCGTTGCATTCCCAAGGCAGGCCAGAGAGTGACCCTCCTCCACCACCTGCTCCTTTAAGCTGGAAGGTGAGTGTGGAAAGCAGGTTATGAGGAGGGGTGTGGAGATGACATGGTGGCCGTTTTCCTGGGGCAGCAAGGCTTGCCTGACTCGCTTGATGAGGAATAACAGAATACAAGCAGGAGAGGAAAGCAAACGTTCCTCATGGAGAAGGAAAATCAGGAAGAAAAATGTGGATTCTGTATGGTAGGAAACAACATGGAACCAAGAAGCTTCCTCTAAGCTACCAGCTGGACCTTCTGCCTGATCCCTTCCAGCTGGCAGAAAGTTGATCTAGGGGGCACACAGACCCACGTTCTGGCTCCAGGAGGTGTCCACCCAATCCTGAGGTCATCCCTCTGAGTTCCAGCTACTCATCATTCCCTGAAGTTGCCCAGCTGGGCCTGGGCCAAGGGATCTATCCGTGGGGGAGTCTGAGAGCTCAGAGTCCGCACAACTCTCCAGATACATGACTGTGGTAGGGGTCTGCAGCATCCTCACTCTGCATGCAACCAGGGGAAACCCAGACTGTCTCCAGGTCATGGAAAATGTCCAGACCAAGCCCAGGAGCTAGATACAAGCCCCTGCCAGCAGTCCCACCTAGCAACCAACCTCAGCTCACTGCTGGGCAATCTAGAATTGCACTGCCAGGGCTTGTTTTCCCAGTCTATCAGGGCCCAAACACTGTAACAAGAGTTGTGTTTTCTTTTCCTCTGTTCTGGGAAGGGAAATAATAACAACGGCTACTGTTACAGAGCACCTATTCCATATTCAGCACTTAGTGCTTCTTCTCTCTAACCCTTACAACAGCTCTGCCAGGTAGGTGTTATTATTCGCATCGAAGCTAGAAAACTGAGGTTTGGGTGTACTCTGATACCCAGCATGGTAAAGATCAAATCCATGTGTGTCTAAGGTCAAGTCAGGGCTCCCCTTAGCACAGCGAGCTGCCATAGAAACAAACAAAAACTCATGAACCTGCTACAGCCATCGGGGCCTGCGGGCTCCAGCATCTCCTCCTACCTCTACCAGACCTACCAGGGAAAAGACAAAGGAGCTCATTTTGAGGCTGGTATCCTCGAGCCAGCAAAGACACAAGAAAACAAGTTAATTATCCATAGCAGTACCAGGAAGGAGATGCAGGTGCAATCCAGACAGACCGTTTCCTGTTTGGTGTATTACCACCCTTAGGTCCAAAGGCCTGCCCAGGCCTCACCCTCCTGGGTGAAGACTCCACAAGACATCTTCTGTTGGAGGTATTAAAAATGGTATTAAAAATCCTATGACAGTTGGCAAAAGGGAGGGGGGAGATCACGCTAAGGGGACTCACAGCAGGTCACCCCATGAGGCAGAGTATGAGCTGGGGCAGGGACCTATGCGTGGTATTACTGGCACACCATACCCTCTCTGGGCCAGAGGCCCAAGCCAGAATTTGGGTGTCTTCCTAGGCTCTGCCCTCTGCATCTCCACATCTAACTAGGTACCTAATCACTCCTCAGATCGACCTCTGCAATAGATCTTGAATCTGTTCTCTCCTCACATGTCACCCAGATTACTGCGTTATCCTCCTAGCTGGGCCCCCAGCCTCCTGGCCGTCCCCAGTCTATCCTCCCAGCCAGAGCGATCGTTTTGAAACACACCCTGGCTCCCCTCACCTCGCTGCCTGCCTGCCCCCGTATCTCTCAGGGTAAAGTGCAACCTCCTTGGCTTAGTGTTCACGCCCTGTGTCTGCCTCCTGCGCTCCTCCTGGCATCTTTCCCAGCCACTCAGCCCTATGCCCGTACTTCCTAAATGCACTGCTCCGTTTTGTGACTCTACAATGCTGGCCTCTCTTGCACAGAAGGCCATTCCCCTCTGCTCCCTCCTGCCACTTGTTCAGAACTCAACTCAATACCCCCTCTTCCAGGAAGCCCTCTCTGATACCCTAGTCTGACTTGGGTATCTCCTCCTTCCAGCTCCCCAGCCCCCTGTGCTTCCCTCTATCAGAGCACTTAGAATTGTTGGTCCTTCTCTTCTGTCTCCTACGCTAAATTCTCTGGAAAGGAGGAACTAAGCCCAGACAGGCCCTCAGTGGATTTTGCATCTGCAGCAACACCCAGGCACCCAGCACAGTGCTTGAAAGACCACAGGGAATTTTGGATAGAAAAATGAATGGGTCTCCTCCCTGGCAAACAGGTCATGGGTTTGATCGCAAGTCAGAAGACCCTTATGCTGTAGGTGTCTGTAAAGGCTCACCAGCCTTTGCAATTGAGCTCTGTTACTAAGGGAACCAGTCTACTTTGACCACATGCTTGCTTTACAAAGTCCTGTGTGGTCACAGTAAACTTTTCTCGGCCCTGAATACCAGTTACCACAAATGATCAGTGGCTCTAGAAGCAGTTTTATGGCCACAGCCTGGGTCAGGGCAGAGGAGGTCAGCCAGTCGTCCCTGGGCTCCAAAATGTATAAGCTCCGGTCAAGGAACGCTGGGCCTGGAAAGCAAGCCAACCTCAGCAGTCCTCTAAACACTCCTAGTTCTGCCCAGGATTTACTCTTCATTACCAAAAAGTTCAGTCTGTGAAATATGTTTGGTTTCAAGCTTCCTGTCACTGGTCTACTTAAAAGTTATGCCCAACCAGCTCCCTGAAAGAGACAATGGTGCTGCAGTCTGATTAAGAAGCTTCTTGCAGTCAGTCCCTGTGTGCAGAAAACCTGAGATGCAAACTGAAACTGGAGAGAGGTGGACACGTTCCATGGCATCATTTCTTTCCCGGGAGCTCAGGGTTTTCAATTGAAAGACAGGAGGAGGGCTGAGTGGGCGCTGGGCGCCCCCTGGCAATGACAGTGGGAGGGACTGGGCCCCTCCTTCCTAAACTCTGGTTCTTTTCCCTTTCTCCTCTTACTGACCTTGAGATCAAAGTGAGCAATTTTCTTTGTGTGAAGGTAGTTCACCCCATCCAGGATCTGCTTAATGAAGCTGGTGGCCTCCTCCTCACTCAGTGACTCCTTCTGGGCCAGGAAATCGAAGAGCTCTCCTCCAGACACTCTGCAAGACACCAGCGGGAGGGCCCAGGCTCAGTCAGCCTTGTGTGTCAGGAGGCCAGGCTGACGGGTGCAAGCCCTGAACCTGACAAACCACCCTCCCTCCCTGGGGACCCTGTATGGCAGAATCCCCCTCACTCATGTCATAGTCTTTATCCAACCAGCACCAGGAACTGACTTTGCTTCTATTTGCTGTGTTCTTTCTTTTGGATCACAAGGGCAGGAGTCGCCCTGAGGGTGTTGCCAGAAGGGCCACTGCTTACACTCTAGGCCCACCTCCCTGGTTACCCTGGATGTGGCCCTCTCCCTGCCATATGCCTGAGATGGCAGAGGACAGAAACAAGCACTGTGAGATGACGCTATGGTCTGAATGTTTGTGCTCCCCCTCAATTCATATTTTGAAATCCTAACCCCCAAGGTGAGGGTATTAGGAGGTGGGGCCGTTGGGAAGTAATTAGGTCATGAAGACAGGGCGCCCTCACGAATGGGATTATTGTCCTTGTAAGAGTGACCCCAGAGAGCTCATTCGCCCTTTCCATCACGTGAAGTTACAGTGAGAAGACAGCCATCCATGAGCAAGCGAGCCCTCACCAGACACTGACTCTACCAGCACCTTGATCTTGGACTTCCCCACCTCCAGTACTGTGAGAAATAAATTTCTATTGTTTGTCAGCTACCAAGTTTATAGTACTTTGTTACACAGCAGCCTGAATGGACTAAGAGAAGAAATTGATACCAAGAGTGGAGTGCTACTGTGACAAACATCTAAAAACATGGAAGCAGCTTTGGAACTAGCCAATAAGTAGGGGCTGGAAGAGTTTTGAGGAACAGGCAAGAAAAAGCCTACATTGCCATGAATGAACCATTAAGGGTGATTCTGGTGAGGGCTCAGAAGGCAAGGAGATTTCTCAATCTTCTTAGAGAATACCCATGTGGGCATGAAAAGAATATTAGTAGAAACATAG
Organism: Varecia variegata; assembly: GCA_028533085.1. NCBI lineage: Eukaryota > Metazoa > Chordata > Mammalia > Primates > Lemuridae > Varecia > Varecia variegata. The sequence goes on along the minus strand of CM052442.1, from coordinate 102,675,842 downwards.
ATGGTAAAGGCCATTCTGATGAGGTTTCGCATGGAAATGAGGAATGTGTTATTGGGCAATGGAAGAAAGACCATCCTTGTCATAAAGTAACAGAGAACTTGGCTGAACTGTGTTTGTGTCCTAGTGTTTTGTGGAAGCAATAAATTGTGAGCAATAAAATTGGATATTTGGCTGAGGAAATTTCTAAGCAAAGCATTGAAGGAATGGCCTGGTTTCTCTTGACTGCTTATAGTAAAGTACAAAAAGGGAGAAATTATTTAAAGATGGAATTGTTAATCAAAAGGGAATAAAAACTTAAAAGTTTGAAAAATGTTGAGCCTATTCATATCAGAAAAAATGAGAGGATCTGTTTGGGAGAGAACAAACGTATGACCAAGCACGGTTTGGTAAGATTAGTGTGATCGGCTATCTCAAGGGAAGCCAGGTGCTATTCATCAAGACAATAGGGAAATTAGTCAGCCACCTAAACAGAAGCCAGGACCTATTGTCCTAGACTGTTAGAATGACCCTGATGTCATTTCAGAGATCATGGAAGGTAAGGGGGAGGCCCCTTTCTTCACAGATCCGTAGGCCAGGGCCTTGGGGGCAGAATGGTATCAAAGGAGGGGCCTCCACTGCCCAGTGCTGCCTTACATTGTAGGCTCTGCTCCCCCAACCTCTGTTGCCACACTCCTTAGCCACACCAGGTGCGACTCCCTGAGGGCAATGATGTCGCATGCTCTGTGCCAAGCAAAGCTGGTGGGTGTGTGTCTGCCTCCACGTGGATTTCCAGCTCTAGGGCAATGGCCAGCAGAGCCATGGGGGTGGGGTTGCCCTGAGACTCTAGACCAGCAGAACCACTAGAGTGCAACTTCAGCCTGGGAGAGTTACAGGCAGGCAACTTCAACCCAGTGGGTCTGGAGGGCAGAGTATCGAGCCAAAGATTATTCCGAAACATAAGATTTTGAACTAGCTTGGGACCTGTCACTCCTTTCTTCTTTCCTACTTCTCCCTTTTGGAATGGGAATGTCTAATCCTATGCCTGTCCCACCATTGTAATTTGGAAGCACGTAACACATTTGATATCACACGTTCACAGCTGGAGGGCAATTTGCCTCAGAACCAATCATACTTTGAGTCTCACCCATATCTGATTTAGGTATTTTAGATGAGACTTTGGACTTTAAACTTTGGAGTTGATGCTGGAATGAATTAAGGCTTTTGGAGCTATTGGGATGCAATGAATGTATTTTACATTTGAGAAAGACACGAACTGGGGGGGGGGGGGGCAGGGACAGAATGCTATAGTCTGAATGGACTAAGACAGATGATAAAGAGGAACAAATGCTAGGCCAGAAACTGGAGACCCAGGTTCCATCCCAGCCCTGCCACTGACCTTGGATAACTCGCTTCCCTTCTCCAGGCAGGCCTTGGTTTCCTCTCCTGCAAAATGAGCATCCTGGACAAGATGGCCCTAAAGCACCTTTTCTTTAATTTTACAAAAGATGGCCTGTTCATCGGCTCAAGAGAATCTAGTCATGGTCCTAATTTAAACATAAGACCCCACTAATTATATTAATCTCTAAAAACTCTAGAATACTACTTTTTTCACACTCCACACTCGTGCACCCTATGGTTGATGTGACAAGAATGGAGACCCACAAGGCAAAGAGAATCTCCCCTGGGATTTAGAGTTGCTAGATAAAGTAGGTTTTTACTTGCTAAATCTGGCAACCCTCCTGGGCTTGTTTATCCTCTGACAGATGCTGCGGTATCCGGGCAGCATGTGCTTCTCTGGGGCTGGGACAGAGCCAAAGGTCACCACAGGAAAAAAAAAAATCTCAGGAAGTGATTTGGGCCAAGGAATCCAGGATCTTGGGATCATTTAGAGAACCTGTTTACAATGAAGGTTCCCAGGTCCCACCATAGACCTTAACAAATTAGATTCTCTTGTAGGGAGGCCTTAGAACCTGTATTTTTTACAATAATAACAACATAATAATAGTAATTACTATTCACTGAACACTTACTCTATGTTACATGCTTTAAGCATACTCATTTAATCATCACAATACCCTCTGAGCTGAGGATTATTATTTTCCTGTTTCACAGTTAAAGAAACAGAGGCTCAAAAAGGTTAAGTGACTCGCCCACAGTCACACGGCTAGTAAGTAGCACAGTCAGGATTCAAACCCAAGCAGAATGACTCTCAACTACTATATCACACTGAGTATCCTCAGATGATTCTTATAAGGCCAGAATGGCTCTACCCCAGCTTTGGGAATCACTCCCTGTCACTTAGTCCTTCCTAAATAAACAGCATCAATATTCTTTTCTCCTGTCTGTAAAAATGCCTAGAAACACACCTAGACCCACTTAATAAGCTTAGCGTCATGAAAAGCAGAACAACTGGACATGATGTGGTGCAATAGGAAGTACACAGCAACACTTCTGACACATTGTGACCTAAAAAATTGAACCTAAATCTGCTTAAGCCTCTTGTTTAGCACTATCAACAGAACTTTCTGCAGTGATGAAAATGTTCTATATATGCTGTACAACACAGTAGCCACTAGTCACATGTGATTACTAAGCACTTGAAATATGACTAGTGCAACTGAGGAACTGAATTTTAAATTTTATTTAATTTTAATTAATTCTAATTGAAAAACTGAAGTGGTGTAAAATATTTCCCATGAAACACAACTTTATTGTTTTGATAGGATTGCATTTCAGTTTAACCGTTGCATTGCATATGAGTTGAGAAGTGTAAAATTCACTCTGGATTTTGAACACTTAGTATGAAAAAAAGACTGTAAAATATCTCATTAACAATTTTTATATCGACAAGTTAAAATGATATATTGTATATGTTGGGTTAAGTAAAATATTATTAAAATTAATTCACCTCTTTCTACTTATTCAATATGGCTACTAGAAAATTTAAAATTATGTATGTGGTTCATATGTGCATATCTATTGCAAAGCGCCAATAAGAAGGGTATTTCTTCTAGATCTAACTATCAGTTTACAAGAAATACAGGGGATAGAGGAACAAGTTCCTACCATGAGGAAGGAATTAGTCCAATGCAAACTGTAAGATCATCAATGGGACAAATAACCTAGTTTTTCCAACCTATCAATACCATCAAAAGAGAGAGAGAGAGGAAGGTGAAAGGGTGAAGAGAGTGAGATAAGATGGCACATTTGTTCATACTGTCTCCTAGAGCTACAGTGCCCCTCTGCTCAGAGTGAGCTGGCTGTGGCCTCAGGTGGCTGCCTGGGTGTTGGGGATGAGGCTGGTGTATCAGTTTCTCAGTATTTCATGAGTGAGGTCATCCTGTACCTCACTCCCACCTGGGACAGGTGCTGGAACCTGGCGCATCCTCCCAGCTGCTGAAGGAGTAACCCTGAGCCTACTCTGCAGACTGGGGTCAAAGGGCCAGAACAGTCACCCCAATCCTTCCACAACAAAGACTCAACCTTCACTTTGGGGTGGGGCATGTGAAAATACTAGGGCTCAGCTTTTCTTCTTGTGAAACAGGAGTTGGGGAAAAAATATGGTCTCATCGACACCTTCAGAGGTAGAGGTGGGAGTGGGAGGAACTTGCTGCAATGTTGGATAAGTACTGTGAGATCCTTGATAATGCCCTTGACATAAATACCACACACCACATCACTATCAGTGGGGGGGAGGGCAGCAGTGGAAGCGGGTTTGATTTAGAGTTTATCTGAAGTTTACCACCTGTGTAATGTGCTTTCTCAAACATTCCCTCACTTGAGCCTCACATCCGCCCTGAGCGGTAAATGGAACCTCTGTCCCCATTTGTCAGATGAGGAAACTGAGGCCTCGAGAAAACAAGTGGCTTACCCAAGGTCACACAGCTAGTAAGTGGCAGAACCAGGATTTAGACTCAGAGGGTTCAGCCCCATTCTATCACGTGTCCCCTCTTACCACGATCCCTCCATGTTACGAAGCCTGAGTTTCTGATGCAAAAAGGAAAGCCTACAAGCCACTCCGGGCACTGGGCAGCCCTCTGACACCCCTGCTCAGCTGCATCCAAGCCCTTACACCACACTGGGCTTGACTGTCAGTCTCTCTCTACCCAGCTAGATTATGTTTGATTCTACAGCACCTAGTGTGAGAAAGACAGTCAATAGAAGTATGGTGAATAAAAGAACAAAAGAAGGAAATAAAACATTAAAAATATAAACATGGCAGGGTATGGAGGCTCATGCCTGTAATCCTAGCACTCTGGGAGGTTGAGACAGGAGGATTGTTTGAGGCCAGGAGTTTGAGACCAGCCTGAGTGAGAGCAAGACCGCTTCTCTACAGAAAATAGAAAGATCAGCCAGGCATGGTGGGGGCCTGTAGTCTCAGCTACTTGGGAGGCTGAGGCAGGAGAATCACTTGAGCCCAGGAGTTTGAGGTTGCTGTGAGCTATGATGACACCACTGCACTCTAGCCTGGGTGACAGAGCTGGTGAGGCATGGTCTCCTTGGGATGAAGAAGGGAACAGCCCCTATGGCCCTCAAACTCTCCCCCAGGGACTCAGAAAGGTGGGAGGCTGATGACCTGCCTGGGGTAACTGTCCAAGCCCTGGACGCCAGGCTGGGGACATTCACATCAATGCTCAGTCACCTCTTTTCATAGCCCAGTCAAGGAGCCTGTCTTTTATTTCTTTTTCCCCCTAACAGTTTCTAGCAAGGGTTTCTCAGCTGTAAGACCTCTGTTCTGGAGTCATTCCCCAACTCCTTCCGAGTTCTTTCTTCTCACATCCTACATCTCTTTAAGATAAAAAGCAAAACCTCAGAGCCTGGCCTCCTCTCTTCTCTCGTATCCCCAGGATTGTCTCCTTCCTGCTAATCTGACCTTTGCCTCCTTCCACCCTGCAGGTTGGTCTGCCTGCTGGAAATGCTTTTCAGACTCTTCCGGGAATGTGTGCGCAAATGCACTGTGCAGGCAGCAATGGGGAAGGACGCTGCCAGAGCTGCTGGGCCCCAGGAAGCTGGACTCAATTCGGGGAACTGGGAAGCATCGCCGCCACCCTGAAGCACTCCGCCAAGCCTTTCTCTGGTATGCAACCACCAGGGTATCGCTTCCCACAGGCTTGGAGTCGAGGAGGCCCCAGAGTGGTCAGGGGCCAGCGACAGGAGGCCTGCCCAACCCTGCAAGGGGAGACGTACATTTTTCAAGGCAAGCTCCACATGTATCATGAGTTAATCTACTGAGATTTTGAATATATTCTTTATACCATACAGAAGTCAATTTATATGGACAACTACATCCTTCCCAACCCTGCCTTCAATAGCCATGATCAGAGGCAGCTGCTTCTAAGGAGGTCACAGATGGGATAATAACAGGTGAAGGGAACTTAAACCAGAGCTGGGCATGTCTGCCAGTGCTGGGCACTTCAGCAGAAAGCAGGAGGAAGCCCTGCAACAGATAACAGTTGCTGAGAGGGGCGGTGGGATCAGGGCAGACTCATCCATAAAACCTGCAACTGAGCACATTTCAACTAAGGAGATGGACACTAATACCGCGTTCAATCATTGGGCAAACCCACTTACCTATTAGGGCACAGTGAGGATCAGGAGGCCAAAGACTCCTGATCAGCCCAACAGGAGTCACCAAGTCCAAGCACAAAGTCCATGAACTCCTCTCCCGGGAGGTCCTCCCCCTCAGATCCTGGCCACACATGGTTAGGCACAGTCTTAGCAAGCTTGGGTCTTTTCTAATCTCACAAATCCTTAGCATTCCACAGACAGGCACCCTGACAGCAATGAGACAGCTTGGAAGTGAAGGCAGAGACAGAAACTGTGAACAAACAAAACTCAACAAGCACAGCAGCCCAAGCAAGTCACGGGAGCACCGGTGCGGCAGCTGATGTTATGCACGGAGCATCTGCGCTCACTAGAAGGCTCATAACTATTGGCTGACTGTGAGCCTGCTGGGAGAAACAGGGACAGCTCAAGGGCATCCCATACCCCAACTCCTGGGTTTCTACAAACAGTGAGAAGCAGGTAATTTCCCCAGCAATTAAAGAAGTACCAATTAAAACAATAAGAAAGTATCAATTTATAACTATAAAAATCAATAAATAATGAAAAATGTTTTATAACCAATGACCAGGGGTGGCAAGGCTGCAGGCCAACAGGAACAGTCCTGTGCTGCAGTGGTGCCGGTGACCCAACACCCTGCCTCGAAAGCGAGGACATCAAAGCCCCAGCAATGCAGCCTTTGACCTCATCACCCCACTCCTGCAGACTTTAGCTAAATCCTAGGGATTTAGCTGAAAGAATTAAATCAAAATAAAAGGGGGAAATCAAGGGAGGAAAGTTGTTTTAATCAATGCAATTTGTAAAGGTCAAAAGTTGGGAAATAAAAACCAAATGTGCAACAATAGGGAAACACTGGCATGTAGTTCAATGAAACAGGATACAGTCAGTTAAAAGAGAAAAGGCAATTTATGGAATTATGTTAACTGGGAAAAAAAGTAGAGCAGGAAATTATACAAGCACAATGATTGTATACAAATAAAGATTGAGGGGAACCACAGAAAAACATAAATAGCAGTGTTTGGGTTGTAGAATCATGAATGTGATATCTTTTTAGTTCCTGAAAGTTGTTTTTTTCTTTTTATAATAAACTTTTAACAAAGTGGCCTGGCCTTCCCAGCAACATATGCTTGAAACTTTTAACAAAGTGGCCTGGCCTTCCCAGCAACGTATGCTTGTCACTCTCTGTTGAGAATCAGAATGCCAACTGCTAACTCTTGCTCTTGGGGCATGCCACACCTCGGGCTGTCCAGACCTGGGGGACCCCATCTGGCTGCTTTTTTTTTTTTTTCTTCTTGAGGCAGAGTCTCACTCTGTCATGATGCATCGGCATCATCACAGCTCACTGCAATCTCAAACTCCTGGGCTCAAGCAATCTTCCTGCCTCAGCCTCCCAAGCAGCTGGGACTACAGGAGCACACCACCATGCCCAGCTAATTTTTTCTATTTTTGGTAGAGACGGGGTCTCGCTCTTTCTCAGGCTGGTCTTGAACTCCTGACCTCAAGCAATCTTCCTGCCTCAGCCTCCCAGAGTGCTAGGATTACAGATGTGAGCCACTGCGCCCAGCCCCCATCCGGCTTCTGTCTGGGTCGGGCAGGTGCATGCATCAACTAGTCCAACTGGCCAGGCGGTCCACGGGAGAAACACGGAGGACATTGGCGGCTAGAGAAGGGGAGAACACGAGCAATTCTGTACATTTAGACATTGAAATGGATAATTTAAGAATCAAATGCAAGAGTATGCAATTGCCCATCTGCTACTTAAATCTATATCCTGCCAACAACACAGTTGTTCTCAAATTAGAATGATCTCAAATGTCAGGTGGTCCACCCAATCTGTAGGCAGGTTAAGGATGGCTGCCTGGTTTACAGATGAGATCGAAGCTCAGAGGGTTGAGATGACTTGCCCAAAGGCACAAAACCAGGGACTGCTGAGACAGATGCCACCATTTCTCTGCTAACTAGCAGATGCATACATGTTTGTGAGGCTCAGAACATTCTTAACATGGGGCATTGCTCTGGATTAGACACAGCCACTATGACTTGTGCCACAACCCAACTCAACCCCTATTGTCTGCCGGAGCCCCACTTCCCTGTTCCATGGAGATGCCTCCAGGAGCACACCAGGGTGGCCAGCCAACCCTCAGAGTGGTGGTGTTACCTATCCAAATCCCACTAAGCACTGAGAAGTCCTCCCCAGGTAGGCCAGCATAAGGCCAGCCTGCCTCATGCCCACAGGTGTCTGCACCAGCCATGTGGACTCAAGTCGGGCCTCACCACTTCCTGGCCATGGGGTCTTGTAAGTGATCTGGCTTAGTGCTCCTGTCTGTAAAATGGGGATGAGAAGAGCCTCTGTGTGACAGCATTGTTACGAGGATTAAGCAAGGTAATAGCATTTGGCACAGTGAATACAAAATAACCTCTCCATGTTAGTAAGACATTTCCCTCATCATAGTCACTGTAAGGATTGAACAAGATGACAAATATAAAGCACTTAGCAAATGCTTGGCTTACAGTAGGGCTTCCTAAATAAGAGCTATAATAATAAAGGCGTCAAACGCAGCACAAAAGCCGTGGATTTTCCCCAGGAAAGGGCTGGAGAAGAGCTTCGCAGAGCCCGGAGGACATCTGTTCTTCCCCTGCTCATAGATCAGATCCCTCCCTGACGGCCTCCTCTGCTCCCCTCCCCACCCCCTGCCCCTCTCACCCTCCCACAAGCTCCTCCAGCCAGGAAATGACCCCAGTGCAGTCATTTCTTCCCTTTAATCCCCAGGGCCCAACAAAAGCCAGACTTAGACCATCGCCCTCTGCCCCTGCTACTCAGCAAGCTCTCCCCTCCTTTGGCCCAGTTTCAGAAGGAGGCCGGGGGTAACTGAGACAGACGGAAATTGACTTTACCTGACTTCATCTCCTCCGGCAGCTTAGCCCAGGTTGCTGCTGCCCCCTGGGGCCTGCGGCCGGAGCTTCCACCACCCTGCCTGCCCCTGCTGCCCCTCCACGGTCCCAGCACTCCACTCACAGCTCGAGGATGAGCACCACGTCGGTGCGGTTCTCGTAGACGTCGTGCAGCGTGATGACGTTGGGGTGCAGCACCTGCCGCAGGATGCTCACCTCCCGCTCGATCTCCTCCCGGCTCACGCCACGCCGGCTCGCCCGGCTCTGCCGCTTCTTGATGAACTTGGCAGCATACTCCAGTCCCGTGCTCTTCTCCCTGCACTTCTTCACGATGGCAAACTGGCCGCTGTGGGGACACAGACCCACAAGATCAGGACGTCATTGTGGCCATCGGGGAAGTGACCCCACTGTCAGCTACCAGGCCACACTAATTCAGAGTCATTCTGCCAGGACAGGACAGATCGTCCACCAGACAGCATCCCCACCTGGCTGACAACCCGTGACTGAGATGGGGCAGGTACTGGGCTTCCCTTCTGTTCATATGAATCCTGTACCTTTTACTGGGAATGAGTGTTAGTATTTTTATTCCCAGTGTACAGAGGTGAACACTGAGGCCCTGAAAAGTCATTGATCAGGATGACACAGCCTTGCCTTTGCAGAGCCTCAGTTAGAACCCAAGTCTAGTATCCACCAGATGAAATCACAGTGTCCATAAGCAGACCGGGTTGGTGGGGATCCTGGTTTGGGTGGGGGTTGGAGTGGAGGCAGCCTAACAAAGTAAGCTACCAGAGTGGAGACCATCACAGTGAGGGGGCTAGCATGACCACAGAGTTGTAAAATTAGGAAACCGAGGCACAAGGAGAAGTCTAGTGACTTGCTTGACGTAATCACAGAGTTAATGGCAAAACCAAGCCTCAAAGCCAGACAGGCCGCTGTCCACAAAGCCTCTGAGATAGTTTAAGGAGTCCAGACCATGCGTAGTCCCCTTCAGGCGCTAGCACCTAGGGCTGGGCTTGGAAATCCCTTCCAGGGACCGAGACAGCAACCACGAAATGGTGTCCATGCCGGAGCACCAGGCAGCTCTAAGCCAGTTTCCCTGAGTGCTCGAAGGGCAGCCCACCCCACGGGAAGGGCAGCAGCTTTCTGCTTCTCCATCTCACTTCCAGAAATCAGTAGGAGCAGATCAAATTCCCTGGAGCCTTTCCAGTGGCCGTCCCTCCTGGGCATCCTCCCAGTCCCTTTCCACCACTGCCCACCATTGCCCCATGTTTTCTTGCCACCCCAAATGCCCACTATTTGGGGTAACTTAGAAAGTTTTATGGCTCATCTTAATGGCTTAATAAGGGTCCACCAGCCTCCAGACTTAGGATACACTTTCTTAGCGGCTCTTGGGTAGAAGTCACACGCAATGAAATGCTTTGGATATTTGCCCCAACCTCAGAAAATAGCACTGCGTCTGGACCACTCCATTATTAGAATAATCCTCAGTGAGACAGTCTTCAAAATAACCAGAATGGCCATAACAACAAAGTCAAGTTGAGCAAGCATGGAATAGATACACCGACGCTTTAATCCATTCTATGGCAACCACTTTAGAGATGTCACCGAACACAAATTCAAGTCTCTCTCCATTCCCTCATCCTCCATTCACTCAACACTGAGCATCTGCTCTGTGCCAGGCCCTGTGCTGGGCAGTGAGGGACAGGGACCAAAGGCACAGACAATGGGCACAAATGGAGAAGTCCTGGGGCCTGGGCTGGGCAGGGAAGGTTTTGAGGAGCCAAATTTATCTTATATTATCCACTAACTCTGAAGTTTCAGCTATTTAGGCCCCAAATATTGGCTCTGAGCTGTCCACGCATTAGGGACTGACGCAGGTGGAGTGAAGCCAGGCCTCTCAAAGCCAGAGTGAACACATTCAGTGCAATCTCTAACACAGATGGCCACTTGGAGCCACTTTGGGCCTCGGGGACATCGGGTCCCTTAGAGGGTGCCAGCAGACACTTGACAAAGCTTCCAGTCCCAGGCGGCTGTGAGTCTCAGCATCAGGGAGGCCATGCTCCTCTCCTCTCCCTCTGACAGACACCTCACGGGGCTGCTGGCAGGGCCTGGCATCTCAGAGTATCCGTGACCTTTAAACAGCAGCCGTGAGTTCCAACAGGGAAAGCAAAGCTTAAGGATTTTAAGCAATGCGTTTAAGTTTACAGAGTACACAGGTGGTGGCGCAGGGCTTGGCTTGGCATCCAAATCCCCCAGCTCCCAGCCCCACGCCGTGTTGACTTGTGAAGGGGCAAAAGGGTTTTTTGTAAAGTAGAGCTAAACGTTTCAGGTCGCCTTGACACAGCTTCCCCTTAGTCTTATGAGGGAAATGAGGCCTTTTTTTCTATATCACGTGCCTGAAAAATTTCTCAAAGTCTTAAAAGGCTAATGAGTTGTTTGCTTTTCCTGAGTTTTCTTTTTACGAGAGCTCTGTGGCAGTGAGAGGTGACAGGGGCAGGCCTAACGTGCAGGCAGCTTCCCCCTCCAGAGGGAAGTATTTTGGGAGCCGGTGACTAAGACAGAGCCAAATACCAGGCAACACCACTCATCTCACCTCTCTTCACTCGGGACTGCCCAACCTGCCTGGGGACCTCAGGGATAGCCAAGGCCCTGGCTGGTCTCCCCTCTCCTCGGGCTGTTTCCAGAAGAGTGAAGAACACACTCTGCTAGGCCCAGGCCCCAGGCTTCACGGTCAGACAGGCCTGGCCTCAGGGACTTATGCTGTCACCTGGGGCAAGTCGCTACCTGCTCTGAGCCTCGGTTTCCTCATCTGTAAAACAGGAATCAGGATTCCCTGCTAGAGAACTGCGAAGACTGGGAATATTTGCAGGGTTGGCCCACGGTCAGTACCAATAAATGGAGCATGTGAAGGCTGAGCAAGAAGCACCCAGAGACACAAGTCACTGACTCAAATGGTCTGGAACCTACAACCAGGAACCCCAGTTTAATTTTAAAAGACCCCAATGATTCCAGTACACAGCCAGAGGTGAGAATGTCTCTGTTCTAAGCAATTAGCCAACTCTTTTAATCCTAAAGCAGTGGTTCTCAACCCTGGCTATACATGAATCTCTTAGCTCCATTTTAAAGATAAAAAAACCCCTGAGGCTTAGAGAAGTTAAGTGTCCTGGTAGTTGGGCCAGGTAGCAGGGCTAGGACACAGACCCCTGTCTACTGACTCCAGTTTCAGCGAGACTGTCAAGGTAACTGACCAGCACTGGTGTACCGGAGGAGTGAGGAGAGGGCCCACCCCAGAAGGGAGGGGTATTTTATCACTGACATTGTTTAGAATTACTGGCACGTGGTGATAATAAAAAGCAGACTGATTTTTATTCAGTTTTATTATTGGGTTTTAAATTCTCAAAAGACAAGGCACCCTCACGGCCTGCATCAAGGTGGACCACTGCCTGCCCACCCATCCTCCGTGGGAAGCCGTGGCCAACCAGACTTGTTCTGTCAACTACCCGGGGCCGGCTGCTAAAGGTTTTGTAGGGTCTATGAATAGAGTGGGTCTAACTCATTCCCTTTCTCAGATGACTCTAAAGTGTCCATGAAGAGTGTGATTCGCCCCAAAGTCACCCGTTTATCAAGGTGGAGATAAGGCAGAGCTGCACAGAATGCAGGGACCTGACCCAGGGACAAGACGCTGTGTGAGGTGAGTGGTATGAAATGGGAAGTGTTCCGAGGCAGAGGGACGTGGAGATGGGGTTCCTCCTCCTGCTTCCCCACAAAGGTCACTGCAGTTCCTCTTCCCACCCTGGAGAACAATGAGTTGAGATACCTCTCAAATTACCCTGCAAGTTTTCAGGGCCCCAGTGCAGGGATAATGCTTAGAAACGTCTAGTCAAGGCCAGCCCAGGTGCAGCCCAACAGGCAGGGAAATGGAACCTTCAGCCCATGTGTCTCCAAGGCCGGAGCAGCTCCAATCTATAGTCCACAGGAATCAGATCAGCCCGATCCCAGAGGGCCCACACTCAGATCCCACAGCAACACGCTTACTGGAGAGGTGTCACCGAGCCACCTCCCCACTCCTCTGCCTGGCTGCGGAGCCCCTGTGTCTGACCCTGCCCCTATCTCCCACCTCTTCCCAATAATCCATCCTCTAGCCAGGCCACTCCCAATTCCCATGAACAAGATCCTTTACTTCGTCGCTTTAGCAACCAACCTGTTTCTGATCTCCTATACCCAAGTTCAGAATTTAGAGTCAAAAGACCCAGGTTCTATTTCCAGCTCTGCTGCCTTTAGCAAATTGCATCACTCTGAGCCTCAGTTTCCTTGTGTGTCACACAGACATAAGAATATTCCAATCTCATCAGACTGTAATGAGAATGAAATGAGGCAAGGATGTGAACACACCATGTAAACCATGCTTTCTCCATGAATGTGAATTATTTCTTTCTGTCCATTGGATCACCATATAGAACGAATGCTGGTCTCCATTTTCCCATCCCAGCACATTCTTGAACCTGATTCCGCTGCAAGGAAGCCCATCCTCAGATCCCAGCTCAGAAATAGACAGTGCTGGGGAGGACTGTGGCAGTTGAAAAGCAGGGTGCCCAGCTGGTGTCGGGATCCAGGATGGCAGAAAACACTTGGGGACATAGTTACTCGAGGTGAGGGCAAGCAAAGAACCAGATGTCCAGGAAACTGACACAGAGTGAAGAAACAGCATCATCAGAAGTCAGAGCAGGGAGCAGGTCAGGATTACAGGCCAGAGAGATGAGGATAAGGAGCAAAAATTTACCAAAAACCCGTGGGTAGCGGGTCAGGAACTAGACAGGCAAGACAAGGAGAAGCCTGCAGGGAGTAGTGGCAAAGTCAGCACGCAACAGCTGGAGACTCTGGAGCAGCAGAAACATCAGCCAAGAACCTGCCAACAGAAGAGGGCACAGGGCCACTCAGAAGGACTTTTCTCCCAGCGAATGGGCCAAGCCTGCTGTTTAATGAACCCGTTTCTCCTCCCTGACCATGTTGCCACTGTCTTTCTTGACAATGGTTTTTAAATTTGTTTAAGGTGTGGAACCCTCTCTCAAATCTTTCGCAGAAGTCTAATGTGTAAAACAATTAAAAAGCTGTGCTTCTTTTGGGGAGAGGCACTCAGAGCCCATCCACTCACCATCCCCACCCATGAGGCCAAAAGGGGCTTCACAGAACCCCAAAAGCTCCAGGGAACACAGTTTGAGAAATACTGCTCTATGGCATGGAAGTTCTTAGATGATTCCAAAGAAGTTTCAAACTGTAAATGAAAATAAAGGAGAAACAGAACACACTGGTGCTTCTCAGAATTATCATCTAGTCTTTTAAGAAGTCACTCAAACTCACAGTCAACAGTGAGGAATATTTGCAGGGTAACTATCAGGAATCAGACGTCTCCCAGGAACTGAAGTCTGACCTATAAATGGCCCCTGTCCACAAAGTCACAGGTGGCTGCTCTGTGCTGGCCTGTGACAGCTGCTTTAACAGGTTAGAGATTGTTTAATTTCCTGGCCCTACAGACTAACTTCCTTCCTCTGGCCTTTTTTTTTTGGTCAGAAAAACTCCGAAAGCACAAAAAGGAAGGAACCGTATAGCAGAGCCAAGTCAAGCTGAGGTATGATTGCTCTTTGGAACCGACTTTTAAGTTTTAGCACATTTGATGCTGTTGTCAAATGAGCATGACCCCGTAAATCCAAGACCTGAAATAAATTAGGCTCAATTTAAGTCAGACTTGCCTATATAAAGATTTTCATTGAAAATACATCTCAGTGTCCTCTGATATTTCCCTTAGTCTAGAATCTAGATTTTAGACACTGATATGACTTAGGTTACTGAGGAAGTGCTGGGCTTGGAGGGTACCACCCACCTACCCACTATCCACCCACCCGCCCATCTACTCACCCAACCATTCACCCACCATCCAACCCTAATTTATTGATCACTGTCCTAAGTGCTATAAACAAGACACACCCCACAACCTCAGAGGCTTATATTTTATTGCAGAGATCAGACAAACACCGATGAAAGGGAAATCTATAGCACGGGTATAAAAGAAATACGTGCAGCCGTTGGAGAGGCAGGGAGTGATACACAAATGCTTCATTCTGCCCCAAGTCACTACTCTCCACCCCACTCCTCCCTGTCTAGTGGTCACTTTCTCAAGGAAATATACCAGGAGGCTGAACCTGCCCTTTCGTCTCCTCCTTGTGGGGTGGAGGGAAGGGGAGAACAAGTGGTCAAGTGGCCAGCTGTGCTCAGTTGGGTCAGGCACCCTTCCCACCCCCCGAGTTCCTGACAGTCAGACGTACATTTGATTTGCGAAAGAACTTCAACAGAACAGGTCGGCTTGCTCACTCCTAGAAACGTCAGCCAGGCACACAGCCTGGGCAAAGTCCAGGAGACTGGACCATAAAGCATAACACCTTAAACATGAGCTCGTGCTGCAGCACAAGAAAAGGACTGCAGAGAAAAGATGGAAAAATCCAGGGTGGCTTGAGGCTTTCCTATTACTGTGGGGGTATAGGGTCGTCCCTCATAAAAAGGTGAAGTGAACACAGTTCATCTTCCAGACTACGTCCCCCTCCCCCAACTTGTCAGACTCCTCCCCTCTAGTACAAAGAGCTCTCCTGCACCTAGCCTGTCTCCTGTGAACTTTGCACCTTTTCCTGGCCCACATCCCCCTGCAATCCTTCCCACAATTCACGGGAGGTGACAAAGGATTTCCAAGGGTTAATCTGACCTCCCTCCAAAGTAACACCTTCACATTTTAACAGCATCTTTGACCAAGAGGGCTTTCATGGTGGCACATTTAGGCAGACATTGGACAAGTGGGGAAATGACTTGGGCATAGAAAGGTCTTTCCACTTGCCTAAAATTCACACTAAATAGATGGCTTTGCAAAGGACTATGTGTGTCTGCATATGTGAATGTGGATGTTTGCACAGATCAGAACCAATGATTTCTTGTCCATTTTCTTATGTACACATGGATCTTAAGGCCCAAGGGGTTCTTGTTGCAACTTCTTCATTGATACTCAACTCTTAGCCATCTAGGGTAGATGGTCTTTGTTTCTCAGAATTTCTGTGCATTTTTTACCCTAAGTTTGCTTCCTCACCATTACTTGACAATGCCCAAGATTGCCTGCCTCTCCCAGACACTCAGGGCTGTGAATGGGGAAGACCACATGTTGTGGGCAGAGCTCAGGGTTAGGAGTCCTGGCTCTACCACCAACTTCCAACCCCCCTGCTCTCATGGGGCCTCAGTTTCCTTACCCAAAAATGAAAGGTCGGACCAAGATACCTCTTTCAGTTCTCCACCTCCATCCCTGTTAGATTCTCTGATGCAGGTCAATATGTCATATACATGTATCAGTATGAAACACATCCTGTAGACATGCAGGGTGGTTTCTGGGTTTCCTATTTCATGACGACTGACCACTTATGTGTTAGCTAACGGAATTTCCATGACAGAGGGGGACAGGGCTTTAAGCAAGGAGAGCAGATCTCAGGCACTCTCAGTGAGATGCCCCTGTACCATCTTCACGCCCGGCAAAACGCTGAACACTCCGAACACCATGGAAGTATTTCTATAACAAATGACCTGGGCATTCGTCTTAGCCCTCAACTACCAACCAGGCTGTAAGAGCCTGGAGAGTAAGAACTGTTATCTTTATAACTCTCATAGGGCCCAGCTCAGCACCGGGCACAAAACAGGTATTCAGCCAGTGTTTGTAGAAATGATAATATAAACAGGAGAACCAGGAAGTGTGGGGGTGAAGGGCCTTGTCACCCTCAGCCTGCCCTCAGTGTAGCAGGAGCACTTCATTGGCAGACTCCCTTGAAAAAGAAAACATTCTTGATTTTTTCAATTACAAAAGAAAAATGTTCATTATTAGGAAAAGAAAATATGAAAGCACAAAGCAGCAACTAAGAATTTTCCTTAATCCTATCTTCCTGAGATATAACCATCATTATGTAATATTTTGGCATCTGCTCTCATTGATTTTTTTCAGTGTATATGAAAAGTCTTTTTTATTTGTTCATTGTTTTAATGTAAGTGGCATGATACTGTATATACTATTTAGAAGCCTGCTTTTTAAAATTCTCCACTTAAAAATAGTTCATAAATATGTCTTCACATAATTAAAAATTCTTTTAATACCTAATTTTAGATAGCTGCATAATATCCCATTATACAGATAAACCATGGCATTAAAGGAAATTCTTTTTTTTGTTTTTGTTTTTTTTATTTGTTTTTTTTTTCAGGAATGCCCTTATCTATAATCTTTTTTTTTTTTTTGAGACAGGGTCTCACTCTGTTGCCTGAGCTAGACTGCAGTGGCATCATCATAGCTCACTGCAACCTCAAACTCCTGGGGTTCAAGAGATCCTCTGGCCTCAGCCTCCTGAGTAGCTGAGACTACAGATGCACACCACACCCTGTTAGTTTTCAAATTTTTTGTAGAGACGGGCTCTCGCTATATTGCTCAGGCTGGTCTCACATTCCTGGCCTCAAGCGATCCTTCCCCCTCAGCCTCCCAGTGCTAGGATTACAGGCGTGAGCCACTATGCACAGCCTTAAAGGAAATTCTTAATTTTGGACATTTATATTATTTCCAAATTTTAATATCATTCATAACATTATTATAAATACCCGTATGTATAAATCTCTGCATACATCCATGATTGTCTTTCTTAAGATAAATTCTAAGAAGTAGAATCCTTTGTTAAAGGGTATGTACATTTTTAAGGTTTTTCATGCTTGACAAATTATCCTCCAGAAAGATTGTCCCAATAACACAACAGCCATAAATATCCTCAGCCCTCCCTCTCCACCTCCCAAACATCTCACCAAATACTGGCTCACTATTTTTTTTCCACTTCACCATTTTGATATTTGAAAGCTGACAGCTCATTGTTTTAACTTGAACTAATTAACTTGTAGCTGATTACTAGTTAGAATGAACATCTTTTCCTATATTTATTGGCAGTTTGAACTGCCTACTCATATATGCTTTGCTAATTTTTCTATTGGGGTATTTGCCTTTTTCTTATTATTTGTAAAAGCTCTTTACATATTTATTATATTAACCCTTTGTCATGTATGTTACAAACATTTTCCCGGATGTTCTCATGGGCCAGAGTCGTTATGAGTTTACTCATATAAAGGAGCTGTAGGTCTTTCTCCGTATCAGGTGATGTTAGCCAGTCTTTTCCCTTTACCTGTGTCTTCTCCTGCCTGTCACTTCAATCACCGGACTGCTGTGCCTCAGGGGCACTCTGATGGCAGCAATTACGTGCCTCAGTGAGACTCTTGCCACTGTTGGTCACCTAATCACTCCAGGTTACAACTTCAAACTTCCCACACAGGCCCAGGGGATCCATCACCATCCCTCAGCCCCACACCTTGTCCTTTCCTCGAAGTCACTGCACTCTTGCTCCTGGCAATGTCCCTCCTATGGGCCAGGTCAGCTGCAGAGTGGGCCTAGTGCCTTCACGGTGGGCTACAGTTGTGTGGGAACCAGTACAACAGAACCCACTAGGGATGCAAAGCATCTCCCTGCCACTAAGTTATCCATTGTGTTTTAAAGTGTCCTTTGTGACAGGACTCTCATAATGGCTTTCTTTCAGAACTTACTACCAAGAACATGTTTGTTTACCATGAAAAACTGATACTCTTCTTCATTTCAGATAACGAAAATGACATAATCTATTGTTATTTCCTTTTTGTTGTCTTGGTGGTCAATGACAACTATGGTGGCCTAGATCTTGGGTGTATTTCCTTCCTCTTCCTTTGCACCACTGGTTTGCAAACTTGAGGGGTATCAGGATCATGTGAGGAGCTTGTTAAAAATGCAGATACCTGGGCCTTATCCATGTTTGCTGAATCATAATCCTCTGGAGGGCATGTGGCTTTTGATCTTCTACCTTTATTTTCAAATTCTGTTTATGTGCCTCTCGTTGTATGTTGCCTTGAATCCTTAACATACGTGAGCAAAAGGAACCATAGGTGGTTCTCTGCTGCCATCACTGCAGCATTCACTGGCCCAGGAAACAAGCATGGAGAAAAATAGTGAGCTGCAGAGCGTGCCTGCAAAGACAGAGCCCAGCCCACTTCACAGATGGCTAAAGGCCGGGGTCCCATCACGTTAAAGGCTTTTCCCAAGGGAGGACCACCCAAATAATCATTTGCATTGATCCTAATGGCCAAGTTGGTTGATTGCAGAACAGAAAGCATTTCCCACAGGAATAAAATGGTACACCGCACCCTTCCCCATGCTTGTACGTGCCCATTCCCTCATCCCCACCCTCAAAGGATTTGGCTTTAGACCCACACCCAGCCTCCCTATGACCACAAGCCTGGAGGGCAGGGTGAGGATGGAAGGAATGTCCAAGCCCTCTGAGAAGCATATTTTCCTCCAAACTCTACTCCCGCCCAGCCCCAACTCCCCAGCAGAAGCCAGAGCCTCTGTTGGGCAAGTGGCTCAGAGTACAGCTGTGCCGTCTCTTCTGTCATCACCACTCCCAATTAGCAGCTACCAGGCGCCTTCAGGGCTGCCACACCTGCCCGCTTCCTCTAACTCTGCTCTAAGTCATTATAGGCTTTGGCACTGCCTGGCCGGTTTCCTTTAAGCCTAATTGTCAGGACGCAGGAAAGGTATGTGTCATAGCCAACATGATTTATTTTTTTCTCTGTCTACCCCAACTGATATCTACAATGAACCCCAGCCTCTAAAATGGCCTCTTCTAGAAAGCCACCCACCAACTCTCCCCACCAACCTCGACCCTGGCTAGCTACCTCCAGGTGGCCTTATCCTCCCTCATGGCCCGCACTGGAGTCACAGAGGGGCAGGGGTTAACCAGTAGCACTCTGAGGGCATGGAGGGCTCAGATCTGGGAAGGACCTCAGGACAGCTCCAGCCCAGTCCCACTACTAGCTGGCTGAGAGAACTTGGGCGAGTTTTGTCGTCTGTAAGGTGGGCATGACAACAGCCCCATAGGCTATGATGAGGATTTAATGCATTGATCCATGCTGGAACAGCATCTGGCACATGGTAAACACCATCAAATATGATTTTATTTTTAGCTTTCTAGGCATTAGTTTCCCCACCCGTGAAATGAAAATAATACCCTTATCTCATAGCACAGTAGAGAAAACTTAATTTGAGAAATGTGAGAACCCTTAGCACAGAGCCCAGCATATTGTTGGTACTCAGTGAATGGCTTCTGATTGATGAAGGATGAGCCAATTAGACAATGAACATCATGATTCAGAGAAAACATTTTACCCATGTTTGCAGGCTGCCCTTTCCTGTCCCTCAATACCCCCCAGATCACCTACATGCGCAGAGAAACAAGCCCACAGAGCAGTCACTGGCTCCCACGGAGACCCGGGTCGGCCAGACAAGCTGGCCAGACACCTGCCTATCTCCAGTGATGGCAGGTCCAAGCTTTCCCTCCGGAGTAGAAGGAGAAGCCAGGTTGTGTCTCAACATGTCAGGGCCCAGGACAGCCAATGTCTGGACTGTCTCCCTCAGGCCACCTGCCATCACACAGTTTCCTCCAGGTCAGGGATTCTGCAGGGTCTCCTGCCTGGCTGGCAAGGCTCCTATTCACACAGAGAAAGGTACCCACATAACCTGGGTCCCAGAGTCTCTGCTGGGTGGGCTCACCCCCAGAGGAGACCCAGGGGAATTGCCAGGAAGCCCAGGCAGGAGCGGCTGGCATCGCTATGACCATAACAACAGGTGCCCCCTGTATGCACAGCTCTTACTGCCCCGGACTGTCCTGACTGTCTACTTGCCGGAATCCCAGCCTCCACTGTAAACTCCTAGAAGGCAGGGACGGTGCTGTCTTGTTCACCATTGTGCTTTTAGCATCTAGCAGTGCTCAACGAGTATTAGTTGAATAAATGAGTCTTGAGTGTAGGTACCTACTGGGAACACAAAAATGAACAAGAGGGCAGTCCCTCATCCAGGTAAGAAACACCAAATACTGGAAGAACACAGCTACCCTGTCCCCACCCTCGCAAATCTTCTCTTTGCTAACTAAACATTCTGTGTATTGACTCTCCCGTGTCCTTGTGAAAGTTCTTTTTACCTCCAGGACACCAATCCCACATAAGGTACACAGTATGCACTTTGACACAGACTAAACTCAGCCCGGGAACATGGTGTGGGCTCTGCTGGAAGCCCGCCCCATTTACTCTTCTGCAGTCACTCTCTGTTCTGGGAGGAATTTTCCCACAGATCCCAGAGGCCAGTAAGAAGCAAACTAATTTATTTGGTCAAAATCCCTCTTCCTCTCCAGCCCAGGAATTATTTCACCAAGCTGGGGCTGGGGTCAGGACTAGCCACAGGCGAGGCGTCAGACCCAAGCCTTTCCAGAGCTGCCAACAGCTGCTTCTCATGGATTTGCGGGTCAGGGCACACGGGAGAATATGCACCCCCTCCCCCCCATTTCACAAGGCCACAGAGCAGGTCACAGCAGAGTGGCCCAACACCCCAGGTCTCTCTACTCCCACTCCTGTGTCTTTCTGTGTCAGCAAGCATTTCCAAACTTGCTCTAGCAGCAGAGGTCTTTTTCTTTTCATTATTTATTTTTAATTTTTTGAAACAAAATAATAGATACAAACACGGAAACTGCACAGAAGGCCTTATGAGGGAGATAGAAAGCCCCCTGCCCCAGCTCTGCTTGCCAGAGGCAAACTTTGTTTTTTTGTTGTTGTTGTTGTTGTTTTGTTTTTTGAGACAGAATCTTGCTCTGTTATCCTAGCTAGAGTGTAGTGGCGTCATCATAGCTCACAGCAACCTCAAACTCATGGGCTCAAGCAGTCCTCCTGCCTCAGCCCCCTGAGTAGCTGGGATGATAGGCATGCACCATGACACCCAGCTAATTTGTCTATTTTTTGTAGAGCCAGGGCCTCACTCTTGCTCAGGCTGGTCTCAAACTCCTGATCTCAAGCAATCCTCCTGCCCCGGCCTCCCAGAGTGCTAGGATTAAAGGCGTGAGCCACTGCACTGGCCTGGCAACCATTTTTAAGCCTTCTTGTATATAAGAATGCTTTTTTCAAATAAACCTTACATAGAAGTTTAATGTACACAATAGATCAAAGTAAAGATGCTTTGGTTGAAAGGGAAATGACACAAAGCACTTGTATGACTACTACACACACTTGCGTGCGCACACATACAACAGCCCCTAAGTCTGCACCACAGGACTCAATGTGAAAACCACACCACTACAGCAAACTTCCCCTCACATCACAGCCTCCTGCTTTTCCTGGGGGCCTGCTGTGGGGCAGAGGGAACCTCTCTCCCTGAACAGACATGCCTACCCCGGGCATACCTGGATTTTGTCCCCACAGCTCCCTCCACACCCAGACACCTGAGGTGTCACTATCTACAGCAAAAGACCCTACAAAGCCTCAGGTTTTCCCTAAAGCATAGGCTCTGAGTGGGAGGAGAGAACTAGGGAGGAATCCATGTGTGTCACAACTCATAGCAACACAAATAACTATTACAATAGCCAGTTGGGTTAGTAGTCATGTATACCTTAATATAAATTAATCGAATCAGATTGCTTTCCTGCCAATTGGCAGAATTCAACTATGCTCGGGGTTGGGGGGAAGGGAAATTTTGATATAACAGGAGAAGGGGTAATGTTAGAGGTAGGGGAGACATGAAGTACTTAGGGAGAAGGCAGAACAAGATGGGCTCTGCAGCGGAGGTCTCTGGGGTGCTAGAGGGCTGCAGGAGGGCGCCCAGAGCCTGGCAAGCTGGGAATAGGCAAGGACAAAAGGCATCAGAGGAATGCAAAAAGAAGGCGGTGGGGGCACCCTCTGATTGCTCCCTCCTCAGTCCTCCTCTTCTTCAAAACACTTAAGTCAACACTCTTCAACCACCTCCACTACCTGCCACAAAACAGAAAACAACAACAACAACAAAAAAAAAACACCTCTGGTCTGTACTGGGTCGTGCTGCGCTGTACCGTCAGATGCCGAGGGCAGGCACTGGCTCCCTCTGCTATCTCTAGATCACTGTCCAGCCTAAGCAATCGGGGCCAACATCACAGTGATAAGTCATGCTGGTATCACGTGCTCCCTGATATGAAGCGATGAGAAGGTCAGCTTGGCTCCAAAAAAGGACAGTTCTCATATAGGATGGTGCAATCTCCTTTCTTCCTCATCTTACCCCCAGATGGGGCTCAAGCACTCAAAACGTACATTTTCTCCCTCTACAATTCCGAGCAAATACACAACCTAAGAAGACAACAGTCTCTTCCCACTGGGTGGGGATGGAAGGAAGTGGGGGCATTAAGTCGTGATCAGAGCTCCCAAAAAGATCTTTCTGGAAATCTCCTGCTATGGCTCAAGCAGGTTGGCAGCATGTCCTGCCTCCCACCCCCACCGCAGGGCTCTGGGCTGCACTTCCTCTCCTCACCACTGGACAAGGCACCCCTGGGAACACTGTTCCTCAAAGTGTGGTCCTTGGATCAGCAGCAGTGACCTCACCTGGGAGCTTGTTAGAAAAGCAGACTCTCAGACCCCACCGCAGCCCTGCTGAATCAGAATCTGCATGTTGACATGACTCCCAGGTGATTCAGGTACATACTAAAAGTGTGAGAAGTGCTGATTCAGAAAATATTACAAGGCCCCAATCCACTCCCTAACAGAATCCTGGGTACCCAGAATTGACTCCAACTTTTCTTTGGTTCTGAACTTGTTGCTGAAAATCTGTTTTCCTGCCTTGGTAAAGGCAGTATCATGAGCAAACACAAATTAATAAATATCTGTTGAATGACTTTCTTCCCTGAATAATATTAATAAGCAGCAGCCCTTGAAGAGTGACTTTATGATTTGCAAAGTGGTTTCAGGTGCGTTCTGTCATTTACACTCACAAAATCCCTGGGAGGCCCTCGGGACAGGTATTACCGACTCCTATTACAGAGGAGCCAAACTCAGGAGCCTTAGAACGCCACAATTAGCCTCCAAGGCGGCACTTCTGATCCACATCTGGTGGAAATGTCTCAGCTCAACACCAATTAAGTGTAGTGTTAGGAAGAAAGGATGGGCTAGTTTAAAACGTTTTTATTAACAGAGTTCATCAGAAATTCCTTTTCTATTTGGGTCTTCTTTTTGGAAACATGAATCAGTTTTACATTCTCTAGTAATGAACATCCTGTGTATGCGCTTTGATAAAACACTTTTGAAGATGAACAGATCTTGAAAGGTCTTAATAGTTCCTCCTGTTTGTTCCTGTGTCTTCCATAGCATTCATCACGATAATTTGCACATAACAGTCAATAGTCAAAAAACATTTTTTAATTAATTAATGGATGGATGACCAACTGGAAGATTTATCAGAACACATCCTAAGCTCCCTCAGCTTCAGTTTCCTCTTCTGTAGAATGAGGGTATTATCTACCTATATGAGGCTGCTGTGGAGACCTCTGTGACAATACAAGTTAACATGCTTTGTAAACTGCAAAAGCCCTTGCAAATGCATGGCCTCCATCGATCTCATACAGACACAATAGGTAGCTAGTTGGTACAAGTTCAGGGTGCCTTTGCCCCCATAATAAACCCACTGGCTGTCATCACACCTCTAACGCATCATTCCTTAGAGTCCTGGGTCTTTTTAACAGAGATTGTCTAATTGATGAAACTAGCAGGGGGTGTGGGGGGTGCACATGCGTGTGTGTGTGTGTGTGTGTGTGTGTGTGTGTGTGTGTTTTGTGGGGGCAGAGGTGGTACGGTAGAGTTATGACTGAATCCTTTATCAACTTACCCAAACCAGAAATTAGCCTGAGTAAGGAAAAACTTGCAACAGCAATACTTATAGGAAGATCTAGCAACAGTGCTTCATCATAGCCACTGCTTTGCTCTGGCAGAGACCTGAATACACTTTACAGACTGCAAAATAAGGTCCTCATGCAGCATCCGACGCTTCTCTGCCTCTTTGCTGACCCATGGCGGAGTTAAAAACCCAGGTTTAGCCAGCTAAGTGATCAAGAACAAATCAGTCATCCTCTCTGGGCCTTAATGTCCTTATTCTAAATGAGGTGATGGGACTGGGACAAGATCCATGGTCTCCAAACTTCTTAGCTAGGAAAGCTTAGCATGTAGAACAGATGAAAACAGAAATGCTAGGGGTGGTGTCCTGGGGGACCTGGGTTCTAAGGAACACCAGGTCGGATGAAAATCACTGGGTCAAATGTATTCCATGTTCCCTTCTGTCTCAACCCTGGGGGATTCTGTGATTTGTGCTGGGAGCCGGTGAAGAATGTCAGAGTAAATTGGGGGACGAAGTGATTCTTAGAGCCAAGTCAGGGGATCGTGCTATATAGGAAATTGGCCGAGTTTAGAGTTGGAGTATTTACAAGGCTAAGCAGACAAAGGCTGTGCCTGCTCACAGAGAATGCAACCCTTGGGTAAGTTTCTCACTCTGTGCCTCAGTTTCCTTATCTTTTAAATGAGGTTATTAAATATTCCTTGCAGAAGAATCTCAAATAATGTATGGTATGTAGATACTACCCCTTCCAACAGGTGAAGCCTAATTCCCTTCCCCTCAAGTGGGAGCTGGACTGAGTGACTCACTCCGAAGAGAGTATGGAAAGGAGAAAGCAGTAACTTCACAGTGGGGAGACCTGGTGGGCACCACCTAACTAAGCAATCGAGGCTAAATCACCAGCGGTAAGTCATGGTGGTATCACGTACCCCCTGATATGAAGTGATGAGAGGGGCACTTCCCTCTGTAGTATTCTTCCTCAAAACCCATAGCCCAGTCTAATCATGAGAAAAGACATCAAACCCAAATTGAAGACATCCTACAAAATGTCTAACCAGCATTCCTCCAACTCCTCAAGATCATGAAAAACAAAGACTAAGAAACGAAACACAGACCAAAGGAGACTAAGGAGACATGACAACTAAATGCAATGTAGGATCCTGGATGGGACCCTGGAACAGAAAAGGTCATTAATGAAAAAACTGGTGAAATCCATATAAAGTCTGGAGTTTAGTTAATAGTTCTAATAAATAATTAGTAAATGTACTAATGTTGGTTTCTTAGTTTTGACAAACACACCATAGTTATGTAAGATATTAACATTAGGGGAAATTGGATGAGGGGTATATGGTACTCTGTGATATCTTTGTAACTTTTCTGTAAATATAAAATTATTTCAAAATTAATAGTGTATTATAAATACTAAGGCTGATAATAGTATCTGCCTTACAGGGTTGCTGTGAGGATTAAATGAGCTAATGCAAAGGGCTTAGAACAGCATCCAAAGCATAGTAGGTTCTCTATAGACATTAGTTGACTATTATTATTACCAGTAGTTTGTGCCAACCCAGAAAATAGTCCTATTTTATGCTCTACTGTATTGGAGTTCATTTGATTTGAAAATATTTCAATAATGTCCATGACACTGAGACTGGGAGGCATGTCCACACAATAAGGTTGGTTTCTGAATCAACTTGGAATCGAATGGTCTCATCCCATAAAAGTTTCTGTCAAATCTCATTAGATTTTTTTACAACTTCAACTCTCAACTCATAGCCATCTTATTTCATCTACATGCCTACCTGTTCCCCTCCCCACTAGATTATTTTGAAGCAAATCTCAGATATCATATTATCTATTTCAATATATATCTCTAAAAGATAGGGTCTCTTTTTTAAAACTATAACCACAGTACTTATCACACTTTTAAAAACTAGCAATAATTCTTCAATGTCATCAATATCCAGTGGTGTTCATATTTTCCCAATTATTCCAAAAAGGTTTTTTTTTTTTGACAGTTTCATCAAATCAAAATCCAAATAATGTCATATATTGCAACTCATTGATATGTCTCTTAAGCCTCTTTCAATCTTTGATTCCCCCCCTATTTCTCTCCCCACAGTCTGGATTGTGCTGATCATTTCCCTATAATGTTGTTTACATGTTCCTCTGTCTCTTGTATTTCCTGTAAATTAGTTGCTGAATCTAGAGGCTCGATCACTTCAGGTTTGAGTTTCTGGCAAGACTCCTTCAAAGGCAGTGCTGTGCGCTTCCATCAGGAGGTATATAACGTCAGCTCTCTCTCTCTCTCTGTGATATTAGCAGCATTTGAAAATCAATGCCTAGATCCATTAATTCAATAGGGGGACCTTCATTTTCCAAAAAAATTATCATTCTCTTCCTCCATGGCTTGCCTCATGCTGATACCTTAGCCTGCCTGCATGGGGCAGCTTGGTTTAGACAGGATGAGTGTTCCGAGAATTTTGAGCTCTTTAGTGGGATATAGACTTTCAAAGACATTACTATCCCATTTGCAGGGGTGGGGGTGGAGGGGTCTCCGCTAGGCCTCGATGGAACCCGCTGGCTGCTTTGGTAGGGTCTTCCCCTCAGCTTTCGTCACAGTCCCACAGTGGGCCCTTGGCTTGGCAATGGGCTTTTTCACAGGCTCTGGGGCGCGCACACATACACAAATGCACCGAGAACACGCCGCACTGCCTCCTGAGCCAGCCGAGGATACAACCCAAGGATCCTAGAGCTCTGAGAGCCACACCTTCCCTTTCAGCCACCACAGGTTGTTCTCTGACCTCACATTTTTGGCTTCAGTACCAATATCAGTGATGACTTCTCTTTCTTTCCTTTGAAACATTAATTCCTTCTACTCCCACAACTCCTTTGAGATGAGGGTTTTCACAAGCTTTCAAAACACTCTCTTATCTAATCCTCCTAGCAATACAAAGAGTATTGAAGGTGACTGTCAGAGAGCCCCCACTTCCCAAACAGGGAAACTGAGCTCAAAGGCGTGGCTAGGCCACCTGCTGTCCTGCTCTGGCCTCAGGCCTGCATTTAAGGGTGCAAGATTGTGCCTTTGACAAGACAAAGACATGTCTTCTGAGTAAGTCCAATACCCATCCCTGGGGGTCTTCCGTCCCACACCCCTGCAAATGGGATAGTAAATGGGTCTCAGGCAAGGCGGGAGGCTCTCCTCAGGAGGGGTATCCAGTAGCTCATAGCAAATCATCCTACCTAGATTTTCCCAAAGAGTAGCAACTTCAAACACTTTGTTTTACTTTCAGGGTCTGTGTGTGAGGCCAGGTGTTTTGATCAGGGGTTTAGTAAATACAGTCACCAAAGATGTTAGAAACAAGAGCAGAAACTTATCTTCCCTTGACCTAAATCCTAGATGCCAGCCCAGGAATGCTATGTGCAGTTCAGAAAGACACGCAGGTGCTAGAGAAGATGTGGAAAGTGATGGCTGAAATGACCCAGAAGGTGGGAGGAGAGCCATGTGCCCTCCCAAAATGGGAATGGGTTTCTACCAATCTGCCAGAGTCCCTCGACCTTGAAGCCAACTGCAAACACTGGGAGACAGTCAGTCAACGTGGGAGTGGGCTGGGGCAAAAACCAAAAAAACATCAAACCATCTTGCCCACAAAGGAGGGGAAGTGAACACAAGGACTAGATCCAGGAAAATAACCAAACTCAACCCACGTAAAACTCTGCGATGTGGGCAAACCCAGCCTGCCCAATATGGCTCTCCCTATGCCATCTTCTGTCACCCATCACTCCCAAGAGGGCTTCAGGACCAACCACGCAGAGGGGTCCCAGCCCACCACAATGGTCCATCCAGCTTCCCCAGGCCAACCTGAGCCCTCTGACACCAAAGCAGCACCTGCCACCAAGATGTGTACCCACCTGAGTTCTGACACATGTGGCTTCTGCCAGTTTACTAAAAACAGTCCAGAGGCTGGAGTGCAGCCCTTGCTGTCAGAGGACACAGGCCTCCAGACTGCCTGGCCAGGAAGCAGAAGAAGCCAATATGACTCTTCTCTGCATATCATGTCCTGGTCTATACAGTATATGTCAGCCCTTGGCAACTCCCAGCTAAGGATGTACAACCACATCACCTATATCAGGACCCTCCTTGAAGCAACAAACTCCACTAACTCCATTCCCAATTCGCCAAGGCAGGGCAGAACCAACCAAGGAAAGTACATGATAAAACTTGGCAAACTTCACAGAACGATGGAAATAAATGGAACTTCTCATCATCACCCTCACTTTACAGATGGGGAAACCAAGGCCCAGCGAAGGGAAGAACTTGCCCAAGTCACCTACTCTCCCAGGCAGTGCCAGATGCAGGACCAGACAGGTCTCCTGAGAGGCGGCCCAGTTCTCTTCCCTCCTTACTCTGCCTCATGTTTCAGACAGCTCAGACTTGGCGCCTGCATGGGGAAGGCCTGGCAGCTGGAAGAGGATAAGGCCAGGTACAGATTACATCAGTCTAGCAGGCAGCCAAGAAGGAAGTGGAGACTATTCTTCCCTCCCGCCCACAGGTAGCCTGACTCCAGGAAGCCACTGAAATACAGGAGGCTCAAACCTCGCTCGGAAAAACCTCCACCAGCTGCAGGGGAGGGGAAGCTACCAGGCAGTGGTGGTCCACCCTCACTTCATCATGTTCACCACCACACAACCCTTTCTCACTTACCCCCAAAGTGGTCAGAAGGTACAGGATCCCCTCAAACTGTAATCTGGCCCCTCTATCTTCTCCCCTCCCCTGTCATGGCGACCTGTCCCCTGCTGCCACCTGCCCAAGATGTCCCACCTCCTCCTAGCTCCAGCCAGTGCTTTCCATCCTCTAAGGGCCTGCAGGAAGCCTCCCCTGTCTCTTGAAGCCCCTTCTCTGATCTCCCAGCTCCAGAGAAAGCTAGTGCTGGGAAGGAAGGCAGTGGTCCCCTCCTGGAGGGCACATGCTTATTCTACACGAGGATTTCCCAAAATCCCCTGGAACAGCTCTATGATGCTTCTCCTGACAGTTAGCTATTAATAATTTCTGTGTTTTAACTATTAAACACTGCAAAAAGGACTAAGAGTTCTACTTTTTTGACACATTAAATACCCTGGGGCATGCAATGGTGTTTGCTACGTGCCATTTAGCACTATATATCAAGACTCATATTAGCAGGATGGTGGCCACAGAAATCAGAATCTGCTAAGGAGTAACAACTTGCCTGCCCCCACCCCCCTAAAAAAAAGACCCATACAGCCCAAATGTCCACCAACTGGTGAATGGATGAACAAAACGTGGTATAGCCATACAATGGGATATTATTTGACAAATTAAAAGGACTAAAGTACTGATCTATACTACAACATGGATGAACCTTGAAAATATTATGCTAAGTGAAAGAAGCCAGTTACAAAGGACCATATATTGTATAATACCATTTATATAAAATGTCCAGGCCGGGCGTGGTGGCTCACACCTATAATCCTAGCACTCTGGGAAGCCAAGGTGGGAGGATCGCTTGAGGTCAGGAGTTCGAGACCAGCCTCAGCAAGAATGAGATCCCATCTCTACTAAAAATAGAAAGAAATTAGCTACACAACTAAAAATAGAAAAAATTAGCCAGGTGTGGTGGCACAAGCCTGTAGTCTCAGCTACTTGGGAGGCTGAGGCAGGAGGATCGCTTGAGCCCAGGCATCTGATGTTACAACACTCTAGCCCGGGTGACAGAAAGAGACTCTGTCTCAAAATAAAAAGTCCAGAATAGGCAAATCCATAGAGACAGAAGGGAGACTGGTGGTTGCCTAATGCTAAGGGGTTTGGGGCAAAGGGGAGTGACTCTTAATGGGTATGGGGTTTTCGGTGGGGGGGGGGGGACAAAATACTCTAAAATTGATTATGGTAATGGTCACACAACTCTAAATATACTGAAGACATTGAATTATACATTATAAATGGGTGAATCATATATAAATTATATCTCTATTTTTAAAAAAAGAAACATAAAAATATTCATGTGCTTTTACCAGATGATGTTAAGTGTGCCTTAACATATAGGTTCTTTATGAAGCATATCTACATACATTGGCCTCAGCCATATCTGAACACCCTGCACAGTCAGCATTATACAGACCAGGTCTTCATTATACAGACCAGGAAGTTGAGGCTCAGAGAGTTAATTTAAGGTCACAGAGCTAACTAGCCACAGATCTGGAACTTAAATCAGATGATCTGAGTCCAAGGGCAGTGTTCTTTGGGAATGTAGTCTATGGAGAGACCTCATAAGAGCACAGCTCCACAGACAAGGAAAAGCTGGAAACAGGCTAAGCATCCTCCACTAAGGAACTGCCGTGGCAATCCGCTGTTCCGGATGCAACAGACAAATACACAAACGTTAAAACGGTAAACATGAACATCATGTTTATTTTTTTTTTCTTTTTTATTATTTTTTTTATTTCCCCCATCTCTATCTGAATGAACATCATGTTTATAAAATGGTAAATGAACACGTGCAAATGACATGTATGGCTTGATTCAATTTTTGTTTTAAGTACACTCACATGGCCAAAAAATAGCAGAGCGCATAGACGCAACAGTGTGCGAGGATGATAAATAGTTGAGTGAAACTTTTCCTTTTAAAATTTCCTGTGTTGTTTCAGCAGTAAGGAAATGAGAAAAAGAAACACTTGAATGGACACCCCCCAACCAGCACAGCAGGGTGCTGTCATCATCCAATCAAGGGTATCCTCGGGGGACAGGCCACTGGGCTGCAGGGTCACCAAGGGCCTCACAGACAACAGGGGAGGAAAGGGCAGGACCCCCTTTCTAGTCTGCAAACATAAGACCTCTTTATCACAAGGAGGCATAGGAAAGTTGGCCAGAACTTAATCAGTCCCCACTGTTCCTTCCCTCAGCATGATTTTTGGGTCCTGGACACAAGGCCCTGTTCTGTTTTCACCTCCCGTGGACACCTTCATCATGGGATTCAGCATATTTTACTGAAATTCTCTCTTACATATTCTTCTTCCTCACTAGAGTGTGATGTCCTTGCTAGACTGTAATTGTCCCTCCTTGTACCCCCAGGCACTTAATACAGTGCTGGATACACAGTAGGTCTGCAGTGCATGTTTTCTGAACAGAATTCGGCTAGACCCTCTTCATCACCCGCCACCCTCTTGAGCAAGACTTTTACAGACCAATGCACTTAGCACAACCTCCTGATCAGTGTTCCTGTCCCCGCCCCACATCCCGCAGTCCATCTTCCCCAAATGCTAATGTCATCATGTTCTCCTTGACTCAAGACTGTTTTCCCTTTCCCATCAAGCCTGAGCTCCCTGGCTGGGCCCCTGGGGCCTGTCATCATCTAGCCCCAATCTACTTGCCCAGATGTTCTCTGGCTTCCCAGCAGACACACCCCAGCACGCTCATTCCCACCTCTGGGCTTCTGCTAGCCCTATTTACCTATCCTGGGAGGCTGTCTGCCTACCCAAATCCTACACCTGCTTAAGTTCAAGTTCCAACTCTTCCTGGAAGTCTTCCCTGACCATGCCAACCCCCACGGATCCACACCTCTGAATGTGTCAGCTCCTAAAATTCAATACACTTAATTGTCTTTTTGTGCCCTTTTCTTTACTGTGTTTGTCTTTCCCCCACCCCCAAACTAGATTAATCTGCTTAAGGGCAGGGCAGTGTCATATACTTCATCTGTGTGACCCAGCACACCCACTATGAGAGAGGCGCATTGTGGAAGTTCAAGACTTGGTGGTGGTTAGGACTAAAAATCTGAAACACAGTCACGATTAGTAACAACAAAGTAGTTTCCAGGTAACACAGAGGCTTGTTCTAGGCAGCCAGCATGTCTGGGACCCTGGTAGGAGGATTTCTAACAGGGGATTAGAAATTTAAACCTATGCCACCGAAACTTAAACTGAGTTTTCCCTGGCACCTCATGGTATAAAATAGTGGTTCTCAAAGTGTGACTCCCTCCGCCAACCAGTAGCATCAGTACCACCTGGGAACTTGTTAGAAATGCCAATTATCAGGCCCTACCCCAGACCTACAGAATCAGAAACTCCGCTGGTGGGGCCCAGCGTCTGTGGCTCGACAAGCCCTCCAAGTGATTCTAATGTCCACTGAAGTTTGAGAACCACTAGTGTAAACACACAACAGGAAGATCCTGGTATACCAGAAAGCGCAGTTTCTTCTATTTCTGCCTGTGGATACAATTTTTAACTCATGTCTTTCCGTTTACCTTCTATTACTAATAATAATGTAATAACAACAACAGTATTGACTGCTTAGTACTCTCTGCCAATTTTCCCAGCTACAGTTTTCAAGAGCAAGAGGTTAGTGGCAGGGGTATAGGGATGGGTACAGGAAATCTTGGCTCTTTCAATGTGGTGATGTTCCCTATTTGTCTCTCAGTTTTAAACCAGTGATTTCTCATCACTTCCAAACCCCAGCCAATGACTTCAGGCAAAGGCCTCACCTGCTTGCCTTCTCAATCATCTTAATTTTCAGAGCTAGCACTTTAATTGTTCTAAGCTCCTATAGCAGTTTTGGTTTCTAATTTGCCTACCCATCCCCACTTTGGAAAACACTAGGTCAGTCTGCTAGAACCCCAGTTGTATTCCATCCATGAAGACAAGCTTCACATGCCCTCATTCCCCAGCACCTGTCCCAGATCTACAGATCACTGGGTGGGGTGGGTCTGTGTGCAGAGCAGCAGCCCAGCTTCCCATAATCTTGTTTGTAAACTGTTGATGCGTGTCCTCACTTCATTAGAAGAGAGTTCAAGGGAAGGCCTGCAGTCCTGGGGCAGAATCTGCAGGGCACAACATCTCCATGGGCAGGGGCCTGACTCGCTCTGTGGTCTCCTAGTCTCGGGGACACGGCAAGAACACAGAGCTGGAGCTACCTGGCAGAGGCCCTCCTCATGGCAGGCACCAAATCTGAATCCCCTAGATCAGCAAGTGGGCAGATGAAGCCACATGCACAGGGGTCCCCAGGATCAACGGGGCAGGTTGGAATGGAAAAAAAAAGGCGGAGGACTGGCTCTGATTGTGGCTTTGCACTCCTGGCTGTGTAACTACAGGCAGGAAGTCACCTCCCTCCTGTGGGCCTCATTTCCCTAAAAGTTAAAATATAAAGATGATGCTAAAAATCCCATCCACAAGCATTCCAGTGTTTAGGAGAAAAATAAAGCTGCAGCATATGGCCATTCGAAGTCAGGACCATGGATGATGAAAATGTTCTATACCTGTGCCGTTCAGTGTGCTAGCTGCTAGCCACATGGGGCTACTGAGCACTTGAAATGTGGGTGCTTTGACTGAGAAACTAATTTACAAGTTTATTTAATTTTAATCACTTTACATTTAAGTAGCCATAGGTGGCCTGTGGCTACCACATTGCACAGTACAGCTGTAAGTGAATTCATGAAAGGCAAGTCCTTGAGAACTCTGTCTCTATACAGTGAAAAGAAAAAATTAACTGCTCTTCCAGTTTGCACATAATCTAAATGGCAGAAACCTCAGGAGCCCCTTGAAGACGTCTCAGGAAGCAGAGCCCCTCTTCCTAGGTTCTCTGCCCAGCTTTGCCACCAGCCAGCTTTATAGGGAGCTAGGAATCCCTCCCAGCCCCACCAACCTTGTCCTCTCTTTGTGCCATTTCCTCCTGTAAAGTGCAAAGCAGCCACTCTGACTTCCTCCCACAGTTGTGAAGACACACTGCAAAGCTGTACCATAAGGAACCTCAAAAATACTGGCAAATATACATTACTGTCACCACCCATCACTGCTATGGCAACCTTCCAGAAGCCTTAGCACACTGGACCCTTCAACCACTGGGAGGCTGGGGAGAGGGTGACCATACCGTGACTACACTTGCCCATACAGGGGCAAGGGGAGTGGAGAGAACACTGACTTATGAAACATTCAGTGAAATATTCCATGTGGCTTACATGCCACATCATCCAATAAATGTGATAAATCAATTTGCTAATAATTCTACTTTCCAGAACTTATCTGACTAGTACAAGGGTGACACAGAGTTTGTCTTGTTTACTGTTGAATCCTCAGTGCCTAGAACCATACTTGGCAGATAGTAGGTGAGTAAATGAGGTATGCAGACGTGGGCAAAAAGATGTTCATTTCAGTAACAACCTAAATGTCTATCAACAGGGCACTGGTTAAATTAATTGTGGTTCATCCATAACAGGCAGTCAATGCAGCTGTTAAAAAGACACAAACACACCGATCTGGGAAAATGCACAAGATTAAAAAAGGAAGTTGCAGAACAACATTCTGATCCCATCTATGTGTACAGTCTTATCCCCCTATATTTTAAAAAATACAGAATATGCATATGTATGGTTGTATATGCATAGACAATTTCTGGAAGGATATACAAGAAACTTCTCCAATAGCAGCTGTGGTTTGAAAAATAAGAAAAATGAAAAAAAAGAGGAGAAAAATATAAAACAATTTAAAAAAAAAATTTTTTTAAAAAGAAAGATAAAAAAGTAAAAAAAAAAAAATAAATAAAAAACAAGAAACTTGATGGTCACTTCTGAGGATTGGGACTAGAGAGGTTCAGGAGGATGGTAGGAAGGAACTTTTAAATGTACTATTTGATTTTTCTTATTAACTAGTTTTCTTTTTTAACTACAAAAGTTAAACATGATCATGTTAAAAATTCTGTGTGACATCACATAGCCAATAAACATATTTACAGGGAATGACAGAGAAGAATGAACGTAAGAAAACAGGATACAAATTGTATCTTCGATATGATCAAAATGTCAAACAGACAAGAAAGAATGCACAGAGGCAAAAGTATGACTGTCCCTGCCAGTCTAGCCCCTGTAAGGAGGCCTGAGACCCCCCTGCCCCCCAACTCCCAGACAATCCACAAGGTGGCAACCAAATCATTAAGCAGCTGACTCATTCCACAGCCAGAATGCATGAAGCAGTCACAATAACATTTCAACTGTTCCGTAAAGTGAGACAAGTCTAACTGCCTCGTCCTGCGTGGGACTACGGAGACAGAGTAAGCCGGCCACTACCTCCATACGAGGGTTAAGAATTTGTTCTGCATTACGGAGACTTTAGCCTGGGAGGCTGCAAGTCAGAAGACATTAGGTGAATCTGTGCAATCTCAAGAGGCCAGGCACTAACAGTTTAAACTACACTACGTGCCTTTAAGACTTAGTCATTGGGCAGAAAAGTGAAACCAGGTGAGAAGCTTCCAACAGCTGAGTTGTCTCTGATTACCCTGCATTGAGTCCTGTGGAAGCAAATACCTTAAGAAAACAGGAGGGTTAGCTGGGAGAAGCGGCAAGAATTTAAAAATAAAGAACCCAGGGGCTAGAAAGGCCCTGACATACCATCTAGCCCAACCCCTACATTGCCAGAGAAGGAACAGAGGCCCAGATAAAAATGAATTCCTTCTAAAATGATGACAGACCCAGAAAGGAGGGTGCTATTAAGTGGCCAGAGTTATAGGTTCCCTGGCGGCAACTGGAAAAGCAAGCTGGATTTGAGAAATTATTCATTCTGGAAAAATACAGTTGGCTGCATATCACTTTGAAGCCACAAGAAACATGGGCCCAGTCCCTGTAAGTGGTCCAGCCTCACGTGAATAAATCATGATGCCATTGTGAACAGATAGAAATCTCCCACTTCAGAACTAATTAGTCATTTCACTTAGCAAATGGGAGAGGCCCTGACCTTCTCTGGGTATGGCTGGCAGTTCTGCCAGAAGGAAACACCTTCCAGCTAGGATTCTGGGCCAGGAGGCTAGGCTGCCTGAGTCCCTGCTGAGATTGTGACCAATACAGATCAAGTGTTCATTGGTTTTCCTCTCTCTAGGTGCCAAGATGGCCTTCACCCACCCTAGAGAACCTGACCCTTGGGAAGCAGAGTTATCACGAAGACTGCTTTACAGAGAAAAGTGTGGTCCAGCCTGCAGTTTGGGTTTTTTTTTGTTTGTTTGTTTGTTTGTTTTTGAGACAGAGTCTCGCTCTGTTACCCGGGCTAGAGTGAGTGCTGTGGCGTCAGCCTAGCTCACAGCAACCTCAAACTCCTGGGCTTAAGCGATCCTACTGCCTCAGTCTCCCGAGTAGCTGGGACTACAGGCATGCGCCACCATGCCCGGCTAATTTTTTGTATATATATTTTTTTAGTTGGCCAGATAATTTCTTTCTACTTTTTCAGTAGAGATGGGGTCTCGCTCTTGCTCAGGCTGGTCTCGAACTCCTGACCTTGAGCGATCCACCCACCTCGGCCTCCCAGAGTGCTAGGATTACAGGCGTGAGCCACCACGCCCGGCCACTGCAGTTCAGATTTTTAGGAATCTTCCTGTGGAGGCAGCATGGCTGGGGTCAGGGGCAGGGGAGTGGGATCTCTGACCCTCCCTTGGCCACAGAGAGAACATTCTTGTTGGTCCAGCCCCTGCCATTATCAGACATGAGCCCTCAGAGACCTGCAGGCTGCTGGACGACCACACAAAGTTCAATCTGAAAGGTATCTCTGAGAGTATCCAGTAGACCAATGCTCTGGTTTTCCAGAGAAAGAAATGAAAACCCAGGAAGTCAGTAACTTGTTCCAAATCACCTGATAATTTAGAAACAGATGAGACAAGGCCAACACTTTCCTATGTCAGCTGAGAGGCCAAGGAGGCATCCACAGGTATTTACCAAAGACCACATGCAAGGTACTGCAGGGGAGCTTACATGGAACTAGAAAAACAAGACCTGATCCCTTAGAAAAGTTAATACTATTAAGTAAAAACAAAACTGGACGCGGTTGAGGGAGGACAGATAAATTACCAGATGCTCAGACAACCAAGAGGCATGTAGCAAGGAAGGATCCTGAGAGGAGGTGGGCAGGGAAGGATGGGCGATCTGGACAGAAGGAGAGAGAAGAACAGACTTTCGCAGAGCAGTAAGTAAGGGTAAGGCATCGGGAAACGGTACCACGTCGTCAGGGACCTGTGCCAGATGCAGTCTAGCAGGAGAACAGACAGCCATGCCAAGGACACCCTCTCACCTGCCTATGCCACATGGGATAAGGGCAGCATGTGCCAGGTGGGAATTACCATTCTGAAGTTCAAATGCTCTAATCCCAGGGCTCTGTGAGCTTTTTATACAAGGTCCTCCCATTGCTGGGCTACAGGGCGCCAAGACCCACTTGACCGTAAGGCTCAGGGCACTGCTGGGGGTGGGGCAGGCAGCTGCTGTCAGCACAGAGCCCACTCTGCAGTGAGTGCATCGATCCCAAAGGTCTCAGGCAACTCCAAGAGGAAACAGGGGTGGGCAGGTATACTGGGTTATAGTGGCTCCCCCAAAATATGTCCATATCCTAACCCCCAAAACATGTGAATGTGACTTTACTTGGAAAAAGAGTCTTTGCAAATGTAATTAACTTAAGGATTTTGAGATGAGATCATCCTGGGTTACCTGAGTGGGCCCTAAATCCAGTGACAGGTATCACAAGAGAGAAGCAGAGGGAGGTTAGACAGAAGAGGAGAGAGAACTCACAGAGACACACAGGGAGAAAGCGATGTGAAGACGGAGGTAGAGATCAGAGTGATGTGTCTACAAGCCAAGAACACCAAGAAGCAAGGAGACAGGCATGGAACTGATTTCCCCTCACAGCCTCAAGGAACCAACTCTGCTGACACCTTGATTTCAAACTCCTGACCTCTACCCCTGCAAGAGAATACGTTTCAGTTGTTTTAAGCCACCTAGTTTGTGGTCATTTGTTACGAAAACCCCAGGAAATTAATACAGCAAGGAAAGGGGGCATGGGCAAGCAGGCTTGGGGGTTTCAGGAAGGCATCCGAGAGGACAAGGTGGCCTCTGCTCTGCGGGGCCCACACAGCCCAGGGAGGTCTGGACCCTGAGCACTTCAGGCCATGAAGAGGATGCCACCCCACCTTGCCCTTCTCTCTCTCAGGGACCGCTGCCACCAGCAGGGCACACAGCCTGTGACAGATTCTCTGCTCAGAGCCATGGTCCCATCCACCACTCTAGTGCCCCCCACACCTGGCCCTCTTTCTTCATGAGTTTCCAAGAGTAACTGGCACCATCCTTCCCCAGCAAGTTTCTCAGAATCCATTATCACAGAGAGGCAGTGTAGTTCAGTGGGAAGTATTCTGGCTTTGGAGACAGAGACCTGGATTTTAACCCCATCTGACTTGGGACATGAATGATTTGACTTCTCTGAGCCTCGGCGTTCTCATCTGTAAAGTGGCACAAATAATGGCTGCCTAGCTGTGATCGCACCACTGTGCTCCACCCTGGGAGACAGAGTGTGACCCTGTCTCTAAAATAAATAAATAAGTAAAATAATTGCTGCCTTGCAGGGTTATTGTGACAATTAGAAGTAGCACGTGTAAAATGCCCAGCATGGTCTGCTATACAACAGGAGCACAATAAATGGTGGCAATTATCATCACCATTATTTACATCGTAACAAAGTTTCTCTGGAATATTGGCCTACGCCCACCTTGTTCTCATTGCAGTGGCGGATACAAAGAGATCCACCACCTGAAGGCTGTCCTCAGGGGCTCTCGCTCAGCAGAGAGTTATTGAGCACCTACTGTGTTCCCTCTTCTTACTTGCCTTTAAGTTTCTCCTTCCCCCGTCACTAACTGTGTCCTCAGTCCCCTAGGTACCTCCAGTAGCACCCAACACATATTAGTTTTGTGAAAAATGAAAAAATGATGTTGAGTGAGTCATCAGCCTCTTGAAAAATCTGTTTCCTCGTTTGTCAAATGGGGCTAATAGCATCTACCTCCCCTACTGCCTCACAGGGCAGTTGTAAAGACCAAATAGAGACAGCAGCCATGGAAGGCCTAGCAAGAGAGCAGAGCACCACACAAAGCCCCAGCTGTACCTCAAAGGCTGTCCCATCCTCCACTGAGGTGGCCCTGCTGGCCCTAGGATAGTCACAGAGAGATCTCAAGATGCTGACATCTCCCTGTGCCCAGAGAGCCTGCATTCCAGGACATGGCAGGTCCATACCTTACCTGGGAGCACACCTTCCTGCCTTTCCTGGAGTCACAAAACCTTGGCTTGAGTCTGATGCTGGGTCTTCCTAGCTGCGTGACCAGGTCACTCAACCTCTCTGAGCCTCAGTTTTCTCTGCCTATCTAGTTATGCAGCCATGAGAATTGAATGAGATAATATATGTGAATGTGCTTTGTAAACTGTAAAGTTCTACACAAACACACGCAATTCTTATAATTATCCCCATTGTGTCAAAAAAACACCACATTAGTGTGAAGCTCAGCAGAATGCAGACTCCTGGGCCAGAAGGAGGAGAGTACAAACACCACTGTTCCTTTCCATTTCTGTAACTTTGAAACCCTCTCCATCAAATTACAAAATACTATATGGCTTTGCCAAGAAACCAAAAATATTCTAGCCACAACTCTAGAGAACCGCAAGAAATGCCATTTCCATAATGAGCGCTGCTGGGCTTCAATCAGCTTGACTGCTTCGGCCAAAAAAAAAAAAAAAAAAATCAGTGTTTTAGAAACACCACACACCACAATCTGGCCCCTCCCTGCAAACACACGTCCTTTCTCCTAAGAAAATAAAATAAGTGGAAACCAACTTTTAACTGGTGAAATCCAACGCTGAGGCATTCATTCCCGGAAGGCAGACCCTTGCCCTGGTGAGGGAGGCAGACACATGAATTCTTGGGGTGCAGTTTGCAGGCAGAGAGATTTCCAGGGGAGGAGGAAGAGGAAGTGAGCTCCTGGCCAGTCCCAAGGGCTGTGAGCACAGGGTCTGTGACCCCAAAGAGGCAATTTCCGTCTCTCACTCAGAAATCCAGCTAAAAGGCTAAACAGCCTTAAGACTCCTTTACTGGTTGTTTTAATCAACCAGGTACAAACAAGGCCAATAGACCACCTTCTCTTCACCCACAGGCCTTGATGATGCAACTACACACTCCAACTTCCTGCCCCCCAAAACTTGGCCTCTCCCATCACACTGGCAGTCAGCAGATAAAGGGCCCTCCCAGACTAGCCAGAAGGAACCTCAAAGGAGGCTGCCTGTCCCATGGTTCTCATGGTCCCACAGCCCAGGCCACCTGGCCCCTCTGGACTGTCCCAAGCTGAGGAGAGAAGACGCGCCAGACCTGGGTTGACGGCTGACAAGCCCAGGATCCTGCCTGCAGCTACTCACCCGTGTTTTACACCTGGGGCTGCCTCTTCCTCCAAAGGTCCTTGGTCCTGAATGGAAACTTCTTGGACCTTGTTTGCTAGCTCAGGCTTCCTTCCAAGGTTTCCGTTCTCTACTGCAAAACCCTGAACCCCTTGAGAGGCAGACTGGCATGGTAGAAAGAGCAAATGCTTCTGACTCAAGTGCTTGAGAAAAAAAAAAAGAAAGAAAAGAAAAAAAAAAAAAGAAAGAAAGAGCAAATGCTTTGCAGTCAGGTTTGAATCCAGGGCCTGCTGCCGACTGGCTCTGGAGCTTTGGAGAACTGACTCTCCCGGTCCTGGTTTCCTCATCCCTAAAAAGTAGCCAACACCTATTCCACGAAGTTTTGTAAGGTTAGTAATATATAGAAGGCTCCTGAATATGGTTGGTATATTATGATATGATTATATATGCCATAATCAGGGATAATTATGATCATAATGTCACTCCCACCCCTTCCCCCCACCCTAAGGCTCCGAATTCTGGGGCCTAGTCACTCCACCACCACTGACCCCTCCTACCTTCAGCTCACACGCAACCTCTTTCCAGTGCCCTGTCTCAGACCAGCCCAGCTCTGGGCTAAGAGGGGCTCAGCTGCTGTGGAGTGCAGGGCTGGCAAACAGAAAGCACTCAGAGCAGTCAAGTATCTGTTTACTTAGCAAAAAAAATCCTGAATTCTTAAATGACTGCAATATTTTCCCACCACACTCTGCTTTTATAGGTATAAATAAGCAAACATGCTTAGATCAAGGTTTATTCAGAAGAAGAACTTCTTTTGATACCTATGATACCATACAGTATTCGGTAGGCAGAACAAAAAGGTCTGAGGTCCTTGCATGATTCCGAAGGCTCTCTCAGACTCTTCAAAGAAAATTATTTTATTTCTAATACATTGTCTTTTTCAGATTATAAAAGTAATATGTGATCATTGTAGACACTGTGGAAAGTATATGAAAGTACAAATCCTTGGCAATTTCACCACCTCTAGAGAATGCCACAATGAATGTTTAGGTGTATTTCTTTCCAGCCTTTTTTCTATATGCCTGTATGTATGTAAGTATCCATTCATTTTAAAACGAACAAAAGAATAAGCCAGCCAGCCAGTGCAGACAGGAAAGCAGCCACTGATTGCCCATTGAAGGCTTCCTTGTCCTGTTTTCCATCCTCCCCACCGCTAAACAACTTGTTAGTGATACACCTACACATTACACAAATACATCTTGTCTTATCAGGGGTTGGTGAACTTCTACCTTCTGAGTGCGTTAATGTAGTCATCTCTGCTTTCCATTTTCATACCATGGAGTCAATATTTACTAGCCATGTTGCTAAAACAGGCACTGTTCATGGACTTGTGCCAAGCTGCCTCGTCTAATCTCAGCAGAAGCCGTCTCGGTGGCACCCACAGGATCTACCGTGCCACAGGCCATTCCTGCCCTAACTGTGTAGGAAGCCTCTGGCCCAGCAAGGATGCTTCACATAATCATGAAGATGCAGGAGGCTAGGAAGGCACTTAAACGTTAGAGTTAGGGAAACTGAGGCTCTGTTGGGAGAAAGGACTTGCCTAAGTATGTGCAGCTTCAGAACCAAAGCCAGGACCCCTTTGCTCCCACACTGGCATTCTCTCTTATTGCACCGTGTTGATAGCATCAACATGGAGAAAGAGCTGAGAAGGCAACAGGGGACAGACTCATTTCATCAGGACTGGAAATCGGGCAAGTGTTGCTCTGAGATAGTCAATTTCACAGAGGGGCCTTCCCAAGAGCGGCCTGGTTTCTTGTAGTAATGATTAAGGGGATACCATGGTATCACCAATCTCTTGCCTCTTGGTGACATTCGTTCATATCACAAAGTTTTATTAAGCACCAACTATAGGGAGATATTACTTGCTTCACCAAAGAAGCACTACTTTGCCTACCTCTTCTGAGAAGGATTTGTAGTTGACAAAAGATTCACACCCAAAGGGTAGCTCAAGAAGTGTGAGGCTTAAAGAAAAATAGCTATAGAAAGGAAATGTAGGAGAATCGTGGAATCATGGCAGGGTGGCCCTCTGAGAACAGGCTGCTAGAAGAAAGTCCCTGATCCAAAAGCACCTCAGGTACTAACAGGAGGAAGTCAAAAGGGAAAGGATGGGTGACTTGGAGTGATACCAAATGCCTGTAGTGCTTCTGTGGAGTAGTGGAAAGAGCAAAGAATCTGGAGGGAGAAGACCTGTACTTCTTTTTTTTTTTTTTTTTCTTTGTTTTTTTTTCTTGCACCCAGCTGTTTCTGAATTTTTTTTTTTATTTTTTTTTTTCTTTGTTTTTTTTCTTGCACCCAAAGACCTGTAATCAGGTCTCATTTTTGCCACCAAAATGCCACATGGCTGGGAAAGTGCCTTGCCCAAGGCCACATAACATATCTGTGGCCAAAGTGGGACTTGAATCAATGTCTTTACTCCAAGTCCATGGCTGATAAACAGGATGCCACATATAAGTCTATCTATTCCTCCTATCCTTACATAGCCCCAAGAAAGCCACAGCCCTGATCCAGAATTTCCAAAGCAATAGGATTTGCCTTCATCTTCCACCTCAGTTGAGAGCAGACCCTGCCCACAAGGGGAAGCCCTGGTACCTGGGAATAGGCACTCCAGGGGGGCTCACAGCACCAGGCTAAGTCGCTTCCTGGAGGAGCAGGA
Organism: Varecia variegata; assembly: GCA_028533085.1. NCBI lineage: Eukaryota > Metazoa > Chordata > Mammalia > Primates > Lemuridae > Varecia > Varecia variegata. The sequence continues at coordinate 102,632,722 of CM052442.1, read as the reverse complement.
CAGAGGCCACCAGGCTCACACCAGCACAGGAAGATGCTGTGATGTGGGGTAATTCTGGCACATAATTCGGTGATGAGGGAGCACAAGTGAACATTCTGTACAGCCACTGGGATGTCAAGCAGCTCTGCACACTTGGCCTGTTCCCCTGCCCCACCCCCTCCAGGCAAGAAAACAAAGAAGGTCGTGTAAGCAGGGCCTTGATGAAAATGCTTCTGCTGCATTCCTACCTTCTCCTGAGCTTGTGGACACAAACCCAGAGCCCTTGGGGGCTCAGTGCTGGCAGAGCACAGCTATGGCTGCACTGGCCCCTGTGTTCGCTGAGTTCCTGCTGTGGATTCAGCCATACGCTGGAGGTGGCAGGAACACTTAGAAGGACAAAACTTGCCCCTGTCCTCAAGTGGCTCACATTCTGGAATACAGAATGAACCCCCAGAAAACCTTCTGCTCCAGACCAATTATGCATGAGGCACAGACTTTAAGGGCTGTGGATTTTCAAAGCTGGAGAGACGGATGGGGCTGGAAGGAAGAACCCACAGGAAGGCCTCAGAGGGAGAGGAGGTGTTTTCACTGGATTCAAGGGCTGAGTAGAACTAGGTACATGGAAGACAGGAAGACAGACAGAGAAGGTGCTCAGAAGGAGGCAAAGAACATCTCATAAAAAGCCTTAGTGAAATCACGATGTCAGCTAAAAATAAATAACAAAAGGTTTAGACAGAGCAGCAAGAGTGGAGGAAGGTTAGGAAGTACCAGGATGTAAGTCTGGGCAGTAGAGTGGGCAAAGTAATGGGACTAACTTCACCACATCTGCTGGCCACTTACTCCTGTCCCTGTATCAGACGTTGGACAAGATAGACATGGCCTAGCCTTAGACATGAGTCTGGAAGCATTTACCCTGCAAAGAGGAAACCAAGGTGGCAACGAAAAAGGAAGATAAACATATTAGAAGCACATACCCGTAGGCAGACAGTACAGTTTTACAAGGGTAACCATTCAAACGCTGGTTAACGTCAACAATGGTCAGCTAATCGTGGCAATGCGATATGTGCTGGCTATCAGGCAATCTCACAGAGACAAAAGGAAATGTACAACACTGTTATTACTAAATGAGCACTTGTAATGATTAACATTTAAATACTTTAGGTTCTTTTCTCAGTTAACGGTCATTTTCTTCAAAGTACTAAGCAGTGTTCCCAGACTTATTTCTGAGAAGAGCTTCCTAAAGGCAGTATTGGCTGGAATTAGGGCTTGAGCTATAACACATACAAGTATACTTCACTTCACCCAACAGACAAGTTCCCTAAAAGGTGGGCTTTTTGAAAGTCAAGTCACTTTTTCTAATGCCAAGCAAGAAGGACTTGTGCATGGTGACTATTTCTGTGACAAGCAGACTATTTAAAACTTAAAAGTGATTCTAAAAGTGCTCACAATCCATGGAAGGGGCTAGATAGATGGTATCTTAGGGCCCTTCAGTCTAAATTCTAAGATAGTATGATGACAAATCACTCTTTCCAAACCCCAAGATGGGAGACTCACTGTAGGTACCAATGCACAATCCTCACCATCTCTTTACCTTCCCTCTTAACTGCTGCCATCCTGACTCACTAATCCTTCACTCAGCAAGGGTTAAGTCTCTTCTCTTTGGCAAGGGGCAGTGCAGAAGAGGGTGGGAGCACACTCCCAGGCAAAGAATGACAACAAGGGTATCCACAACGTGCCATGGGAACACAGAACATGCTTGCCCACCCCTGCCTGCAGCAGTCAGGAAAGGCTTCCAGGAGGAAGCAGACCTTGAGTAGGCCTCAATGCATGGGTGAGACCTAGAGGAGCACAGGGCTCTTTGAGAAAAAGGTGGCCACTGGAAGGATGTACACAGGAATGGGAAGAAAACCTAGAAGCCACAAGGGAACTGGCTTGTCAAGCCACTGTTGAGTGTGGTAGACAAATACACATACACACATGCACATGTATATGGTGGGGGGAAGGGAGAATCGCAGCAGGGATCTAGTGGTAGTAAAGGCAAAAAGGTAAAATTGGGGCCAGGCATAGTGGCTCACGCCTGTAATCCCAACACTCTGGGAAGCTGACACGGGAAAATCACTTGAAGCCAGGAATTCAAGGTTACAGTGAGCTCTGAACATGCTACTATACTCCAGACTGGGTGACAGAGCAAGACTGCAATTTGCTCAATTAAGGGAAAAAAGGAATAAACCAACAACTCTAAAAGCCTACTATGTGTCTCAAGTACCATTTTGAAGAACTGATCTTGGATCTAGTTGTACATTCTGTACAAACTGGGGTACAATACAGATGCCAGGACCTCCTTCCTTGTGAGCTCTTCAAAAATAATGACACCTGGGCCTTTAGGATAATCCTGTTAATATCTGTGCCCATTTGCTGGGCACTCCCCACATGCCAACCTATGCCCCTTACCTCTATGGCAGGAATGGAAAAAGTGCTATTTTGAAAGCTGCTCAAAGCTGTTACCACCTGCTAAAGGAGGCAGAAGACTCCACTGTGTGGGGGTCAGAGATGGTTTTTTGTTTTGGTTCTGCACAAGAGAGGCCCCGGGTCCACTCAGAGAGAGGCTGCAACAACAGGAAGTTTAACTACCTGTATAAGGGTAGTAAGTAGAAAGGATGGTAGCAGATTTGGGGCCTGGGGTGGGGTCCTGGAAGGCCCCAGCATCATGGCAGAGGTCAGGAGTCAAAGGAGCAGACGTGTCTGTTACTCAACTTTAAGCCATTTCCTTCTCTGTGCAGAAATTGCTCTCAAGCTTCCATGAAACTCAGTTAACCCTGCAACCAGTCTCAGTGGCAAGGAAGGACTCAGAAATGGGCCAGGGTCCATGCCTGAGACAGGGTCACAGAGGGAGTGAGGCCTTGTCTCAACGGAAGAAGTTGGTCCTTGAGCTCCAAGGGCCTGAGGCGTCAAGGAGGATGTGAACACTCCCTGGGGAGACTCAGAAAGGCTAGGTCGGGGAACAGGACTTCCTGCTGCCTGGAATGGAATGCTTGTTATTCTTATTTTGACATTAAAGGACAGGGACCCCAGAAGCCTGGAAAACATAAAGAGATGCATATTCCACATGTGGTATTTCAACAACCCTGTGACATAGTACCATCTTACGATGAAGAACAGAGCCTACGAGAGCAAAGCTTCCCAGCATCAAATAGCTCACAGAGGCAGAGCCAGGATCAAACTAGGACGTGGTGGTCCAGTGCTCAGAGTAGTCACTGCCAGGCTGGGGCTCTTCAGCCTCCTGGACTGAGCCCATCCTCCTGCCTGGGTCTCTCTGCTGCCCTTCTCCCAACTGCCCTCGACCGCCTCTCTCCGCCGGGGCTCCTGCAAAGCGTACACCGGAAGGAATGCTTCACCAACTAGAGCCACCCTGCAGCCCTCAGCAGCCAAGTTCTCCTCTCCAGCTGGTGGGCCCTGCCCCTAGGGTGCTTAACAAATCTCACTCAGAGGAGGGAAGAATATTTCATTGCCCTCCAGGCCCCACAACTAGGCCTCCAGGGGTCAGTGGCTCAGGATTCAAGATTAGGGTCCTGGCCAGGCTCAGTGGCTCACTCCTGTAATCCTAGTACTCTGGGAGGCCGATGCAGGAGGATCGCTGGAGCTCAGGAGTTCCCGACCAGCCTGAGCAAGAGCGAGATCCCATCACTACTAAAAATTAAAAAATTAGCTGGGCGTCGTGGTGGGTACCTGTAGTCCCAGCTACTCGGGAGGCTGAGGCAGAGGGATCACTTGAGTCCAGGAGTTTGAAGTTGCAGTGACCTACAATGACACCACTATACTCTACCTGGGGCAACAGAGCAAGACTGTCTCAAAAACCAACCAACCAACCAATCAAAAAACAAATAAACTAAGATTAGGGTCCTGAGGTATCAGGGTTAGATGCTGGCAGCAAGGGCGTGGGGGTGTGTAGGGAGGCAGTGCCAGCCTTGAAAATGGGTAGGACAACTGGGTTCTCAACAGGTTCCCAAGTAAACCACCAGGAGCATTAAGCAATATTATCAACTGTTCTCTGGAGGGGACCCAATAGTCACAGGCAGAACGAAAATCCTAGGCAACCTGGTACCTCTAAGAGAATACTGGACCAGGAGTCAGAAGTCATGGGTTTAAATTCCAGCTTAGACACTTACCTTGGCAAGTTAGTTAAATTCTCTGAACCTCAGCTTCTTTATCTGTAAAATGGGAGGAATACCTACCACCTCATAGGGCTGCAAGAGGATTAAGCCAGGAAACATACCCTAGGGACTAGAGCAAGGCCAGGATGAGGGAAATAATCTCTAATACCCAGAGCTCCTGTCCCTTCTTCCCACCCTAGCTACTCTCTGTAGAGGACAAGATTGACCTAGGTGGACAGTGGTTCTGAAACTGGGTTTCCCAGAGCTGTGAGTCCCTGGAGGCTCCTCGTGAGCTATGAGAGGGGTGGTTGGGTAAAGGCAGGTGGGCCTCTGCTCACCCATGCTTTTCCCTTCCCTAACATTGCACTTTCAGTTTGTTCTGTTTATACCCTTGCCCCCAACCCATAATAATCCACTTTAAAAAGTGTTGCTGCTTAAATAGTAAACCCTACTGAAGTAGATCAGGAATAGGCACACTTTTTCTGCAAAGGACCAGATGGAAAATATTTGAAGCATTGTAAGCCAAGAAGCAAAATTTAGGATATTATGTAGATACTTATATAACAAGGGAGAAATTAAATATCCACAAGTTTTTAATTAATGAAAATCAAAATATAATAATTGTTTCATTTTATTTCATTTCATTTGTTTTTTGTAATACAGGTGTTCCAATGAAAAGAATGGAAATTTGGGGTGGGGATGGATGACATTTTGCTTAATTGGGGTCCAAAGTTAGTGTTCCCTATCATCAAATCAATTGGAAATGTTCATCTGTAAAATCGATTCTTAGCTCCAGGGCCATTCACACACAGGAGGTGGACCAGATTTTGGCTACAGAGCTGTAGTTTTCTGTCTCCTGGACTAGACAATGCAGGGGCCCTTGCAGGTTAGAGTTCTCGAGTTCTAGAGCCTGCTGAAGGCTTCTTTGGGGTGGGGGCAATCTCCAGAAGAGAGACTCTGACAGCTGCAGCCATCACTTCTGTGAGAGGCCCTGGAAGCTTCCAGGTCTCACACAACCTCCCACTTGCACTGCTAGAGCCCTGGGTTGCTTTACTATGGCTGTAATCATGGGTACCTCTTAACCCTCACTTTGTTTCCCCAGAGAGAGGGAGAACGAAGCTCTCTCCTTTGCCCTCTCTCGAAAGCACCCCCATCCCAAGCACCCCCTCGCCCAGTAGCGCTCTCTGAGAAAGCTTCCAAATAGAACCCTTCCAGCCAGCTTCCAAAAGCAGAGACCAAGCAGCACATCCCTTGGCGAGAGTTCTGGGGTCCCTTGAGGACCACGTATCCTCTCTACTCCTTGCGGGAAGAAGGCAACTCCATCAATTTATAGGGAAGAGCTCTGCCTCTAGTCCTGTCTGGACTGGGTCAGGTAGATTCTGAGCCTCATCTTCATCATTTATAAAATGGGAACTATGTGTATTTGCCCTACCTACCTTGTGTTGGTATTTGAACTTCAAATTATCCAAGAAAATGTAATGAAATGAAAATAAAATGTAAACACCATGAGAAAAAGTAAAGTAGCAGAGACAATAAGGTTTGGAATTAAGAGGAAAGCACAGAAGACTTCAACCACTTTAAATTTCCTTACAGCAAAAGTAATGTATTATTACAAAACTCATAAGCTAAAAAAAAAACAATGAGAGAGTGTTGGCAAAGCCATGAGGAAATAAGTACATGCTGATGACATTGTAAACTGGTTCAGTATTTCTAGTTTCAAACATTAAGCAAATCAGTCATAACCTTTGACCTGGCAAGCCGCCTCTGGAAATACACCCAGTAGAAATAATGGGGAGAGAAAAAAATTAAAGAAATGTGTTCACAGAAACATTGTTATTTTTAGCAGTGAGAAACAATAGGGGAAAGTTAAGTAAATTGAGAAGGCCTATATGGTAGAATATTATGAAGTTAACAAAAGTATATGAACTGTATATATTTATTTGTTAAAAGGCCAGTATTGGGCCGGGCGCGGTGGCTCACGCCTGTAATCCTAGCACTCTGGGAGGCCGAGGCGGGTGGATCGCTCAAGGTCAGGCGTTCGAGACCAGCCTGAGCAAGAGTGAGACCCCCGTCTCTACTAAAAAAAAAATAGAAAGAAATTATCTGGCCAACTAAAATATATATATAGAAAAAATTAGCCGGGCATGGTGGCGCATGCCTGTAGTCCCAGCTACTCGGGAGGCTGAGGCAGCAGGATCGCTTAAGCCCAGGAGTTTGAGGTTACTGTGAGCTAGGCTGACGCCACGGCACTCACTCTAGCCCGGGCAACAGAGTGAGACTCTGTCTTAAAAAAAAAAAAAAAAAAAAAAAAAAAAGGCCAGTATTCTTCAAAAATGTTAGTGTCATGAAAGTCAAAGAAAGGTGGAAGAACTGTTCTGAATTAAAGGAGACTAAAGAGCCGGTATGGTTGCACACGCACCTGTAATCTCAGCTACTTTGGGAGGCTGAGGCAGGAGTATTACTTGCAGCCACGAGTTTGAGAACAGCCTGGGCAACACAACCAGACTCCATCTCTACCAAAAATAAAAAAATTACCCGGGTGTAATTTTTGTGCAGGACTACGCACCTGTAGTCCCAGCTACTCAGGAGGCTGAGGTGGGAGGACCACATGAGCCCAGGAGTTCCACGCTATAATGAGCTGTGACTGTGCCACTGCACTCTAGCCTGGGCGACAGATACGACAAGATGTAACACATAATCCTGCACTGGATCTTGCACTGCAAGGAGAAAAACTTCTATAAAGAACACTGGAGGGAAAACTGAAAAAATTGGAACAAGAGTGATAGTTTAAATAAAAATATTCTATCAGTATTAAATATCCTGAATTTGCTAACTGTGCTGTGGTTATGAAAGAGAATGTCCATCTTCTTAGGAGATACATAGTGAAGTAGTAAGGGGTGAAGACGTATACCAACTATTCTCAAATGGTTCAGAAACAAGGATGGATAGATAGCCTGACCTGAGAGACAAGAAAAAAGAAAAGGAGGGAGGGAAGCAGGAAGAGGAGGAGGAAGAGAAGGGGAGAAAAAGAGGAAGAGGAGGGGGGAAGAGGAAGAGAGAAAGCAAGAGAGGGGACAAAATGCCAAAAATTGGCATATCTAGGTCAACAGTATATAGATGCTCTGTTATTACAACTTTTTATTAAATTAAAATTATTTCAAAACAAAAAAATTTTAAGTATATGAACTGAACTCAAACTCCTGACCTCGAGCAATCCACCCGCCTCGGCCTCCCAGAGTGCTAGGATTACAGGCGTGAGCCACCGCGCCCGGCCATATGAACTGTAGATATGTGGAAAGGTATAAATTAAAAAAACAACGTTGAGTCAAAAAAAACCCACAAAATTTACACACTGACAATAAATAATGATGAAAGTATATCCAGTAAACATAGGTACATAATGGTCTCAGTTGCCCCCACATAAGCACCCCCTCCAGCTCTCTAGTTTTCGTAATGCAAACTGAGCTCAATGAGGCCTACCCCTTAGGGCAAACGCTTTGCACTGTGTGCAGACCTTCTAACCAAAGGGTGTGCAATGCAGCCACTTTGTTTGAGTGGCTTTGTGCTTTGTTTTCCTAACAATCGGTGATGAAAGCGCCTCCCTCCCTCATCCACAGCTTCTGTCATCGGGGGCCCTTTGCAGTCTGTCCCCCAGCAGCCATCCCTTCGCCCTCTCCATGCGGTCTCTTGCCCAAGCCCCAGCCCGCTGCTCCTCAGCCCTGGCAGAGCCCTCACCTCCAGGTGGTTACCAGCCTATCTCTGCATTAGAGCTGCCCCGCCCAGGGTGATGGCTTCCTCCTCTGAACTCCCGGCACATGTTTTTGGGGTCCCTCCATTATTAGCATGTTGCCTTGTCCATCTTCTCATTTCATTCGCTTTTGGGGAGAGTACCCCTGTGCCTCAGCTGAGCCTTAAGCTCTTCTGGAGCAAGGCCTGAGCTCTAAGTCTCCTCTACCCATCGTGGTGCCCGACACACAGTGGGCACCTGAGAATATTCATTGTTGACTGTGATAATGACCTAGAGTACAGATGTGCACTTGCTCATGAGCTTTTTCACACATACATCCACACCCACTGACTAACCTTTTGGAAACCACCAGCTTGTTTAGGGTGCAGCTATGGCCCAGATGGCTTCCTCACCACTAACCAAGCTCGTCTGTGCCGAGTGACAAGAGGCCACTGTACTGTCTCGTTTTGCATCCAACCAGCTCACAGTTCCCTACACCCTTCGGGAGGCTGCCCTTTGATTTGTTCCA